>NC_069448.1:7794582-7814582 GCF_026875155.1 Cherax quadricarinatus | reverse complement strand
CTGGGGTATACAGCCGAGCTATAAGTAGTAGAGTAGCTGTTCAAATTTGCTTATAGCACCTGGTCGTCTGTGTTAAACAGTTGTATAGTGAGTTTACGATGTAAATAGTTAGCTGGAGATGTACCACTGTTGTGACCTGGGAGACTAGATGGAGAGGCTGTGGCTGGAAGTTAGAGGGACAGGTCGTGGCTAGAGGAGCAGGTCGTGTCTGGGTCGTGGCTAGAGGGGCAGGTCGTGGCTAGAAGGACGGGTCGTGGCTAGAGGGACGGGTCGTGGCTAAGAGGGCAGGTCGTGGCTAGAAGGACGGGCCTTGGCTAGAGGGACGGGTCGTGGCTAGAGGGGTAGGTCGTGGCTAGAAAGACGGGTCACGTCTGGGTCGTGGCTAGAGGGGCAGGTCGTGGCTAGAAGGACGGGTCGTGGCTAGAGGGACGGGTCGTGGCTAGAGGGGCAGGTCGTGGCTAGAAGGACGAGTCGTGGCTTGAGGGACGGGTCGTGGCTAAAAGGACGGGTCGTGGCTAGAGGGACGAGTCGTGGCTAGAGGGGTAGGTCGTGGCTAGAAGGACAGGTCGTGGCTAGAGGGACGGGTCGTGTCTGGGTCGTGGCTAGAGGGGCAGGTCGTGGCTAGAAGGGCGGGTCGTGGCTAGAGGGACTGGTCGTGACTAGAGGGGCAGGTCGTGGCTAGAAGGACGGGTCGTGGCTAGAGGGACGGATCGTGGCTGGGTCGTGGCTAGAGGGACGGGTCGTAGCTGGGTCGTGGCTAGAGGGGCAGATCGTGGCTAGAAGGGCGGGTCGTGGCTAGAGGGACTGGTCGTGACTAGAGGGGCAGGTCGTGGCTAGAAGGACGGTCGTGGCTAGAGGGACGGATCGTGGCTGGGTCGTGGCTAGAGGGGCAGGTCGTGGCTAGAAGGACGGGTCGTGGCTAGAGGGACGGATCGTGGCTGGGTCGTGGCTAGAGGGACGGGTCGTAGCTGGGTCGTGGCTAGAGGGGCAGGTCGTGACTACAGGGACGGGTCGTGGCTAGAAAGACGGGTCGCGTCTGGGTCGTGGCTAGAGGGGTAGGTCGTGGCTAGAAAGACGGGTCGCGTCTGGGTCGTGGCTAGAGGGGCAGGTCGTGACTACAGGGACGGGTCGTGGCTAGAGAGACGGGTCGTGGCTAGAGGGACGGGTCATGGCTGGGTCGTGGCTGGGTCATGGCTGGGTCGTGGCTGGGTCGTGGCTGGGTCGTGGCTAGAGAGACGGGTCGTGGCTAGAGGGACGGGTCGTGGCTAGAGGGACGGGTCGTGGCTGGGTCGTGGTATCTCTGCTGTTCAGATACCGAGTTTGATTTCCTGTAGCGACTGTAATTTCCTACGATACAAGTTACTGTATTACGACCTCCTCCCCCTCCCCGGGTGGCACCCACCCCGGGTGGCACCCACCGGCACTTCCTCGACAGTACGTGATGCATCATCCTCCCCCTCCCCGGTTGGCACCCACCGGCACTTCCTCGACAGTACGTGATGCATCATCCTCCCCCTCCCCGGTTGGCACCCACCGGCACTTCCTCGACAGTACGTGATGCATCATCCTCCCTCTCCCCGGTTGGCACCCACCGGCACTTCCTCGACAGTACGTGATGCATCATCCTCCCCCTCCCCGGTTGGCACCCACCGGCACTTCCTCGACAGTACGTGATGCATCATCCTCCCCCTCCCCGGTTGGCACCCGCCGGCACTTCTTCGACAGTACGTGATGCATCATCCTGCCCTGAGGGGTCACTTTCCCTCACTACAAGTGACACTTCCCCGGTTGACCCTTGTATATACACCTGCGTCTTGCTGCACGTTCTGGCACTTTTCCCCCTCATCTCCAACACTCGCAAGTGGCACTTTCCACTCACGTGCGAACCACTTTCAGAGCGGCACCTGGAGGGTCAGGGAAGTGCCTAGTAATGGAGACGGGCTGCGGGGGCGCTGACCCCCAGAATACTCTCAAGATAGACCTCTTATACACATTACTTCCCTCACAGTTAACCCCCACTCTTCCCCACCCGTCCCACACTTCCCCACCCGTCCCACACTCTTCCCCACCCGTCCCACACTTCCCCACCCGTCCCACACTCTTCCCCACCCGTCCCACACTCCCATCCCTCCATTACCTCTCACAGGGCTGGCAGGAGAGACGGGTTGTTTGCCAAATTCTCACAATTCCTGTGACTCTCGAGGCCGATGTTGTTTGCTGCTGGTCTGCTTGTTCCTCTCCCACTGTCCCGTTTATGTGATTGTTTGCACGGGCTTTTGTTTGCCTGGACGTCTGTTTTTGTTGCGGGCTTTTTGTTTCTGCGTCAGCCTGTGTTTAGTGTGGTTGTCTGTTTTGTGTCAGCGCTTGTTTGTATGTTTGCACGAAAGTTGATTGTTTGAATAGTGCTTGTTTGCTTGTCTGAAAGGTGCATGTTTGCCTTGTCTTGAATGGGTTGCTGGGCGAATGGGTTTTCTTATCTGAATTGGACTTGGTCTGTTGGAGTGGTGCTTGTTTGTTAATGGGGCATTCTTAATAATTACTGGGGAAGAGAACATCCTTCCCCCTTTCCCTTAATTTTCCCCTTCCTCTCCCTACCACTTTTCGTCCCTCTCCCCACCATTTGGGCGGGCCCCTCCTTCCCCTACCACTTTCCTTCTTCCCTCCTCTTCCCCTACCACTTTTCTTCTTCCCTCCCTCTTCCCCTACCACTTTTCTTCTTCCCTCCCTCTTCCCCTACCCTTTTCCTTCTTCTCCTCCTCTTCCCTACCACTTTTCCTTCTTCCCTCCTCTCCCTACCCTTCCTTCTTCTCCTCCTCTTCCCCTACCATTTTCCTTTTCCCCTCCCCTTCCCAAACCACTTTTTCCCTTTTTCTCCCTCTTCCCCTACCACTTTTCCTTTCTCCCTCCCCTTCCCCTACCATTTTCCTTCTTCCCCTCCCTCTTCCCCCACCACTTTTCCTTCTTCCCCTCCCCCTTCCCCCACCACTTTTCCTTCTTCCCTCCCTCTTCCCCTACCACTTTTCCTTCTTCCCCTCCCCCTTCCCTACCCCTTTTCTCTTTTCCCCTCCCTCTTCCCCTACCACTTTTCCTTCTTCCCCTCCCTCTTCCCCTACCACTTTTCCTTCTTCCCTCCCTCTTCCCTACCACTTTTCCTTTTCCCCTCCCTCTTCCCCTACCACTTTTCCTTTTTCCCTCCCTCTTCCCCTACCACTTTTCCTTCTTCCCCTCCCCCTTCCCCTACCACTTTTCCTTCTTCCCCTCCCTCTTCCCCCACCCCTTTTCCTTTCTTCCCCTCCCTCTTCCCCTACCACTTTTCCTTTTCCCTCCCTCTTCCCCTACCACTTTTCCTTCTTCCCCTCCCTCTTCCCCTACCACTTTTCCTTCTTCCCCTCCCTCTTCCCCTACCACTTTTCCTTCTCCCCCCCTCTTCCCCTACACTTTTCCTTCTTCCCCTCCCTCTTCCCCTACCACTTTTCCTCTCCCCTCCCTCTTCCCCTACCACTTTTCCTTCTTCCCCTCCTCTTCCCCTACCACTTTTCCTTCTTCCCCCCCCTCTTCCCCACCACTTTTCCTTCTTCCCCTCCCTCTTCCCCCACCACTTTTCCTTCTTCCCCTCCCTCTTCCCTACCACTTTTCCTTCTTCCCCTCCCTCTTCCCCTTTCCACTTTTCCTTCTTCCCCTCCCTCTTCCCCTACCACTTTTCCTTCTTCCCCTCCCTCTTCCCCCACCACTTTTCCCTTTCTTCTCCCTCCCTCTTCCCCTACCACTTTTCCTTCTTCCCTCCCCCTTCCCCTACCACTTTTCCTTCTTCTCCCCCTCTTCCCCTACCACTTTTCCTTCTTCCCTCCCTCTTCCCCTACCATTTTCCTTCTTCCCTCCCTCTTCCCCTACCACTTTTCCTTCTTCCCCTCCTCTTCCCTACCACTTTCCTTCTTCTCCTCCCTCTTCCCCTACCACTTTTCCTTCTTCTCCTCCCTCTTCCCCTACCACTTTTCCTTCTTCTCCTCCCTCTTCCCCTACCACTTTTCCTTCTTCCCTCCCTCTTCCCCTACCACTTTTCCTTCTTCCCCTCCCTCTTCCCCTACCAATTTTCCCTTTTTCCCCTCCCTCTTCCCTACCACTTTTCCTTCTTCCCTCCTCTTCCCCTACCACTTTTTCTTTTCCCTTCTTCCCTCACTTTTCTTTTTCCCTCTTCCACTTTTCCTTTCTTCCCTCCCCTTTCCCTACAATTTGAACCCACCGTGGCTACTAAACCCCTGGTGGAATACGTGGGCCCCGATAAACGATCACCTCCGAATGCGACCCAAATTTGTAAGTGTATTTATGGTAAGTGCGTTTGTACCGTGTAGTTTGGGGTCTGAAATGACTAATCTATTCACATATTCCTTATGGAAGAAATCGGTCAGTACTGGCACCTGAACAAACTTTGGAGTGAAAAAAATATCTTAACGAGGTTTCCCCTGTACTTGACGATATTCTCTTCCGTACTGTTGTGTTCAGCTCAGATACACATTTCTTTTCCTGTGTATGTGTTTCTGTAAGAAGTATGTGAAAATAACCCCCTGCCTTTGTTCCCACGTGTAGCTATTGTATGGAATAGTGTACCAACCATGGGAGTGTTTCCTGGAAACTTCCACAAGTAGTACAACACACACTGCAGGGGTACAAACTTGTTTAAAGTCCCGAAATGAGTCATGCTCTCCATCAGTGGCACTACATGGATCGTCAGTGATGGAAGACCCACCGTAACAGTGTGTTTGTTTCACTCGCGAGGAAAACACTGCTTGTAGAACAGTGCCTTTGTTTGTAGCAGACGAACAGAATAACAAACACCACACACACACACACACACAAAACACACACCACACACACACACACACACACACACCCACACAGACCACACACAACACACACACACACACACACACACACACACCACACACACCCCACACACACACCACAACACACAAACACCACACACACACACACACACCAACACACACACACAACACAACACACACCCCAACACACAACACAACACACACACCACACACCAACACACACACAACACACACACACACACCACCACACACACACACACACAACACACACCCCCAAACACCCACCCCACACAACCACAAACAACAACACAAAACCACACACACACCACACACCACACACCACCACACACAAACAGACACACAACAACACACACCAGCACACACCACACACCCCCACACACACACAACACCCCACACACCACACACACACACACACACAACACACAGACACACACACAGACACACACCACACACCACACAACACCACACACACACCACAACACACACACACACACAACCCCACACCCCACACACACACACACACACACACACCACACACACACCCCACACACACAACACACACACACACACACACACACACACACACACACACACACAGACACACCAACAACACACACACAAACACACACACACACACACAAAACACACACACACACAAAAAACACACACACACAAAACACACACACCACACACACACACACACACACACACAACAACACACACACCACAACACCACACACACACACCACACAACACAACACACACAACACACACACACACACACACAAAACACACACACACACACCCCACACACAACACACACACACCCCAACACACACACACACCAAAACACACACACACACACACACACACACACACACACCACACACACAAAACCACACACAAACACACACACAACACACCACACACACAAAACACACACACACACAAACACACACACACACACACACAACACACACACACCAACACACACCACACACACACCACACACCACACACAAACACACACACACACACACAACACACCCCACACACACACACACACCACAAAACACAACCACACACACACAACACACAAAACACACACACCAAACACACACAACACACACAACACACACACAACCACACCACAACACCACACACACACAACAACACACAACACCACACACACACAACCCCAAAACACAGACACACACAAAACACAAAACACACACCCCACAACACACACACACACAACACACACACACACACACACACACACACACAACCACCGACACACAAAAACACCACAACACACACACACACACACAACACACACACACACACCCCACACACCACACACACACACACACACACACCACACCCACACACAGACACAGGACACACACACACACACACACACACACACACACACAACAACACACACACACACACACACACACAGACACACACACACACATCACAGACACACACACACACACAGACACACACACACACACACGACACACTCACACACCACACACACACACACACACAGACACACACACCACACACAGCACACACACACACACCACACACACACACACACACACACACAGACACACACACACACACACACACACAACAACACACACAACACAGGACACACACACACACACACACACACACACACAGACACACACACACACACACACAACACACACGACACACACAACACACACAGACACACACAGACACACACAGACACACAGCACACAGACACACACACACACACACACACACACACACACACACACACACACACACACACACACACACCACACACACACAACACACACCACACACACACCACACAGACACACACACACACACACACACAACACCACACACACACACACACACACACACACCACACACCACACACACACAGAGGAGACAGAAGGGACTCCAGAAAGACGGAGAGGTGGGGCACACCACCAAGTGCTGGACACAGTGCACACAACCGAGGAAGAAGTGAAGAGGCTTCTGAGTGAGCTAGATACCTCAAGGCAATGGGGCCAGATACATTCCCATGGGTATTGAGAGAGGAGCAGAGGCACTATGTGTACCCCTAACAACAATATTCAATACATCTATCGAAAACAGGGAGATTGCCTGAGGCAGGGAAAAGACAGCAAATGTAGTCCCAATCTTTAAAAAAGGAGACAGACATGAAGCATTAAACTACAGACCAGTGTCACTGACATGTATAGTATGCAAAATCATGGAGAAGATTATCAGGAGAAGAGTGGTGGAACACCTAGAAAGGAATGATCTCATCAACAGCAGCCAGCATGGTTTCAGGGACGGGAAATCTGTGTCACAAACCTACTGGAGTTCTATGAACTGGTGACAGCAGTAAGACAAGAGAGAGAGGGGGTGGGTGGATTGCATTTTCTTGGACTGCAAGAAGGCTTTTTTGACACAGTTCCACACAAGAGATTGGTGCAAAACTGAGGCCCAAGCAGGGATAACAGGGAAGGCACTACAATGGATCAGGGAATTTATTGTCAGGAAGACAGCAGCGAGTCATGGTACGGGGCGAGGTGTCAGAGTGGGCACCTGTGACCAGCGGGGTCCCGCAGGGGTCAGTCTAGGACCAGTGCTGTTTCTGGTATTTGTGAACGACATGACGGAAGGAATAGACTCTGAGGTTGTCCCTGTTTGCAGATGACGTGAAGTTGATGAGAAGAATACACTCGATCGAAAAGACCAGGCAGAACTTCAAAGGGATCTGGACAGGCTGCAGACCTGTCCAGCAATTGGCTCTGGAGTTCAATCCCACCAAGTGCAAGTCATGAAGATTGGGGAAGGGCAAAGAAGGCCGCAGAGGAAAGTACAGTCTAGGCGGTCAGAGACTACAAACCTCACTCAAGGAAAAAGATCTTGGGGTGAGTATAAACACCCAGGCACATCTCCTAAAGCGCACATCAACCAAATAACTGCTGCAGCATATGGGCGCCTAGCAAACCTCAGAACAGCGTTCCGACACTTAAAAAGGGAATCGTCAGGACCCTGTACACCGTATACGTTAGGCCATATTGGAGAAATGCGGCACCAGTTTGGAACCCACACTACCCAAAGCACTTTAAAGAAACTAGAGAAAGTGCAAAGGTTTGCAACAAGACTATCCCAGAGCTAAGAGGTATGTCCTACGAGGAGAGGTTTAAGGGAAATCAACCTGACGACACTTTGGGGGACAGGAGAGATAGGGGGGACATGGTAACGACATACAAATACTGAGGGGAATTGACAAGGTGGACAAAAACAGGATGTTCCAGAGATTGGACACAGTAACAAGGGGACACAGTTGGAAGCTGAAGAAAACAGATGAATCACAGGGATGTTTGGAAGTATTTCTTCAGCCACAGAGTAGTCAGTAAGTGGAATAGTTTGGGAAGCGATGTAGTGGAGGCAGGATCCATTCCCTAGCTTTTAAACAGAGGTATGATAAAGCTCACGGCTCGGGGAGAGTGACCTAGTAGCGATCAGTGAAGAGGCGGGGCCAGGAGCTCGGACTCGACCCCCGCAACCTCAACTAGGTGAGTAAACTAGGTGAGTACACACACAACCCCAAAACACACACACACAGGGCACACACACACAGACACACCCACACACAAACACACACACACACACACACACACACACACACACCACAACACACACACCCACACACACCCACCACACAACACACACCAGACACACACCACACAGACACACACACACACACAGACACACACACACACACACACACACAGACACACAACACACAACAGACACACAACGACACCACAAACACACACACACACACACACACACACAACACACAACACACACACACACAACACACCACACACACACACACACAGACCACACACACACACACACACACACACACACACACACACAACACACCACAACACACACCCCACACAACACACAACCCCACACACACACAACACACAAACACACACACACACACACACACACACACACACACAACACACACACACACACACACACACACACACACAACCACACACACACAGACACACACAACACAGCACACACACACACAGACACACACACACACCACACACAAAACACCCCACACAACACACACACACACACACAGACCCCACACACACACACCCCACAAAAACACACACACACACACACAACACAAACCCACACACACACACACAAAACCCCACACACAAAACACACAGACACAACACAACAACACACACACACACACACACACACACACCACACACCCACACACACAACACACACACCACCACACACACACACACACACACAACCACACACAACACCACACACACACACACACACACAACACCCACACACCACCACCACACACACACACAAGACACACACAACACACACACACAGACACACACACACACACACAACACACACACACACACACACACACACACAACACACACACACACACACACACACACACACACACACACACCACACACACACACACACACACACACACACACACACACACATATTTCAAGGGAACATCAAGACTAGCTCGAACAATACTTGACCTAACCCCTTCCCACTCAAGGAAATATCGAACCTCCAACGCCAGAGTGTTGAGCCAAGGTTCCCAGAGGTGCAGGAAGCACTAGATAAAGTTAAGTTTGCAAAAAGGAAAACAGAAAACAGTGAATGCCGGAGAATATGGAAACAAGCAGAAAAGCCAGAAATAAACATGGGTAAGAAGAAAGGCTGAACTTTGAGACACATAGATTGAAGCCGTCTGAGCAAAGTAAGGGTTCAGCCACGCAGAAGTAAGACAACTGTAAAGAACCAGGTGATAAGACTGAATGATGACCGGAAGCTCACCAGGAATGACCAGGAAGTCTGCAGGGACCTGAACGAAATATTGAGGGAGGTATTTTCTGTGGAATTTAGGAACATTGCCGGGGAATCAAAGAGGGAGAGTGCACCAAGTACTGGACACAATACACACAACGAAAGGAAAGTTAAAGAAACTACTGAGTGAGCCAGATACCTCGAAGCCGATGTGACCAGACAACATCTCTCCATGAGTTCTGAAAGAGGGAGTAGAAGAATTGTGTGAACCACTAGCAACGATCTTTAGCAAGTCAATTGAAACACTAGAGCTGACAGAGGTCTGGAAAACAACGAACCTAGTCCTGATATTTAAAAAAAGGAGAAATACAGGTAGCATTAAATTACAGGCCAGTGTCAGTGACGTACATAGTATGTGAAGTTGCGAAGATAATTATCAGGAGAAGAGTAGTGGAGCACCAGAAATGTAGTGGATTCATGAACAACAACCAGGATGGTTTCCAAGATGGAAAACTCTGTCTCACAAATCTGTTAAAGTTTTATAATAAAGTAATGAAAGTCAGTCAGGGGAGAGAGGGATGACTGGATTATATGTTTTTGAATTGACAAATTTAAAAGTAGCTTTTAGGATCACGAACATGGAGGCATTCACCGTCATATATATAGTTCATATATGAGGCTCATCCTGAAGTATGTAGCGCCAGGATGGAACCCATATCTGGTTAAGCATGTAAAGAAACTGGAAAAAATGCAAATGTTTTGTAAGGAACTAGTCCCAGAGCTGAGTGGTATGACCTATGAGGAGAGACTAGTGCAGTTAACCTGACGACATTAGAGGACAGAGGGACCAGAGGTGACATAATTATGACGTACAAAATACTAGGAGGAATTGACAGGGAGAATGTTTGAGATGCGGGCCTCAGGTGCACGAGACACGGCTGGAAGTTAAAAGCACAGATGAATCACAAGGATGTCAGGAAATACTTCTTTAGCCTTAGAGTGGTCAGGAAGTGGAGCGACATAGACAGTGAAGTGGTAGAGGCAGAATCCATATATTGCTTTAAGAGGTATGATAAGACTCACACAGCCAAGAGAGAGTGATACCAGTAGCGGCCAGTAGACAGACGGGGCCAGGAGCTGAGATTCGACCTTATAGTCAAAAATAGATGAATACACCACAGATAGGTGAGTGCATACACTTTTGAAGTTAAGAAGTGGGGCCAGGAGCCAAGTCTCGAACCCCCGCACACAACTTGATTGACTACACACAAAGACCTTCTCTTCTCTCTCCAATTCTCGTTCTTATTATTCCTCTTCCTCCTCCAATTCCTATTCCTGCTCTTTCCTCGTATAATACACTTGCTGACTCAAAACTTTCAGTCTTAACACAGTGTTCCAATTATCGTAAGTAATATGACCTCCCCCTCCCCCCCCCAAGCGTCTGTCTACCACCCTCTCACCTAACATGATAGCTAGTTCACCACCTAACATGATAGCTAGTTCACCACCTAACATGATAGCTAGTTCACCACCTAACATGATAGCTAGTTCACCACCTAACATGATAGTTCACCACCTAACATGATAGTTCACCACCTAACATGATAGTTCACCACCTAACATGATAGTTCACCACCTAACATGATAGTTCACCACCTAACATGATAGTTCACCACCTAACATGATAGTTCACCCCTAACATGATAGTTCACCAGCTAACATGATAGTTCACCAGCTAACATGATAGTTCACCACCTAACATGATAGTTCACCACCTAACATGATAGTTCACCAGCTAACATGATAGTTCACCAGCTAACATGATAGTTCACCACCTAACATGATAGTTCACCAGCTAACATGATAGTTCACCACCTAACATGATAGTTCATCACCTAACATGATAGTTCACCACCTAACATGATAGTTCACCACCTAACATGATAGTTCACCACCTAACATGATAGTTCACCACCTAACATGATAGTTCACCAGCTAACATGATAGTTCACCACCTAACATGATAGTTCATCACCTAACATGATAGTTCACCAGCTAACATGATAGTTCACCACCTAACATGATAGTTCACCACCTAACATGATAGTTCACCAGCTAACATGATAGTTCACCAGCTAACATGATAGTTCACCAGCTAACATGATAGTTCACCAGCTAACATGATAGTTCACCACCTAACATGATAGTTCATCACCTAACATGATAGTTCACCACCTAACATGATAGTTCACCACCTAACATGATAGTTCATCACCTAACATGATAGTTCACCACCTAACATGATAGTTCACCACCTAACATGATAGTTCACCACCTAACATGATAGTTCACCACCTAACATGATAGTTCACCACCTAACATGATAGTTCACCACCTAACATGATAGTTCACCACCTAACATGATAGTTCACCAGCTAACATGATAGTTCACCACCTAAATGATAGTTCATCACCTAACATGATAGTTCACACACCTAACATGATAGTTCACCACCTAACATGATAGTTCACCACCTAACATGATAGTTCACCAGCTAACATGATAGTTCACCACCTAACATGATAGTTCACCACCTAACATGATAGTTCACCAGCTAACATGATAGTTCACCACCTAACATGATAGTTCACCACCTAACATCATAGTTCACCAGCTAACATGATAGTTCACCACCTAACATGATAGTTCACCAGCTAACATGATAGTTCACCACCTAACATGATAGTTCACCAGCTAACATGATAGTTCACCACCTAACATGATAGTTCACCACCTAACATGATAGTTCACCAGCTAACATGATAGTTCACCACCTAACATGATAGTTCACCACCTAACATCATAGTTCACCAGCTAACATGATAGTTCACCACCTAACATCATAGTTCACCACCTAACATGATAGTTCACCACCTAACATCATAGTTCATCAGCTAACATGATAGTTCACCACCTAACATGATAGTTCACCAGCTAACATGATAGTTCACCAGCTAACATGATAGTTCACCACCTAACATGATAGTTCACCACCTAACATGATAGTTCACACCTAACATGATAGTTCACCACCTAACATGATAGTTCACCATCTAACATGATCTACATTGACCTTCATGAGGTCACAGCTATTTCTGAAATCACATCTACCACATTAAGTCTCATCTGCCTCATAGATATACATCTACCCTCAGTATTTTATCAGCCCTCACTGACGTTACCTCAGGGATCTCTCTACACTCGGACCTACCAAGATTATGTAAACACAGTGATGGTATCCAGCATCATGCTAGCGAGTAACTCACTACAGCAGCAGTTAGTAACGTAACTTGCCATTAGAAGGAGAGTAACGAGGCTGCGACGCGTCAGATCAGAATTTATTTACATGTTCACCATCTTCAGTCTTGTCAGACATTATCATCATTATAATCATTGTTGAGGTCGTAAGTCCTGCTGGCTCAGGGTTACACCTTAATTTTGTTGATGTAAATACACTGGTAAAGGGGAAGTTTGGGGGTTGTAAAATGTACTCACCTACCTGTGTTTGTATGGGTCGATTCACAGTGCCTGGTCCAGTCTCTTGGCTACTGTCGGCTCTTTAGTGATTCCTAGGTTGCAGGGCTCCCGGTCGTACCTACCCTTGAGACTGTGTGTGGCTCCATTTACTAGCATGAGGCTGAATAATAAGTATTTTTAACGTCCTATGGCTCATCAGCGTGTATACATGCCATCAGTGTTGCCTGTCTCTTACCTGTTACCTGTGTTGCCTGTCTCTTACCTGTCACCTGTGTTGCCTGTCTCTTACCTGTTACCTGTGTTGCCTGTCTCTTACCTGTCACCTGTGTTGCCTGTCTCTTACCTGTCACCTGTGTTGCATGTCTCTTACCTGTTACCTGTGGTGCCTGTCTCTTACCTGTCACCTGTGAATAACACTCACCACACTATGAATAACACTCACCACACTATGAATAACACTCACCACACTATGAATAACACTCACCACACTATGAATAACACTCACCACACTATGAATAACACTCACCACACTATGAATAACACTCACCACACTATGAATAACAACCTAACCTAACCTAACCTAACCTAACCTAACCTAACCTAACCTAACCTAACCTAACTTGTCAGTGGGTTGTGAGGGGTGATACTTGCTTTGGAAAGCAAACATCTGTCGTTATTCAATGAAGGTGAAGAACAAGACACCTGTGTCCAGTATGTGACTGTCCTGGAATGTTGAGCAGGTGTTGTACATGTGTATTATGGATGGTAGTGTGTTGTATTATTGATGGTAGTGTGTTGTATTATTGATGGTAGTGTGTTGTATTATTGATGGTAGTGTGTTGTATTATTGATGGTAATGTGTTGTATTATTGATGGTAGTGTGTTGTATTATTGATGGTAGTGTGTTGTATTATTGATGGTAGTGTGTTGTATTATAGATGCTAGTGTGTTGTATTATTGATGGTAGTGTGTTGTATTATTGATGGTAGTGTGTTGTATTATTGATGGTAGTGTGTTGTATTATTGATGGTAGTGTGTTGTATTATTGATGGTAGTGTGTTGTATTATTGATGGTAGTGTGTTGTATTATTGATGGTAGTGTGTTGTATTATAGATGCTAGTGTGTTGTATTATTGATGGTAGTGTGTTGTATTATTGATGGTAGTGTGTTGTATTATTGATGGTAGTGTGTTGTATTATTGATGGTAGTGTGTTGTATTATTGATGGTAGTGGTTGTATTATAGATGCTAGTGTGTTGTATTATTGATGGTAGTGTGTTGTATTATTGAGGGTAGTGTGTTGTGTTGTATTATTGATGGTAGTGTGTTGTATTATTGATGGTAGTGGGGTTGTATTATTGATGGTAGTGTGTTGTATTATTGATGGTAGTGTGTTGTATTATTGATGGTAGTGTGTTGTATTATTGATGTAGTGTGTTGTATTATTGATGGTAGTGTGTTGTATTATTGATGGTAGTGTGTTGTATTATTGATGGTAGTGTGTTGTATTATTGAATGGTAGTGTGTTGTTTATAGATGCTAGTGTGTTGTATTATTGATGGTAGTGTGTTGTATTATTGATGGTAGTGTGTTGTATTATTGATGGTAGTGTGTTGTATTATTGATGGTAGTGTGTTGTATTATTGATGGTAGTGTGTTGTATTATTGATGGTAGTGTGTTGTATTATAGATGCTATTTGTGTTGTATTATTGATGGTAGTGTGTTGTATTATTGATGGTAGTGTGTTTGTATTATTGATGGTAGTGTGTTGTATTTTTAGATGCTAGTGTGTTGTATTATTGATGGTAGTGTGTTGTATTATTGATGGTAGTGTGTTGTATTATTGATGGTAGTGTGTTGTATTAGATGCTAGTGTGTTGTATTATTGATGGTAGTGTGTTGTATTTTTGATGGTAGTGTGTTGTATTATTGATGGTAGTGTGTTGTATTATAGATGCTAGTGTGTTGTATTATAGATGCTAGTGTGTTTGTATTATTGATGGTAGTGTGTTGTATTATTGATGGTAGTGTGTTGTATTATTGATGGTAGTGTGTTGTATTATAGATGCTAGTGTGTTGTATTATTGATGGTATTTTGGTTGTATTATTGATGGTAGTGTGTTGTATTATTGATGGTAGTGTGTTGTATTATAGATGCTAGTGTGTTGTATTTATTGATGGTAGTGTGTTGTATTATTGATGGTAGTGTGTTGTATTATTGATGGTAGTGTGTTGTATTATAGATGCTAGTGTGTTGTATTATTGATGGTAGTGTGTTGTATTATAGATGCTAGTGTGTTGTATTATTGATGGTAGTGTGTTTGTATTATTGATGGTAGTGTTTTTGTATTATAGATGCTAGTGTGTTGTATTATTGATGGTAGTGTGTTGTATTATTGATGGTAGTGTTTTTGTATTATTGATGGTAGTGTGTTGTATTATTGATGGTAGTGTGTTGTATTATTGATGGTAGTGTGTTGTATTATAGATGCTAGTGTGTTGTATTATTGATGGTAGTGTGTTGTATTATTGATGGTAGTGTGTTGTATTATTGATGGTAGTGTGTTGTATTATAGATGCTAGTGTGTTTGTATTATTGATGGTAGTGTGTTGTATTATTGATGGTAGTGTGTTGTATTATTGATGGTAGTGTGTTGTATTATAGATGCTAGTGTGTTGTATTATAGATGCTAGTGTGTTGTATTATTGATGGTAGTGTGTTGTATTATTGATGGTAGTGTGTTGTATTATTGATGGTAGTGTGTTGTATTATAGATGCTAGTGTGTTGTATTATTGATGGTAGTGTGTTTGTATTATTGATGGTAGTGTGTTGTATTATTGATGGTAGTGTGTTGTATTATAGATGCTAGTGTGTTGTATTATTGAGGGTATGTGTTTGTATTATTGATGGTAGTGTGTTGTATTATTGATGGTAGTGTGTTGTATTATAGATGCTAGTGTGTTGTATTATTGATGGTAGTGTGTTGTATTATAGATGCTAGTGTGTTGTATTATTGATGGTAGTGTGTTGTATTATTGATGGTAGTGTGTTGTATTATAGATGCTAGTGTGTTGTATTATTGATGGTAGTGTGTTTGTATTATTGATGGTAGTGTGTTGTATTATTGATGGTAGTGTGTTGTATTATTGATGGTAGTGTGTTGTATTATTGATGGTAGTGTGTTGTATTATAGATGCTAGTGTGTTGTATTTTTGATGGTAGTGTGTTGTTTTATTGATGGTAGTGTGTTGTTTTTTGATGGTAGTGTGTTGTATTATAGATGCTAGTGTGTTGTATATTTGATGGTAGTGTGTTGTATTATTGATGGTAAGTGTGTTGTATTATTGATGGTAGTGTGTTGTATTATAGATGCTAGTGTGTTGTATTATTGATGGTAGTGTGTTGTATTATTGATGGTAGTGTGTTGTATTATATTGATGGTAGTGTGTTGTATTATTGATGGAGTGTGTTGTATTATTGATGGTAGTGTGTTGTATTATTGATGGTAGTGTGTTGTATTATTGATGGTAGTGTGTTGTATTATGATGGTAGTGTGTTGTATTATTGATGGTAGTGTGTTGTATTTTTGATGGTAGTGTGTTGTATTATTGATGGTAGTGTGTTTGTATTATAGATGCTAGTGTGTTGTATTATTGATGGTAGTGTGTTGTATTATTGATGGTAGTGTGTTGTATTATTGATGGTAGTGTGTTGTATTATTGATGGTAGTGTGTTGTATTATTGATGGTAGTGTGTTGTATTATTGATGGTAGTGTGTTGTATTATTGATGGTAGGGGTGTTGTATTATTGATGGTAGTGTGTTGTATTATAGATGCTAGTGTGTTGTATTATTGATGGTAGTGTGTTGTATTATTGATGGTAGTGTGTTGTATTATTGATGGTAGTGTGTTGTATTATTGATGGTAGTGTGTTGTATTATTGATGGTAGTGTGTTGTATATTGATGGTAGTGTGTTGTATTATTGATGGTAGTGTTTTGTATTATTGATGGTAGTGTGTTGTATTATTGATGGTAGTGTGTTGTATTATTGATGGTAGTGTGTTGTATTATTGATGGTAGTGTGTTGTATTATTGATGGTAGTGTGTTGTATTATTGATGGTAGTGTGTTGTATTATAGATGCTGTGAGATACTCTGAAGGCAAGGCGGCGCAGTGATTTATAGCAGCAACAACAACAACAACAATAATAATAATAATAAACTTTATTACTAAATATAGCAGATACAACTTATACAGACCATAAGCTGACATCACTGACATACTATATAGCAACAACAACAACAATAACAACAACAACAACAACAACAACAACAACAACAATAACAACAACAACAACACAACAACAACAATAACAACAATAACAACAACAACAACAACAACAACAACAACAACAATAACAACAACAACAACAACAACAACAACAACAACAACAACAACAACAACAACAACAACAACAACAATAACAACAACAACAACAACAACAACAGCAATAACAACAACAACAACAACAACAACAACAACAACAACAACAACAACAATAACAACAACAACAACAACAACAACAACAACAACAACAACAAACAATAACAACAACAACAACAACAACAACAACAACAACAACAACAACAACAACAACAATAACAACAACAACAACAATAATAATAATAATAATAATAATAAACTTTATTACTAAATATAGCAGATACAACTTATACAGACCATAGCTGACATCACTGACATACTATATAGAACGCCTCCTGTTATGCAGGACATTTAAGGCAACTTACGTTTATTTTGACCCCCTGGATGCGACCCACACCAGTCGACTAACATCCAGGTACCTACTTACTGCTAGGTGAACAGGGACAGCAGGTGTCTTAAGGAAACACGCCCTAGTGTTTCCACCCGTACCGGGAATCGAAGCACGGATCTCACTGTGTGAACTAAGTTCGTTACCAACCGAGCTACGGGACGAGGATCATTTAAGAGTGCAGTTTCACTCTTATCGCTGAGTGTTAATTGTAACCCGGTCATTATGTACTTGAAGTGCAGTTGTTATGGTCCATTTGGACGAGTGTTCACTTCTGTATTATTTAATTTGCATCAGCTGGGGTTGATCTCCATCAGCCACTTTCCTGACCATTAATAAGAACATAAAAATATAGCAAAGTGTAGTTGGGTCTCGTCGTATGTGGTGTGTGTGTGTATGTGTGTGTGTGTGTGTGTGTTTATGTGTATGTGTGTGTGTATGTGTGTGTGTACTCACCTATTTGTACTCACCTATTTGTGGTTGCAGGGGTCGAGTCATAGCTCCTGGCCCCGCCTCTTCACTGATTGCTACTAGGTCCTCTCTCTCCCTGCTCCATGAGCTTTATCATACCTCGCCTTAAAACTATGTATGGTTCCCGCCTCCACTACTTCACTTTCTAGGCTATTCCACGGCTTGACTACTCTATGACAGAAGAAATACTTCCTAACATCCCTTTGATTCATCTGAGTCTTCAACTTCCAATTGTGACCTCTTGTGTCTGTGTCCCTTCTCTGGAACAATCCCTTTCTTTGTCCACCTCGTCTATTCCGCGCATATTTTTATATGTCGTTATCATGTCTCCCCTGACCCTTCCTTGCCTCCAGTGTCGTCAGGCCGATTTCCCTCAACCTTTCTTCGTAGGACAATCCCCGTAGCTCTGGGACTAGTCTTGTTGCAAAACCTTTGCATTTCTCTAATTTCTTGACTGCTTGACTAGGTGTGGATTCCAAACTGGTCTTCTGCATACTCCAGTATGGGCCTGACCCTAAATGGTATACAGAGTCTTGAACGAATCCTTACTGAGGTATCGGGGAAAAGCTATCCGTAGGTTTGCCAGGCGCCCGTATGCTGCAGCGGTTATCTGATTTATGTGCGCCTCGGGAGATATGCTCGGTGTTATACTCACCCCCAGATCTTTTTCCTTAGTGAGGTTTGGCAGTCTTTGGCCATCTAAACTATATTGTGTCTGCGGTCTTCTTTGCCCTTCCCCAATCTTCATGACTTTGCATTTTGGGAAAGGGGTTTAAACTCAAGGAGCCAGTTGCTGGACCAGGCTTGTAGCCTGTCCAGGTCTCTTTGTAGTCCTGCCTGATCCTCATCCGATTTGATTCTTCTCATTAACTTCACATCGTCCGCAAACAAGGACACTTCTGAGTCTATCCCTTCCGTTTATGTCGTTTCACATATACCAAGAACAGCACAGGTCCTAGGACTGACCCCTGTGGAACCCCGCTTGTCACAGGCGCCCACTCTGACACCTCGTCACGTACCATGACTCATTGTTGCCTCCCTGTCAGGTATTCTCTGATCCATTGCAGTGCCTTTCCTGTTATGTGTGCCTGATCCTCTAGCTTTTGCAGTAACCTTTTGTGAGGAACTGTGTCGAAGGCCTTCTTGCAGTCCAAAAAAATGCAGTCGATCCACCCCTCTCTCTCTTGTCTTACTTCTGTCACCTTGTCATAACACTCTAGTAGGTTTGTGACACAGGGTTTTCCCTCCCTGAAACCTCACCTCCTCCTTGGTTATATGTACCTCATCCAGCACTTGCTGGTGTGCCCCCCTGTTCTGATTTCTTGGAGTCCTACTGGGTTCCACTGTAAATACTTCTTTAAATCTCGTGTTGAGC
>NC_069448.1:7692082-7789582 GCF_026875155.1 Cherax quadricarinatus | reverse complement strand
CTAACATAGACGACTCTTGTTATTAATAAAGTTGTTTTTAAGATAAGTCTGCCGGTGGTAGTAGATGGTAACACTGAGATGTAACTTATGGTAACACAGTAGATGGTATGGTAACACAAGTGGTGTAGACACAGTAACACTATCTGGAAATTTTACAGAGACTATGTTTCGCTCACAAGCAATTTTCAAGTCTCTTGAATAGATCTGGATAGATCTGTCATTTCAGCAGAGCCTTCAACATAGGAGGGATGTGGGTGGCCTTACTGTTATGTACATGGTCAATATTATCAAAGTACCACACTTGGATCCACTTCGAGGACAGCGTGAAACAAGCTTTTATGCCACAAGACGGGCAGAAAGCAGCAACTTCACTCTGGCTGTACCCTTCTCCAGAACATCACTCCATCTGAGGTCCTATATACCCAGGATGACTCGAGTATGGAACACATTCGTACAGCATAATGATGTCAACGAGATAAAGTCAGTTGATCAAATGAAAATGCTGGCCCACAGATGGCTCCAACTTCATCCTGTTCCCTACTTGTATGTCTCATAACAATAAAAATGCTTTCAAATGAGCTGATGTAGGTAACAGTTCTTAGCTTGCCAATAAAGTTAGGAATCCTTAACCTGTAAATAGCTTGTCAATAAAGCTAGGGATCCTTAACCTTGTCAAACCTTGTGTAAAAAAAAAAAAAAAAAAAAAAAAAAAAGACGTGAGCGAAACGTGTCTTTATTAGCCTTGACGCGTGTGCGCGAGCGCACGCAAACACTTTTTTTTGCACTAAAATAGTGATCGAGTTTTTCATTGTTATTAATATTGACATATAATTAAATTTTGATGCCATTAAGGTTGATGTCGTGGTAATTGCATCAGTCTCACCATGACGCAGCCTTGACGCAACCTTGACGCAACCTTGACGCTGCCGTGACGCAGCCGTGAATGGGCCGTGATTCGAGCCTTCGTAGTGGTCCCTGCGTAATAAATTAGGCCCTTAACACCCTCAACTGACCAGGTAAAGTTGGTCACTTAGCAAGAACTCATTTAAAATTAAGTCCTTTCAAAAATTTTCTCTTATACATTTAAAGGTATATTTTTTCATTTATGTTAATATAAAAATTAATGATTTTTGTACCAAAAGAACCTTAGAAAACTTACCTAACCTAATTATAACAAACTCAGTTTAATTTAGCCTAATCCAAGTAAATATATTTTAGTTTGCAATAATTTAATAATAAACAAACACAATGAAAAATATTTTTTTCGTTAGATTCAGAATGATTTTTGCGAAATTATTGTAAACACAAATTTTCGCTTCCCTTATTCGGCAAGAAGTGCGTTGCTATTTAGCCAAAATCGCAAGTTCAGGAAGGATATAGGAAAGCACTGGTTTGGTAATAGAGTTGTGGATGAGTGGAACAAACTCCCGAGTACCGTCATTGAAGCGAAGCGACGGTCTGGAGTTCTGAGACTCTCTGATCGCGGGTTCTGTCCCCGCCCGTGGTATGGTTTGTTTACTGATGGGTGAACATAGACAACCGGTGCAAGGAAACAAGTTTCAGACAGTCTAAAAGGCAGAGTTAAGTACCTGCACCTCCCTCCTCCGTGTCAGGAGTTCTCTGACTCTCCTTATCCTACTCCTTCTCCCCTCACACCTCATCCTACAGCACTGGTAAGGAATATCTTATAATAGCTGTTGAGAGAATCTTGACGCTATCGTCTCCCATTGTATCGTTTATTGCTGTGTTATTGTGCGTGAAACACTCTCCTGTGACCTCCCTCGTACACACACACACACACACACACACACACACACACACACACACACACACCTCGGAGCCAGTGACCACGTGGTTCTAAGCTTCGAATATATGGTTATAAGAGGAGAGGGAAGCAGGAAGGGCAGGACGAACGAAGCCAAGCTACAAGAGAGGGGACTACAGAGGCATGAGGAATTTCCTGCACGAGGTCCTGTGGGACAGAACACTAGCAGGGAAGTCAGTAAATGAGGTGATGGAATATGTGACAACAATATGCAAGGAAGCTGAGGAGAGGTTTGTACCCAAGGGTAACAGAAATAACGAGAAGGCCAGGATGAGCCCTTGGTTCACTCAAAGGTGTAGAGAAGCCAGAACTAAGTGTGCTAGAGAATGCAAGAAGTGTAGAAGGCAAAGGACCCAGGAGAATAAAGAGAGAAGTCGTAGAGCCAGAAATGAATAAGCACAGATAAGAAGGGAGGCCCAACGACAATATGAAAATGACATAGCAGCGAAAGCCAGATCTGGCCCGAAGCTGTTGTACGGCCACATCAGGAGGAAAACAACAGTCAAGGCCCAGGTAATCAGGCTGAGGAAGGAAGGAAGGAGGGGAAATCACAAGAAACGAGCGAGAAGTATGTGAGAAGATCGACATGAGATTCAAAGAAGTGTTCACAGAGTAGACAGAAGGGACTCCGGAAAGACGGAGAGACGGCATACACCGTCAAGTGTTGGACACAATACATACAACCGAGGAGGAAGTGAAGAAACTGCTGAGCAAGCTAGATACCTCAAAGGCGATGGGGCCGGATAACATCTCTCCATGGTTCCTGAGAGAGTGAGCAGAGGCGCTATGTGTGCCACTAACAACAATCTTCAACACATCTGTCGAAACAGGGAGACTACCTAAGGTTTGGAAGACAGCAAATGTAGTCCCAATTTTTAAAAAGGAGACAAACACGGAACTCTAAACTACAGACCAGTGTCACTAACATGTATAGTATTCAAAGTCATGGAGAAGATTATCAAGAGTGGTGGAACACCAAGAAAGGAATAAGCTTTTCGACGACAACCAGCACCGTTTCAGGGACGGGAAATCCCGTGTCACAAACCTACTGGAGTTCTATGACTGGGTGACAGCAGTAAGACAAGAGAGAGAGAGAGAGAGAGGGGTGGGTAGACTGCGTTTTCTTGGACTGTAGGAAGGCGTCTGGCACAGTCCCACACAAGAGATTAGTGTAAAAGCCGGAGGACCAGGCAGGTATAACAGAGAAGGTACTGCAATGGATCAGAGAACACCTGTCGGGAAGACATAAGCGAGTCGTGGTACGTGACGAGGTGTCAAAGTAGGCGCCTGTAACGAGTGAGGATCCACAAGGGTCAGTCCTAGGACCGGTGCTTCCGTAGACTCCGAGGTGTCCCTGTTTGCAGATGATGTGAAGTTGATAAGAAGAATTCAGTCGGACGAGGACCAAGCGGAACTACAAAGGGATGTGGGCAGGCCGCAGGCCGGGTCTAGAAACTGGCTCCTGGAGTTCAACCCCACCAAGTGCAAAGTCATGAAGACTGGGAAAGGGCAAAGAAGACCGAAGACGGAGTACAGTATAGGGGGCCAGAGACTATAAACCTCACTCAAGGAAAAGGGTCTTGGGGTGAGTATAACACCAGGTACATCTCCTGAGGCACACATCAACCAAATAACTGCTACAGCATATGGGCGCCTAGCAAACCTAAGAAAAGCATTCAGACATCTCAATAAGGAATCGTTCAGGACCCTGTAAACCATGTATGTCAGGCCTATATTGGAGTATGCAGCACCAATTTGGAACCCACACCTAGCCAAGCATGTAAGGATATTAGAGAAAGTGCAAAGGTTTGCAACAAGACTAGTACCGGAACTAAGGGGCATGTCCTACGAGGAGAGGTCAAGGGAAATCGACCTGGCAGCACTGGAGGACAGGAGATATAGGGGGGATATGATAATGATATATAGAATACTGAGAGCAGTGACAAGGTGGACAGAGACAGGATGTTCCAGAGATGAGACACAGCAACAAGGGGTCACATTTGGAAGCACAGGGATGTTAGGAAGTATTTCTTCAGTCACAGAGTTGTCAGGAAGTGGAACAGTCTGGGAAGTGATGTAGCAGAGGCAGGATCCATACATAGCTTTAAGAAGAGGTATGATGAAGGTCATGGAGCAAGAAGAATGACCTAGTAGCGACCAGTGAAGAGGCGGAGCCAGGAGCTGTGAATCGACCCCTGCAACCACAAATAAGTGAGTATACACACACACACATTGCAGGCTGAGAGACTGATTTCCTCAAAATCCTGATCTTCAGTTATTTTTCTCTCTATTGGACTGAGGAAGACATTGGTTGGCGAAACGTTCCCACAATAAAGATACCCAGGTGTTGCCCAAGTATGTATCTAATTCATGAACCTATCGGTTCTCTAAACCATTTATCTAGGACTGTAAGATACAGGTTCCCTGGTGTTGTACAAGTATTTTATTTATTCAAGTGAAGACGTGGTGGAGTGGGTCATGTACTGGTAAGGCCACATGTGTTAAGGTGATGTAAGGGGGAGTGCAGGTGTGGAACGTAGCGTAGCATGCCGGGGATGACTGATGACCCTCTAGGTGTGGCGTCAACTCCAACCAAATGAGGCTAGTTAACATGGCGACTAATTTGAATATCTTGTTCTCTTGGATGAGTTATGTTCTTCTCATCCATATGAGGAGAGAGGCAGCTGCAGCCATCAGATATCATTATGATGAGTCTTTATCTCTCAGTTATCATCAAATATCATGGTGGTGAGGTGGCCCGTGCAGTTACTGGCCAGGCACACTGGAGTTTAACCTGACTCATCCATCAATGGACACATTGTTCTCAGTGTTCATTATGCTACTTCTCTAACTTTTATTCTTTGTTTTCTTCACTTTTCTCTTTGTCATTTTATTTCCTGCTTCCCTCTCGCCCCATGCCTCTTCCACCTCTCCTCATCTCTCGCTCTCTCTCTCTCTCTCTCTGTCTCTCTGTCTCCTCCTCCCTCCCTCCCTCCCCCCCCCTCCCTCTGTCTCAGTAAGAGGATTGTCGCCTTTCTCGTAATGAAAGAGGAAATTTGATCAAGAGTTTTCAGTCCTCAGTGCCTCTTCTCTCAGTTTCATCTCTCAGTGCCTCTCCCCTCAGTGCCTCTTCTCATTGCATTTTCTCTCAGTGCCTCTCCCCTCACTACCTCTTCTCTCAGTCTCATTTCTCATTGCCTCTTCTCTTAGTGCCTCTTCTCTCAGTCTCCTCTCTCACTGCCTCTTCTCAGTACGTCTTCTCTCAGTGCCTCTTCTCAATACCACTTCTCAGTGCCTCTTCTCTCAGTGCCTCTTCTCTCAGTGCCTCTTCTCTCAGTTCCTCTTCTCTCAGCGCCTCTTCTCTTTTTTTTTTTTTTTTTACACAAGGTTTGACAAGGTTAAGGATCCCTAGTTTTATTGACAAGCTATTTACAGGTTAAGGATTCCTAACTTTATTGGCAAGCTAAGAGCTGTTACCTACATCAGCTCATTTGAAAGCATTTTTATTGTTATGAGACATACAAGTAGGGAACAGGATGAAGTTGGAGCCATCTGTGGGCCAGCATTTTCATTTGATCAACTGACTTTATCTCGTTGACATCATTATGCTGTACGAATGTGTTCCATACTCGAGTCATCCTGGGTATGTATGATCTCAGATGGAGTGATGTTCTGGAGAAGGGTACAGCCAGAGTGAAGTTGCTGCTTTCTGCCCGTCTTGTGGCATAAAAGCTTGTTTCACGCTGTTCTCGAAGTGGATCCAAGTGTGGTATTTTGACAATATTGGCCTTGTACATAACAGTAAGGCCACCCACATCCCTCCTATGTTGAAGGCTCTGCTGAAATGACAGATCTATCCAGGATGGGTCCAGGCGAGAGATGAGATGTCTTGCTCTGTTCTCTACTCTGTCAAGCAGTCGCAGATGAGAGGGGGGGCAGACAAACCAAGAAAGTGGAGCATACTCAAGGTGTGAGCGTACTTGTGCCTCGTACAGGATCTTGCAACCCCTACTGTCAAGCAGATGCGAGATACGGCGAAGTGCTGTAAGCTTCCTGGCTGCCTTGTTTGCAGCTCTCTCTTTGTCTCTCTCTCTCTCTCTCTCTTCCCTCGAAAAGACCGACCATAAAACTGTCAGAAGGTTTTTGAGATCAGGAGACGCAGTAGGAATAAATGTTTGAAGAAATGGTAGAGACAAAGGCAGTAATTTGTGGAGATGAGAGGTGGGTGGTGAGAGTGGAAGGACTCCAGCGGCAGCCTAACCATTTCTTTAGGTATTTCCTAAAGTGGTAATTTTAAGTGACTTCCTAAATTGGTTTTGCTTTTATGCAAAAGTCAGTGTTGCACGGAACTGTTGAAGTCAACGAGTGATGTTGCAGAAGTAGACACATGCCGTGAGAAATGTTGAAATTCCTTCACTAAATATCCTCCAGGGTTTTCACTTGTAGCTTGACGATGCCGCAGTCGATCACTTGTAGCTTGACGATGATGCAGCCGATCACTTGTAGCTTGACGATGCCGCAGCCGATCACTTGTAGCTTGACGATGCCGCAGCCGATCACTTGTAGCTTGAGGATGCCGCAGCCGATCACTTGTACCTTCACGATGCCGCAGCCGATCACTTGTAGCTTGAGGATGCCGCAGCCGATCACTTGTACCTTGACGATGCCGCAGCCGATCACTTGTAGCTTGACGATGCCGCAGCCGATCACTTGTAGCTTGAGGATGCCGCAGCCGATCACTTGTAGCTTGACGATGCCGCAGCCGATCACTTGTAGCTTGACGATGCCGCAGCCGATCACTTGTAGCTTGACGATGCCGCAGCCGATCACTTGTAGCTTGACGATGCCGCAGCCGATCACTTGTAGCTTGACGATGCCGCAGCCGATCACTTGTAGCTTGAGGATGATGCAGCCGATCACTTGTAGCTTGACGATGCCGCAGCCGATCACTTGTAGCTTGAGGATGATGCAGCCGATCACTTGTAGCTTGGCGATGCCGCAGCCGATCACTTGTAGCTTGATGCCGAAGCCGATCACTTCTAGCTTAACGATGACGTAGCCGATCACTTGTAGCTTGACGATGCCGCAGCTGATCACTTGTAGCTTGAGGATGCCGCAGCCGATCACTTGTAGCTTGAAGATGCCGAAGCCGATCACTTGTAGCTTAACGATGACGTAGCCGATCACTTGTAGCTTGAGGATGCCGCAACCGATCACTTGTAGCTTGACGATGCCGCAGCCGATCACTTGTAGCTTGAGGATGCCGCAGCCGATCACTTGTAGCTTGAGGATGCCGCAGCCGCAGCCAGCTACCATTATATTGTTACTAGAGAGTGTAGGTGCCAGCTACCATTATATTGTTACTGGAGAGTGTAGGTGCCAGCTACCATTATATTGTTACTGGAGAGTGTAGGTGCCAGCTACCATTATATTGTTACTGGAGAGTGTAGGTGCCAGCTACCATTATATTGTTTACTGGAGAGTGTAGGTGTCAGCTACCATTATATTGTTACTGGAGAGTGTAGGTGCCAGCTACCATTATATTGTTACTGGAGAGTGTAGGTGCCAGCTACCATTATATTGTTACTGGAGAGTGTAGGTGCCAGCTATCATTATATTGTTACTGGAGAGTGTAGGTGCCAGCTACCATTATATTGTTACTGGAGAGTGTAGGTGTCAGCTACCATTATATTGTTACTGGAGAGTGTACTTGCCAGCTACCATTATATTGTTACTGGAGAGTGTAGGTGCCAGCTACCATTATATTGTTACTGGAGAGTGTAGGTGTCAGCTTACCATTATATTGTTACTGGAGAGTGTAGGTGTCAGCTTACCATTATATTGTTACTGGAGAGTGTAGGTGTCAGCTTACCATTATATTGTTACTGGAGAGTGTAGGTGCCAGCTACCATTATATTGTTACTGGAGAGTGTAGGTGCCAGCTACCATTATATTGTTACTGGAGAGTGTAGGTGTCAGCTTACCATTATATTGTTACTGGAGAGTGTAGGTGCCAGCTTACCATTATATTATTACTGGAGAGTGTAGGTGTCAGCTTACCATTATATTGTTACTGGAGAGTGTAGGTGCCAGCTTACCATTATATTGTTACTGGACAGTGTAGGTGTCAGCTTACCATTATATTGTTACTGGAGAGTGTAGGTGTCAGCTTACCATTATATTGTTACTGGACAGTGTAGGTGTCAGCTTACCATTATTGTTACTGGAGAGTGTAGGTGCAGCTTACCATTATATTGTTACTGGAGAGTGTAAGTGTCAGCTTACCATTATATTGTTACTGGACAGTGTAGGTGTCAGCTTACCATTATATTGTTACTGGACAGTGTAGGTGTCAGCTTACAATTATATTGTTACTGGAGAGTGTAAGTGTCAGCTTACCATTATATTGTTACTGGACAGTGTAGGTGTCAGCTTACCATTATATTGTAACTGGACAGTGTAGGTGTCGGCTTACCATTATATTGTTACTGGACAGTGTAGGTGTCAGCTTACCATTATATTGTTACTGGACAGTGTAGGTGTCAGCTTACCATTATATTGTTACTGGACAGTGTAGGTGTCAGCTTCCCATTATATTGTTACTGGACAGTGTAGGTGTCAGCTTACCATTATATTTTTAACTGGACAGTGTAGGTGTCAGCTTAACATTATATTGTTACTGGAGAGTGTAAGTGTCAGCTTACCATTATATTGTTACTGGACAGTGTAGGTGTCAGCTTACAATTATATTGTTACTGGACAGTGTAGGTGTCAGCTTACCATTATATTGTTACTGGACAGTGTAGGTGTCAGCTTACATTATATTGTTACTGGACAGTGTAGGTGTCAGCTTACCATTATATTGTTACTGGACAGTGTAGGTGTCAGCTTACCATTATATTGTTACTGGACAGTGTAGGTGTCAGCTTACAATTATATTGTTATGGACAGTGTAGGTGTCAGCTTACATTATATTGTTACTGGACAGTGTAGGTGTCAGCTTACAATTATATTGTTACTGGACAGTGTAGGTGTCAGCTTACCATTATATTGTTACTGGACAGTGTAGGTGTCAGCTTACCATTATATTGTTACTGGACAGTGTAGGTGTCAGCTTACAATTATATTGTTACTGGACAGTGTAGGTGTCAGCTTACAATTATATTGTTACTGGACAGTGTAGGTGTCAGCTTACAATTATATTGTTACTGGACAGTGTAGGTGTCAGCTTACAATTATATTGTTACTGGACAGTGTAGGTGTCAGCTTACCATTATATTGTTACTGGACAGTGTAGGTGTCAGCTTACAATTATATTGTGATAATGGTGTGATAATTTTTCAGCGATAAAGTTTGTGTCTGATCACTTGTAATATTTAATGGTTGATAACTCTTATATAATAGTATGATATCTTGTGGGTGGAGGTCGTGCACGTACAACTTTGACCAGTAATATCTTCTGGGTGGAGGTCGTGCACGTACAACTTTGACCAGTAATATTTTGGGTGGGGTCGTACACTTTACTTTGACAAAGTAATATCTTCTAGGTGGAGGTCGTGCACGTACAACTTTGACCAGTGATATCTTGTGGGTGGAGGTCGTGCACGTACAACTTTGACCAGTAATATCTTCTGGGTGGAGGTCGTACACGTACTTTGACAAGTAATATCTTCTAGGTGGAGGTCGTGCACGTACAACTTTGACCAGTGATATCTTGTGGGTGGAGGTCGTGCACGTACAACTTTGACCAGTAATATCTTCTGGGTGGAGGTCGTGCACGTACAACTTTGACCAGTGATATCTTCTGGGTGGAGGTCGTGCACGTACAACTTTGACCAGTAATATCTTCTGGGTGGAGGTCGTGCACGTACTTTGACCAGTAATATCTTCTAGGTGAAGGTCGCGCACGTACAACTTTGACCAGTGATATCTTCTGGGTGGAGGTCGTGCACGTACAACTTTGACCAGTAATATCTTCTGGGTGGAGGTCGTGCACGTACAACTTTGACCAGTAATATCTTCTAGGTGGAGGTCGTGCACGTACAACTTTGACCAGTGATATCTTCTGGGTGGAGGTCGTGCACGTACAACTTTGACCAGTAATATCTTCTGGGTGGAGGTCGTGCACGCACAACTTTGACCAGTGATATCTTCTGGGTGGAGGTCGTGCACGTACAAACTTTGACAGTGATATCTTCTGGTGGAGGTCGTGCACGTACAACTTTGACCAGTGATATCTTCTGGGTGGAGGTCGTGCACGTAGAACTTTGACCAGTGATATCTTCTGAGTGGAGGTCGTGCACATACAACTTTGACCAGTGATATCTTCTGAGTGGAGGTCGTGCACGTACAACTTTGACCAGTGATATCTTCTGGGTGGAGGTCGTGCACGTAAAACTTTGACCAGTGATATCTTCTGGGTGGAGTTCGTGCACGTACAACTTTGACCAGTGATATCTTCTGGGTTGAGGTCGTGCACGTACAACTTTGACCAGTGATATCTTCTGAGTGGAGGTCGTGCACGTACAACTTTGACCAGTGATATCTTCTGGGTGGAGTTAGTGCACGTACAACTTTGACCAGTGATATCTTCTGGGTGGAGGTCGTGCACGTACAACTTTGATCAGTGATATCTTCTGGGTGGAGGTCGTGCACGTACAACTTTGACCAGTGATATCTTCTGGGTGGAGGTTGTGCACGTACAACTTTCACCAGTGATATCTTCTGAGGGGAGGTCGTGCACGTACAACTTTGACCAGTGATATCTTCTGGGTGGAGGTCGTGCACGTACAACTTTGATCAGTGATATCTTCTGGGTGGAGGTCGTGCACGTACAACTTTGACCAGTGATATCTTCTGGGTGGAGGTTGTGCACGTACAACTTTCACCAGTGATATCTTCTGAGGGGAGGTCGTGCACGTACAACTTTGACCAGTGATATCTTTCTGGGTGGAGGTCGTGCACGTACAACTTTGACCAGTGATATCTTCTGAGTGGGGGTTTCGTGCAACACAACTTTGACCAGTGATATCTTCTGGGTGAGGTAGTGCACGTACAACTTTGACCAGTGATATCTTCCGGGTGGAGGTCGTGCACGTGAAACTTTGACCAGTGATATCTTCTGGGTGGAGGTCGTGCACGTACAGCTTTGACCAGTGATATCTTCTGGGTGGAGGTCGTGCACGTACAACTTTGATCAATGATATCTTCTGGGTGGAGGTCGTGCACGTACAACTTTTACCAGTGATATCTTCTGGGTGGAGGTCGTGCACGTACAACTTTGACCAGTGATATCTTCTGAGTGGAGGTCGTGCACGTACAACTTTGACCAGTGATATCTTCTGGGTGGAGTTCGTGCACGTACAACTTTGGCCAGTGATATCTCCTGGGTGGAGGTCGTGCACGTACAACTTTGACCAGTGATATCTTCTAGGTGGAGGTCGTGCACGTACAACTTTAACCAGTGATATCTTCTGGGTGGAGGTCGTGCACGTACAACTTTGATCAGTGATATCTTCTGGGTGGAGGTCGTGCACGTACAACTTTTACAAGTGATATCTTCTGGGTGGAGGTCGTGCACGTACAACTTTGATCAATGATATCTTCTGGGTGAAGGTCGTGCACGTACAACTTTGACCAGTGATATATTCTGGGTGGAGGTCGTGCACGTACAACTTTGACCAGTGATATCTTCTAGGTGGAGTTCGTGCAGGTACAACTTTGACCAGTGATATCTTCTAGGTGGAGGTCGTGCACGTACAACTTTGACCAGTGATATCTTCTGAGTGGAGGTCGTGCACGTACAACTTTGACCAGTGATATCTTCTGAGTGGAGGTCGTGCACGTACAACTTTGACCAGTAATATCTTCTAGGTGGAGGTCGTGCACGTACAATTTTTACCAGTGATATCTTCTGAGTGGAGGTCGTGCACGTACAACTTTGACCAGTGATATCTTCTGGGTGGAGGTTGTGCACGTACAACTTTGACCAGTGATATCTTCTAGGTGGAGGTCGTGCACATACAGCTTTGACCAGTGATATCTTCTGGGAGGAGGTCGAGCACGTACAACTTTCACCAGTGATATCTTCTGAGTGGAGGTCGTGCACGTACAACTTTGACCAGTGATATCTTGTGGGTGGAGGTCGTGCACGTACAACTTTGACCAGTGATATCTTCTGGGTGTAGGTCGTGCACGTACAACTTTGACCAGTGATATCTTCTGAGTGGAAGTCGTGCACGTACAACTTTGATCAATTATATCTTCTGAGGTGGAGGTCGTGCACGTTCAACTTTGACCAGTGATATCTTCTGAGTGGAGGTCGTGCACGTACAACTTTGACCAGTGATATCTTCTGAGTGGAAGTCGTGCACGTACAACTTTGATCAATTATATCTTCTGAGGTGGAGGTCGTGCACGTACAACTTTGACCAGTGATATCTTCTGGGTGGAGGTCGTGCACGTACAACTTTGACCAGTGATATCTTCGGGTTTGGAGGTCGTGCACGTACAACTTTGACCAGTGATATCTTCTGGGTGGAGGTCGTGCACGTACAACTTTGACCAGTGATATCTTCTGAGTGGAGGTCGTGCACGTACAACTTTGACCAGTGGTATCTTCTGGGTGGAGGTCGTGCACGTTCAACTTTGACCAGTGATATCTTGTGGGTGGAGGTCGTGCACGTACAACTTTGACCAGTGATATCTTCTGGGTGGAGGTCGTGCACTTACAACTTTGACTTGTGATATCTTCTGAGTGGAGGTCGTGCACGTACAGCTTTGACCAGTGATATCTTCTAAGTGGAGGTCGTGCATGTACAACTTTGACCAATAATATCTTCTAGGTGGAGGTCGTGCATGTACAACTTTGACCAGTAATATCTTCTAGGTGGAGGTCGTGCACGTACAACTTTGACTAGTGATATCTTCTGAGTGGAGGTCGTGCACGTACAACTTTGACCAGTTATATTTTCTAGGTGGAGGTCGTGCACTTACAACTTTGACCAGTGATATCTTCTGGGTGGAGGTCGTGCACGTACAACTTTGACCAGTTATATCTTCTAGGTGGAGGTCGTGCACGTACAACTTTGACTAGTAATATCTTCTAGGTGGAGGTCGTGCACGTACAACTTTGACCAGTGATATCTTCTGGGTGGAGGTCGTGCACTTACAACTTTGACCAGTTATATCTTCTAGGTGGAGGTCGTGCACGTACAACTTTGACTAGTAATATCTTCTAGGTGGAGGTCGTGCACGTACAACTTTGACCAGTAATATCTCCTAGGTGGAGGTCGTGCAAGTACAACTTTGACCAGTAATATCTTCTAGGTGGAGGTCGTGCACGTACAACTTTGACCAGTAATATCTCCTAGGTGGAGGTCGTGCAAGTACAACTTTGACCAGTAATGTCTTCTAAGTGGAGGTTGTGCACGTACAACTTTGACCAGTAATATCTTCTAGGTGGAGGTCGTGCACGTACAACTTTGACAAGAAATATCTTCTATGTGGAGGTCGTGCACGTACAACTTTGACCAGTAATATCTTCTGAGTGGAGGTCGTGCACGTACAACTTTGACCAGTAATATCTTCTAAGTGGAGGTCGTGCACGTACAACTTTGACCAGAAATATCTTCTATGTGGAGGTCGTGCACGTACAACTTTGACCAGTAATATCGTCTAAGTGGAGGTCGTGTACGTACAACTTTGACCAGTAATATATTCTATGTGGATGTCGTGCACGTACAACTTTGACCAGTAATATCTTCTATGTGGAGGTCGTGCACGTACAACTTTGACCAGTGATATCTTCTTGGTGGAGGTCGTGCACGTACAACTTTGACCAGTAATATCTACTATGTGGAGGTCGTGCACGAACAACTTTGACCAGTAATATCTTCTATGTGGAGGTCGTGCACGTACAACTTTGACCAGTAATATCTTCTATGTGGAGGTCGTGCACGTACAACTTTGACCAGTGATATCTTCTGAGTGGAGGTCGTGCACGTACAACTTTGACCAGTGATATCTTCTGGGTGGAGGTCGTGCACGTACAACTTTGACCAGTGGTATCTTCTGGGTGGAGGTCGTGCACGTACAACTTTGATCAGTGATATCTTCTGGGTGGAGGTCGTGCACGTACAACTTTGACCAGTGATATCTTCTGGGTGGAGGTTGTGCACGTACAACTTTGACCAGTGATATCTTCTGAGTGGAGGTCGTGCACGTACAACTTTGACCAGTGATATCTTCTGGGTGGAGGTCGTGCACGTACAACTTTGTCCAGTGATATCTTCTGAGTGGAGGTCGTGCACATACAACTTTGACCAGTGATATCTTCTGGGTAGAGGTCGTGCACGTACAACTTTGACCAGTGATATCTTCCGAGTGGAGGTCGTGCACGTGAAACTTTGACCAGTGATATCTTCTGAGTGGAGGTCGTGCACGTACAACTTTGACCAGTGATATCTTCTTTGTGGAGGTTGTGCACGTACAACTTTGACCAGTGGTATCTTCTGGGTGGAGGTTGTGCACGTACAACTTTGACCAGTGATATCTTCTAGGTGGAGGTCGTGCACGTACATCTTTGACCAGTGATATCTTCTGAGTGGAGGTCGTGCACGTACAACTTTGACCAGTGGTATCTTCTGGGTGGAGGTTGTGCACGTACAACTTTGACCAGTGGTATCTTCTGGGTGGAGGTTGTGCACGTACAACTTTGACCAGTGATATCTTCTAGGTGGAGGTCGTGCACATACAGCTTTGACCAGTGATATCTTCTGGGTGGAGGTCGTGCACGTACAACTTTGACAGTGATATCTTCTGAGTGGAGGTCTTGCACGTACAACTTTGACCAGTGATATCTTGTGGGTGGAGGTCGTGCACGTACAACTTTGACCAGTGATATCTTCTGGGTGGAGGTCGTGCACTTACAACTTTGACTAGTGGTATCTTCTGAGTGGAGGTCGTGCACGTACAGCTTTGACCAGTAATATCTTTTAGGTGGAGGTCGTGCACGTACAACTTTGACCAGTAATATCTTTTAGGTGGAGGTCGTGCACGTACAACTTTGACCAGTAATATCTTCTAAGTGGAGGTCGTGCACGTGCAACTTTGACCAGTAATATCTTCTGTGTGGAGGTCGTGCACGTACAACTTTGACCAGTAATATCTTCTATGTGGAGGTCGTGCACGTACAACTTTGACCAGTAATATCTTCTATGTGGAGGTCGTGCACATACAACTTTAACCAGTAATATCTTCTATGTGGAGGTCGTGCACGTACAACTTTGACCAGTAATATCTTCTAAGTGGAGGTCGTGCACGTACAACTTTGACCAGTAATATCTTCTATGTGGATGTCGTGCACGTACAACTTTGACCAGTAATATCTTCTAAGTGGAGGTCGTGCACGTACAACTTTGACCAGTAATATCTTCTAAGTGGAGGACGTGCACGTACAACTTTGACCAGTAATATCTTCGTGGAGGTCGTGCACGTACAACTTTGATCCAGTAATATCTAAGTGGAGGTCGTGCACGTACAACTTTGACCAGTAATATCTTCTAAGTGGAGGTCGTGCACGTACAACTTTAATCAGTAATATCTAAGTGGAGGTCGTGCACGTACAACTTTGATCAGTAATATCTAAGTGGAGGTCGTGCACGTACAACTTTGACCAGTAATATCTTCTAAGTGGAGGTCGTGCACGTACAACTTTGATCAGTAATATCTAAGTGGAGGTCGTGCACGTACAACTTTGATCAGTAATATCTAAGTGGAGGTCGTGCACGTACAACTTTTACCAGTAATATCTAAGTGGAGGTCGTGCACGTACAACTTTGATCAGTAATATCTAAGTGGAGGTCGTGCACGTACAACTTTGATCAGTAATATCTAAGTGGAGGTCGTGCACGTACAACTTTGACCAGTAATATCTAAGTGGAGGTCGTGCACGTACAACTTTGATCAGTAATATCTAAGTGGAGGTCGTGCACGTACAACTTTGATCAGTAATATCTAAGTGGAGGTCGTGCACGTACAACTTTGATCAGTAATATCTAAGTGAAGGTCGTGCACGTACAACTTTGATCAGTAATATCTGTCGTGCACATACAACTTTAACCAGTAATATCTTCTATGTGGAGGTCGTGCACGTACACTTTGACCAGTAATATCTTCTAAGTGGAGGTCGTGCACGTACAACTTGACCAGTAATATCTTCTATGTGGATGTCGTGCACGTACAACTTTGACCATAATATCTTCTAAGTGGAGGTCGTGCACGTACAACTTTGACCAGTAATATCTTCTAAGTGGAGGACGTGCACGTACAACTTTGACCAGTAATATCTTCTAAGTGGAGGTCGTGCACGTACAACTTTGATCAGTAATATCAAGTGGAGGTCGTGCACGTACAACTTTGACCAGTAATATCTTCTAAGTGGAGGTCGTGCACGTACAACTTTAATCAGTAATATCTAAGTGGAGGTCGTGCACGTACAACTTTGATCAGTAATATCTAAGTGAGGTCGTGCACGTACAACTTTGACCAGTAATATCTTCTAAGTGGAGGTCGTGCACGTACAACTTTGATCAGTAATATCTAAGTGGAGGTCGTGCACGTACAACTTTGATCAGTAATATCTAAGTGGAGGTCGTGCACGTACAACTTTTACCAGTAATATCTAAGTGGAGGTCGTGCACGTACAACTTTGATCAGTAATATCTAAGTGGAGGTCGTGCACGTACAACTTTGATCAGTAATATCTAAGTGGAGGTCGTGCACGTACAACTTTGACCAGTAATATCTAAGTGGAGGTCGTGCACGTACAACTTTGATCAGTAATATCTAAGTGGAGGTCGTGCACGTACAACTTTGATCAGTAATATCTAAGTGGAGGTCGTGCACGTACAACTTTGATCAGTAATATCTAAGTGAAGGTCGTGCACGTACAACTTTGATCAGTAATATCTAAGTGGAGGTCGTGCACGTACAACTTTGACCAGTAATATCTTCTATGTGGAGGTCGTGCACGTACAACTTTGACCAGTAATATCTTCTAAGTAGAGGTCGTGCACGTACAACTTTGATCAGTAATATCTAAGTGGAGGTCGTGCACGTACAACTTTGACCAGTAATATCTTCTAAGTAGAGGTCGTGCACGTACAACTTTGACCAGTAATATCTTCTAAGTGGAGGTCGTGCACGTACAACTTTGACAGTAATATCTTCTATGTGGAGGTCGTGCACGTACAACTTTGACCAGTAATATCTTCTAAGTAGAGGTCGTGCACGTACAACTTTGACCAGTAATATCTTCTAAGTGGAGGTCGTGCACGTACAACTTTGACCAGTAATATCTTCTATGTGGAGGTCGTGCACGTACAACTTTGACCAGTAATATCTTCTAAGTAGAGGTCGTGCACGTACAACTTTGACCAGTAATATCTTCTATGTGGAGGTCGTGCACGTACAACTTTGACCAGTAATATCTAAGTGGAGGTCGTGCACGTACAACTTTGACCAGTAATATCTTCTATATGGAGGTCGTGCACGTACAACTTTGACCAGTAATATCTTCTAAGTAGAGGTCGTGCACGTAGAACTTTGATCAGTAATATCTTCTATGTGGAGGTCGTGCACGTACAACTTTGACCAGTAATATCTTCTAAGTAGAGGTCGTGCACGTACAACTTTGACCAGTAATATCTTCTATGTGGAGGTCGTGCACGTACAACTTTGACCAGTAATATCTTCTAAGTGGAGGTCGTGCACGTACAACTTTGACCAGTAATATCTTCTAAGTAGAGGTCGTGCACGTACAACTTTGACCAGTAATATCTTCTATGTGGAGGTCGTGCACGTACAACTTTGACCAGTAATATCTTCTATGTGGAGGTCGTGCACGTACAACTTTGACCAGTAATATCTTCTATGTGGAGGTCGTGCACGTACAACTTTGACCAGTAATATCTTCTATGTGGAGGTCGTGCACGTACAACTTTGACCAGTAATATCTTCTATGTGGAGGTCGTGCACGTACAACTTTGACCAGTAATATCTTCTATGTGGAGGTCGTGCACGTACAACTTTGACCAGTAATATCTTCTATGTGGAGGTCGTGCACGTACAACTTTGACCAGTAATATCTTCTATGTGGAGGTCGTGCACGTACAACTTTGACCAGTAATATCTTCTATGTGGAGGTCGTGCACGTACAACTTTGACCAGTAATATCTTCTAAGTGGAGGTCGTGCACGTACAACTTTGACCAGTAATATCTTCTGTGGAGGTCGTGCACGTACAACTTTGACCAGTAATATCTTCTATGTGGAGGTCGTGCACGTACAACTTTGACCAGTAATATCTTCTAAGTGGAGGTCGTGCACGTACAACTATGACCAGTAATATCTTCTAAGTGGAGGTTGTGCACGTACAACTTTGACCAGTAATATCTTCTAAGTAGAGGTCGTGCACGTACAACTCTGACCAGTAATATCTTCTAAGTGGAGGTCGTGCACGTACAACTTTGACCAGTAATATCTTCTAAGTGGAGGTTGTGCACGTACAACTTTGACCAGTAATATCTTCTAAGTAGAGGTCGTGCACGTACAACTTTGACCAGTAATATCTTCTAAGTAGAGGTCGTGCACGTACAACTTTGACCAGTAATATCTTCTAAGTAGAGGTCGTGCACGTACAACTTTGACCAGTAATATCTTCTAAGTAGAGGTCGTGCACGTACAACTTGACCAGTAATATCTTCTAAGTAGAGGTCGTGCACGTACAACTTTGACCAGTAATATCTTCTAAGTGGAGGTTGTGCACGTACAACTTTGACCAGTAATACTTCTAAGTAGAGGTCGTGCACGTACAACTTTGACCAGTAATATCTTCTAAGTGGAGGTCGTGCACGTACAACTTTGACCAGTAATATCTTCTAAGTAGAGGTCGTGCACGTACAACTTTGACCAGTAATATCTTCTAAGTAGAGGTCGTGCACGTACAACTTTGACCAGTAATATCTTCTAAGTGGAGGTCGTGCACGTACAACTTTGACCAGTAATATCTTCTAAGTGGAGGTCGTGCACGTACAACTTTGACCAGTAATATCTAAGTAGAGGTCGTGCACGTACAACTTTGACCAGTAATATCTAAGTAGAGGTCGTGCACGTACAACTTTGACCAGTAATATCTTCTAAGTAGAGGTCGTGCACGTACAACTTTGACCAGTAATATCTTCTATGTGGAGGTCGTGCACGTACAACTTTGACCAGTAATATCTTCTAAGTGGGGGTCGTGCACGTACAACTTTGACCAGTAATATCTAAGTAGAGGTCGTGCACGTACAACTTTGACCAGTAATATCTAAGTAGAGGTCGTGCACGTACAACTTTGACCAGTAATATCTTCTAAGTGGAGGTCGTGCACGTACAACTTTGACCAGTAATATCTAAGTAGAGGTCGTGCACGTACAACTTTGACCAGTAATATCTAAGTGGAGGTCGTGCACGTACAACTTTGACCAGTAATATCTTCTAAGTGGAGGTCGTGCACGTACAACTTTGACCAGTAATATCTAAGTGGAGGTCGTGCACGTACAACTTTGACCAGTAATATCTTCTAAGTAGAGGTCGTGCACTTACAACTTTGACCAGTAATATCTTCTAAGTGGAGGTCGTGCACGTACAACTTTGACCAGTAATATCTAAGTGGAGGTCGTGCACGTACAACTTTGACCAGTAATATCTTCTAAGTGGAGGTCGTGCACGTACAACTTTGACCAGTAATATCTAAGTAGAGGTCGTGCACGTACAACTTTGACCAGTAATATCTAAGTGGAGGTCGTGCACGTACAACTTTGACCAGTAATATCTTCTAAGTGGAGGTCGTGCACGTACAACTTTGACCAGTAATATCTAAGTAGAGGTTCGTGCACGTACAACTTTGACTAGTAATATCTAAGTGGAGGTCGTGCACGTACAACTTTGACCAGTAATATCTTCTAAGTGGAGGTCGTGCACGTACAACTTTGACCAGTAATATCTTCTATGTGGAGGTTGTGCACGTACAACTTTGACCAGTAATATCTTCTAAGTGGAGGTCGTGCACGTACAACTTTGACCAGTAATATTTTCTATGTGGAGGTCGTGCACGTACAACTTTGACCAGTAATATCTTCTAAGTGGAGGTCGTGCACGTACAACTTTGACCAGTAATATCTTCTAAGTAGAGGTCGTGCACGTACAACTTTGACCAGTAATATCTTCTAAGTAGAGGTCGTGCACGTACAACTTTGACCAGTAATATCTTCTAAGTAGAGGTCGTGCACGTACAACTTTGACCAGTAATATCTTCTAAGTGGAGGTCGTGCACGTACAACTTTGACCAGTAATATCTTCTAAGTGGAGGTCGTGCACGTACAACTTTGACCAGTAATATCTTCTAAGTAGAGGTCGTGCACGTACAACTTTGACCAGTAATATCTTCTAAGTAGAGGTCGTGCACGTACAACTTTGACCAGTAATATCTTCTAAGTAGAGGTCGTGCACGTACAACTTTGACCAGTATATCTTCTAAGTGGAGGTCGTGCACGTACAACTTTGACCAGTAATATCTTCTAAGTAGAGGTCGTGCACGTACAACTTTGACCAGTAATATCTTCTAAGTAGAGGTCGTGCACGTACAACTTTGACCAGTAATATCTTACAATAATCTGTGAAAGTTTTAATTTGTCAGTTTCATTCAGAAAATTATTTTTCCTGCATTTACTATAGAATGCCTCTTACGATCGTCTTCAAACCTTCAACACTGATGTGGCTTACTTACAGAAGCTTTGGATTAATTTTGGGTGTTGAAACTGAATATTATATTGAAGAAATGCCGAAAATTTAAATACTGGTTCTCATGTGACATTTTGTAACTCTATCATCCGACTGACTTCAGAACTTCAATTTAAATATCTTGAGAATTTATCTTCCTATTGGTTTCAAACCTTCAACTAAGATATCTTAAGACTCCAACTTCTTAGCTTTAGGTAGATGTCGTTTTGATAAGGATCTGCCTCGTATGGGCCAGTAGGCCTTCTGCAGTGTTCCTACATTCTTATGTTCTTATGTTCTTATTGGCTTTAATCCTTCAACTAAGATATCTCGAAAATGCAGCTTCCTATTGACTTCAAACCTTCAACCAAGATATCTCGAAAAAGCAAGTTAAATTGGTGGTATATCTTGGGATATTTGGTCTCTGTGCAATAGTTAACGAATGCTTCTTCAGCTTTGCTTCAAACTTTCTAAGCTGGTGTACTATAGCCGATGGTTTAAATTGGTCATGATCCTGGTAGACGTCAATCTGCCATTATTTCTTGAACCTGGAATATTAGTGTCCAGGTGATGTCTTCTCGCTCACTCTTCCCACTGGCTGTAAATTTTCAACGTTGAAATTTAACTTTGTTTTGCCGCACTCTGCACTATTTTTTCGTGTGCATCGAGGTAGAGTAGGCTGGGCTTGTCGGATACGTGGATTGCCTTCCTTGGATCAAACAGCCATCGAAATACATCACCAAGTTAAGCCAGTAGACGATGCTAGATAGATATGTAAAAAGGGATGAGAGACTGTGAAATGATGTGAGAGAAATGAAGGAAATGATGTGAGAGAAATGAAGGAAATGATGTGAGAGAAATGAAGGAAATGATGTGAGAGAAATGAAGGAAATAATGTGAAAGAAATGAAGGAAATGATGTGAGAGAAATGAAGGAAATAATGTGAGAGAAATGAAGGAAATAATGTGAGAGAAATGAAGGAAATGATGTGAGAGAAATGAAGGGAATAATGTGAGTGAAATGAAGGAAATGATGTGAGAGAAATGAAGGAAATGATGTGAGAGAAATGAAGGAAATGATGTGAGAGAAATGAAGGAAATAATGTGAGAGAAATGAAGGAAAGATGTGAGAGAAATGAAGGAAATAATGTGAGAGAAAATGAAGGAAATGATGTGAGAGAAATGAAGGAAATGATGTGAGTGAAATGAAGGAAATGATGTGAGAGAAATGAAGGAAATAATGTGAGAGAAATGAAGGAAATGATGTGAGAGAAATGAAGGAAATGATGTGAGAGAAATGAAGGAAATGATGTGAGAGAAATGAAGGAAATAATGTGAGAGAAATGAAGGAAATGATGTGAGAGAAATGAAGGAAATAATGTGAGAGAAATGAAGGAAATGATGTGAGAGAAATGAAGGAAATGATGTGAGTGAAATGAAGGAAATGATGTGAGAGAAATGAAGGAAATGATGTGAGAGAAATGAAGGAAATGATGTGAGAGAAATGAAGGAAATGATGTGAGAGAAATGAAGGAAATAATGTGAGAGAAATGAAGGAAATGATGTGAGTGAAATGAAGGAAATGATGTGAGAGAAATAAGGAAATGATGTGAGAGAAATGAAGGAATGATGTGAGAGAAATAAAGGAAATGATGTGAGAGAAATGAAGGAAATGATGTGAGAGAAATAAAGGAAATGATGTGAGAGAAATGAAGGAAATGATGTGAGAGAAATAAAGGAAATGATGTGAGTGAAATGAAGGAAATGATGTGAGAGAAATAAAGGAAATGATGTGAGAGAAATGAAGGAAATGATGTGAGAGAAATGAAGGAAATGATGTGAGTGAAATGAAGGAAATGATGTGAGAGAAATAAAGGAAATGATGTGAGAGAAATGAAGGAAATGATGTGAGAGAAATGAAGGAAATGATGTGAGTGAAATGAAGGAAATGATGTGAGAGAAATGAAGGAAATGATGTGAGAGAAATGAAGGAAATGATGTGAGAGAAATGAAGGAAATGATGTGAGAGAAATGAAGGAAATGATGTGAGAGAAATGAAGGAAATGATGTGAGAGAAATGAAGGAAATGATGTGAGAGAAATGAAGGAAATGATGTGAGAGAAATGAAGGAAATGATGTGAGAGAAATGAAGGAAATAATGTGAGAGAAATGAAGGAAATGATGTGAGGGAAATGAAGGAAATGATGTTGAGAGAAATGAAGGAAATGATGTGAGAGAAATGAAGGAAATGATGTGAGAGAAATGAAGGAAATGATGTGAGAGAAATGAAGGAAATGATGTGAGGGAAATGAAGGAATGATGTGAGAGAAATGAAGGAAATGATTGTGAGAGAAATGAAGGAAATGATGTGAGAGAAATGAAGGAAATGATGTGAGAGAAATGAAGGAAATGATGTGAGAGAAATGAAGGAAATAATGTGAGAGAAATGAAGGAAATGAATGTGAGAGAAATGAAGGAAATGATGTGAGAGACAGAAGTGAAGGAATTGAGAGTATTTACAGCCATAGCCAGCTGTTGCTCTCTCAGCCACCAGCTGCAGCAGCCAGCTGGTGCTCTCAGCCACCACCCGCAGCAGCCGGTTGGTGTTCACTTAGCCACCACCTGTAGAAGCCAGCTGGTGTTCACTTAGCCACCACCTGCAGCAGAGAGCTGGTGTTCAATTAGCCACCACCTACGGCAGCCAGCTGGTGTTCACTTAGCCACCACCTGCAGCAACCAGCTGGTGTTCACTTAGCCACCACCTGCGGCAGCCAGCTAGTGCTCACTCAGCCACCAGCTGCTGCAGCCAGCTGGTGTTCACTTAGCCACCACCTGCGGCAGCCAGCTGGTGTTCACTCAGCCACCAGCTGCTGCAGCCAGCTGGTGCACTGGAAAGCACCAATTTCTGCTACAATATACCCTCTGCTCTCTCAGCGAAATCTCGTATATTTCTTCACGTACAATCTTGGTATAATCTCCTTAACCTCTCTCTCTCTCTCTCTCTCTCTCTCTCTCTCTCTCTCTCTCTCTCTCTCTCTCTCTCTCTCTCTCTCTCTCTCTCTCTCTCTCTCTCTCTCTCTCTCTCTCTCTCTCTCTCTCTCTCTCAGTATACTTCTCCCTCGCCTCTTTCTTTCTGTTGGTATACATGTCTTTAACCTCTCTCCTTCTTGGTATAACCCTCCCTACCCTCTCTCCTGGTATACCTAATTGGCTTCAAATAAGCCAGTAAGCCGAGAATATCAAATTCTATTATATAGTTTGTCTCTTTGACGAGATTCCTGGATACCTGAACACATCCAGAGGCTAATATTCGTTAGTATGCTTGGAATATTCGTTAGTATGCTTGGAATATTTTTTTTTTTTATTCGCCGGTATTCTCCCGGCCCGGGTCTTTTCCAGTAGTGGTGACCCGGCCTTGGCTCCCTGTCTGGGGAGTGTCTCGAGACCTAAGTCTCCCATGGGAGGAGGTACACGTACCCCTTCATCTTTGGGACCAAGTTTTCCCAGGCCTAGCCACAGTCCCCGCCCTCACGGGGCTCACAGGGAGAAGCTAGGCCTCTGGTCTGCCATCTGCCCCGCCCCAAAGGGGCTCGTGGGGATGGCAGTCTTGTGAGCTGCAGGTGGTGGCAAGCTCAGGCTTCTGCTCTCTTGGAATATTAGTTAGTATGCTTGAAATATTAATTCGTAAGCCTTTTCATTTGTAAGGCTTTTTCACTCTTCTTTAACTCGTTATTTTTTTCAGTGATGATCTAAGTGACGGTGAAGGATCCTGAGTGACGGTGAAGGATTCTGAGTGACAGTGAAGGATCCTGAGTGACAGTGAAGGATCCTGAGTGACAGTGAAGGATCCTGAATGACGGTGAAGGATCCTGAGTGACAGTGAAGGATCCTGAGTGACGGTGAAGGATTCTGAGTGACAGTGAAGGATCCTGAGTGACAGTGAAGGATCCTGAGTGACAGTGAAGGATCCTGAGTGACGGTGAAGGATCCTGAGTGACAGTGAAGGATCCTGAGTGACAGTGAAGGATCCTGAGTGACAGTGAAGGATTCTGAGTGACAGTGAAGGATCCTGAATGACGGTGAAGGATCCTGAGTGACAGTGAAGGATCCTGAGTGACGGTGAAGGATCCTGAGTGACGGTGAAGGATCCTGAGTGACGGTGAAGGATTCTGAGTGACAGTGAAGGATCCTGAGTGACGGTGAAGGATCCTGAGTGACGGTGAAGGATTCTGAGTGACAGTGAAGGATCCTGAGTGACGGTGAAGGATTTGAGTGACAGTGAAGGATTCTGAGTGGGCAGTGAAGGATCCTGAGTGACGGTGAAGGATCCTGAGTGACGGTGAAGGATCCTGAGTGACGGTGAAGGATTCTGAGTGACAGTGAAGGATCCTGAGTGACAGTGAAGGATCCTGAGTGACAGTGAAGGATCCTGAGTGACGGTGAAGGATCCTGAGTGACAGTGAAGGATCCTGAGTGACAGTGAAGGATCCTGAGTGACAGTGAAGGATTCTGAGTGACAGTGAAGGATCCTGAATGACGGTGAAGGATCCTGAGTGACAGTGAAGGATCCTGGCCAAACATTGTCCTCAGGCGACACTGTCGTACACAGTGGTCAGAGAAGTCGTACCTCCTGGCCAGACACTGTCCTCAGGCGACACTGTCGTACACAGTGGTCAGAGAAGTCGTACCTCCTGGCCAGACACTGTCCTCAGGCGACACTGTCGTACACAGTGGTCAGAGAAGTCGTACCTCCTGGCCAGACACTGTCCTCAGGCGACACTGTCGTACCCAAGACGGCAGTGTTTTTGTCTTCAAGTGAAACCCTTCATCGTTTTGCCTTGGCTTGAGTCTGTCTTCCTCATCAATCTTACCCTTGTCTTCAACTGCAAAATGTTCTTCCATTTTGCTCAACATATTTCTGTGTTTCTCTCTGTGCCTCCCTTACGTGGAAGCTTGAAGGTATTATTACCACTAATGGTATCTGTATCTGTGCTTCTGGTCGATACTCCCGCTGTTTTTGATTGTGCACTCGAAGTGGTTAGTTTACTGTGCGCCTCATATCCATCCTGTCGACTGTAGTGGCTAGTTTATTGTGCACCCCATGTCCATTCTGTGGAGGGTAGCGCGGATAATATGGATACACAAAAGGACTAGGAACTAGGCTTGAAAAGGGCTTAAAGGAGTACATCTGGATATATATCTACAACTGACCTGCCTGTTGTTAGCCAATCTTAGCCATTTGCTTATTGTACGTGGCGCCTTATTTTCACTAAGATACCTTGATATATAAGAACATGAGAAAATAAGAAAGAAGGAACACTGCAGCAGGCCTACTGGCCCATGCGAGGTAGGTCCAAGTTGCTACCCGTTTATGCCACTGACCAACCCTAGTCAGGTCCAACTCACACCCACACACGCCCACTCGTTCTGTTGGGATCTTAAGTGTGGTAAAAACAGCCTTGTGGTCAGACGATCCAACATAGCCGAGGGGTTGACAAGTGACTATGCCTTCTGCCAGATCACTCACTACTGGGTGAAAGGAGGAGCCAGAGATGTGAGTAGGGAAATCAACAAAGTTTCTCATGTCAAATACTGCAAGAAGGTCATCAAAGTCCCTCTGTATAAGGTGCTGGTTGAGGTCACCAACAATTATGATATGTTGACAGTAGTGTTGTAGCAGAAGGGAGTCAATATTTTCCATTAGGAAGTTGATGGATCTGCATGTTGCCATTTGAGGTCTGTACATTGCACATGCTAGTACAGAGGTACTAGTGTTTATTGCAGAGTTGAAGAACTCATTTCAAGATGTGTAGGGGTGGCAACTCAATGCGCTGGGCATGAACACTTTTAGAAAGCCACAGTCAACACCTCCTCCTTGCCCTGCCTGTCTCTTTTCTATCCACGAGGTTTGTAGCCAGCAATTCTTGCAAAATTTTCTGGAGTCCTGTCATCCAAAAATGTTTCAACAACAGCTATCATGTCGGGACGTCGATGTGTTCACGAAAACTATGTGTGAGGCTCTCCACATTAGTAATGAAACTCTCTTTCTCTTTCTCTCTCTATCTCTTCTCGATGTCTCTCTCATCTGTATTCTTCTTCGTCTCTCTGTACTGTCTGGTCTCTCTCTCTCTTCATGGCTCTCTCTTTAAGCAACTATCGAATCATTACAATTTCGTTGATTTTAAGGTTATGTTTGTTTAACGTAAATTAACATATGTTTAAGTACAGTTAGCTAACAAAAATGAGAACCGCACCTACGTTGTCAGCTAATTCAGTACACAATACGTCAGCACTTGACGTTGATAAGCGCAACTCAGTAGAGTGATTAAAAGGTAGCTGCAACAGAACCCAAATAAGCAGGAAGCGAGCCCTAACCTGGTAACCCAGTTCCACAGGATCGGTCCAAGAGCTGTGATTTATTCCCCGGCAGAGACAATTAGGTGGATACACAGTGGTTGTTTCCCAGTTCTTCCTCACCCTCTCACCCACTTCAACAATTCCACTTTTACAGGTTTTATGGAGGAGATTCTTTTGGTGTTAGAGTAGAGGATGCTCTTAGTGGAGATCTCTCGGAGATAACCTCCAGCTTCCCTCAGTGTTGGTGCTGGTGCTGGTGTTCTTGGTGCTGATGTTTCTGGTGTTGTTGGTGCTGGTGTTGTTGGTGCTGGTGTTGTTGGTGCTGGTGTTGCTGGTGCTGGTGTTGTTGGTGCTGGTGTTGTTGGTGATGGTGTTGTGGTGCTGGTGTTGTTGGTGCTGGTATTGTTGATGCTGGTATTGTTCGTGCTGGTGTTGTTGGTGCTGGTGTTGTTGTGTGCTGGTATTGTTGGTGCTGGTGTTGTTGGTGCTGGTATTGTTGATGCTGGTATTGTTGGTGCTGGTGTTGTTGGTTGTTGGTGTTGTTTGTGCTGGTATTGCTGATGCTGGTGTTGTTGGTGCTGGTGTTGTGTTGGTGCTGGTTGTTGTTGTGCTGGTGTTGTTGGTGCTGTGTGTGTTTGTGTGCTGGTGTTGTTGTGCTGGTGTTGTTGGTGCTGGTGTTGTTGGTGCTGTGTGTTGTATTTGTGCTGGTATTGTGATCTGGTGTTGTTGGTGCTGGTGTTGTTGGTGCTGGTGTTGTTGGTGCTGGTGTTGTTGATGCTGGTGTTGTTAGTGGCTGGTGTTGTTGGTGCTGGTGTTGTTTGTGCTGGTATTGTCTGATGCTGGTGTTGTTGGTGCTGGTGTTGTTTGTGCTGGTATTGCTGATACTGGTGTTGTTGGTGCTGGTGTTGTTGGTGCTGGTGTTGTTGATGCTGGTGTTCTTGATGCTGGTGTTGTTGGTGCTGGTGTTGTTGATGTTGGTGTTGTTGGTGTGCTGGTATTGTTGGTGCTGGTGTTGTTGGTGCTGGTGTTGTTTGTGTTGGTGTTGTTGATGCTGGTGTTCTTGATGCTGGTGTTGTTGGTGCTGGTGTTGTTGTGTTGGTGTTGTTGATGCTGGTGTTCTTGATGCTGTGTGTTGTTGGTGCTGGTGTTGTTGGTGCTGGTGTTGTTGGTGCTGGTGTTGTTTGTGTTGGTGTGTTGTTGATGCTGGTGTTGTTGGTGCTGGTGTTTTGATGCTGGTGTTGTTGGTGCTGGTGTGTTTGTGTTGGTGTTGTTGATGCTGGTGTTGTGGTGCTGGTGTTCTTGATGCTGGTGTTGTTGGTGCTGGTGTTGTTTGTGTTGGTGTGTTGTTGATGCTGGTGTTCTTGATGCTGGTGTAGTTGGTGCTGGTGTTGTTGATGCTGGTGTTGTTGGTGCTGGTTGTTGCTGGTGCTGGTGTTTGTTGGTGCTGGTGTTGTTGGTGCTGGTATTGTTGGTGCTGGTGTTGTTGGTGCTGGTGTATGTTGGTGCTGTGTTGTTTGTGCTGGTATTGCTGATGCTGGTGTTGTTGGTGCTGGTGTTGTTGGTGCTGTGTTGTTGGTGCTGGTGTTGTTGTGCTGGTGTTGTTTGTGCTGGTATTGTCTGATGCTGGTGTTGTTGGTGCTGGTGTTGTTGGGGGTTCTGGTGTTGTTTGTGCTGGTATTGCTGATGCTGGTTTGTTGTGCTGGTGTTGTTGGGTTTTGCTGGTTGTTTGTTGGTTGCTGGTGTTGTTGGTGCTGGTGTTGTTGGTGCTGGTGTTTGTTGGTGCTGGTGTTTATTGGTGCTGGTGTTGTTTGTGCTGGTGTTCTTGATGCTGGTGTTGTTGGTGCTGGTGTTGTTGATGTTGGTGTTGTTGGTGCTGGTGTTGTTTGTTGTTGGTGTTGTCTTGATGCTGGTGTTGTTGGTGCTGGTGTTGTTGATGCTGGTGTTGTTGATGCTGGTGTTGTTGATGCTGGTGTTGTTAGTGCTGGTTGTTATTGGTGCTGGTTTTTGTTGGTGCTGGTGTTGTTGGTGCTGTGTTGTTGGTGTTGGTGTTGTTGTACTGGTGTTCTTGATGCTGGTGTTGTTGGTGCTGGTGTTGTTAGTGCTGGTGTTATTGGTGCTGGTTTTGTTGGTGCTGGTGTTGTTGGTACTGGTGTTCTTGATGCTGGTGTTGTTGGTGCTGGTGCTTGTTGGTGTGGTGTTGGTGATGCTGGTGTTGTTGGTCTTGTGTTGTTGACGCTGGTTTGTTGATGCTGGTGTTGTTGATGCTGGTGTTGTTGATGCTGGTGTTGTTGATGCTGGTGTTGTTGATGCTGGTGTTGTTGATGCTGGTGTTGTTGGTGCTGGTGTTTTGATGCTGGTGTTGTTGGTACTGGTGTTCTTGATGCTGGTGTTGTTGGTGCTGGTATTGTTGGTCCTGGTGTTGTTGACGCTGGTGTTGTTGATGCTGGTGTTGTTGGTACTGATGTTGTTGGTGGTGACAGTGTTGGTGCTGACAGTGTTGGTGGTGACAGTGTTGGTGCTGACAGTGTTGGTGCTGACAGTGTTGGTGCTGACAGTGTTGGTGCTGACAGTGTTGGTGCTGACAGTGTTGGTGCTGACAGTGTTGGTGCTGACAGTGTTGCTGACACAGCATCTTGCTGTGTTAAACTGAGAACGAGAATATTTGAAACATATATTGATCATTGCCTTTTATCTGAGAGAAGAAAGTACACTGAAGGCAGTGAATGAAGCAGTTATGAAGGCAGTGAATGAAGCAGTTATGAAGGCAGTGAATGAAGCAGTTATGAAGGCAGTGAATGAACCAGTTATAAAGGCAGTGAATGAAGGCAGTGAATGAAGCAGTTATGTAGGCAGTGAATGAAGCAGTTATGTAGGCAGTGAATGAACCAGTTATAAAGGCAGTGAATGAAGCAGTTATGAAGGCAGTGAATGAAGCAGTTATGAAGGCAGTATTGTTAAGTGCAGCAGTGAATGAGCCAGTTAGTAAAGCAATAAATGAATCAGGTAAGAGACTGGAGAATTTTCCGAAGGACTCAGAGAAGCACACTACAAGAGGTGTGTACATAGACAGAGGCCGAACAGAGGAAGAGAGACAAGAGGCAATAGACAGACGGCAAGAAAGAGTGGACATGAAGGCAAGACGGGTTAATGGTCCTTGTCAAGTGCTAGGCGGGACTGTCAAAGAGCAGTGTGTCAAGTGCCAAGTGACCAGCAAGAGAATGTCAAGTACCAGTGTTACATAGTGCCAGGTAGCCTGGGTGGGTATGTCAGACTGCCTGAAAAAAATCCTACTGGTGTCATCCTGTGCTGGGTAGTGACACTGGTGTTATCCTGCACTGGGCGGTAACACTGGTGTCACCCTGTACTGGGTAGTGACACTGGTGTTATCCTGTACTGGGTAGTGATACTGGTGTCATCCTGCACTGGGCGGTAACACTGGTGTCATCCTGTACTGGGTAGTGACACTGGTGTCATCCTGTACTGGGTAGTGACACTGGTGTCATCCTGCACTGGGCGGTGATACTGGTGTCACCCTGTACTGGGTAGTGACACTGGTGTTATCCTGTACTGGGTAGTGACACTGGTGTCATCCTGCACTGGACGGTAACACTGGTGTCATCCTGTACTGGGTAGTGACACTGGTGTCATCCTGTACTGGGTAGTGACACTGGTGTCATCCTGCACTGGGCGGTGATACTGGTGTCACGCTGTACTGGGTAGTGACACTGGTGTTATCCTGTACTGGGTAGTGACACTGGTGTCATCCTGCACTGGACGGTAACGCTGGTGTCATCCTGTACTGGGTAGTGACACTGGTGTCATCCTGTACTGGGTAGTGACACTGGTGTTATCCTGTACTGGGTAGTGACACTGGTGTCACCCTGCACTGGGTAGTGACACTGGTGTCATCCTGTACTGGGTAGTGACACTGGCGTTATCCTGTACTGGGTAGTGACACTGGTGTCACCCTGCACTGGGTAGTGACATTGGTGTCAACCTGTACTGGGTAGTGACACTGGTGTTATCCTGTATTGGGTAGTGACACTGGTGTCATCCTGTACTGGGCGGTGACACTGGTGTCATCCTGTACTGGGTAGTGGCATTGGTGTCAACCTGTATTGGGTAATGACACTGGTGTCAATCTGTACTGGGTAGTGACACTGGTGTCAGCCTGTATTGGGTAGTGACACTGGTGTCAGCCTATATTGGGTAGTGACACTGGTGTCAACCTCTACTGGGTAGTGACACTGGTGTCAGCCTGTACTGGGCGGTGACACTGGTGTCAGCCTGTATTGGGGAGTGACACTGGTGTCAACATGTACTGGGTAGTGACATTGGTGTCAGCCTGTACTGAGTTGTGACACTGTTGTCAGCCTGTACTGAGTTGTGACACTGGTGTCAGCCTGTAATGAGCTGTGACACCGGTGTCAGCCTGTACTGAGTTGTGGCACCGGTGTCAGCCTGTGCTGAGTTGTGACACTGGTGTCAGCCTGTACTGGGTAGTGACACTGGTGTCAGCCTGTACTGAGTTGTGACACCGGTTTCAGCCTGTACTGAATTGTGACACCGGTGTCAGCGTGTACTGAATTGTGACACTGGTGTCAGTCTGTCCTAAGTTGTGGTACTGGTGTCAGCCTGTACTGAGTTGTGACACCGGTGTCAGCGTGTACTGACATGTAACACTGGTGTCAGAACCGCTCTGAGAACATTAGTCAGTCAGGCGTCATTACCACAGGTCTTAGTGATCATTTCATCATTTACTGCACCAGGAAAATCACTAGGGATAGGATAGGCCTACACAGGAAAATAAAAATGAGGTCAACTAGAAACTACAGTAAAGAAACACTGGTAAATAGGCTACACAATTGTGACTGGACAGAGATAACAAGTTGCACGGACGTAAACGATGCCTGGGAAACACTCAAAACAATGTTCACTACCATCCTTGATAATATTGTACCAGTTAAAGAGGTTAGGATTAAACGAAGAACTGAACCCTGGATGACTACTGAGATATTAGATAATATGAAATTCAGAGACCAGCTGCTAAAAAGATTTAAAGCAAACAGACAGGATATTGCAGCACTAAATGAATTCCAAAGGTGAGAAACAGAGTACAAAGACTATAAAGGAACAAAGGCAAGGAATTATTGCTCAAAAATTGAAGAGGACAAGAATAACCCCAGAAAGCTCTGGCAACAACTAAAACAGTTGGGGTATAGCCATAAACCAGTAGATAGATCTAACATAGTACTAAATATCGATAACGATTTATGCCACGATAAAGAAAAATAGTAGGTCTGATATCAGCAACTAGAGGCCTGTTAGTATACTCAGTGTAATATCCAAAATTCTAGAGAGAGCGATGTACTGTCAAGTAGTTAAGTACCTTAATGACAACAACATTCTTCATAGTTACCAATCAGGCTTTAGAAGATCTTACTCAACCGACACCTGCCTAATTAATCTGATGGATTACCTGAGAACGGAAATGTAGATAGGAAACCTCATAGGGATGGTAACCTGAGACTTGCAAAAGGCCTTCGATATTGATAACCACAATATATTATGTAAGAAACTCCAAGCTATCGGCATAGGTTCCATAGACTGGTTTAAGTCCTTTCTTAGCAACTGGAAACAAATTGTCAAAATCAACAAAAGAGAATCAGAACCCCCGCCGATAGCATGTGGAGTTCCCCGAGGTAGTATTCTGGGTCTCTTTTTAGTGTCAGGTAAAGCCCCACAGATACAGCTAATGTATTAACACTGGAACTGAAGTCCTCAGCAAATAGTTATAAAAACAAACTATCATTCCCCCCCTGGGGGAAAACTAAAGCCATTCTCTTTGGCAAAAAACGAACTGAGAATGATAAATAATTTTAATGTCCTTTTAATGGGGAAACCATCACTTCATTTTCCCTTTAAAAGATATCTGGGAACCTTTTTGCCCCATGCTGCAGGGGAATTAAAGGGGAACAGTGTGTAAAAAAAGCAAATCCCAGACTGAAGTTCCTCTATAGAAAAGCACATGTCTCCCTACTAGGCTCGCAGGACCCAATGCGGGCCCCCCTTATACAGTGCCATATGGACCACGCTTGCTCTCAGGTACTCTCCCTTTTTACAAAAAAAAACTGAAAGAAGACGCAAATCACACAAAACAACTGAAGATGAATAAGTTTATAAAATTGCTCCAAACAGTGTCTAGAAAATCTTGCTGCCAAATTTTGTGAAGGCTGGGAACCCAAAACCCCAATCACAGTACTAGAGGGAGAGAGCCAATTTTTGTAGTACCCACAGTTTTTGGGCGGGGGATTCAAAACCCCTTTTTTATTATACATAAATAAAGGAATGGAACAGACTCCTCACAGTCAAAGCCATCAACAGAACCATTCAAGAAGGTCCCAAAAAAGTTACCTAATAATGTAGCAACAGAAAGGAGGAGAATACCCCAATTTCATTTTACCTTTTTTATATCTCCTTTGTAGTATAATAATAAGTATTATCCCCTTTTAAAAGTATAATAAAAATTTTAAAAAGGACCCCAGTGGAAATAAGTCATTTGACTTTTTTTGTTTTAAAACCCGGTATTTTACATATATTTTTGCAAATTAGAAAAATTTTGTTACGTATTTTTATACCGCATTTTTGGCTGGAGATCAACATTCTTCAATGAAAGCAGGGGCCCCACGAGCACCTAAAACAACACAATAAAAGTGTCGGGGGGCCCAAGCTTTCAACTGCCTCCCACATACAAAAGGGGGATTCCAAACCCCCCGGGTTGTTTTAAAAAGGGCACTGGACAGGCACCAAAATCAGTACCTAACCACCGGGCGGGGTTCGAAAACGTCGGTTTATTGGGCCACAGTCAGCTTGGTGATCAGCCCCTGATCCACCACGAGCCGGGTCTCAGACGGGCCGCGGGGCGTTGCCCCCCGAAACCCTTTTCCCCAGGTAAATCCGGAAAATCGGTGTAATACCATCGACCAGAATAGATGTCGATCATGTTCTAATAAAATTTTAAAAGCCTTGACCATTTGAAATACTGCACAAATATGCGGGGGTTTTTTTAATAGTGTACTAGTGTTACCAACTCTCTCTCTTCTCTCTTTTCTCTCTCTCTCTCTCTCTCTTTTTTCTCTCTCTTCTCTCTCTCTTCTCCCTCTCTCCCCCCCATTTTTTTTTTTTTACCAAGGTTTGAAAAGGGTTAAGGATCCCAAAGCTTTTTGACAAGCATTTAGGTTAAGGTTTCCCAACTTTTTTGGCAGCTAAGAGCTTTTACCACATCAGCTCATTTAAAACTTTTTATTGTTAGAACATGCAAGTAAGAACGGGATGAATTTTGGAGCCAGGGTTTTTGGGCCAGCTTTTTTCATTTGATCAACTGACTTTATCTCTTGGCATCTTAGTTGTATAAAAGTTTTTCCATACTCAGTCTCCGGGATATGGGGGGCCTCAGAGGGAGTGATGTTTGGAGAAGGGTACAGCCAGATGAAGTTGCTGTTTCTGCCCGTCTTGTGGCATAAAGCTTGTTTCACGCTGTCCTCAATAAAATCCAATTTGGGGTATTTTTACAATGGCCTTGTACATAACAAAAAGGGGCCACCCCTCCCCCCTATGTTGAAAACTCGCTGAAATGACAGATCTATCCAGGATGGGTCCGGGCGAGGATAGACGTCTTGCTCTGTTCTCTACTCTGTCAAGCTTGCAGATGAGAGGGGGGGCAGACAAACCAAAAAGTGGAGCATACTCAAGGGTTGCTAGCACTTGTCCTCGACAAAATTTTTGCAACCCTACTGTCAAGTAGATGCGAGATAGGGGCGAAGTGCTTAAAGCTTCCTGGCTGCCTTGTTTGAAAGTTTTACAAATGGTTCTTCATGGTTAGTTTTGGAGTCAAATTTCACCCGGATATCAACTTCTTCTCCAATCCCAACACCCTCCCTTTCCCCTTTACACGCACCGCATTACCATCAGGTGCCTAGAGACGATCATCATTTTGCGTTTTTCCCCAGGTGCAAATGTTATTCCATCTTTTTTTCCCCCAAGCTTTTTAAGCTCTCAGCTGGTGATTGATGTACTTGAGCACTGGCATTTTTCTTTTGGGAAAAGGAAATGTCAGTGTACAGTCGTCTCATTCATGGTTTTTGAATGAGATGAAGAAGGTCGTTGAAGTAACATTCCATAACAATGGCCCAGCAGTTCCTTTGGGAACATTGGGGCCCCAATAGGATGTTTTGCTGATTCCGTTCCATTGGAACTCACTTAGAGACCCCTGAAGGAAATCACTGAGGAGACATAGCAAGGCCTGAATTCCCAGTGCTTAAATTTTGCTAAGAGGCCCTGGTGCCACACCCGGTCGAAGCGCCAGCTTTGTCCATGAAAACCACACAGCGATTGGTTCATCCAGTGACTGGTGCCATTATGGAGAGGCTTACAACAGACGAGCAGAGAAAATTTTTCCTGAGCCATATTGACGATCAAAAAAGTAGTGAGTGACAGCAAAAAACCTGTCATTTGTCTTGGATTATTGTCTCAAGGGTCTTTCCGTGATTTACAGGGGGTGACACTGGTAGTGTTGGATTTCTGCTTGCTCTTCTTTTTTGAACAGGGGCTCATTTGCTCTTTCCCTAGAGAGGCCATTTTTCATTGACTAGGCGTGCGAAAGAAGCGAGTTAGAGGTCTGCACGGTCTCCCCCATTTCTCAGCTTTTTTGGGGTCAACTTGTCTGGCCCACACCTTTTCTTGGGCAAGGAAAAAAGGAAATGCACCTCCCCCGCCTTTTTCACCACTGACAGTTTTGACACAGTTCTTGCAGCTACCAAGGAGGGCCCTTGCTGGATCAGGAACTTGCATTTTTTGGTAGCAAAGTGTTCAGGGAAAAAGGTCCGCCTTCTCTTGACACTATAGAGGTGGTCCCATCCTGTCGATTTTGAGGTGGGAAAAGTTCATCAGGGAGATAACCTTGTCTGTCCCTTTACCCGGGGCCACCAGCTTTTGGGGCCCCCCCTACCGATGCTACTTTCTTTTAGTGTCCACCTTCCCCCTTTAGCTTTGGCCCACTTTTGAATGTCACCCTATGCCACAGGGTTCCCCCGTGCAAGTTCCTTTATAGGGGGTAGGAGTCTCTTTTACCTTCGCCAGCTTGATTAGAGTAGCAGCCTCTCACAAAAAAACCCCAAAACCCAAAGGGTGATCCCTAGGCTTCGTCCAATTTCCGGTGAGGAATGTGTTCTTGTTTTAGTTTTAAAAATGTTCCCGTGAAGGCTTTCACTTGGTTGTCAACATCCTCTTGGAGAAAGCATTCAATCGGGGGTGGCGAGCTCAGAGCGAAGGGGGGCCAATTACCTCTTTCCCCCTAGCCAGGCGTGGTTTTTGGGCTCCTCACCTTTGTTCTGTTGGGATCTTAAGTGTCGAAAAAAAAGCCTTTTGGCAGACATCCCAAAAATAACCCAGGGGTTGACAAGTGACTATGCCCCTTCTCCAGATCACTCCACTGGGTTAAAGGAGGAGCCCCGAGATGTGATGGGGAAAACAACAAAAATTTTTTTCATGTCAAAAACTGCAAGAAGGTATCAAAAGCCCTCTGTATAAGGTGCGGTTGAGGGCACCAACAATTTTGATATGTTCAGTTGTGTTGTAGCAGAAGGGATCTATATTTTCCCTTAGGAAATTATGGGGTTGAGTTGCCATGAGGTCTGTACATTGCCTGCTAGTACAGAGGTATAGTGTTTATGCAGAGCTTGAAGAACACATTCAAGATGTGTAGGGGTGGCAACATCAATGCGCGGGCAGAACACTTTTTGGGGGAAGCACACAGCAACACCACCTCCTTGCCCTTGCCTGCTCTTCTCATCCAGAGGTGTAGCCACAATTCTTGCAAATTTTCTGGATCCTGTCACCCAAAAAAGTTTCAAAACGCTATCATGTGGGACGGGGGAGGTTCACAAAAGTGTGAATCTCCAAAAATTTGTAATGAAACCTCAATGTTTGGGCCCACAGGAGCTGATAGACTGGCCCTCTGATTAAATGTCAGCTTGAGGTGTGGGTGTGTGGGGGAATTTTAAGGGCCTGCCCTTGAGAGAGGTAGGGTATGAGGGTGCAGGGGGTAGGTCTGTGGTCTTGTATTCAAATTCAAATTTTAAAAACAAATTAAAATTTATTTTTCTATAAAAAATTACAAAGTTGAATTTACAGAATTTGGTTGTTGTGTGTTTACAGTAGTTAAAAATGATTTTCAGAGTGTACCACAAAGCCTGCAAAGGCTAGGGATTTTGGGCGACTTAGTTTATTCTTATTTTAAAATATTTCAAATTAGAGGGAATTTTGGATTATGGGTAAGTGACTAAATACAGTTTTTGGTTTTTGCAATGTGAATGCTTTTGTTTTGGCACAGTAATAGTTTCAGTATTTGGGGTATCTGGATTCATTTTTTTTAAAGATTGGATTAATATTTCTGTTTAGGCAAATGGGTGATGAGTGTAAGTGTGAACCACCAGGTGGGATTCGTGTAGTTTGTTGATGGGGTGTTCGGAAAAGATTTTTCTAAAGGAGTTTTGAAGGGTGAATTGCTGCAGTTCTAGAGTTCTCAGTAGGGGGTTTCCAATTTTTTGGGCCTTTTTACTACATTGAATTTTTGAAAGGTTTTTTGCGGGGCATGGGAATGCTAAGGGGGTGTTTGTGTCGGGGTTATGCCTGTGGGGTTCTGTCACAACTATCAAGAAAGCGTTTTTTTTTTGGTCAAAGGTTGATATTTGGATTTAAGGTCCTGTGAGAGAGCACAGTATAAGTGTATGTACGAACAGGGAGTAATTTAGATCTATGAAGAGGGGGGGGGTGTGTTTGCCGGGATGGGGTTTAGTGATTTTTTACTGCAAGCTTTTTTGGGGGGGTTTTTTATTGGCTTTAGGTGTGTTGCTCAGTTTATCCCCAAGACAAAAAATAGGGGAGGTATGGATAAATAATAGTGGAAGTGTGAGAAAGGGGATTTTTGGGCTTTTAGTATCGTATCTTGGGAGGTTCCCCCCTGTTTTTGAACTTTTTTGTTTGTGTTGGATTTTGGGTCTGAAATTCAGGTTGTTGCAGATAGGCCTAGGAAAATTTTCCCTCAAAAGGGGTTTGGGAATTAGAGTGTTGTCGATCTTAATGTTAATTTGTCACTTGCTCTGATACCAAACATAATAAGTAGGGTTTTTTCAGTGTAAGCGTAGTTTTTGGCTGTCATCCAAATCAAATTTTTTCAGCTCCTCGTTTAAAAATGGTGTTGGGGGGGGGCAAGATTTGGGTGAAGATGACATAAGTCGTGCGCAGCAAAGAAATGGGGTTTCAGTTTGGGGTACGTTTGAAGATCATTGATGTAATGAGGAGAGCGGGGGCCAAGGGGAAATTCCCTCGGAACTCCCCTACAAGTGGCCGTGTTGTTTGTGTCTTTAAAGGTAACTACGCCTTTAGTAAGGTAAGATTTGAAATAACAAGCGCATGGGCCTCTTTACCCTAATGGGCAAGTTTGTGGGTAGGATGTCGTGGTCTACTGTGTCAAAAACTTTTCTTAGGGCAATAAAAATTCCTAGTGGTATACCTATTTTCCAAAGCGTGTAAAGCAATCTAGCATTTTTTTGATGCATCATTTGCTTTTTTTTTTCCTAAAACCAAATTGGCAGGGGTTGAGTATGTTTTTTTTGCTGTTTAAAATGAATATGTCCCTGGCACGAGTTTTCAAAAATTTTGGGGTAGCAATGGTAAGTTTGATATTGGCCCATAGTTGTTTTAAGTTTAGGGCACCACCTTTAGTTTGGGTAACCCTTGCCATCTTTATATTTCGGGAAGGTGCTAGTTTCTTTGTGACTTTTAAAAAGTAATGAAATAGCATCGAAAGGAATGGGGGCTCGCTTGTACAGTAATGGTGGGACTTAGACAGATTCCCTGAGTTGTTTTTAAGTCAACCAACCCCCGGCCGGGATTGAACCCGCGGAAGGGTATGGTTTTTTTTTGCAATGTTCATACGATTTCTTATCTTGTTTTTTAATGACTTTATAACCCCGGTGACTTCCGAGGGCTCGTTGGTGCAAGATAGAAGGGAATTTTGGGGAAAATTTCCAATCTAGGTAGTCCCCGGCATGGGCATTAGTATGTGGGATTTATTGGCGAGATTAGATCCTAGGGGTTGAGAAGAAGTCTTTTTAACTTGTTAGCTGTGTCAGTGGGATGCAGTGGTGTTTCATTAGGTTTAGTTAGGACAATATTCTTATTTTTTTTCAGTTTGTGGGGTCCCCTAGAATCTGAGAGAGTGTTTTCCAGGTCTTTTTTATATCTCCTCTAGTGTCTGTGAATCTACTGGAGTAGTTATAGTTGTTTGGCTTTCCCTTTATTACTTTGGTGAGAGCTGATGAATAGTGTTTAAGAATATCTTTGTGTATAATGCCCTGTCTATATTGCTTTTCATACTGGTGTTTCTTGTCAATGGATTTTTAGAATGGTGCTGGTTAGCCATTGGGCAACCAAGCCGTTTGTTTGTGATCTTTTCGTTTTTTATAGGACAATGTTTGTTGTATAGTCTAAGTAATTTGTTAAGAAAAATGTCTGTCCAGTCATCAATACCATTGGCCTTGGAGAATTCTGTAGGCCAGTCAACAATCTCTAGGTCAGTTGTGAACTTCCTTATTGAGGCCTCGTCATGGAGTCTAAATGAGACTTTGTTGTATTCAAGTGGTGGTTTATTAATGTTTGTCAGGAGGAAGGTAGGGTAGTGGTCTGTAGTGCTATCTATGATTATCCCTGATTTAAGGGGGGCTAGTATATTGGCACAATACCACCTGCTGGGCTGGGATAGGAGTAGCTAAGTGGGTGACGTGTGAGTTTGTTCACCAATTCAGAGATCCTGCTGGTTTGTTCTGAGAACAGGTCTCTAAACAGGTGGCCCTGTCTGTCAAGTTCCTTTTTCTTCTGACACTGGTCCTCCTGATGTCCTTTCTTGTAGCAGTAATTACACCTGGTATCTCGCAGGCAGTTGTTGGCAGTGTGCCCCTTCCAGTGACAGCGAGAGCACAGCCTAGGTGTCTGGGAGGGTGGACTAGGATTTGTTGCACCTCCTGTGTTTTGCAGATTTGTCCTCAGATTCTGCCGCTGGAATCTCTCTCTCTCTCTCTCTCTCTCTCTCACCACCAAACACTCTCATACAACATTTGCCTTAGAATTTCCATGCTTGTGGTGAATATGCTAAATCTTACATTAGTGAGGATAGCATTAACATGAGAGACACACACCACCTTGGCTCATAGCTCATGTTGCTGCTGTTGTTGTGGTGGTTGTTGCTGTTGTTGCTGCTGTTGTTGTGGTGGTTGTTGGCTGTTGTTGCTGCTGTTGTTGTGGTTGTTGCTACTGTTGTTGTGGTTGTTGCTGGTTCTGCTGTTGTTGTTGGGTTGTTGCATGTTGTTGTGGTTTTGCTGGTTCTGCTGTTGTTGTGGTGGTTTTGCTGTTTGTTGTGTGTTGTTGTGGTTGTTGCTGGTTTGGTTGTTGTGGTGGTTGTTGCTGTTTTGTGCTGTTGTTGTGGTTGTTGCTGGTTCTGCTGTTGTTGTTGTGGTTGTTCTATGTTTGTGGTTGCTGTTGTTGTTGTTGTTGTGGTTATTGCGTTTGTTTTGTAGCGTGATTTTTGCTGCTGTTAGGTTGTTGGGGTTTGATACGTATTTGATGTTTGTAGTTATGTTTATAGTGTTTGTAGGTTGGTTTCTTGTTTGTAGGTTGCTGTGGTTGTTGGTGTTGTTCTTGTTTGGCGTTAAAAATTATTGGGGTTGAAAAGAAGGAGCTTTAAGAAGTCAGAGGAACCGTAGCTGACATGAGAGAAGAGAAGGATCAGGGGGGACATGATAACGACGTAGATGACAGAAATATTGATAGGGTGGACAGGGATAGGGTGTGTGTGTGTGTGTGTGTACTCACCTAATTGTGGTTGCAGGGGTCGAGACTCAGCTCCTGGCCCCGCCTCTTCACTGATCGCTACTAGGTCCTCTCCCTCTCTGCTTCCTGAGCTTTGTCATACCTCTTCTTAAAACTATGTATGTGTGTGTGTGTGTGTGTGTGTGTGTGTGTGAGTGAGTAATTCTCACAATCGTGAGGTACAGTGTTAATGTTGATATTTTGAATGTTAAAAACAGATGAGTCAAAGGGATGTCAGGAAGCATTTCTTTAGCCTCAGAGTGGTCAGAGAGTGGAATAACCTGAGCAGCAAAGTGCCAGAGGCAGAATCCCTACAAAGCCTTGAAAACAGGTATTTCCCTCGAAGGTAGGAGAGGGAGTGAACCCAGTATTGGGTAGCTGAGGCAGGACTAAGAGGAGAGAGTCCAGCTGTGCAATCCCAGATAGACAACTACAAACAGATGAGTACAAACAGAAATTAAGAGAAATATGGGTAGGGGAGAGAGCCTTCTGCTTTACTATTCCTGCTTCAAACACCTAGATAATACACAATAGTCCTTAATCTAAACAGAAGTAGATAGTTCTTCTCAGCAGATAGCTCAGTGTAGATTCTAAAAGTCCTCAGCTACCTGTGTTTCTCATGTACTCTCATACACATGTACTTCCCTGGAGGACTCACACGCGTTACAGTAGGAGTGCACACAAACTGCCAGTAGAAACAGTTTAGTGCTCCACCATAAACACGGCAACAGGCAGGCTGGACAATTCACTCTGCTCGACTAACGTGTTATAGCTGTGCTATAACTCTGGCTCCAGCTGACAAACAGCCTCGTTTGGCTTAATGTGCTGTTTGCTGACCTACTGTTCCACCCTCTTTGAAAACTCCAGCGGTATCATTCACACTTTCCGCTCTCAGAGTCGGAATTACGTTGAGGTTGCACTACATTCTGGCTCTTAACATCTTTTTTTTTCAAGGGTGGCGGCGCCTTGATGCCGGTCATGAGCTCTTGATTCCAGGGGAAATGGGAGGCAATCACGTGATTACCTCTCATTTCCCAGGTGCTGTTTGTACCCCTACGGGTTTAGTGCTTACCAGTAATAATAATAATAATAACAAAATCAATAACAATAACAACAAAAACAACAACAACAATAATGATAATAATAATAATAATAATAATGATAATAATAATAATAATGATAATAATAATAATAATAATAATCAGGTGTTATGTCACTAACATGCTAGGTGCTGTTGCTAGCCCATGACTGTACAACATGCTAGGTTCTAGCATGCTGGTCCTTGATACACCCTCTCGGTATACTCCAGGTATACCTCAAATAGTAATTAAAGTTTACTCTCAGCGTATATAAACTGATAGATATACATATCTCTGTATATACAATGAGATTTACAGCCCTCGATATATATATATATATATTATATATATATATATATATATATATATATATATATATATATATATATATATATATGTCGTGCCGAATATGTAAAACTGGTCAATTAGCAAGAACTCATTTAAAATTAAGTCCTTTCTGAAATTTTCTCTTATACGTTTAAAGATATATATATTTTTTCATTAATGTTAATGTAAAAATTTTTAATTTTGCACCAAAAGAATCTTAGAAAACTTACCTAACCTTATTATAACGAGAGCAATTTATTTTAACCCAACCAACTAAATATATTTTAAATACGTTTACAATAATTTATTACTAAACAAACACAATCAAACATTTTTTTCGTTAGGTTCAGAATGATTTTGGCGATATTATTGCATACACAAATTTTCACTTGTCCTATATGGCAAGATGAATGTTGCTATTTAAGCCAAGATCGCAAGTTCTGCCTATTCGGCACGACATATATATATATATATATATATATATATATATATATATATATATATATATATATATATACAAACACTGATCTCTGCTGAAAGAGACTCGAACATACGAACCTTGGAACAAGGTACGCAGTGCTTTACCAATCTACCCACACTGGACCAATACCTTGGAGTCCAGCTTGCGCTAGACTTTGATCCAAGGCAGCCAGCTTTCAGGGAGAAGGCTTACAGCTTTTCATCTCATCCCCTGCATGAAAAGCTGTAAGCCTTCTCCCTGAAAGCTGGCTGCCTTGGATCAAAGTCTAGCGCAAGCTTGACTCCAAGGTATTGGTCCAGTGTGGGTAGATTGGTAAAGCACTGCGTACCTTGTTCTAAGGTTCGTAGGTTCGAGTCGCCTTCCAGCCAGAGATCAGTGTTTGTGTATATTTCGCCTGCTCTTGCGAATTCCTTGCATATATATATATATATATATTTTAATATATATATATATATATATATATATATATATATATAAAATATATATATATATATATATATATAAAACTGATGTCCAGTGTGTATACAGAAATTTTGACGTATATTTATAGAAAAGTTTCTGTTTTTCCATGTCATGTGTGGCACTCAAGTGAAGCACTCAGGTGTGGCACTCAGGTGAGACATTCATAAATAAAAGCTGTTCTGTCATTAAGACAATCAGCTTCCTTCTGATTGTTCAAAATGTGGCGGAGATTTGAATGTTAGATGTTGGCTGTTATGTTTGGTGGGTTTAAAGTGATTATTGGTGTGTTAGTGGACGATGACAGGAGGTAATGATGTAACATTAGTCTGACTGATTGACTTAACTGACCTGACTCACTCACCTGACTTACTGACTGACATACTGACTTGTCAGTAACTGGGTCATGATGACTGGACAGTGATTCCAGCCTCCACTACATCCTGTCATGACTGGCCCTCACGGGTTTATGCTTCTTCGCTGTCAAGACTTGCCCTTACGGGTTTGCGCTTCCCTCTTTATTCCATATTACTATATTATTCTAATTTTGTTAAGTAATTTTATTACTTAAGCTTCTGTATTGTTCTTTGTGTTACGTTCTTCCTTTGTCAGTACTTGTCTTCCCCTCTACCTGCCTGGGGGGGGGTCCGGGGGGGTCAACGCCCCCGCAGCCCAGTCCTTGACCAGGCCTCCCATTGGATCAGGGCCTGATCAACCAGTCTGTTACCGCTGGCAGAACGTGGTCCAACGTACGTCCCACAACCCGGCTGATCGGGTGCTGACTCCAGGTATTTGACCAGCTCCCTCTTGAAGGCAGCCGGGGGCCTATTGGTAATTCCACTTATGCCTGGTGGGAGGCTGTTGAACAGTCTTGAGCCCCGGATACTTACTGTGTACTCGTGGAGACCCCACTTTTCACTGGATATGTTGCACCGTGTGCCCAGTCTTTTGCTTTCGTAGGGAGTGATTTCTGTGTGCAGATTTGGGACCAGTCCCTCTAGGATTTTCTAGGTGTAGATTATGATGTATCTGTCTTTCCTGCGCTCCACTGAGTACAGGTCTAGTGATTCCAAGCGTTCCCTGTAATTAAGGTGTTTGATGGAAGTTATGTATGCATTAAAGATTCTTTGTACATTTTCTAGATCTCCGATTTCACCTGCTTTTGGAGCTGTTAGTGTACGGCAATTTTCCAGCCTAGAGAGAACAAGTGATTTTAAAAGGATCATCATTCGTTTGGCATCCCATATTTTGAAGGTTCTCATTTTTCATCCTGTCATTTTCCTCGCAGATGTGATAGTGGTACTGTTGTGACCATTGAAGGTGAGATCCTCTTACATTGACACTCCCAGGTCCTTCACACTACTTTTTCGCTCTATTTTGTGGTTAAAGTTTGTAGTATACTCAGTTCTAGCTATTATTTCCTGCAGTTTTTCATAACGGAATAGTTGAAATTTGCCCTCATTGAACATCATATTGTTATCCGTTGCCCATTGTAAAACTTGGTTTATATCTGCTGGGAGATTTATCGTGTCCTCAATGGATGACAGTCTCAGGCAGATCCTAGTATCGTCTTCAAAGGTTAACAAGGTGCTGTGGTTTATATCTCTGTCTATGTCTGATATAAGGATGAAGAACAGGATGGGGGCGAGTACCGTGCCTTGTGGAACAGAGTTCTTCACAGTGGCAGCGTCCGACTTAACTCGTTTACTCTTTGTATTCGATTGGTTAAAAAGTCGAAGATCCATCTGTTCACTTTGCCAGTTATCCCTTTAGCGTACACGTTATACGCTATTACACCATGATCGCACTCCTCCTCCTCCACCTCCTCCTCCTCCTGTTCCTCCTCCTCCTCCTGTTCCTCCTCCTCCTGTTCCTCCTCCTCCTCCTCCTGTTTCTCCCCCTCCTCCTCCTGTTTCTCCTTCCTCCTCCTGTTCTCCTCCTCCTACTCCTCTTGCTCCTCCTTTTGCTCCTCCTGCTCCTCCTCCTCCCCCTCCTCCTCCTCCCTCCTCCTCCCTTCCTCCTCCTCCTCTCTCTGCTCCTGTTCCTCCTCCTCCTCCTCCTCCACCTAATCCTCCTCCTGTTCCTCCTCCTCCTCCTCCTGTTCCTCCTCCTACTGTTCCTCCTCCTCCTCCTCCTCCTCCTGTTTCTCCTCCTCCTCCTCCGTTCTCTCCTCCTCTACTCCTCCTCCACTGTTCCTCCTTCATCACTCCTCCTCCTACTCCTCCTCCTGCTCCTCCTTTTCTCCTCCTGCTCCTGTCTCCTCCTCCTCCTGCTCCTCTCTCTGCTCCTGTTCCTACTCCTGTTCCTCCTCCGCTCCTCCTCCTGCTCCTCCTCCTGCTCCTCCTCCTGCTCCTCTCTGTTCTCTCCTGCTCCTCCTCTTGTTCCTCCTGTCATATCTGTTCTCCTCCTGCTTCTCCTGTTCTCCTCCTGCTCCTCCTCATACTCCCTGTTCCTCCTCCTGCTACTCCTCCTGTTCTCTCGTTCCTCCTCCTGCTCCTCCTGTTCCTCCTCCTGCCCCTCTGCTCCTCTCTCCTGCTCCTCCTCTGTCTCTCTTTTGCTCCTGTTCCTCCTTCTGCTCCTCCTGTTCCTCCTGCTCCTTCCTCCTGCTCCTCCTCCTGCTCCTCCTCCTGCTCCTCCTCCTGTCCTCCTCCTGTCATCCTCCTCCTCCTCCCTCCCCCCCCTCCTGGGTGACCTTGGGACTCACATCCTGCACCAACAATTATACGAAAGTTTTCGATCCATCTCTCTTACTGTTGCTGCTGCTGGTATTACTGTTACTGTTGCTGCTGTTAATGCTGCTGGTATTACTGTTATGTTGCTGCCCGTTGGACCAGGTTGGTCCAGGTTGTCCAGGTATCGCGTTTGAAGTTCTGCCGGTCCTCATCAAGATTTTAATTCTCTCATTAACTTCACATCATCTGCAACAGGGACACTTCTGAGTTAACCCTTCCGTCATGTCGTTCAACATATACCAAAAATTAGCACTGGTCCTGGACCGACTCTCTGTGGGACCCCGCTCGTTCACAGGTTGCCCACTGTGTTACAATCTTTACTTTCAATGACTACGTTGTTGCCTCCCCTGTAGGTTTCTATGATCATTGCAGTGTCCCTTCCTGTGATATGCGCTGATGCTCTAGCTTTCTGCACTAATCTCTTTGTGAGGAATCTGTGACAAAGGCCTTCTTGCAGTCCAATGAAGTGCAATCAAAACCCACCTCCTCTCTCTCTTGTTTACTTTCTGTTATTTTATCATTTAAAACTCCAGAAGGTTTGTGACACAGATTTGCACTTCCGTGAATCCCGTGCTGTTTGGCATTTATTCTCACTGTTCCGTTCCAGGGGGTATTGTTGGCTACACCACTTCTCCTGATATTCTTCTCCATAAATTTTGCATACTATACACGTCAATAGATAGAAACAGGGTCTATTAGTTTAGTGCCTCTTTTCTGTCTCTTTTTTAAAAATGGGATCTACCCAATTTGCCGTCTTCCATACTCAGGGTAGTGGCACAGTTTCCAGGGATGTGTGAAGATTGTGGTAAGGTGGCACGCACAACATATCTGCTCCTCTCTAAGGGAACCCTTGGGGAGGATGTTGTCCGGTCCCATTGCCATTTGAGGTATCTCGATGTCATGCTGTTTTCACTACCTCATTCATCTGTATGTATGTTAGTTCCAACACTTGTTGGTGTATTCCTTGCTGGTGTCCCCATCTGGTTGTACCCCTGAGTCTTCCTGTCTCTACAGTAAATTCTCCTTAAATCTCGTGTTGACGCTCCTCCACTACCTCTTGATCGTTTCTTGTGAGTTCTCCACCTTCTTTCTCAGCCTTATCACCGGGTCCTTGACTGTTGACTTACTCCATATGTGGCTATACAGCCAGTTTCGGGTAAGATTTGACTTTTCGATGCTATGGTCGTTTTCATACTGTCGCTGGGCCCCTCCCCTCCTTATCTGTGCTATACTCGTTTCTGGCTCTTCTTCTAATCTCCTTGTTTTCCTGGGTCCTTTGCTCCTGTTACCTTTTCCATTCTCTGTTGCACTTAGTTTTTGCCTCACCTACACCTTCGGGTTAAAACCAAGGACTCGTTTTGGTCTTCCTTTTATTTGTTTCCCTTGGGAACAAAACTTTCCTCTGCTTCTTGCACTTTTGTTGCCACCTATTCCATCATCTCGTTATGATTTTCCTACCATTTCTCTGGTCCCACTGAAACCTTCCTGCAGAAGTTTTATACTGATGTAGTCCCCCTTTTATAGTTTGGCCTGTCCCCTTCAGCTCCTGTTTACTGTGTGTGTGTGTGTCGTGTTGTGAGTGTTGTGTGTGTGTGTGTGTATGTGTGTGGTGTGTGTGTGTATGTGTATGTGTGTGTGGTGTGTTGTGTGTGTGTGTGTGTGTGTAGATAGTGTGTGTGTGTGTGTGTGGGTGTGTTTATGTGTGTGTGTGTGTATGTCGGGATGTGTGCGTGTGTATGTGTGTGTCTTTGTGTGTGTGTGTGTGTGTGTTGTGTGTGTGTGTGTGTGTGTGTGTGTGTGTGTTTTTAGTGTGAGTGTGTGTGTGTACTCACTAGTTGTACTCACCTAGGCGGAGGTTGCGCTGGGGTCGAGTCCGAGCTCTGCCCCGGCCTCTTCACTGAATCGCTACTAGGTCACTCTCACCTGAGCAGTGAGCTTTATCATACCTCTGCTTAAAGCTATGTTTGGATCTGACCTCCACTACATTCGCTTTCCAAACTATTCCCTTACTGAACTACTTGTGGCTGAAGAAATACTTCCTTACATCCCTGTGTATTCATCTGTGTCTTCAGCTTCAACTTGTGTCCTTGTTACTGTGTCCAAATCTCTGGACATCCTATCTTTGTCCACCTTGTCAATTCCTCTAGTATGTTGTATGCTCGTTATCATGTCCCCCCCTATCTCTCTCCTGTCCTCCTGTTGTCGTCAGGTTGATTTCACCTTAACCTTCCTCGTAGGACATACCTCTTAGCTCTGGGACTAGTTCTTGGTGCAAAAACTTGGCACTTTCTATCAGGTTTCTTTACGTGCTTGGCTAGGTGTGGGTTCCAAACTGGTGGCTTAACTCCAATATGGGCCTCTAAAACGGATACGTTGTACAGGGTACCCTGTAACGATTCCTTATTAAGATGTCGGAATGTGTTATGGGGGTTTGATAGGCTCCCATATGCTGCAGCTTTATTTGGTTGATGTGCGCTTCAGGAGTGTGGCCTGGTGTTATACTCACCCCCAAAGATCCTTTTCCTTGAGTGAGGTTTTTGTTAGTCTTCTGACCCCCTAGACTTACTCCGTCTGCGGGCTTCTTTGCCCTTCCCCAATCTTCATGACTTTGCCACCTGGTGGGATTGAACTCATGAGCCAATTGCTGGACCAGGTCTGCAGCCTGTCCAGTTCCCTTTGTTAGTTCTGCTGGTCTTCGATCGAGTGTTATTCTTCTCATCAACTTCACGTTTCTCTCAGACTTCACGTCATCTGCAAACAGGGACACCTCAGAGTCTTTTCCTTCCGTCTTGTCGTTCACAAATACCAGAAACAGGCACTGGTCCTAGGACTGACCCTGCGGGACCCCGATGGTCAACAGGTGCCCACTCTGAACCTCGCCACGTACCATGACTCGTGCTCTGTCTTACCTGACAAGTATTCCTGGTCCATTGTAGTGCCTTCCCTGTTATCCCTGTTGGTTCATCCAGGTTTTTGCACCCAATTATTGTGTGGAACTGTGTCAAACGCCTTCTTGCAGTCCCAAGAATAATGCAATCCACCCCACCCCTCTCTCTCTTGTCTTACTGCTGTTCACCATGTATAGAACTCCAGTAGGTTTGTGGACACAGGAGTTCCCGTCCTAGAAACCCAATGCTGGCTGCTGTTGATGAGAATCATTCCTTTCTAGGTGTTCCAACCACTCTTCTCCTGATAATCTTCTCCATGTTTTGCATAATTATACATGTCAGTGGACACTGGTCTGTAGGTTTAATGCTTTGTGTGTGTGTGTGTGTGTGTATTGTGTGTGTTGTGTTGTGTTGTGTGTGTGTGTGTTTGTTTGCTGTGTGTGTGTGTGTGTATGTGTGTGTTTGTGTGTGATGTGTGTGTGTGTGTGTGTGTGTGTGTGCTGTGGTGTGTGTGTCGGTATATGTGGGTGTGTGTGTGTGTGTGTATGTGTGTGTGTTGTGTGTGTATATGTGTGTTGTGTGTGGTGTGTGTGTGTGTGTGTGTGTGTGTGAGTATGTGTGTGTGTGTGTGTGTGTGTGTGTGTGGTGTGTGCTTATGTGTGTGTGTGTGTGTGTGTTTGTGTGTGTGTGTGGGGTGTGTGTGTGTATGTGTGTGTCGGTGTATGTGTGTGTGTGTGTGTCTGTGTGTATGTGTGTGTGTGTATGTGTGTGTGTGTGCGGGTGTGTGTGTGTTTTGTGTGTGTATATGTGTTGTTTGTGTGTGTTGTTGTGTGGTGTGTGTGGTCGTATGTGTGTGTTGTTGGTTCTTAATGTGTGGGAGTGGTGTGTGTGTAGTGTGTGTGTGTGTGGTGTATGTGTGCGTGTGTGTGTGTGTGTGTGTGTGTGTGTGTGGTGGTATGTGTGTGTGTGCTGTGTGTGTGTGTGTGGCCGTGTGTATGTGTGTGTGATGTGTTGTGTGTGTGTGCGTGTGTGTGGGTGTGTGTGTGTGCTGTGTGTGTGTGTGTGTGTGTGTGAGTGTGTGTGTGTGTGTGTGTGTGGAGAGGTGTCAGCTTACACATGCTAGAAAAAATCACTGTACACCCTCCAATTGATGGGCCATCATTATCTTTTCTCCTGATGGAGGTACCCCCTACCTTACCCAGGATGGAGGTACCCCCCTACTCCCCAGATGGAGGATCCCCCTACTTCCCCCCAGTGGAGGTACCCCCTACTTCCCCAGATGGAGGTTACCCATACTTCCCAGATGGAGGTACCCTACTTCCCCAGATGGAGGTACCCCCTACTTCCCCAGATGAGGTACCCCCTACTTCCCCAGCATGGAGGTACCCCCTACCTCCACCTAACTAGAGGTTCCCCCACCTCCCCTGCTGGAGGTACTCTACCTCCCCTGCTGGAGGTATCTCCTACATCCCTGCTCGAGGCTGCCCCTAATTCCCCTGCTGTAGGTACCCTTACCTTCCCTGCTGGAGGTCCCACCTACCTTCCCTGTGGAGGTTACCTCCTACTCCCCTGCTGGAGGTTACCTCATACCTCCCCTGATGGAGAGGTTACCCCCCCTACCCTTCACCTGACTAGAAGGTACCCTTAAGTCCACCTTGCCGGAGTTACCCCTAATTCCCCTGCTGTAGGTACTCCTGTCTTCCCTGCTGGAGGTGCCCTTCCCTCCCCTGCTGGAGGTATCCTTACCTCTCCTGCTGGAGATACCCTTACCTCCCCTGCTGGAGGTATCCCTACCTCCCCTGCTGGAGGTACCCTTACCTCCCCTGCTGGGGGTACCCCTAATTCCCCTGCTGTAGGTACCCCTATCTTCCGTGCTGGAGGTGCCCCTCCCTCCCCTGCTGGAGGTATCCTTACCTCCCCTGTGGAGGTACCCTAACTCATATACTCCAGGAAAGGGAGCACCACCACCCGTCGTCCATTTACTACCTTTCCTAACACATGTGGGACACGACCACCACTTACTTCTAATATACCTCCACTACTATACCACTACATAATACTACTAATACTACTACTGCTACTACTTACTACTACCACTACCACTACTACTACTACTTACTACTTACTACTATACTACCACTACTACTACTACTAACCACTACTACTACAACTATAACCATTACTACTACTTACTACTTACCACTACTAATAATACTACACACCACCACTATATACTACTACTACTACTCTATAATATTACCATTACTAATACTATTACTACTACTACTAACTACGCTACTACTACTACTAGTACTACTAATACACCATACTACTACTACTAACACTACTACTACTACTTACTTCATTACCATTACTACTACTACTACTCTACTACTATACCACTACTACTGTCACTGCTACTACTACCACTACTACTATTCCTACTATAACTACCTACCACTACTACTTGTCTACTATAACTACTAACACTACTATCCCTACCCACTACTACTATTATACTCCACTACCACTACTGCTATTACTACTACTACAACTATCCACCTGCCTACTACACTACCACTTACTGTTGCTGCTGTTACTGCTGCTTCTGGTATTACTGTTACTGTTGCTGCTGTTACTGCAGCTGCTGATATTACTGTTACTGTTGCTTCTGTTACTGCTGCTTCTGGTATTACTGTTACTGTTGCTGCTGTTACTGCTGCTGCTGGTATTACCGTTACTGTTGCTGTGTTATGTGATGCTGAATATTACTGTTTCTGTTGCTGATGTTACTGCATGCTTCTGTTATTACTGATACTGTTGCTCGCTGTTCACCTGACTGCTGCTGGTATTACTGTTTACTATTGCTTGCTGTTACTGTGCTGCTGATAATAATGTTACTGTTGCTGCTGTTACTGCGCTTCTGGTATTACTGTTACTGTTGCTGCTGTTATTGCTCTTTGCTGGTATTACGTTTCTGTTGCTGATGTTACTGCTGCTGTTTTTCTGTTATTGTTGCTGCTGTTACTGATACTTGCTGGTATTTCTGATAATGTTGCTGCTCTGTTATTGCTGCTTCTTGGTATACTGTTACTGTTGCTGCTGGTTAACTGCTGCTGCTGTATTACTGTTTCTGTTGCTGCTGTTATTGCTGCTCGCTGCTTGTATTACTGTTACTGTTCGCATGACTGTTACTGCTGATTACTGGTATTACTGTTATTGTTGTGCTGTTACTTGCTGATGTGATATTACTGTTACTGTGCTGCTGTTACTTGTGTTCTGGGTATTTACTGTGTACCTGTTGCTGCTGTGAACTGCTGTGTGTGTATTACTGTTACTGTTGCTGCATGGTTACTGCACTGCTGCTGATATTACTGTTTACTGTTGCTAATGTTACTGACTGTACTGGTATTACTGTTACTGTTGCTGCTGTTACTGCTGCTGCTGGTATTACTGTTACTAGTGCTGCTGTTGTTTACTGTTACTGTTTGTGCTGTTTCTGCTGCTTCTGGATATTACTGGTTACTTGTTTCTGTGTTACTGCTCCTGCTGGTATTACTGTTACTGTTGCTGCTGTTACTGCTGCTGTTATTACTGTTATTGTTGCTGCTGTTACTGCTACTGCTGGTATTACTGCTACTGTTGCTGCTGTTACTGCTGTTTCTGGCATTACTGTTACTGTTGCTGCTGTTACTGCTGCTGCTGGTATTACTGTTACTGTTGTGTGCTGTTACTGCTGCTGCTGGAGTACTGGAACTGTTGCTGCTGTTACTGCTGCTTCTGGTATTACTGTTACTGTTGCTGCTGTTACTGCTGCTGCTGGTATTACTGTTACTGTTGCTGCTGTTACTGCTGCTGCTGGTATTACTGTTACTGTTGCTGCTGTTACTGCTGCTGCTGGTATTACTGTTACTGTTGCTGCTGTTACTACTGCTGCTGATATTACTGTTACTGTTGCTGCTGTTACTGCTGCTTCTGGTATTACTGTTACTGTTGCTGCTGTTACTGCTGCTGCTGGTATTACTGTTACTGTTGCTGCTGTTACTGCAGCTGCTGATATTACTGTTGCTGTTACTGCTGCTTCTGGTATTACTGTTACTGTTGCTGCTGTTACTGCTGCTGCTGGTATTACTGTTACTGTTGCTGCTGATGCTGTATACTAATACTGTTCCTGCTGCTGGTTATTTACTGTTATTGCTGCTGACTGTTGGTATTACTGTACTGTTGTTGCTGCTGCTGGTCATTACATGTTTATAGCTGCTGGCATGGTATAACTGTACTGCTGCTACTTTTTTGCCTGTATTACTGTTACTGTTTTTTTTTTTTTTTTTGGGCTGCTGCGCTGCTGGCTATTACTGTTGCTGCTGCTGAGTTTTACTGTTACTGTTGCTGCTGCTGCTGGTATTACTGTTACTGTTGCTGCTGCTGGTATTACTGTTACTGTTGCTGTTGCTGCTGGTATTACTGTTACTGCTGCTGCTGGTATTACTGTTACTGCTGCTGCTGCTCGTATTACTGTTACTGCTGCTGCTGCTGTTATTACTGTTACGTTTTGCTGCTGCTGCTGGTATTACTGTTGCTGCTGCTGCTGATATTACTGTTACTGCTGCTGCTGGTATTACTGTTACTGTTGCTGCTGCTGCTGGTATTACTGTTACTGCTGATACTGCTACTGCTGGTATTACTGTTACTTCTGCTGCTGCTGGTATTACTGTTACTGCTGCTGCTGCTGGTATTACTGTTACTGTTGCTGCTGCTGGTATTACTGTTGCTGCTGCTGCTGATATTACTGTTACTGCTGCTGCTGGTATTATGTTAATGGCCTGCTGCGGAATGGTATTACTGTTACTGTTCTGCTGCTCGGGATTACTGTTACTGTTGCTGCTGGCTGGTATTACTGGTACTGTTGCTGCCTGCTGCGTATTATGTTTAATGCTCTGCTGCTTCGGGTATTTCGGTGTTATAATTCCTGTGGCGGCTGTTGAAAATGATGATGGTACACGCCAACTGTTTATTCTGCCTCGTTATGTGGCGGCTCTACATTGGGCGGCGAAACGCGTGTGCTCGGCGGTGGATTGTGGTGATGGTGTGATTGGCATGCGGTTGTGGAGGCGGTTGGGTATGAGGGGTAGTTTATTGGGGGGTCGGAGCGGGGGGGGTAGGGGGCAGGGGTTGGAGGAGGGGTTGGGAGGCACGGGATGAGTGGGGGTTGGAGGACGAGGAGGGGGACGAGGCAGGGGGTGTAGAGCCAGCGGGACAAAGATGAGGGCGGGGAAGATAGGAGAACGTTAATGAGGCACGACGACGATAAGAGGGCGAATACGACTAAGCTGCAGCACACAGGCGGAGCAGAATACGAAGGAGAATAAGAAGATTGATTCCGAGCAAAGATATGAAGGGCAGAATTAAGAATGACGCAATAGAAGAAGGATAGAAGGAGAAAAAATAAGGAAGACACGAATACAGCGAAGACATTCACGACGACAGCAATCAGACAGAATACTAAGCCGGCTCATAAAGACGGGATAATACCGACCGACATACTAATCCGAAAGAAAGCCTAAGCCCGCAACACGCCTACCAGAATTATAAGCAGAACCTCCTCCTCCTCCTCCTCCTCCTCCTCCTCCTCCATCTCACCCCTCTCTTCCTCTCCACCCTCTTCTTCCAACATGTCTACATCTCCTATCCACCTCCTCTTCTACTTCACCTCCTACACTCTTCCTCCACCTCCTCTCCACTCCTCCCTCCTCTCCACCTCCTCCTCCTCCACCTCCTCCTTCCTCCTTCTCCTTCTCCTCCACCTCACCTCATCCCACCTCTTCCTCCTCCCTTCCTCCACCCCTTCTCCCTTCCGCTTCTACCTCCTTCCTACTCACGTCATTTTCCTCTCCTACCCTCCCCTCTCTCTTACTTTCCTCTCCACTTCCCTTTCCTCTCTTTTTCCTCCTCTCCCCTCCCACCTCTTCTATCTCTCCCCTCCCCTTCCTCTCCTCTCCTCTCTCTTTCCTCCCCTCTCTCCGCTACTCTCTCTTTCCTCCTCTCCCTCTCTCTCTCTCTCCCCTCTGGTCATTTATCGTTCCATACTCTTTTTCCATGTTGTCTCCAATATTCTATTGTTCTCCCTTGCTTCTCCATTTCCTCATTATTGCTTTTTTCTCCCTCCCCTCTTATCATTCTTTACCACTCCCCTTCTTTCATTGTAATATTCTTACCCTTAAATTCTTCCCTCTCCATTCACCTCCCTTCCTCCCTCCCATCCCTCCTTTTCCATCCTACCCTTCCCCTCTCTCCCTCCCTCCCTCCCTTCCCTCCCTCCCTCCCTCCTCTCCCTCCCTCCCTCCATCCCTTCCTCCCTACCTACTACCTACCTACCTACCTACCTACCTAACCTACTATCCTACCTACCTACCGACCTACCTACCTACCTACCTGCCTACCTTTTACCTACTACCTACCTACCTACCTACCTACTACTACCTACCTACCTTACCCTACTACCTACCTTCCCTACCTTCTTACCTACTACCTACCTGCTCCTACCTACCTACCTACCTACCTCACTCCTACCTACCTACCTACCTACTACTACCTTCCTTCCTTCCTTCCTACTACATACCTAACTACCTACCTACCTACCTACCTACTACCTAACCTACCTCCCCTACCTTTCCTTTCCTACCTTCCTTACCTACTACCTACCTACCTCCTTCCTTCCTTCCTTACTTCCTTCCACTTCCTTCTTTCCTTACCTACCTCCTACCATCTACTACATACTTACCTACCTACCTACCTACCTACCTACCTACCTACCTACCTACCTACCTCCTTTCTACCTACTAAATACCTAACCTACCTACCTACTACCTACCTACCTTCCTTCCTTCCCTACTACCCCTACTACCTACCTACCTACCTACCTAACCTACCTACCTTCCTTACCTACCTATTACCTACCTACCTACCTACATACCTACCTCTACGCACTACCATACCTACCTCCTTCCTTCCTTCCTTCCTTCCTTCATACCTAACCTACCTACATACCACCCTACCTACCTACCTACCTTTCCTACCTTCTACCTACTACTACCTTACTCACTACCTACCTCTACTTACCTACCTTCCTTCCTTCCTTCCTTCCTTCTTTTCTTTCCTTCCTTCCTTCCTACCTGCCTACCTACCTACCTACCTGCCTACCTTCCTTCTACCTACCTCTACCTACCTTTCCTACCTAACCGTCTACCTACTTACCTAGCTACCTACCTACATTACCTACCAATTACCTATCTATTATAATATTTATTTACCTACTATTACCTACATCCCTACTTCCTTGTACTCCTATGTACTTCTATGGACATCTGTAGACTTTCATGTACACCGTGTACGTTCTTTACCACATTTGTACGTTCCTTGTACATTCATGTACCTCACTGTATGTGATGATGACTTGTATGGTCACTTGCAGCCACTACCCAACATTGTACAGTAATGTACTATGATACAGTTACTGTACATGTACAGACTGCTACATGTACTAGTGGTGGTACATGTACAGTACTGCTACATGTACAGTACTGTACCAGGTACAGTGTTTGTACTGTACAGTGTTGTCATGTACATTACTGTACATGTACAGTGTCTTTGTACATGTACAGTGTTGACATGTTACTAGTACTGTTAAACATGTACTGTACCTGTACATGTACTAGTGTTGTACATGTACAGTGGTTGTACATGTACAGTACTGTACAATGTACTCAGTTACTGTACATGTACAGTGTTGTATCATGTACTCAGTGTTGTACATGTACGTACTGTACATGATACAGTACTGTACTTGTACAGTACTGTACATGTACAGTGTTGTACATGTACAGTGTTGTACATGTACAGTACTGTACATGTACAGTGTTGTACATGTACAGTACTGTACATGTACAGTACTGTACATGTACAGTACTGTTAATGTACCCCCAGTGTTGTTCAATGTACGTTCTGTACAGTACTGTGTTGTACATGTACAGTACTGTACATGTAACAGTGTTTTACATGCTAACAGTACTGTAATGTACACAGTTTTACTGTATACATGTACAGTGTTTGTACATGTACAGTGTTGTAAATGTACGTACTGTACACTGTACAGTGTTGTTCATGTACAGTGTTGTAACAGTACAGTACTGTACATGTACAGTGTTTGTACATGTACACGTGTTGTACATGTACAGTTACTGTTACATGTACAGTACCTTGTACAGTACTGTACATGTACAGTTGTTGTACATGTACAGTACTGCTACATGTACAGTGTTGCTACATGTACAGTGTTTAATGTACTAGTAATGTAATGTTACAGTGTTGTTCATGTACAGTGTTGTACATGTTACAGTGTTGTACCATGTACAAGTACTGTACATGTACAGTGTATGTACTTGTACCAGTGTTGTACATGTACAGTTACTGTACATGTACAACACTGTACATGTACACAGTGTTGTAAATGTACAGTGTTTGTAAATGTACTGTGTTGTACATGTACAGTGTTGTACATGTACAACTCATGTACTTGATACAGTGTTGTACATGTACACCACTGTACATGTACAGTACTGTACATGTACAACACTGTACATGTACAGTACTGTACATGTACAACACTGTACATGTACAGTACTGTACATGTACAGTACTGTACATGTACAACACTGTACATGTACAAACACACTGTTACATGTACAGTACTGTACATGTACAAACACTGTTCATGTACAGTGTTGTACAGTACAGTGTTGTACATGTACAGTACTGTACATGTTACAGTACTGTAATTGTACAGTGTGTACATGTACAGTGTTGTTACATGTACAGTACTGTACATGTACTACAAGTACATTGTAACAGTATGTACATGTACAGTGTTTGTACATGTACCGTGATGTACATGTACGTGTCTGTACATTTGTACAGTGTTGTACATGTACCATAACTTCTGTACATGTACAGTGGTTGTAACTTTACAGTAATGCTCTGTACAGGTTGTAATGTACAGTGTTGTCAATGTACAGTGTAGACTACATGTACAGTACTGTACATGTACAGTGTTGTACTTGTACAGTAATGTACATGTACAGTGTTTGTACATGTTACAGTGTTGTACATGTACGTTACTGTACATGTACAAACACATTTTGTACCATGTACAGTGTTGTACATGTTAACAGTGTTGTACATGTACAGTGTTGTACTTGTACAGTTACTGAACATGTACAGTGTTGTACAGTGTACAGTGTATGTAAATGTTTTACAGTACTGTACCATGTGACAGTGTGTACATGTACAGTGTTGTAATGTACAGTATGTAATGTACAGTGTTGTACTCGTACAGTGTTGTACATGTTACAGTACTGTACCATGTATAAACCAGTACATGTACAGTGTTGTATATGTACAGTGTATTGTACATGTACAGTGTCTGTACATGTTACAGCTGGTTGCTACAGTACTCAGTAATGTACAATGTACAGTGTTTGTTTACATGTTACACAGGTGTTGTCATGTACAGTGTTGTACATGTACAGTGTTGTACATGTACATGTAATGTACATGTCTCGTGGTTGTTACATGTTCAGTGTTGTACATGTACAGGATGTACATGTACAGTGGTTACATGTACAGTGTTGTTACATGTTCAGTACTGATGCAGATGTACCGTTTGTAACATGTACAGTGTTGTACTGTACAGTGTTGTAACATGTTCAAACACTTCGTACTTGTAACAGTGTTGTACATGTTACCGGTTGTACATGTTTTTATGTTTATGTTTAATGTACAGTTATGTACATGTACAGTTTGTACATGTTCAACACAGTACATGTACAGTGTTGTACATGTAAAGTGTTGTACATGTACAGTACTGTACATCGTACAGTGTTGTACATGTACAGTGTATGTAATGTACAGTACTGTAACTGTACAGTGTTGTAAATGTACAGTGTTGTACATGTACAGTTCTCGTACATGAGACAGTGTTGTACTTGTATCAGTGTTGTAATGTACAGTAATGTACATGTACAAGTGTTGTACATGTACTGTGGTTGTACATGTACAGTACTGTACATGTACAGAGTTGTACATGTACAGTGTTGTACATGTACTGTCTGTTCATGTACAGTGTTGCTACATGTACAGTACTGTACTTGTACGGTTGTACATGTACAGTACTGTTCAATGTACAGTGTTGTACTATGTACAGTACTGTACATGTACAGTGTTGTACATGTACAGTACTGTACATGTACAGTGTTGTACATGTACAGTGTTGTACATGTACAGTACTGTACATGTACAGTGTTGTACATGTACAGTTCTGTACATGTACAGTGTTGTAACATGTACAGGTTGTACATGTTCAGTGTTGTACTGTAACAGTGTTTACATGTACAGTGTTGTACATGTACAGTACTGTACATGTACAGTACTGTAATGTACAGTACTGTACATGTACAGTACTGTACATGTTACAGTACTTCATATATATTCTATGTCTCTGTACTTAGTACTCTGCAGTAGTCTACTCTAACTATCTCTTCTTCCTTTCTTTATCTTATCATTTTTTTTGTTAATCCTCTAACTCTCTTCCTCTCCCCTCTTTCATCTTCTACTTCCTTCTCCCTCTTCATCTTATTTTCATCACGTTCCTCTCCCTCTTCCTATTATTTTATCACTGTTCCTCTCCGTATTGCTCTCTTTCTCTCTCCTTCATATCCTCTCACAGTGTGCTTCTAAATTATTATTGAAGATTATTACTTTGTTATTTTCTCTCTCTCTCTCTCTCTCTCTCTCTCTCTCTCTCTCTCTCTCTCTCTCTCTCTCTCTCTCTTCTCTATCTCTCTCTCTCTCTCTCTCTCTCATGTTTCAGTTGTGGTGAGTGTAATCAGCTGCCTCTCTGCAGTGCTCCTTCCCTCAGTTATAGCTGTTTGTTTCCAGCTGTTAGCTGCAGCTTCACAGGTTCCTTTATGCGTTGCAGCTACAGTAGCAGCAGAAGTGTCAAGTCCTTTGTTCCTGTGCAGCAGCGGGCAGCAAACTGCAGCAACAGCAGTAAACTACAGCCGCAACAGCAGCAACTGCAGTAAAAAACAACACAGCTACAGCAGCAACAGCAGCAACGCTAGTATCAACAGCAGCAAACAGCGCAACAGCAGCAACTGCAGTAACAAAGCAGCATAATACAATAGCAGCAACAGCAGCAACAGCAACAGCAGCAGCAAAGCAGCAACAGCAGCAACAGCAGCAACAATCAGCGAACAGCAACAGCAGCAGACGTCGACAACAACAGCAGCAACGCAGCAACAGCAGCAACAGCAGCCCTTAGCTGCAACAGCGCAACAGCAGGCAACAGCAGCAACAGCAGCAACAGCAGCAACAGCAGCAATAGCAGAAACTGGCAGCAACAGCAGCAACAGCTGCAACAAGCCAGCAACAGCAGCAACAGCAGCAACAGCAGCAACAGCAGCAATAGCAGCAAAAGCATCAACAGCTCGCTCAACGCCAGCAAAACCAGCATCAACAGCGTAACAACAGCACAGGCAAGCTTCAACAGCAGCAACAGCAGTAGTCTGCAGCAGCAACAGCAGCAACAGCAGCAAACAGCAGCAAACAGCAGCAATAGCAGCAACAGCAGCTAACAGCAGTAGCCAACAGCAGCAAAGCAGCAACAGCAGCTACAGCTAGCAACAGCACAGTAACAACAGCAGCAACAACCAGCCAAGCAAATCCAGCAGAGCAAGCAGCAACAGCAGCAACTGCTGCAACAACAGCAAACAGCAGCTACAACAGCTGCAACAGCAGCAACAGCAGGCACCAGCAGCAAAGCCAGACAACAGCAAGCAGCAGCAGCAAACATGCAAGCAACAGCAGCAACAGCGCAACAGCAGCAACAGCAGTAACAACAGCTACAAGCAGCAACAGCAGCAAACAGCAGCAACCAGCAGTAACGCAGCAACAGCAGCAAACAACTGCAACAGCAAGCAACAGAAGCAACAGCAGCACCAGCAAGAAACAACAGTCAACACAAACAGCAACAGCGGCAACAGGCAAGTCAACACAGCAGCAACAGCTAACAACGCAGCAACAAGCAGCAAACAGCAGCTATCAGCAGGCAACAGCCCAGGCAACAGCATGCAGCAACAGCATGCAACAGACAGCAACAGCAGTAACAACAGCCAACAGCAGCAAACAGCAGCTAACAGCCAGCAAGCTGCAAGCAAATAGCTGACAACAGCAGGCAACAGCAGTAACTGCAGCAACAGCAGCAACCAGCAGCAACAGCAGCAAACAGCAGTAACAGCAGCACAGCAGCAACAGCAGCACACAGCAGCAACAGCAGCTCAACGCAACAAAGCTGGCAACAGCTCAGCAACAGCAGCAACAGCAGCAACAGCAGCAACAGGCAGTAAACAAGCCAGCAACAGCAGCAACAGCAGCAACAGCCAGTAACAGCAGCAACAGCAGACAACAACAGCAACAGCAGCAAACAGCAGCAACAGCAGTATACAGCAGCAAACCAGCTGCCACAGCAGTAACTAGCAGCAAACAGCAAGCAACAGCAGCAAAACAGCAGCAACAGCAGACAACAGCAGCAACAGCTGCAACAGCTGTACATGAAAAACTCACAATATAAATTGACTGACATAGCTTTCCCTTTGAGGTATGACTACTGTACTCACCTTATTTGTACTCACCTATTGTGGTTGCAGGGGTTCGAGGTCCTAGCTCCTGGCCCCGCCTCTTCACCGGTTGCTACTTAGGCCCTCTCTCTCCCGCTCCATGAGCTTTATTCATACACCTCGTCTTTAAAAACTGGTGTTATGGTTCCTGCTCCCACTACACGTCAATTTTATTAGGGCTTATTCCACTGCCTTACAAACTCTATGACTGAAAGAAAATACTTCCACTATCTCTCTGACTTATTTGTGTCTTCCAACTTCAATTTTGTGGCCTCCTGTTTCTGTGTCCCCCTCCCTGGAAACATCCTGTCTTGTCCACCTTGTCTATTCCACGCAGTATTTTTATATGTCGTATATGTTCCCCTGACCCTCTGTCCCTCCAGTGTCGTTCAGGCGATTTCCCTTAATCTTTCTTCTTAGGACATTCCCTTAGCTTGGAATAAACCTTGTCGCAAACACTTTGTTCTTACTTATCTCTAGTTTCTGGACGTGCTTTATCAAGTGCGGGTTACAAAACAGGTGCTGCAATACTCCAGTTTGGGCCGGGACATACACGGTGTACAGTGCCTTGAATGATTCCTTACTAGGTTATCGGAATGTGTTCTCAGAGTTTGCCAGCAGCCATATCATGCAGCACGTTATCTGATTGAAGTGTGCTTCCGGAGACATGCTCGGTGTTATACTCACCCAAGATCTTTCCTCCTGAGTGAGGTTTGCAGTCTTTGGCCATCCTAGACTATACTCGTTCTGTGGTCTTCTGTGACCCTACCCCTATTCTTCTTGGACTTTTGCATTTTGGCAGGATTAAATTCGAGAAGCCATTGCTGGACCAGGTTGGTCCAGGTTGTCCAGGTATCGCGTTTGAAGTTCTGCCGGTCCTCATCAAGATTTTAATTCTCTCATTAACTTCACATCATCTGCAACAGGGACACTTCTGAGTTAACCCTTCCGTCATGTCGTTCAACATATACCAAAAATTAGCACTGGTCCTGGACCGACTCTCTGTGGGACCCCGCTCGTTCACAGGTTGCCCACTGTGTTACAATCTTTACTTTCAATGACTACGTTGTTGCCTCCCCTGTAGGTTTCTATGATCATTGCAGTGTCCCTTCCTGTGATATGCGCTGATGCTCTAGCTTTCTGCACTAATCTCTTTGTGAGGAATCTGTGACAAAGGCCTTCTTGCAGTCCAATGAAGTGCAATCAAAACCCACCTCCTCTCTCTCTTGTTTACTTTCTGTTATTTTATCATTTAAAACTCCAGAAGGTTTGTGACACAGATTTGCACTTCCGTGAATCCCGTGCTGTTTGGCATTTATTCTCACTGTTCCGTTCCAGGGGGTATTGTTGGCTACACCACTTCTCCTGATATTCTTCTCCATAAATTTTGCATACTATACACGTCAATAGATAGAAACAGGGTCTATTAGTTTAGTGCCTCTTTTCTGTCTCTTTTTTAAAAATGGGATCTACCCAATTTGCCGTCTTCCATACTCAGGGTAGTGGCACAGTTTCCAGGGATGTGTGAAGATTGTGGTAAGGTGGCACGCACAACATATCTGCTCCTCTCTAAGGGAACCCTTGGGGAGGATGTTGTCCGGTCCCATTGCCATTTGAGGTATCTCGATGTCATGCTGTTTTCACTACCTCATTCATCTGTATGTATGTTAGTTCCAACACTTGTTGGTGTATTCCTTGCTGGTGTCCCCATCTGGTTGTACCCCTGAGTCTTCCTGTCTCTACAGTAAATTCTCCTTAAATCTCGTGTTGACGCTCCTCCACTACCTCTTGATCGTTTCTTGTGAGTTCTCCACCTTCTTTCTCAGCCTTATCACCGGGTCCTTGACTGTTGACTTACTCCATATGTGGCTATACAGCCAGTTTCGGGTAAGATTTGACTTTTCGATGCTATGGTCGTTTTCATACTGTCGCTGGGCCCCTCCCCTCCTTATCTGTGCTATACTCGTTTCTGGCTCTTCTTCTAATCTCCTTGTTTTCCTGGGTCCTTTGCTCCTGTTACCTTTTCCATTCTCTGTTGCACTTAGTTTTTGCCTCACCTACACCTTCGGGTTAAAACCAAGGACTCGTTTTGGTCTTCCTTTTATTTGTTTCCCTTGGGAACAAAACTTTCCTCTGCTTCTTGCACTTTTGTTGCCACCTATTCCATCATCTCGTTATGATTTTCCTACCATTTCTCTGGTCCCACTGAAACCTTCCTGCAGAAGTTTTATACTGATGTAGTCCCCCTTTTATAGTTTGGCCTGTCCCCTTCAGCTCCTGTTTACTGTGTGTGTGTGTGTCGTGTTGTGAGTGTTGTGTGTGTGTGTGTGTATGTGTGTGGTGTGTGTGTGTATGTGTATGTGTGTGTGGTGTGTTGTGTGTGTGTGTGTGTGTGTAGATAGTGTGTGTGTGTGTGTGTGGGTGTGTTTATGTGTGTGTGTGTGTATGTCGGGATGTGTGCGTGTGTATGTGTGTGTCTTTGTGTGTGTGTGTGTGTGTGTTGTGTGTGTGTGTGTGTGTGTGTGTGTGTGTGTTTTTAGTGTGAGTGTGTGTGTGTACTCACTAGTTGTACTCACCTAGGCGGAGGTTGCGCTGGGGTCGAGTCCGAGCTCTGCCCCGGCCTCTTCACTGAATCGCTACTAGGTCACTCTCACCTGAGCAGTGAGCTTTATCATACCTCTGCTTAAAGCTATGTTTGGATCTGACCTCCACTACATTCGCTTTCCAAACTATTCCCTTACTGAACTACTTGTGGCTGAAGAAATACTTCCTTACATCCCTGTGTATTCATCTGTGTCTTCAGCTTCAACTTGTGTCCTTGTTACTGTGTCCAAATCTCTGGACATCCTATCTTTGTCCACCTTGTCAATTCCTCTAGTATGTTGTATGCTCGTTATCATGTCCCCCCCTATCTCTCTCCTGTCCTCCTGTTGTCGTCAGGTTGATTTCACCTTAACCTTCCTCGTAGGACATACCTCTTAGCTCTGGGACTAGTTCTTGGTGCAAAAACTTGGCACTTTCTATCAGGTTTCTTTACGTGCTTGGCTAGGTGTGGGTTCCAAACTGGTGGCTTAACTCCAATATGGGCCTCTAAAACGGATACGTTGTACAGGGTACCCTGTAACGATTCCTTATTAAGATGTCGGAATGTGTTATGGGGGTTTGATAGGCTCCCATATGCTGCAGCTTTATTTGGTTGATGTGCGCTTCAGGAGTGTGGCCTGGTGTTATACTCACCCCCAAAGATCCTTTTCCTTGAGTGAGGTTTTTGTTAGTCTTCTGACCCCCTAGACTTACTCCGTCTGCGGGCTTCTTTGCCCTTCCCCAATCTTCATGACTTTGCCACCTGGTGGGATTGAACTCATGAGCCAATTGCTGGACCAGGTCTGCAGCCTGTCCAGTTCCCTTTGTTAGTTCTGCTGGTCTTCGATCGAGTGTTATTCTTCTCATCAACTTCACGTTTCTCTCAGACTTCACGTCATCTGCAAACAGGGACACCTCAGAGTCTTTTCCTTCCGTCTTGTCGTTCACAAATACCAGAAACAGGCACTGGTCCTAGGACTGACCCTGCGGGACCCCGATGGTCAACAGGTGCCCACTCTGAACCTCGCCACGTACCATGACTCGTGCTCTGTCTTACCTGACAAGTATTCCTGGTCCATTGTAGTGCCTTCCCTGTTATCCCTGTTGGTTCATCCAGGTTTTTGCACCCAATTATTGTGTGGAACTGTGTCAAACGCCTTCTTGCAGTCCCAAGAATAATGCAATCCACCCCACCCCTCTCTCTCTTGTCTTACTGCTGTTCACCATGTATAGAACTCCAGTAGGTTTGTGGACACAGGAGTTCCCGTCCTAGAAACCCAATGCTGGCTGCTGTTGATGAGAATCATTCCTTTCTAGGTGTTCCAACCACTCTTCTCCTGATAATCTTCTCCATGTTTTGCATAATTATACATGTCAGTGGACACTGGTCTGTAGGTTTAATGCTTTGTGTGTGTGTGTGTGTGTGTATTGTGTGTGTTGTGTTGTGTTGTGTGTGTGTGTGTTTGTTTGCTGTGTGTGTGTGTGTGTATGTGTGTGTTTGTGTGTGATGTGTGTGTGTGTGTGTGTGTGTGTGTGCTGTGGTGTGTGTGTCGGTATATGTGGGTGTGTGTGTGTGTGTGTATGTGTGTGTGTTGTGTGTGTATATGTGTGTTGTGTGTGGTGTGTGTGTGTGTGTGTGTGTGTGTGAGTATGTGTGTGTGTGTGTGTGTGTGTGTGTGTGGTGTGTGCTTATGTGTGTGTGTGTGTGTGTGTTTGTGTGTGTGTGTGGGGTGTGTGTGTGTATGTGTGTGTCGGTGTATGTGTGTGTGTGTGTGTCTGTGTGTATGTGTGTGTGTGTATGTGTGTGTGTGTGCGGGTGTGTGTGTGTTTTGTGTGTGTATATGTGTTGTTTGTGTGTGTTGTTGTGTGGTGTGTGTGGTCGTATGTGTGTGTTGTTGGTTCTTAATGTGTGGGAGTGGTGTGTGTGTAGTGTGTGTGTGTGTGGTGTATGTGTGCGTGTGTGTGTGTGTGTGTGTGTGTGTGTGTGGTGGTATGTGTGTGTGTGCTGTGTGTGTGTGTGTGGCCGTGTGTATGTGTGTGTGATGTGTTGTGTGTGTGTGCGTGTGTGTGGGTGTGTGTGTGTGCTGTGTGTGTGTGTGTGTGTGTGTGAGTGTGTGTGTGTGTGTGTGTGTGGAGAGGTGTCAGCTTACACATGCTAGAAAAAATCACTGTACACCCTCCAATTGATGGGCCATCATTATCTTTTCTCCTGATGGAGGTACCCCCTACCTTACCCAGGATGGAGGTACCCCCCTACTCCCCAGATGGAGGATCCCCCTACTTCCCCCCAGTGGAGGTACCCCCTACTTCCCCAGATGGAGGTTACCCATACTTCCCAGATGGAGGTACCCCCTACTTCCCCAGATGGAGGTACCCCCTACTTCCCCAGATGGAGGTACCCCCTACTTCCCCAGATGGAGGTACCCCCTACCTCCCCTACTAGAGGTTCCCCCACCTCCCCTGCTGGAGGTACTCTACCTCCCCTGCTGGAGGTATCTCCTACATCCCCTGCTCGAGGTGCCCCTAATTCCCCTGCTGTAGGTAACCCTACCTTCCCTGCTGGAGGTACCTCTACCTTCCCTGCTGGAGGTTACCTCCTACTCCCCTGCTGGAGGTTACCTCATACCTCCCCTGATGGAGAGGTTACCCCCCCTACCCTTCACCTGACTAGAAGGTACCCTTAAGTCCACCTTGCCGGAGTTACCCCTAATTCCCCTGCTGTAGGTACTCCTGTCTTCCCTGCTGGAGGTGCCCTTCCCTCCCCTGCTGGAGGTATCCTTACCTCTCCTGCTGGAGATACCCTTACCTCCCCTGCTGGAGGTATCCCTACCTCCCCTGCTGGAGGTACCCTTACCTCCCCTGCTGGGGGTTACCCCTAATTCCCCTGCTCTGCTGTAGGTACCCCTATCTTCCGTGCTGGAGGTGCCCCATCCCTCCCCTGCTGGAGGTATCCTTTACGCCCCTGTGGAGGTACCCTAACTCATATACTCCAGGAAAGGGAGCACCACCACCCGTCGTCCATTTACTACCTTTCCTAACACATGTGGGACACGACCACCACTTACTTCTAATATACCTCCACTACTATACCACTACATAATACTACTAATACTACTACTGCTACTACTTACTACTACCACTACCACTACTACTACTACTTACTACTTACTACTATACTACCACTACTACTACTACTAACCACTACTACTACAACTATAACCATTACTACTACTTACTACTTACCACTACTAATAATACTACACACCACCACTATATACTACTACTACTACTCTATAATATTACCATTACTAATACTATTACTACTACTACTAACTACGCTACTACTACTACTAGTACTACTAATACACCATACTACTACTACTAACACTACTACTACTACTTACTTCATTACCATTACTACTACTACTACTCTACTACTATACCACTACTACTGTCACTGCTAATACTACCACTACTACTATTCCTACGATAACTACAACCACTACTACTATTCCTACTTAACTACTACCACTATACTACTACCACTACTACTATTTCTACCACTACCACTACGGACGCTATCACTACTACTAACAAACAATCACACTGCTACTACAAGACTAAATAACCACTACTACTTCACTACTACTATACAACTAACACTACTACTACTACTACCACTACTAATACAACCTACTCTACCACTGGTGCTAACCCACTACTAACTACAACTACCACACCACCCATCTACACTACTACGACCACTACTGCTATCACTACTACCTACAACTACACTACTACTACAACTACCACTACCACTACTGCTATCACGTACTACTACAACTATCACTACTACTACAACTAGCCACTTACCACTACTGCACCACTAACTACTACAACTACCACTACTAATACAACTACCAATACCACTGCTGCTAACACAACTACTACAACTATCCACTACCACTACTACCACTACTGCTATCACTACTACTACAACTACCACTACTGCTACCACTACAACTACATACTACCACTACTACGACAACTACCACTACTGCTAACACTACTACTACAACTACCACTACAGCTGCCACTACTACTACTACCACCTACCACTACTAACAATGACTACCCACTACGCTACCACTACTACTACAACTCCCCCTACTACTACCACAGCTACCACTACCACTACTGCTACCACTACTACTACACTACCACTACTACTACTAACTACCAGACCACCAACTAACCACTACTACTATTTCTACCACTAACCAAATACTACGATTACTATTACTACCAACTACTGCTACCACTACTACTACAACTACACTACTACTACAACTACCACTACCGACTACTGCTACCACGACTAATACAACTACCAAAACTACCACCACCACCACTACTACTATTACTACCACTACTATTACAACTTCCACACTACTACAACTACCACTACTACTACTACCACCGACATCGCCACTTCTCCTCACCTCTCCCCTCTACCTCCCGCACCTATTCCTCTACCTGTCCGCTCACCTCTCCCCGTCTACTTCCCTCACCTCATCCCTCTACCTTCCTCACCTCTTTTTCCCTCTACCTCCCTCACCTCTTCCATTTCCTTCCTCACCTCTCCCCTCTACCTTCCCTCACCTCTCCCCTCTACCTTCCCTCACCTCCGTCACCCTCTACCTCCCCTCACCACTCCCCTCTACCTACCCCACCTCTCCCTACTACCTTCCTCACCTCCCTTCCCTATACCTTGCCCTCACCTCTCCCCACTACCTTCCCTCACTCTCCCCTCTACCTTCCCTCACCTCTCCCCTCTACTTCCCTCACCTCTTCCCTCTACCTTCCCTCACCTCCCCCACCCTTCCCTATTCCTACCCTCACCGCGCCCCTCTAACCATCCCTCACCTCTCCCATCTAACATTCCCTCAACCCTCCCCTCTACCTCCCACCACACCTCTGACAGTCAGTCAGTACTGATAACCTCCTTCCTCAGTAATTTGCATACATTCCAGCCATGAACATGAACATCGTACACAAAATGGTAACTCAACAAGGATGATGTTCCCTTCTTTGCCACCGTTTTGGGCGCTGTTTTTAGGGTCAGCTAGAATTCATAACAACAGTGATGGGAGCTGTTCACCCTGGTCTGCAGGTCAAACAACAGTATTAGCAATGGATTTCTAAAGGAATTCAGGTCACCAACTTCCTGGGGGAAACGGATTTTCTGGTCAGTATAACAGTCAAGAGCACAGCTGAATATAATTATAATCGGTAAGCCTCAGGAATCCCAGGTCGTCCAACAAGTGTCGGTGACATGGCTAAAAAAGTAGGTACTTTTTTTTTTGGGGTTTTTGGCGACTGTTTGTACTTGAGAGGCAACTTACCAGGAACTCCACACCGAATAACCATGAACCTGTATCTCAGTACCCAGGACCTATATCTCAGCACAGTCCTTCGCCCAACGCCAGTACCTGTTCTCAGCACCCGGGATTGGGTATCTCACACCAGGACCACACACTGTCCTCAGCACCAGACCTGTGTCCTCAGCACCAAACCAGTGTCTCAGCAGCACTACCGGTGTCTCTCACACCAGGACCTTTCCTGAAATCCCAAACCCGTGCTCAGCACAGGACCGTGCTCACACCAACCCGTCTCTTCACAAGACCTGTGTCTCACACCAGGACCTGTATCTCAGCACGAGGACCTGTTCTCAGCACCAGGACCCGTCCTCATTTCCACCAAGGACCTTTGTCTCAGCACCAGACCTATATCTCAGCACGAGACCTTGTCTCAGCACCAGGACCCGTCTCTTTCACCAAGACCTGTGTCTCACACAGGACTGTATCTCAGCACCAGTCCGGTGTCTCACCACCAGGAACCATGTGTCTCACCACAAGGACCTGTATCTCACCTACAGGATTAGATATGAACGGCAACATCAACTAGCCACTACCGTCACAAAATATAGATTTAGATTTTGCCGTTTCACCGACAAAATCTAAATCTAAATCTCACCAACTTAACCACACAAACCGACTTAGCATATGTAAGACTTGCCACAACCAATCACCAACTCTCATACCTTTTATCACAGTAAACAGTGAAGCCATACTGTGCCTCCTGAATTATCCGGAGCGAGACATATTAGTCAGAACCATCTTAAGACATTTGTACAACGTTCACTTAAAAGCCATAACATCATTCTTAAACACTAAGACATTTACCCAGTTTGTCTAATAATAATCAAATAATAATAATAATAAGAAAATAATAATAATAATAGTTCTAATAATTCGATTTATATTCTTGCCTGCTCGTCTTCAGAGTCTTGGTGGCTGTGACTCACGCACTGACGTCACTTTGTGTCAAGCGGTTAATATAAAACCCACTGGGCTGCTATACCTGAGGGGGGAGAGCCCCCTTTAACTGTTTCTCCAGGGGTGTTTTTACAAGGGGTTTAAGAGTGGACTGTAGTTGGTCTGTCAACATTGTTGTTTGATGTTTGTGAGATAGGTACACAGTGGGAGCACCCACAGTGTCTGCTACACGTTCTATTGATAGTTACACAGTAGGACGAGCATCCCACAGTGTGTATCACTACACTTGTTCTATCGGAATAGTTGACACAGTGGGAACACCCACATTGTCTGCTACACTGTTCTATATGATAGTTACCCAGTAGGAACACCTCCCACATGTGCTGCTACACTGTTCGATGTGATTGTTAACACAGTAGACCACTCACATGGCTGCTAACACTAGTTCTATGCGATAGATTACACAGGGGAACACCCACAGTTCTGCAACACTTTCTATATGATAGTTACCCATGAGCTCCCACATGTGCCTGCTACACATCTTCTATAAGCCATTTTACACAGTGGGAAACACCCACAGTCGGCTGCTACACTGTTCTATAAGATAGTTACACCAGAGGAGCACCCACAGTGTGCTGCTACACTGTTCCTATGAGTGATATATTACACAATGGAACACCCACAGTATGCTGCTACACGGTTCATGCGATATTTACACAGTGAACACCCACATGTGCTGTACATACAGTTCTATATGATAGTTACACAGTTGGAACACCTCACATGTGCTAGCTACACGCTTCGATGCGATAGTTACCCATGGACACCGCACGGTGTTCTGTCTACCCTGTTCTATAAGAATTACAACAGTGGGAGCACCAAGAGTTCTGCTACACTGTTCTATAAGAATAGTTACACAGTGGAACACCCAAAAGTGTGTTCTACATTGTTCAGTGCATAGTTACACAGTGGTCACCCCACAGTGTGCTGCACAAAAACTGTTCAATAAGATAGTTACACAGTGGGAACACCCACAGTGTCCGGCCCTTCAACACTGTTCTATGCGAGAGTACACAGTGGGAACACCCACAGTGTGTTGCGACACTGTTCTATGGCGATATTACACAGGGGAACACCCACAGGTGCTGCTAACACGTTCTAATGCGATAGTTTACACAGTGGTACACCCAATTCTCTAAACTGTTCTATAAGAATAGTTACACAGTGGGAGCACCCACATGTGCTGCACACTGTTTCTATCATATTACACAGTGGGAACACCCACAGTGTGCTGCTACGCTGTTCTATATGATAATTACACATGGAACACCCACAGGTGCTGCTTACAACTGGGTTTTTCTATAAGATAATTACACAGTGGGAACACCCCAGTGTGCTGCTACACTGTTCTATAAGATATTACTCACATGGGAACGCCCACATGTTGCGGCTAACAACTGTTCTAAATAAGATATTAAACATTGAACCACACACATGGTCAGCTTACCAGTTCATAATCAAGTTACACAGTGGGAACACCCACATGTGCTCAACACTTTTCTGTTAGATAGTTACACAGTGAAACACCCACATGTGCTGCTACACTGTTTTCTATAAGATATTACACCAGTGGAACACCACATGTGCTGCTACACTGTTTCTGTAAGATAGTTACACAAAGGAACACCACAGTGTGGCTGCTACACTGTCCGTAATATAGTTTACACAGTAGAACACCCACCTGTGCTCTACACTGTTCTATCGATAGTTACACAGTGGGAACACCCACATGTGCTGCTAACCCTGTTTCTGTAAGATAGTTACACAGTAGGAACACCCAAACAGTGTGCTCACACTTCTATATGATACTTACACAGTGGAATACCCACATGTGTTAGCTACACTTTCTATGCGATTAGTTTACACAGTGGGAACACCCACATGTGCGCTACTCTGTTTCTTATAAGGTTACACAGTAGGAACACCCACAGTTGCTGCTACACTGTTCTATAAAAAGTTCCATAGTATGAACACCCACAGTGTCAGCTACTCTGTATATAAATAGTTACAACAGGGGGTACACCCTCATGTCTCTACACTGGCCTGTTTCCTATAAATAGTTCACATTGGGGAACACCACATGTGCTGCTACACTGTTCTATTCGATGTTACACAGGTGGGAACAACCCACATGTGCTGCTACCCTGTCAAATAAAAAAGAAAGTTTACACCGTGGGAACACGAACAGTGTGGCTGCCACACTGTTCAATGCGATAGTTACACAGTGGAACACCCACAGAGTGCTAGCGACACTGTTCTATCTATAGTTACACAGTGGGAACACCACAGTGTGCTGCTACACTGTCTGTTTCTATAAGATAGTTAACACATGGAAAACCCACAGTTGCTGCTACACATTTCTATGATATTTACACAGTGGGAACACCCCAGTGTGCTGCTAACACTGTTCTATAAGATAGTTACACAGTGGGAACACCCACAGTGTGCTGCTACACTGTTCTATAAGATAGTTACACAGTGAACACCCACATGTCTGCTACACTGTTCTGTAATATAGTTACACAGAAGGAAACAAACCCCATGTGCGCTCACTGTTTCTGGTAAGATAGTTACACAAGTAGAACACCCACATGTGCTGCTACACTGTTCGATGCGATAGTTACCACCAGTGGGAACACCCACAGTTGCTTGCTACACTGTTTCTGTAAGATAGTTACACAGTAGGAACACCACAGTGTGCTGCTACACTGTACTATATGATATTTACACAGTGGGGAACACACACAGTGTTGTTGCTACACTGTTCTATGCGAAGTTTTACACCATGGGAACACCCACATTGCTGCTACACGCTATGTAAGAATAGTTACACAGTAGGAACACCCAAGTGCTGTTTCTACACTGTTTTCTATATATAGTTACATAGTAGAACCCCCCACAGTGGTGCTGCTACACTGGTGCTATAGAGATAGTACACAGTGGTGCACCCACAGTGGTGCTGCTTACACTGTCTTTTCTAAAGATATACATCAGTGGGAACACCCAACAGTGTGCTGGCTACAAAACTGTTCTATGGCGATTGTTAACAGTGGAACACCCACATGTGCCTACAACTGTTCTATAAGATAGTTTACACAGTGGAACACCTACATTGTTGCTGCTACACTGTTCCTATGCGATAGTTTTACCCAGTGGAACACCCATAGTGTGCAGCTACACTGTTCTATGCGATATTACACATTGGGAACACCCACATTGGCTGCTACCTGTTCTATATGATAGTTACACATGGGAAACACAGTGTGCTGCGACACTGTTCATCGATAGTTACACAGTGGGAACACCCACAATATGCTGAGCTACACTGCTCTATAAGAGAGTTACACAGGACACCCACAATTGCTCTACACTGTTCTAATAAGATAGCTACACAGGAAGCACCCGCATGTGCGGCTATCAACTGTTCTATGCGATAGTTTACACAGTGAAACACCCACACAGTCTCTACAAACATAATCTATGTGATAGTTTACACAGTGGGGAAACAACCCACTTGTCTGCTACACTGTTCTATAAGATATTTACACATGGAATCGCCCACAGTGTGCTGTTACAAAACTGTTCTATGGATAGTTTACACATGGGAACACTCCACATTGGTGTTGCTACACCTGTTTCGATGCGATAAGTTACATAGTGGAACACCCTACAGTGTTTGCTACACACTGTCTAACAGTTCATGCGATATTTACACAGTGAACACCCACAATGTGCTGCTACACTGTTCTATAAGAATAGTTTTTACAGCAGTGGGGACACCCACAGTGTGCTGCTACACTGTTCGTCTGCGGATAAGTTACACTGTGGGAACACCCACAGTGTGGCTGCTACACCGTTCTATAATGAAATTACACATGGACCTCCCCAGTGGCTCTACCTTTTCATAAGATTATTACACATGTACTACCCACAGTGTGCTTCTAGCACTGTGTCTATAAGATAGTTACACAGTTGGAACACCCACAGTGTGCTGCTACACTGTTCTGTAAGATAGTTACACAGTAGGAACACCCACAGTGTGCTGCTACACTGTTCTATAAGATAGTTACACAGTGGGAACACCCACAGTGTGCTGCTACACTGTCCGATAAGATAATTCACCACAGTGGAACACCCACAGTTTGCGCTAACACTGTTCTATAAGAAGTTTCTCAGTGGAACACCACAGGGTGCGGCACAACTGTTCGAATAAGAAAGTTACACATGGAACACCCAGAGCGTGCGCTACACTGTTCTAAAGATAATTCACGTGGGAACTCCCCCATGTGCTGCAACTCTTATTCTGCTTAGATAGTTACACAGTGGGAACGCCCCACAATGTGCTGCAACAACGTTCTATAAGATAGTTACACACGGGAACCCCCATTGTGCTGCAACACTGTTCTATAGATATAATTACACAGTAGAACACCCATATGTGCTGCCCTACCAAACTGTTCTGTAAGAGAGTTACACAGATGGAACACCACAGTTTGCTGCTAAACACTGCTCTAGAAAAGTTACACAGTGAACACCCACAGTGTCTGCTACACTAGTTCTATGTGAAAGTTACAAAGTGAACACCCACAGTGTGCTGCTAACCTGATCCTATTGATAGTTCACAGTGGGACACCAACAGTGTGTTTGCTAACCGTTCTATGTGATAGTTACACAGTGGAACACCCACCGTGTGCTGCGACACTGTTCTATGACGCGCTATAAAATAGTTAACACAGGGGGAACACCCACATGTCTCACACTGTTATATGTGGATAGTTACACAGTGAGGTACACCCAAAGTGTGCTCTACAAACTGATCAATGAGAATAGTTACACAATGTGAACAACAACTAGCTAATTTCTCTGTCTAATTCCTTCACGCAGATGGTGCACATCGTGATGAAAACATGTGTCAGCCGATCTGGAAGACTTCATTAATGTCAACCTCAGCTGGTAGAACGTCAGTATATCAGCTTGATCTAATCGAACTTCAGACTTCAATAAACATTCGTGACTGCCTGTACTACACGCTTGTGGTTGTGACATCGTGTGTCACGCAGATACACACACACAACACCACACACTCACACACACTCATCGCAAATCTTGAAGATCGAGGAATGGCAAGAAGACCTGCAGACAGAGTAACGCTACGTGGCCAAAAGATGCAAACCAACCTCGCTCAAGAGAAAGACTCGGGGTGATAATAAACACCGACACGTCGCCGAACACACATTATCAAATAACTGCTACAGCAGTGTATCTGGTTGGGCGCCTACAAACCTGAGAATAGACGCTCTCGATACCTCAAAGGAATCTTCAGCACTGACACGGTTACTCAGCCCATACTGAGTAGGCAACACAGTTTTGGAACCCACACCTGGTCAATCACGACAAAAATTCAAGAAAGTGCAAAGGTTGTCAACAAAACTAATCCGAGCTCAGGAATGTCCTACGAAGAAGGTAAGGAAAATCCGCCTGACGACACTGTGCAGAGTGTTAGGGGAGACATGATAACGACTACAAATTACTGCGTTGAATAGATAAGTGGGCAAGACAGATATTCCTTAAATACACAGTAACAAGGGGCACAATTGGAATTGAAGACAGCAATGAGTAAAAGGATATTAGGAATAATTCTTCAGTCATAGAGTTGTCAGAAAGTGTAACAGTCCTGGCGAGTGATGTAGTGGAGGCAAGGAACCATACTTCATTTTAAACAGTGATGAAGTTTAATGAGCTGAAAGAAGAGACCTATAGCATCAGTTGAGTAGGGCGGGGCCAGGAGCTGACTCGACTCCCTGTAACCATCAATTAGGTGAGTACACACACACACACAAACACACACGACACACCCACCCACACACACACACACACACACACACACACACACACACACACAACACACACAACACACACACACACACACACACACACACACACACACTCAGTGTTTGAATTAAAAAACCAGATCAAGGGGCACATGGAGAAGCTGAAAACATAGGATAGGTACGAGAATGTTCAGAAGTATTTCTTTAGTCTCAGGGTGAATGAAAAGTGGAATGATTTGGATGAAGCTCTGATGGAGGCAAATACAGTACACAGCTTCAAGAGCAGATATGATAATGCCCAAGCTGCCAGAAATCAGTGATGCCGAGAAAGAAGGATCTAGGAGGTGTTACCGGGAGCTAAGTCTCAACCTCATCGCAGACAAAGTTGGTGAATAAGCACCTGGAAGACTGTCACGTGTATGTGCGTGACATACGTTCCTTTGTATATTCGCAGACATTATACTATCATGTCTTATCAGATAATGACCGCTGCAGCTCCACCTAACAACGTACACATACAGTAAATAAGACTCACTACAGGTAGGTGATTAAGACACAGGTGTACCAGTTGGGCGTCTGTATTGTTGAAAGGTTTCGCCTACACAGTAGACTTCTTCAGTCAAATACAGAGGTAGCAGGTGTAGCAGTGAGATGAAGATGATGTAATCAGTCCATCAGCCTTGGAGACATAGTATGTGAGGAGGTCAGTCCTTCAGCCTGGAGAAGAGTTCAGCTCCATGGTCTGGAATGATATCGTTCCAGACCATACACACGTCAGGCTGGTATACACAAACATACACAGGTCAGGCTGGTATACACAAACATACACACGTCAGGCTGGTATACACAAACATACACACGTCAGGCTGGTATACACAAACATACACACGTCAGGCTGGTATACACAAACATACACACGTCAGGCTGGTATACACAAACAATACACACGTCAGGCTGGTATACACAAAACATACACACGTCAGGCTGGTATACACAAACACACACGTCAGGCTGGTATACACAAACACACACGTCAGGCTGGTATACACAAACATACACACGTCAGGCTGGTATACACAAACATACACACGTCAGGCTGGTATACACAAACATACACACGTCAGGCTGGTATACACAAACATACACACGTCAGGCTGGTATACACAAACACACACACGTCAGGCTGGTATACACAAACACACACGTCAGGCTGGTATACACAAACATACACACGTCAGGCTGGTATACACAAACATACACACGTCAGGGCTGGTATACACAAACATACACACGTCAGGCTGGTATACACAAACATACACACGTCAGGCTGGTATACACAAACATACACACGTCAGGCTGGTATACACAAACACACACGTCAGGCTGGTATACACAAACACACACGTCAGGCTGGTATACACAAACATACACACGTCAGGCTGGTATACACAAACATACACACGTCAGGCTGGTATACACAAACATACACACGTCAGGCTGGTATACACAAACATACACACGTCAGGCTGGTATACACAAACATACACACGTCAGGCTGGTATACACAAACATACACACGTCAGGCTGGTATACACAAACACACACGTCAGGCTGGTATACACAAACACACACGTCAGGCTGGTATACACAAACATTACACACGTCAGGCTGGTATACACAAACATACACACGTCAGGCTGGTATACACAAACATACACACGTCAGGCTGGTATACACAAACATACACACGTCAGGCTGGTATACACAAACACACACGTCAGGCTGGTATACACAAACACACACGTCAGGCTGGTATACACAAACATACACACGTCAGGCTGGTATACACAAACATACACACGTCAGGCTGGTATAACACAAACATACACACGTCAGGCTGGTATACACAAACATACACACGTCAGGCTGGTATACACAAACATACACACGTCAGGCTGGTATACACAAACACACACGTCAGGCTGGTATACACAAACACACACGTCAGGCTGGTATACACAAACATACACACGTCAGGCTGGTATACACAAACACACACGTCAGGCTGGTATACACAAACATACACAGGTCAGGCTGGTATACACAAACATACACACGTCAGGCTGGTATACACAAACATACACACGTCAGGCTGGTATACACAAACACACACGTCAGGCTGGTATACACAAACATACACACGTCAGGCTGGTATACACAAACATACACACGTCAGGCTGGTATACACAAACATACACAGGTCAGGCTGGTATACACAAACATACACAGGTCAGGCTGGTATACACAAACATACACAGGTCAGGCTGGTATACACAAACATACACAGGTCAGGCTGGTATACACAAACATACACACGTCAGGCTGGTATACACAAACATACACACGTCAGGCTGGTATACACAAACATACACACGTCAGGCTGGTATACACAAACATACACACGTCAGGCTGGTATACACAAACATACACAGGTGTATTTCGAGTGTTGTATACAGAGCTTAAATAAGAGGTAAATATTTTGTGATGTTTGAAATGACTCACGTCAGTAATTATGACTTCCGGCTGGCTGGGTACACCTGAGTCACTGCTGACTCACTACTGTGTCACTGCTGACTCACTACTGTGTCACTGCTGACTCACTACTGTGTCACTGCTGACTCACTACTGTGTCACTGCTGACTCACTACTGTGTCACTGCTGACTCACTACTGTGTCACTGCTGACTCACTACTGTGTCACTGCTGACTCACTACTGTGTCCCTGCTGACTCACTACTGTGTCCACACACTGCTGACTCACTACTGTGTCACAGCTGACACCACATACTGTGTCACGCTGACTCACAACTGTGTCACTGCTGACTCACTACAGTTCACTGCTGACCCTCACTACTGTGTCACTGCTGACTCACTACTGTGTCACTGCTGACTCACTACTGTGTCACTGCTGACTCACTATTATGTTACTTCTGACTCACTACTGACACCTATGACATCAGAGATAACAGTTTTTTAGCTCTCTCTCTCTCTCTTCTCCTTCTCGTCTCTTCTCTCTCTCCTTCCTCTCTACTCTCATCTCCTCTCTCTCCTCCTCTCTCCCTCTCCCTCTATCTCTTCGTTCTCTCTCTCTCTCCTCACATCCTCATTCAGGTTTTACAAGTGGACAAGTGTTAGTAAAGACAGGGTTTGATGTTAGGAAAATGTATGAACCAGACGTATAATTTACAGGGTACAGTAAAGAAGAGTGAGTAGGTAGAGAGAGAGAGAGAGAGAGAGAGAGAGATTGAGAGAGAGAACATTTTACAAGTGAATGTTTGGAATTGGTCACAATAAGTTTAGCTTGTATGTTAAAGGGGGTGTTACTTAAGGTGTGGTAATTTAAAGTTGTAGTAATTACAGTGTAGTAATTAAGGTGTGTTAATTAAGGTATGGTAATTAAGGTGTGTTAATTAAGGTGTGTTAATTACGGTGTGGTAATTAAAGTGTGTCAGTTAGAAGGAGGATAATCAAAGGCCGACTTCCTCAGAACACTTAATCTCAGTGCAAATACGTTATACACTTCTTTGTGTATATACACATAGCTGTATACTTACACGTATCAACATGTTAATGTATGAAGAAATACTTCTTAGCATCTGTGTGACTCACATGTGTTTACCTGGAGAGAGTTCCGGGGGTCAACGCCCCCGCGGCCCGGTCTGTGACCAGGCCTCCTTGAGGTAAGAGAAAATAAACAAGAATCAGAACTAGAAAGAAAATAGAAGAAAACCCAAAGGGGTGTGTATATATATGCTTGTACATGTATGTGTAGTGTGACCTAATGTAAGTAGAAGTAGCAAGACGTACCTGAAATCTTTGCATGTGTATGTATGAACAAAAAATGGACACCAGCAATCCTACCATCATGTAAAACAATTACAGGTTTTCCCGTTTTAAACACTCACTTGGCAGTCGGTAGTACCACCTTCCCTGGGGCGGTTGCTGTCATAACCAACCTACCTACCCTAGATTTATATCTTTCTTTCTTTCTTTCACACACCGGCCGATCCCAACCGAGGCTGGTGGCCCAAAAGGAAAAACGAAAAGTTTCTCATTTTAAAATTTAGTAATAATACAGGAGATGAGGAGTACAAGCCCCTTGTCCCCGGCATTATTAGCCCCTCTTACATACACACATGGCTACGGAAGTGAAGAGTTCTGTTCCACTTCCCCATGAGGTTAAAGGAAATAAACAAAACAAGAACTAGTAAGAAAATGGAAGAAAACCAAGTGGGTTGTATATACATATATGCTTGTACATGTATGGTAGTGTGACCTACAGTGTAAAGTAGAAGTAGCAAGACGTACCTGAAACCTTGCATGTTTAGGGAAAAAGGACAGAAAAAAATGGATACCAGCAATCCTACCATCATGTAAGAACAATTACAGTTTCTCGTATTAGACACTCACTTGGCTGGACGGTAGTACCTCCCTGGGCGGTATTGTCCTCCTGCCGTCGTGTACCTGTTTCCCGCCTCATCAAAAGACTGTTTCCTGTCGCTCTATATGTTCCCACTCAGTATTTCTGTACATTGTTTTGTCATGTAACCCCGGGTAAACCCCCTCCCCTAGTCAGGTGTGTGTGTTTGCGTGTGTGTGTGTGGTGCGTGTGTGATGTGTGTGTGTGTGTACTCACCTAGTTGGTACTCACCTATTAGGTTGCGGGGTCGAGTCCGAGCTCCTGGCCCCGCCTTCTTCACTGATCGCTACTAGGTCCATTCTCCTCTGAACCGTGAGCTTTATCATACCTCTGCTTAAAGGCTATGTATGGATCCTGCCTCCACTAACATCGCTTCCCAAACATCCCCACTACTGACTACTCTGTGGCTGAAGAACTAATTCCTAACATCCCTGTGATTCACTACTCGATAGCTCGAACCATCATAACACACATATACATCCTAAGAAGAGGCGCTCCTGCCACCCCTTCAACGTGGCCATACTCCCGTTCACCAAAAAGTGATCCACAAACCATTCTTCTTGGTCATTCAGGACCGAGAGAGCTACCAGCCTTCGCATAGTAACCAACGTATCCTCCTTCTCATCCTTTTTGTGGAGAGAGGGGGACCAGTACGCACATCGAAATCTCAAACCGCCCTCTTCACTACATCACACACTAGCGGTCTCTAGCTCTCTGAGCGTGAGCGGGAGGGATGAGGGAGGGGGGGGTATGGTTGGGGGTGGGGGGGCGGGTGGGGCGTCAATCTCCTCGCGGAAAACACGGACACACACACACACACAGTCATTAGGGGGGGGGGTTCGTTGGACACACACACAGTTCATATTGGCGGGGGGGGGGGGGGGGGGGGGGGGGCGGGGGGGGGGGGGTGTTTATTTTCGTGTGGCGGGGTGATAGTACGGATGATTATTATTACGGGTAGTGTGCATTATAATTAATACATATCTATGGGAATAAAACGTATCACGTGTACAGGGTCCCTGAACGATTCCTTATGAGGGTTCTGAGTTTGCTAGGCGCCCAAAAGCTGCAAAAAAAAAAAGGCCCACTTATTTGGGTTGATGTGCGCTTCAGGAGATGTGGCCTGATGTTATACTCACCCCAAGTTGTGTGTGTGTGTTGTGTGGTGTGTGTGGGTGTGTGGTGTGTTGTGTGGTGTGTTGTATGTGTGTTGTGTGTGTGGTTTGTGTTGTGTGTGTGTGTGTGTGTTGTGTGGGGTATGTGTGTGTGTGTGGTATGTGTGTGGTGTGTGTGTTATGTGTGTTCGTGTGTGTGTGTGTGTATGTGGTGTGTGAGCGTTGTGTGTGGCGAGTGTGTGTGGAGTGTGTTGTGGTTGTTGTGTGTTAATCACACTAATTGTACTCACCTAATTGTGCTTGCAGGGGGTCGAGGACTCAGCTCCTGGCCCCGCCTCATCACTGATCGCTACCTGGATCAGCCTCTCCTCTCTCTGCTTCCAGAGCTTTGTCATACCTCTTCTTAAAACTATGAATGGTTCCGCCTCCACTACCTCACTTGCAAGGCTATTCCACATGCTGACAACTTATGACGAAGAAATACTTCCTAACGTCCCTGTGACGTCGTCGAGTCTTCAGCTTCCAGTTGATGTCCCCCCTTGTCGCCTGTGTCCCTTCCCAGGAACAATCCTATCTCTGTCCACCTGTCTATTCCCCCCGCAGTATCCTTGTATGTCGTTATCATGTCTCCCCCTGACCTTCTGTCCTCCCAGTGTCGTCATCCGATTTCCCTTAACCTTTGTGTGTGTGTGTGTGGTGTGTTGTGTGTGTGTGTGTGTGTGTGTGTGTGTGTGTTGCGTGTGTGTGTGTGTAATGTGTGTGTGTGTGTGCGTGTGTGTGTGTGCGTGTGTATGTGTGTGTGTGGTTGTGTGTGTGTGTGTGTGTATGTGTGTGTGTGTGTGCGTGTGTGTGTGTTCGTGTGTATGTTTTGTGTGTGTGTGTGTGTATGTGTGTGTGTGTGCGTGTGTATGTGTGGTGTGTATGTGTGGTGTGTGTGCGTGTGTGTGTGTGTAGTGTGTTGTAATGTGTGTGTGTGTGTGTTGTGTGTGTGTGGTGTGTGCGTGTGTGTGTGTGTTGTATGTGGTGTGTTGTGCGTGTGTGTGTGTGAGTGTGTTGCGTGTGTGTGTGTGTGTGTATGTGTGTGTGTGTGTGTGCGTGTGTGTGCGTGGTGTATGTGTGTGTGTGGTGTATGTGTGTGTGTGTGCGTGTGTTTGTGTGTTGTACTACTCACCAAATTTGTACTCACCTAATTGTGCTTTCAGGGGTCGAGACTCAGACTCCTGGCCCAGCCTCTTCACTGAACGCTACTGATCCTCTCTCTCTCGCTTCCTGAGCTTTCATACCTCTTCTTAAAACTATGTATGGTTCCTGCCTCCACAACTTCACTTGCTAGGCTATTCCACGTGCTGACAAACTCTATGACTGAAGAAATACTTTCCTAAGTCCCTGAGACTCGTCTGAGTCCTCAGCTTCCAGTTTGTGACCCCTTGTCCCTGTAGTGCCCCTTCTCTGGAACATCCTAGCTCTGTCCACCTTGTCTATTCCCTGCAGTATCTTGTAATGTCGTTATCATGTCTCCCCTGACCCTTCTGTCCACCAGCTCGTCAGTCCGATTTCTTTTAACCTTTCCTCGTACAACATTCCCTTGAGCCTGGACTAGCCTTGTTGCAAACCTTTTGTACTTTCTCTTTCTTTCTTCCCAACTTCTTGACGTGCTTGCCAGGTGTGGGTTCCCAGACTGGTGCTGCATACTCCCGTATGGGCCAAACAAACACAGTGTACAGTGTCTTGAACGCATCCTTATTAAAGAGTATCGGAACGCTATTCTCAGGTTTGTCCAGGGCGCCCGTATGCTGCAGCATTATTTGGTTGATGTGTGCCCCGGAGATGAGCTCGTGTTAAGGTCACGCCCAAGGTCTTCCTCCCAAGTGAGGTCTTTAGTCTTTGTCCTCCCGTCCTATACTCTTCAGCCTGTCTTCTTTTGCCCCTCCCTAATCTTCATGACTTTGCCATTTGGCTGGAATTGAATTCGAGAGCCAGTTACTGGACCACATGTCCAGCCTGTCCAGGTCTCTTTGGCAGTCCTGCCTCATCTCTCGTCTCGATATAATTCCTCTCATCAAACTTCACGACATCTGCGAACAGGACACTTCAGAGTCTAGTCCTTCCATCATGTCGATTCCCATAGATCAAAAATAGCACTGTCCTAGAACGACCCCTGTGGGACCCCCCGCTCGTAACAGGCCCCACTGTGATACCTCTTCACGGTAACCATGACACGTTGCTGCCTTCCTGTCAGTATCCATTATCCATTCAGTGCGCCTCCTGTTTACATGCGCCTGATCCTCCAGCTTCTGCACTAATCATCTTGTGGGGAACTGTGACAAAGGCCTTCCTCAGTCTAGGAAAACGCAATCTACCCCCTCCCTCTCTCTCGTGTCGTACTTCGTCACCTTTTCATAAAAACTCCAGGAGGTTTGTGATACAGGATTTGCCTTCCATGAACCCATGCTGGTTTCATTTTATAATCTTGTTTCCTTTCTAGATGTTCGAACCACTCTCCTCCTGATAATCTTCCCCATGATTTTGCACATACAATACTGTCAGAGACACAGTCTGTATTTATTGCCTCGTTTCTGTTTCCTTTTCTTAAATATGGGGACACATTAGCTGTCTTCCATTTCTCAGGTAGATGCCCAGATTCAAGGGATGTGTTGAAGGTTGTGGTTAGAGGCACGCACGCAAATCTCTGCTTCTCTTCTCTAAGACCCATGGGGGATGTTGTCCGGATCCCCATCGCCTTGAGGTGTCAATGTCACTTAAGAGCTTCATCACTCCTCCTCAGTTGTTCGGATGTCATCCAACACTATGTTTGGTAAATTCCCTCTTGAAGTTCCCCTGTCCTGTGCTGTCTTCACTGCCCTTCCTGTCTCTAAACTGTAAAAACTTCCTTAATCTCCTGTTCATCTCCTCACATTCCTCCTGATCATTTCTGTGAGTTTCTCCACCTTCGTCCTTAATGGATCACTCTGGTCTTTGACTGTTGTCTTTTCCTCCTGATGTGGCTATAGAAACATATTCGGGTCAGTCCTTGATTCTCGATGCAATGTCATTATTCAAACTGTCGCTGGGGCCTCCCTCCTACCTTTGCATAACTCCAATTCCTGGCTCTGCGACTGATCTCCCTAATTTCGTGTGTTTTTCTCTGCCTTCTGTACTTTTTTGTTCATTCTCCATTGCACTTTGGTTTTTGCTCCTTACACCGCGGGTATACTCACACTCAGGGCTCGTTCTGGTCTTCTGTTGTTACTGTTTGCCCTTGGAATAACTTTTCACTGCTCCTTGCAGTTGTAGTTACATATTCCATCATTTCAGTTCTACTACTGCTGGCTTTCCAGCCAGTTCTCTGTCCCCACTGGACCTCCCCGCAGGAAGTTCTTTCAACCCTATGTAGTCCCCTCTTTTATAGTCAGGCTTTTCCCGTTTCATCTCTGTTTATTCTCTCCCATGCAGCTCTACTTATGTATTCAAAGCACAGAACCACGTGGTCGCTAGCTCCTAGGGGACTCTCATACTTATGTCCTCAATGACGTGACTGCCCAGGGTGAACACAAGTTCCAATCTTGCTGGATCATCCACCCCTCTCACTCTGGTATTGTCCTTAACATGTTGTGCATAGTATGAGTGATCCAGCACCACGTCAAACATCTGGCTCTCCATGTTTCGGGACCCCCATGTGCCTCCAGGTTTTTCCCAGTCCGATCTCGCAGTGTTGAAATCCCCCCATAACCAGCAACTTTGCTCTGCTGGAATGAGCTCTTCTTGGCCACCACAGCAAGTGTGTCCACCATTGTATTGTTGCTCTCTTCAATATTCCTCTCGTTGTGCCTCGCTGCAGTTGCTGCGGAGGATTATACATCACTGCAATGACCACTTTGTGTTCCCCAACTGAAGTGTACTTGCTAGTAGTCTCATTTCTCCGTCTCATCTTGCCTTCCATTTTCTCTATTTCCATCTGTTATATTTTTCGAGCAGAGCAACCCCACCTTCAACCCTGGCCCCTTCTAATCTTTCCTCATGATCTGGTATCCTGGTGGAAGATTTGTATCTGTTTATTGTCTCCGTGAGTTTTTTGTTTCTGTAACCGGCTATGATGTCTGGGGACTTCTCATTGATTCCTTCTTGCCATTCCGTCATGTTTGTTCGTTAATCATTCTCATTTGTGTACCAAACCTCAACTTCTGTTCTGAATACTGTAACTGGTGGTGCGGGGGGTGGAAACAGAGGGGATCGGTGTGTGACGGGTTGGTTTGGATTGTTCAGTTGCCTTGGTGAGTGTCGTTGCTGGAGACCTTCTGCAGGTGTTTCTGGGGGTGTGCTTGTCCTTCCATTTGATCCTCGGGTTTTATTCTGCACTTCCTTTTTCATTCCCTCCATTTCTCCTTCGTTTTTGAACTCTCTCTTTCATTGCTTCCGTTCGTCCTGTGTTCTGTCCGATCGAGGTACACACTCGGACTCCTGCTTGCCTCTCAGCCGTGCTTTCTCCTGCAGGAATCATGGTTCGGGTTGATTATGCCTTGACAATTACTTTGAGGCCGATTCCTTTTCTCTGTGAACCACCCAGTTCCTCCGAAAATTTGCCACCTGGGTCTGTCCCCCTCGCCTAGTCACCTTCATGTGATATCCTCAATCGACTTTTCTTTCTCCCCTGCTTTCTTATCATCATAAGTTACCCCTTTACTTCGTGTGTGTGGTGTGTGTGTTGTGTGTTTGTGTGTGTGTGTGTGTGTGTGTGTGTGTGTGGTGTGTGTGACCCTTTGTATATAATGTATCGTTAGCTGAATATTTTACAACTTCCCATTCGCCACGCAACCCCATATCCCAACGAATCCCGATTTTTTCAATACCCTCATTCCTTACGACTTTCCATATATTCCCACGACATCACCATTCCCCATGATTCCGCCCATTTCCTCGGACGACACCCCATTTCCCCAAAAAATGATTCCTCCCCATTTCCTCACGACTCCCCCATTCCATGTTCCGCATGACTCCCCATTTCCCTAGGACTCCTCATTTTTCCCTGGGTTGGAGGCGTCCAAAGGAGACAGGAGGAGACAGAGGACAGACATTCTCTTCACTAAGATTAAGCAAATTGAGATACAGCCGCAAGTGGGAATAAATCTCAATCGGGATATCACTGAGGGAACTTGAGCCCTGTGCTTTTTAATGCTTCAGTGGCGTGATCATCCATGTGGCTTTGTTTCTGGGAAAGATTGAAGGATGGTTGAAGGATTAGGTGGATACAACATGGATTTAACCCCCCGGCTTGGATCAGTAGTTTAATTGAACGGATTATTTATTTTAAAATTTCTATTCATTGTACCTGTGTATATATGTGATAATGAATGTAAGGAAACGTTTGGAAGATTTAGTTGTTAGGTAAGACACTGTTACACCCCTTTTGTTCATTTTGTTCATTTTCTTCTTATTATCACAATGGTATACTATTACATGTTATTTTGCTATTCACTTAATATTAATTCAGGAGTAGTACCTAGAGCGAAAATGATTTACACGACTTTATCATATTATCTGGTTTCGTAGTACTTAGCTTTGTATTTAGGATATGTCATCATTAATTATTGCAACGCTGTGACCTGGCCAAAGCACCATTAGGTGTTTTTCGAGCTTGCTCGACCCCAGGCTTTCGATACCGAGGCCAATGGGGTTTGTAAAGCCTCACAGATTCCGTCTATAACCTACCGCACCTCACGTGAGGGAAGCTCCCCTGAATCCTGGATATAAACTTCTGTCCCACATGAGGTTCCTAGTGACCCTCCAGAACCCTCGGATGGAATCTGACAGAAACGTCACGGACGAAGTGTGTTTTGCTGTTTTGAGACAGCTGGTGATAGTCCCTAGCTCTGCTATGAGTTAATTAAGCATGTATTGGTTCAAAGATGACGGTGAAAACGTCATAGGGAGAAGACTCGCCCTCAAAAATTCCTTTAAAGTGAAAATATTCCGTAATCTCAACTTAGTATATTAGAAAATTGATAGAGTGATTATTATTGAAGTGTTACGTCTTCTGTCTCATTTGGATTGAGTTAATGAAGTGTAATTATGTGAAGAGAAGGTGTTATGATACTAGAGCCGTCCAAGTACTATAATAAAGAAAAAAACTGTGTATTCTCTTTTAAGTGAACTTGGTAAATTTCATGAGTACTCTGTTTATGGTACACCTTTTTTAAAGTTAATATAAAACACTCTATGGTTATTAAGAAACTTAATAAAAAACCAGAAAGAAACATTGTGATTGTTTACTACTGAACCCTTGAGTGATTTCATCTAGAACAGGCCCCTCAAGGAAGGTTCCTTGATGTTGGTGAGGGGCTCTTGATTTAGGGAATTGGATCTGTGCTCCAGTTCCCCTAATTTACGCAGAATCCTTCCACATCCCCCCCCCAGGCGCTGTATAATCCTCCGGGTTTAGCGCTTCCCCCTTGATTATAATAATAATAATCATCTAGAACAGGATATTCAATCCTGTTTATTTGTTGCAAGAAAGTGCTAAACAGGCTTAAGTAGTGGCCCTGTACGCAAGACACACACATGCAACAGTTAGGTATCTTTATTTCGAAAAGTTTCGCCTACACAGTAGGCTTCTTCATTCGAGTACAAGAAAAGTTGATAGCAGAAGAGACATGAAGACGATGTAATCAGTCCATCACCCTTAAAGTTTTGAGGTGGTCAGTCCCTCAGTCTGGAGAAGAGCATTTGTTCCGATAGTCTAAACAATATGGAGTTAAGTGACAGGAGGAGCCTTATTACGCCAGGAGTGAGACGAAGGTCACTATATACGCAGAAGTCGGGAGGTCAGGTCTCTCCAAATCCAGCCGTTCCTCACTAGCAAAGGTTTGTCACAAGTTGATTTCAGGTGTGTACCAAGATACCCTGTTTTGCAGTTTCCTGACCACATGAACAATAACATTTTAACGAAGATTTAGTTTGTTGTTACATGACATGTTCGTGAGAGAGAGAACACAGGAGCAATCTTGCCATGTGTTAAACGTTTAACAGGTTCAGTTCTCACTGGTATGACTAGGTGGTAGTATCACACCACTACGTTCCACCACCACCACCACCCACCACTACTACATCCAACCACCACCACCACACTACTTCCCGCCACCACTACTACTTCCACACCACCACCACTACACTCCACACCACCACCACTACTAATCCATCACGCGACTACTTACTTCCACCACCACCACCCACTACTTAACATCCACCACCATCACCACGCACGTACTACTTCCATACTTCCACCACCACCACCGACTACTTACTTCCCACCACCACCAACCCTACTACTTCCACCGACCACCACTCACTACTACTTCCACCACCACCACACCACTACACTTCCACCACCACTACTACTCCACCACCACCACTACTACTTCCACCCCACCACCACCACTACTGACTTTCCACCATCCACCACTACTACTTCCACCACCACCACTAACTACTGTCCACCACCACCACTACTATTCCACCACTACTACTCCACCACTCACCACTCCAACTTCCACCACCACTACACTACCACCACCACAACCACTACTACTATTCCACCACCACCACCACTTACACTTTCCCACCACCACCACCACTACTACTCCACACCACCACCACTACTACTTCCACCACCACTACACTTCCACCCCACCACCACTACTACTTCCCACCACCAACCACTACTACTTCCACCACCACACTACTACTTCACCACCACCACTACTACTTCCACCACTACTACCTTCCACCACCACCATACAACTTCCACCACCACATACTACTTCCACCACCACCACCACTACTTTATCACCACCACCACCACTACTACTTCCACCACCACCACCACTACTACTTCCAACACCACCTTCACCACTACTACTTCCACCACCACACTACTTCCACCATCACCACTACTACTTCCACCACCAACCACTACTACTTCTTCCACACCACCGGACTACTACTTCCACCACCACCACTACTACTTCCACACCAAACCACAACTACTTCCACCACTACTACTTCCACCACCTACCACAAATACTTCCAACCACCACTACTACTTCCACCACCACCACCACTACTACTTCCACCACCACCACCACTAACTCTTCCACCACCACTACTACTTCCACCAACCAACTACTACTTCCACCACACACTACTACTTCCACCACACACTACTACTTCCACCACCACCACTACTACTTCCACAACACCACCCAACTACTACTTCCCCAACACCACTACTACTTCCACCACCACTACTACTTCCACCACCAATACTACTGTCCACCACCCCACTACTACTTCCACCACCACCACTACTACTTCGCACCACCACCGACTACTACTTTTCCACCACCACTACTACCACCACCACTACTTCCACTTAAACCACCACCACTACTTCCAACCACCACTACTACTTCCACCACCACTAACCACCCACTCACTACTTCCTCTACTACTTCCACCAACACTAACCACCATCCCTACTACTTCCAACACCACCACCACTACTACTTCCACCACCACCACTACTTCCACCACCACCCAACCACTACTACTGCTACTTCCCACCACCACCACCACACTACTCCAACCCACACTAACTACTTCCACCACTACTAACTTCCACCACCACCACTACTACTATCCACAACCACCACTACTACTTCCACCACCATCCACTACTACTTCCACCACCACCACCACACCACTGACTTTCCGTTCCCCTCCACCACTACTACTTTTTTCACCACCACTACTACTTCCCCACCACTACTACTTCCAACCACCACAACTACTTCCACCACCACCACTACAACTTCCACCACCACCACATCTACTTCACCCCCCACTACTACTTCCAACCATACTAATCCACCACCACCACTACTACTTCCACCACCACTACAACCACCACCGGGACTACTTCCACCAACAACCACCACTTACTTCCACACCACCACTACTACTTCCACACTACTTTTCCACCACCACCACTACCTACCACGTACTACATCCACCACCACTACTACTTCCACAAAACCCCCACGACTACTTCCACCACGCCACTACTACTTCCACTCAACACTAAACTTTTTCCACCACACCACTAGTTTTTCTTACTTCCACCACCACCACATACTACTTCCACCACCACCACTACTAACTTCACCACTACTACCACCACCTACTTCCACTACCACCACCACTACTTCCACACCACCACTTATCCACCAACAAACTACTTCCAACCACTCACCACCACTACTTTCCACCACCACCACCACTACTTCCACCAGCCCCTCACCAACACCACTACCTACTCCAACCACCACCACTACTACTTCCACCCCACCACTATACTTCCACCCCCACCACCACTACTACTTCCACCACCACCACCACTACTACTTCCACCACCACCACCACTAACAACTTTCCACCACCACGCACCACCACTACTACTTCCAACCACCACCACCACCACTACTACTTCCACCACCACCACACTACTATTACATCCACCACCACAACCACTACTACTTCCACCACTACACACTGTCCACCACAATCTACTACTTCCACCACCACTACTACTTCCACCACCACTACTACTTCCACCACCACCACTACTACTTCCACCACACCACAACTTACTTCCATCCACCACTACTACTTCCACCACCACTACTACTTCACCTCCACCACTACTACTTCCACCACCACCACTATTACTTTCCACCACCACTACTACCACACCACGACTTCCACTACCACCACCACTACATCCACCACTACTACTTCCACCACCACCACCAACACTACTTCCACAACTACCACCACCACTACTTCCAACCCACCACTACCACCAACCACTACTTCCACTACCACCATCCACTACTTCCACCTCCACACTACTTCCACCACCACTAACCACCACCACTACTTCCACCACCACCACTATTCCACCACTACTACATCCCACCACTACTACTTCCACCACCCCACAACTACTACTTCCACCACCACCACCACTACTACTTCACCACCACCACCACACTACTACTGCCACAGCCACACATCCAGCCACCACTACTACTCCACACCACCACCACTACTACTTCCACCAACCGACCACAACAACTTCCAACCACCACCAACTACTACTTCCACCACCAATAACTACTTCCACCAAACCACCACCACAACTTACTATCCACCACTCACTACTACTTTCCACCACCAACCACCACTACTTCCACCACCACCACCACTACTACTTTATCCACCACCACCACCACTACTACTTCCACCACCACCACCACTACTACTTCCACCACAACCCACTCCACTACTATCTTCCACCACCACCACCACTACTACTTTCCACACCACCCACCACCACCACTACTTCCACCACCAACCACCACTACTACATCCACACCACCACCACTACTACTTCCACCACCACCACCTACTACTACTTCACCACCACCACCATACTACTTCCACACCACTACTACAACCACCACCACCACCACTACTACTTCCACCACCACTATCTACTTCCACGAACCATCCACCCCACTACAAGCCTTCCCACCAAACACCGACCAAAAACCCACTACGTCCACATCCACCCACCACTACTACTTCCACCACCACCACCACTACTACTTTCCACCACCACCCCACTACACTTCCACCACCACCACCACTACTACTTCCACCACCACCACTACTTACTTCCACCACACCACCACATACTATCATCCACCACACACCACCACAACTACTTCCACCACTCACCACTACTCCTTCCACCACCACCACTACTATACTTCCACCACCACCACACATCACCACCACTACCACTACCACCACTCACTACTACCACCACCACCACTCCTACTTCCACCACCACTACCTACCACTACTACTTCCACCACCACCACTACATTCCACCACCACCACTAGCCACACCACCACTACTTCCACCACCACCACCACCACTTACCACCGAACCACTACTTCCACCACCACCACCACCCTACCACCACCACTATTCCACCACCACTACCACCACATACTTCCACCACCACCACTACTACTTCCACCACCACCACTACCAACCACCACTACTCCACCACACCACAACTACTTCCACTATCCACCAGCACCACTAACTTCCAACCAAAACCACTACCACCACCACTACTTTCCACCTTTGTACTACTACTTCCACCACCACCACTAGCTACTTCCACCACCACCACTACACTTTCCACACCACTACTAACTATTTCCACCACCACTACCACTACTTCCAGCCACCACCCCTTACTCCTCCAAAAACCACCACCACCTACTTCCACCACCACCACTACTACTTCCCACCACCACTCCACCACCACTACTCCACCACACCACCACCTACTACCACCACCACCATACTACTTCCACCACTTACCACCACTACTTACTTCACACATACCAAACCACTACTACTTCCACCACTACCACCCACCACTACTTCCAACCACAACCACCACCACTACTTCCACTACTTCCACCACTACCACCCCCCACCACCACCCTCCACCACCACACTACTTCCACTACCCACTACCACCACTACTTTCCACCACCACCACTACCACCACTACTTCCCCACCACTACCACCACTACTTCCACCACCACCACTACCACCACTAACTTCCACCACTACCACTAACCACCACTACTACCACCACTACCACCACTACACCACCACCACCACCACCACCAACCTACCACAACTACACCACCACACTACCCCCCTCATAACCGAAACAATAAAATCCACCAATTTAAATATATGTTGTGTAAGTAAGTGAAGGGCCGGAGAGCTCCCTCACTACCAGCTTATATTCACAATAACACTAACGTATATGAAAGTTATTATTGTGGATGATGGTGAGTGTGTGTATAGTGTGTAACACATACAACACCATCACGGTGACTCGGCACATTCTGACAGTGTACACTGTTATGTGCAGTCACAGGTTATGTCTCTTTTTATATATGGTTTTATTCAGGATTTCACTGGTAATTCCTGCTGCTCACAAATCCGAAAGACCGTGGGCTCAATCCTGGCACATTGACATGTATGTATAGTATGTGGTGTATACTCGCCTATTATGAGTGGTTGCAGTAGTACGAGGTCATAGCTCCTGGCTCTGTGTGTGTGTGTGTGTGTGTGGTGTGGTGTGAGGTACCATTTTGTCCTAGCCACATGTGAGTGTGGGGGGGGGGGAGTAGGTGTGAGTTGCGTTACTACATCGCCTAATTGGGGTTGCAGGGGTAGAGACTCAGCTCCTGGCTCCGCCTCTTCACTGATCGCTACTAGGTCCTCTCTCTCTCTCTCTCTCTCTCTTCTCTCTCTCTCTCTCTCTCTCTCTCTCTCTCTCTCTCTCTCTCTCTCTCTCTCTCTCTGCTTCCTGAGCTTTATTATACCTCATCTCTTAAGCTGTGTGGTTCCTGCCTCCACTGCATCATTTGCTAGACTGTTCCACTTCCTGACAACTCTGACTGAAGAAATACTTCCTAACATCCCTGTGGCTCATCTGAGTCTTCAACTTCAATTTGTGACCCTTGTTTCTGTGTCCCATGTGTGTCCCTTGTGTGAGTGTGAGTGTCACACAAGAACGGGTACACAAAAACATAATAAAAAGGAGAATCATGAACTTAATTATCTTGAAAATTCAGAGAGTTTGTAGTGTGAAAGTTGGTTAATGGTGGAGTGAGTTTAGTGGGGGAGGCAGGGGGGAGGCAGGGGGAGGGGGGCAGGGGGAAGGGACATGGGGGAGGGGGCAGGGGGGAGGGGACATGGGGGAGGGGGCAGGGGGAGGGGACATGGGGGGGGAGGGGGCAGGGGGGAGGGGGCAGGGGGAAGGGACATGGGGGAGGGGGGAAGGGACATGGGGGAGGGTGGGGGCAGGGGGAGGGGACATGGGGGAGGGGGCAGGGGGAGGGGACATGGGGGAGAGGGGCAGGGGGGAGGGGGCAGGGGGAAGGGACAATGGGGGAGGGGGAAGGGACATAGGGGATGAGGGGCGGGCAGGGGGAAGGGACATGGGGGAGGGGGCAGGGGGGAAGGGACATGGGGGAGGGGGCAGGGGGGAAGGGGACATGGGGGAGGGGGCAGGGGGAAGGGACATGGGGGAGGGGGAAGGGACCATGGAGGGGGCAGGGGGAAGGGAACATGGGGGAGGGGAACATGGGGGGGCAGGGGGAAGGGACATGGGGGAGGGGGCAGGGGGAAGGGCATGGGGAGGGGGCAGGGGGAGGGGACATGGGGGCAGGGGGGGAAGGGACATGGGGGGAGGGGGCAGGGGGAAGGGACATGGGGGAGGGGGCAGGGGGAAGGGACATGGGGGAGGGGGGGGGGAAGGGACATGGGGGAGGGGGCAGGGGGAGGGGACATGGGGGGAGGGGGCAGGGGGAAGGGACATGGGGGAGGGGGCAGGGGGAAGGGACATGGGGGAGGGGGCTGGGGAAGGGACATGGGGGAGGGGGCAGGGGGAAGGGACATGGGGGAGGGGGCAGGGGGAAGGGACATGGGGGAGGGGGCAGGGGGGGAAGGGACATGGGGGAGGGGGCAGGGGGAAGGGACATGGGGGAGGGGGCAGGGGAAGGGACATGGGGCAGGGGGAAGGGGCATGGGGGGGGGGCAGGGGGGAAGGGACATGGGGGAGGGGGCAGGGGGAAGGGACATGGGGGAGGGGGCAGGGGGAGGGACATGGGGGAGGGGGCAGGGGGAGGGGACATGGGGGAGGGGGCAGGGGGAAGGGACATGGGGGAGGGGGGCAGGGGGAAGGGACATGGGGGAGGGGGCAGGGGGAAGGGACATGGGGGAGGGGGCAGGGGAGAGGGACATGGGGGAGGGGGCAGGGGGAAGGGACATGGGGGAGGGGGCAGGGGGAAGGGACATGGGGGAGGGGGCAGGGGGAAGGGACATGGGGGAGGGCGGCAGGGGGAAGGGGGACATGGGGGGAGGGGGCAGGGGGAAGGGACATGGGGCAGGGGGAAAGGGACATGGGGGAGGGGGCAGGGGGAGGGGACATGGGGCAGGGGGAAGGGACATGGGGGAGGGGGCAGGGGGAAGGGACATGGGGGAGGGGGCAGGGGGAAGGGACATGGGGAAGGGGGCAGGGGGAAGGGACATGGGGGAAGGGACATGGGGGAGGGGGCAGGGGGAAGGGACATGGGGGAGGGGGCAGGGGGAGGGGAATGGGGCAGGCAGTGGGAAGGCAGGGGGAGGGGGGGCAGGGCGAAAGCAGGGGGCAGGCAAGGGGATGGCAGGGGAAGGCAGGGGGATGGCAGGGGAAGGGCGAGGGAAGGCAGGGGAAGGCAGGGGAAGGCGAGGGAAGGCAGGGGAAGGCAGGGGAAGGCGAGGGAAGGCAGGGGGGAAGGGCGAGGGAAGGCAGGGGGAGGCAGGGGAAGGCGAGGGAAGGCAGGGGGAAGGCGAAGGAAGGCAGGGGGAAGGCAGGGGGAGGAGGGGAAGGCAGGGGGAAGGCAGGGGGAAGGCGAGGGGAAGGCAGGGGGAAGGCAGGTGGAAGGCAGGTGGAAGGCAGGTGGAAGGCAGGTGGAAGGCAGGGGAGGGCAGGGGAGGGCAGGGGGAAGGCAGGGGAGGGTTAACTACTTTACAAAAGAAATCCAATGAAATTTTTCTCCTCTTAAGGAAATTTATTTACGGTACAATTATGTTTCCTTGTTCTCTTATTTACTCTGTTGTTCTCTTATTTACTCTGTTGTTCTCTTATTTACTCTGTTGTTCTCTTATTTACTCTTTGTTGTTCTCTTATTTACTCTTTGTTGCTCTCTTGTTTTCTTATTTACTCTTTGTTGCTCTCTTGTTCTCTTATTTACTCTTTGTTGCTCTCTTGTTCTCTTATTTACTCTTTGTTACTCTCTTGTTCTCTTATTTACTCTGTTTTTTGCTTTTATTTTATTCTTTGTCTTCTGTTTGTTTCTTGTTCTTCTTCAAGAAGTATCATTGACGGTGATCAGGTACTGACCAGCCGGGCTGTGGTTCCTACGTTGGTTTACGTGCTGCCAGCAGTAACAACACTGGCTGATCAGGTACTGACCAGCCGGGGCTGTGGTTCCTACGTTGGTTTACGTGCTGCCAGCTAGTAACAACCTGGCTGATCAGGTACTGACCAGCCGGGCTGTGGTTCCTACGTTGGTTTACGTGCTGCCAGCAGTAACAACCTGGCTGATCAGGTACTGACCAGCCGGGCTGTGGTTCCTACGTTGGTTTACGTGCTGCCAGCAGTAACAACCTGGCTGATCAGGTACGGGACCAGCCGGGCTGTGGGTTCCTACGTTGGTTTACGTGCTCCCCGCAGTAACACCTGGCTGATCAGGTCCTGTTCCACC
>NC_069448.1:7667999-7691582 GCF_026875155.1 Cherax quadricarinatus | reverse complement strand
TGTGTTTGTGGTGTGGGGTGTGTTTTGTGTTGTGTGTGGGTTGTGTTTGTGTGTGTGTGTGTGTGTGTGGGTTGTGTGTGTGGTGGTTTTGGTGTTTTGTGTGTGTGTGTGTGTGTGGGGGGGTTTCTTTTTTTTTGGGGGGCCATTATTATCTCTTTCCCTGAGGGAGGTCCCCCCCTACTTCCCCAGATGGAGGTCCCCCTCCCTTTCCTACTAGAGGTTCCCCACCTTCCTTGCTGGAGGTACCCTCTAGTCCCCTCGGGGGGTATCCCTACTCCCCTGCTCGGGTCCCCCTAATTCCCATCGAGGAAACCCTACCTTCCCTGTGGGGTACCTCTACCCCCCCTGTGGAGGTACCTCTCTCCCTGTGGAGGTCCCCCTACCCCCCCTGCTAGAGGTCCCCTTACCTCCCCTGCGGGGTTTTCCCCTAATTCCCCTGCTGTAGGTACCCCTTTCTTCCCTGCTGGAGGTCCCCCTTCCCTCCCTGCGGGGTTTTTCCCTTACCTCTCCTGTGGGATCCCCTTACCCCCCCGCTGGAGGTATCCCTACCTCCCCTGTGGGGGTCCCCCTAATTCCCTGCTGTAGGTACCCTTTTTCCGTGCGGAGGTGCCCCTCCCTCCCCTGCTGGAGGTACCCTTACCCCCCTGCGGGGGGGGTTTATAATTTCCCCCTCTGTGGGGGGTACCCTATCTTCCGTGTGGGGGCCCCTCCCCCCCCTGCTGGGGTATCCTTCCTCCCCCTGATGGAGGACCTTCCCCTTCCTGAGGGGTTCTTACCCCGGGAGGTTTCCCCAACCCCCCCTGCTGGGGCACCCCACCTCCCCGTGGGTCCCTTACCCCCGGCTGGAGGCCCCCAACCTTTTAAAAAGGGAAGGGGGGCCCAAAACCCCCTTGTATTACCCCTTTTAAACATTTAAAAGGGGTACCCCTTTTAATCTTAAATTATATACTTCTTTTATTCTTATTTATTTATCCAAAATTTATTAAAACACAAAAAATTTTTTAAAAATTTATATTTTGGTGGGGGTGGTAGGAAAGGGGGGGAAAATTAAAAAATTTTTATTAAATAAAAATTATATATATAAATTATATTTTTAAATTTTTTATTAATTTAAAAATTTTTTTAAAAAAATTTTTAAATTTATTATAGGGGGAAATATAAAAAAAAAAAATTATTATTTTTGTTTAATAATAATTTATAAAGGTTATTTTATATTTTTAAAAAAAATTTTTATTTTTTTTTTAAAATTTTAATTAATAAAAAATAAAATTTTTAAAATTTATAAATTTTTATATAAAATTATTTCATATATTCTAAAATTCCCTAAAATAAAAAACTTTTGGGGGTTTAATTTTTTAAAAAAATTTTTATTCTTTTTTTAAAATAAAAATTTATATTAAATTAATATTAAAATACCAATAATTTTTTTCCCAAATTAATATAAAAAAACCTAAATTTAAAATTTTAAATAAAAAATTTTAAATAGTTAACCAATTTTAAAATTTTTAAAAAAAAAATTTTTAAAATTCCAAAAATTTTTTTTGTAATATTTTTTTTTAAATTAAAAATTTTGGGAATTTTTTTAAAATATATAATAAAATTATAAAAAAAATTTTTTTAAAAATTTATAAAAAAATTTATAAAAATATGTAATTATATAAAAATAAAAAAAAAAAAATTAAAATAAAAAATTTTTAAAAAAATAATTTTTTTAAAATTAATATTTTTTATATTTAATATATTTTTATAAAATAATAATAAAAAATTTTTATAAAAAATATAGTAAAATAATATAAATTAATTAAAATAAAATAAAAATAAATTAAAAATTAAAAAATTTAACTTTTTAAAATAATATTTAAAACTATTAAAATAATATAAAATTTTAATTGTAATTAAAAAAATTTAAAAAATATAAAATATTATAAATTAAAAAACCCCGGTAATTAAAAAGGGAATATTTATTTTTTAAAAAAATTTTTGGGGGTTTTTTTTTAAAAAAAACAAATAAAATTAAAAATTAATAGTTTTTTATAAAAAAAAATTTTAAAATAAAAAAAAATTATATTTAAAAATAATAATATATATAATTGTAATATTAAAATTTTTAAAAAAAAAATTAAAAAAAGAAAAATTATATAAAATAAAAATTAAAAAAATAATATATATTTATAAATAGTAATAAAAAAATTTTTTAAAAAAATTTTGGGGGTAATAAATAAAAATAAAAATTTAAAAAATTTATAAAAATTAAAAATGTTAATTAAAAGTATTAAAAATTTTAAATTATTTTTTTTTAAAATTTTAGTTTTTTTTTTTAAAAAAAAAGTTTTTTTAAAAAATTTTTTTTTTTTTAAAAATTTAAAAAAAATTTATTTTTTTAAAAAATTTTAAATTTTTTTTTTAAAATTTTTTATTTTTTTTTTAAATTTTATTATTTTAAATTAAAATTTAAAATTTTTGGGTTTTTTATTTTTATTTAAAAAAAATTTTTTTTTTTTTAAAAAATTAATAAAAAAAATTTAATTTTTTTTATTTTTTTTTTTTATTTTTTTTTAAAAATTTTTTTTTTAAAAAAAAATAAAAAAAAATTTAAAAACAATTTTAAAATAAATTAAAAAGGGGGGTATTTAAAAAAAAAAAAATTTTTAAAAAAAAAAAAACAAAAAAAAAAAAAATGTTTTAGTATAAAAAGTTGGAGGGAAAAATGGGGTAATTAGTAGGAGTAATAGTAGTAGTATTAAAATAGTAGTAGTATTAATGTAGTAGTAGTGTAATAGTGTAGTGGAGTAATAGAGGAGTAATAGTAGTTTTGTAATAGTAGAGTAGTTTAGTAATAGTAATAGTAGGAGTAATAGTGTAGTTTAGTTAGTAATGTATAAAAAAAATAGTAAAAAATGTAGTGGTAGTAATAGTGGGTAATAGTTAGTTTTAGTAATAGTAGTAGTATTAGTAATGTAATAGTAGGAGTAATAGTATAGATTTAGTAATAGTAGTAGATAAAAATAATAAAAATAGTGAGTGGTGTAATAGGAGGGTAATGTAGTAGTATTAGTAATAGTAGTTGTATTAGTAATAAGTGGGTAATAGTGTGTATTGTAATAGTGTAGTGTAATAATATAGAAATTTTAGTGGTTTAGAAAATGTGGGTAAAAGTAGTAGTTTAGTAATAGTAGTTGTATTGTAATAGTAAATAGGAGGGAATAGTGTAGTATTGTTGTAATGAGTTAGTTATAGGGGTAATTGTGTGTGGGGTTTTATTGATAGGAGGAGTTAGTGGAATAATGGTAAAGAGAAAAAGGAAAAGATAAAAGGGGGGAGATAGAAAAAAGAGGGAGGGTTAGAGATGGGAGAGATAAAATAGGAAAAGAGAGGGCGGGGGAAAAAGATATGGGATGGAAAAGGGTAAGGAAAGATAAGAGATAAGCGAATGGTGGGATGGAAGGAAAAAAAGAGAAAGAGCAAGAAGATAGAATAAAAGAAAGGAGTAAGGTAAAGATAGAGGAAAGGGGAAAAAGGGAAGGTAGAAAGATAGAGAAAGAGTAAGTAAAGATAGTAGGCACAACGGTTACGGCCAATAAAGACATAAGAAGATAGCAACGTAACGGAAAGTACAAAGGTAAGACATAAGAGCGAAACGTTAAGATTGCTAACGATCATGCTCAGGAAGTAAGGGAGCGTCAGAGATACCTCAGCTGTCTAAATCCTTTAATCCGAGCTAGAGTCCCGTCCAGATACCGTCTTCCGAACAGATCTACCTTCCCTCCAACCTACTCCCACCTCTACCTATCCTTCACCTGTTCTGCCCTCCTACCTTCCTCACCGTTCCCTCTCCTTCCCTCACCTCTCCCTTCCTCACCTCTCCCTCTACCTCTCCCCTCCTATCCTTCCTCAACCTCTCCCCTCTACTTCCCTCACCCTCTTCCACTCCTACTCTCCCTCTCACCTCCTCTCCTCTCCTTCCCTCAACTTCGCTCCCTCTACCTTCCCTCACCTCTCCCTCTACCTTCCTCACCTCTCCCCTCTACCTTCCTCTCCCTTCTCCCCTCTACCTTCCCTCACATCTCCCCTCTACCTTCCCTCAACCTTCTCTACCTCTACCTTCCCTCACTCTCTTCCTCTACCTCCCTCACCTCTCCCCTTATACCTTCCCTCACCTCTCCATCTCTATAACCCCTTCCTCCTCTACCTTTCATACCCTCTACTTCCCTACCTCTCCCTTACTTCCCTCACCTTCCCTTACCTTCCTTTCACCTCTTCCCTCTACCTTCCCTCACCTCCCCTCTACCTTCCCTACCCTCCCTCTACTTCCCTCACCTCTCCCTCTCCTTCCTCACCTTCCCTCCCTTCCCCACTTCCCTCTACTTCCCTCACCTCTCCCTCTACCTTCCCCTTCCCTCCCCCCCCCCCCCCCCCCCCCCCCCCCCCCCCCCCCCCCCCCCCCCCCCCCCCCCCCCCCCCCTTTTTTTTTTTTTTTTTTTTTTTTTTTTTTTTTTTTTTTTTTTTTTTTTTTTTTTTTTGCATCTGCTGACCTCACTACTGTGTCACGGCTGGCCCTCAATACTGTGTACTCCCCCCACTGCTGGACTCACTACTGTGTCACTGCTAACTCTATCACTACTGTTGGTCACTGCTTGACTACTACTGTGTCACTGCTGACTCCTACTGTGTCTCACTGCTGACTCACTTAACTGTGTCTCTGCTGACTCAGTAGTGTGTCACAGCTGATCTCATACTGTGTCACTTGGCTGACTCATCTAACCTGTGTCACTGCGGATCTCCTACTGTGTCACTCGTCTGACTCACTACTGTGTCACTGCTGAACTCACTACTGTGTCATCTGCTCTGACTCAGTAGTGTGTCACTGCTGATCACTACTGTGTCACTGCTGACTCACTACTGTATGTCACTGCTGACATCACTACTGTGTCACTGCTCTGACTCACTACGTGTCACTACGTGTCACTGCTGACTCACTACTGTGTCACGCTGACTCAATACTGAGTCACTGCTGACTTCACTACTGAGTCACTGCTGATCATACTGTGTCACGCTCTGACTTCACTACTGTGTCATGCTGATCTCACTACTGTGTCACTGCTGACTCAATACTACCTGATTTCACTGCTGACTCACTACTGAGTCTATAGAGACTGGACTCACTTACTGTGTCACTGTGAACTCACTACTGTGTCACTGCTGACTCACTACTGATGTCACTTTTTGACTCTATCTACTGTGTCACTGCTGGATCAGTAGTGTAGTCACTGCTGACTCACTTACTGTCGGTCACTGCTGATCAGTAGTGTGTCACTTGCTGACTCACTACTGTGTCACTGCTGACTCAGTAGTGTGTCACTTGCTGACTTCACTACTGTGTCATGCTGACTCGCAGTAGGTGTGTCACTAGCTGACTCCAGTAGTGTGTCACTGCCTTGACTCACTACTGTGTCACTGCTGATTTACTATGTGTCAATGCTGACTCAGTAGTGTGTCACTGCTGACTCATCTTTTTTTTTTTTTTTTTTTTTTTTTTTTTTACTGTTCACTGCTTACTCACTATGTGCATGCTGGCTCACCACTGTGTCACTGCTGACATCAACTACTGTGTCACTGACTGACTCACTACTGTGTCATGCTGACTCACTACCTGTAGTCACTGCTGACTCACTACTGTGTCACTGCTGACTCACTACTTTTTATGTAGTCACTGGCTGACTCACTACATTGTCACTGTGACTCACGCTAGCCTGTCACTGACTGACTCACGACTGAGTCATGCTGAACCTCACTATGAGTCACTGCTGACTCACTTACTTGTGTCGCTGCTGACTCACTACCTGTGTCACTGCTGACTCACTACTGGGTCACTGCTGGACTCACTCTAGTCACTGCTGACTCAATACTGTGGTCACTGCTGACTCACTACTGTGTCACTGCTGACTCACTACTGTGTCGCACTGTCTGACCTCCACTACTGTGTCACTGCCGCTGTACTCTCACTACTGTGTCACTAGCTGACTAACTACTGTGTACTGCTGACCTCACTACTGTGTCCTGCTGACTACCACTTTCTGTGTCATGTCTGAAACTCACTACTGTGTCACTGCTGACTCTACTTATCTGAGTTCTACTGTTGACTCATCTTACTGAGTCACTGCTAACTCACTACTGTGTCAGTCACTGTTGCTTGATCCACTAACTGTGTCACTGCTGATGCGCACTACTGTGTCGCGACTTGCTTGACTTCACTACTGAGTCACTGCTGATCACTAACTGAGTCCACTGCTGACCCATCACTACTGCTGGTCACTGCTGATCACTACTTGTCACTGCTGACTCACTACTGTGGTCACTGTGACTCCACTACTGAGTCACTGCTGACTCCACTACTGTGTCACTGCCTGACTCACTACTGTGTCACTGCTGACTCACTACTGTGTCACTGCTTGACTCAACTTACTGTGTCACTGTCGCTGTGACTACGACGTTGGTCTGTGTCACTGCTCGTTGTCTCACTACTGTTGATCACTGCTGTAAGTTCATTACTGTGCACTGCTGACTCACTACTGAGTCTCTGCTGACTCCATACTGTGTCACTGCTGACTCACTACTGTGTTCTCTACTGTCTGACTCACTACTCGTGTCACGTGACTCACTACTTTGTCACTGTGACTCACTACTGGTCGTCACTGCTGACTCACTACTGTGTCCACTGACTAGACTCACTACTGTGTCACTGAGCTGGACTCATATACTGTGTCACTGCTGAATCACTACTGTGTCATCTGAGACTCACTACGTGTCACTGCTGACCTCACTACTGTGTCATGTGACTCACTGCTGGGACTCACTACTGTGTCACTGCTGACTCACACTGTGTCCACTGCTGATCACTACTGTGTCACTGCGACGTCATACTGTGTCACTGGCTGATCACTACTGTGTTATCACTGCTGATCATGTGATGTCACTGCTGACTAACTAGTGTGTCATGCTGACTCACTACTGTTGTCACTGCGGACTCCTACGTGCACTGCTGACTCACTACTGTTCAACATGCTGACTCACTACGGTGTCCCCCCCACTGCGACTCAACTCATTATGTTACTTCTGACTCACTACTGACAACTATGACATCAGAGATAAAGTTTTTACACTGAGATTAAGTGTTCTGAGGTAGTGCGGCCTTGATTAGCCTCCTTCTAATCCGACACACTTTAATTTACCACACCGTAAATATTAATCACACCCTTAATTAACAACACCTTAATTACCCATACCTTAATTAACACACCTTAATTACTACACTGTAATTAACACATACTTTTATTACACACCTTATTTACACACTTAAACATACCAAGCGGAACATATTGTGAACCAATTCCAAACATTCACTTGTAAAATGTCTCTCTTCTCAAATCTCTCTCTCTCTTCTCTCTCTTCTCTTCTCTCTCCTCTCTCTTCTCTCTCTCTCTCTCTCTCTCTCTCTCTCTCTCACATCCTCTCAGGTTACAAGTGGACAAGTGTTGGAATAGACAGGTTGATGTGTAGGATAGTATGAACCAGACGTATACATATAAGCAGGTACATGTAAACGAGAGGTGAGTGCGTAGTGAGAGAGAGAGAGAGAGAGATGAGATAGAGGAGAGAGAGAGGAGATTGAGGGAGAGACATTTTACAAGTGAAATGTTTGGAATTGGTCACAATTATGTTAGCTTGGTATGTTTAAGGTGTGTTTAATTAAGGTGTGGTAATAAAGTTGTGTTAATTACAGTGTAGTAATTAAGGCTGTGTTATTAAGTTGGTAATTAAGGCTATTGTGTTAATTAAGGTGTGTTAATTACGGTGTGGTAATTAAAGTGTGCAGTTAGAAGGAGGATAATCAAGGCCGCACTTCCTCGAAACAACTTAAATCTCAGTGCAAAAACTTATACACTTCTTTGTGTATATAACATAGCTGTATACTTACACGTTTCAAACAAGTTAATGTATGAAGAAAATACTTCTTAGCATCTGTGTGATCACATGTGTCTGCAAGTTGCAGCTCTTGCCGTCGTGTACCTGTTTCCCGCCTCCATTCAAAGACTGTTTCCTGGGTTTCACAGTAGGGAACACCCACAGTGTGCTGCTACACTGTTATATATGATAGTTACACAGTGGGAACACCCACAGTGTGCTGTACAGACTTTTCTATGCGATAGTTAACACAGTGGGAACACCCACAGTGTGCTGCTACACTGGTTTCTTGTGATAGTTGTACAGTGGGAACACCAACAGTGTTGCTTGCTACACTGTTTCTATATGATAGTTACACAGTGGGAACGCCCACAGTGTGATGCTACACTGTTCTAGGCGATAGTTACACAGTGGGAACACCCACAGGTGTGCGCTACACGCTCTTCTATAGCGATAGTTACACAGTGGGAAACACCCACAATGTGCCTCTATCATGTTCTATAAGATATGTTACCACCGTGGGAACACCCAATCAGTGTGTTGCTACACTGTTCTATGCGTTAGTTAGTTACACAGTGGGAACACCACAGTGTGCTGGCTTACACTGGTCTATAAAGATAGTTACACAGTGGGAGCACCCACAGTGTGCTGGCTACCCACTGTTCATTACTCAATGAAAGTCTAAACACAGGTGGAACACCCACAGTGTGCTGCTACCTGTTCGATGTGTTTAGTTGAAGGGGGAAACACGCACTGTGTGCATGGCTACACTGTTTCTATATGATAGTTACCACAGTTGGGAGCGCCCACAGTGGTTGCATCATGCTCCTATGCGATAGTTACACTAGTGCGGAGTATAGAACACCACAATGTGCTGTCTACACTGTCTCTATAAGATAGTTTACACAGTGGGAGCACCCACTGTGTGCTGCTACACTGTTCTAGTACAGTAGTTACACAGTGCGTGGGAAAAACACACCACAATGTGGACTGCTACTACTGTTCTGTAGATAGTTACACTGGGAGCACCACAGTGTGCTGTACACTAGTTCTAGTGTGATAGTTACACAGTGGAACAACCACAGGTTGTGCTGTCCCTACGCTGTTTATATGATAATTACACAGTGGGAACACCCACAGTGTGCTGCTACACTGTTCTATAAGATAATTACACAGTGGGTAACCCCACAGTGTGCTGCTACACTGTTCTATAAGATAGTTACACAGTGGGAACACCCACAGTGTGCTGCTACACTGTTCTATAAGATAGTTACACAGTGGGAACACCCACAGTGTGCTGCTACACTGTTCTGTAAGATAGTTACACAGTGGGAACACCCACAGTGTGCTGCTACACTGTTCTATAAGATAGTTACACAGTGGGAACACCCACAGTGTGCTGCTACACTGTTCTATAAGATAGTTACACAGTGGGAACACCCACAGTGTGCTGCTACACTGTTCTATAAGATAGTTACACAGTGGGAACACCCACAGTGTGCTGCTACACTGTTCTGTAAGATAGTTACACAGTAGGAACACCCACAGTGTGCTGCTACACTGTTCTATAAGATAGTTACACAGTAGGAACACCCACAGTGTGCTGCTACACTGTTCTATGCGATAGTTACACAGTGGGAACACCCACAGTGTGCTGCTACACTGTTCTGTAAGATAGTTACACAGTAGGAACACCCACAGTGTTCTGCTACACTGTTCTATATGATAGTACACAGTGGGAAACACCACATAGTGTGCTGCTACACTGTTCTATGCGATAGTCTTACACCAGTGGGAAAAACACCCACAGTGTGCGCTACACTGTTACTGTAAGAATAGTTACACAGTGAGTGAACACCCACAGTGTGCTGCTACACTGTTCTATAAGATAGTTACATAGTAGGAACACCCACAGTGTGCTGCTACACTGTTCTATAAGATAGTTACACAGTGGGAACACCCACAGTGTGCTGCTACACTGTTCTGTAAGATAGTTACACAGTGGGTACACCCACATTGTGCTGCTACACGTTTCTATAAGATAGTTTACACAGTGGGAACTACACAGTGTGCTGCTAACTGTTTCTATGCGATGTTACACAGTGGGAACACCCCACAGTGTGTGCTACACTGTTTATAAGATAGTTACACGTTGGGAACACCCACCAGTGTGCTGCTACATGTTCTATCGATAGTTCACAGTGGGGAACACCCACAGTGTGCTGACTACACTGATCTATATGATAGTACCACCAGTGGGGGAACCCCCCAGTGTTGCTGCTACACTGTTCTAGCGATAGTTTACACAGTGGGGAACACCCACCCCAATGTGCTGCATACAATGTTCTATAAGGTTAGTTCCAGTGGGAGACCCCAATGTGCTGCTACCACTGTTCTATAAGATAGTTACACAGTGGGAGCACCAACAGTGTGCTTGTACACTGTCTATGCGATAGATACCCACAGTGGAAACACCCCACACTGGTGGCTACATGTTCTATGTGATAGTTTACTCAGTGGGAACACCCCACAATGATGCTGGCCTACATGTTCTATAAGATAGTTACAAGTGGGAGCACACCACAGTGTGCTGCTACACTGTCCCTATGCGATAGTTACACAGTGGGAACACCCACAGTGTGCTGCTACTCTGTTTCTATGCCGTAGTTACACAGTGGGAACACCCACAGTGTGTTGCTAACACTTTGATTCCTATATGATAATTGCACACAAGTGGGACAACACACACGTTTTGGTGCTGCTACACTGTTCTATAAGATAATAACACAGTGGTGGGTGAAAACACCCACAGTGTGCTGCAACACTGTTCTTTAAGATAGTTAAACAGAGGGGGGAAACACCCACAGTGGGGCTGGCTACACTGTTCTATAAGATTAGTTACAACAGTAGGAACCACCCCACAGTGTGCTGCTACACTGTTCTAGTGAGATAATCTTTACACGTAGGACCACCCCAGTGTGCTTACAATGTTCTATAAGATAGTGACACAGTAGGAACGACCCACAAGTGTGTGCTTACACTGTTTCTATAAGATAATTACACAGTTGGACCAACCCCAATGGTGTCTGCTAACACTTTCTATAAGATGTTACACAATGGGAAACCTCAACAGTGTGCTGCTACATGTTTCTATAAGATAATTAACGTGGTACACCCAGTCAGTTGTGCTGGCTCCACTGTTCTATTAAGATAGTTTCACAGTGGGAACACCCACAGTGTGCTTTTGCTACACTGTTTCTATAAGGTAGTAACACTGTGGGAACACCCACAGCGTGCTGCTAACAATGTTTTAAGATAGTTACACTGTGGGTGTAACATCCAACAGTGTGCTGCGCTACAATGTTCTATAAGATAGTTACACAGTGGGAAACACCCAGTGTGCTGCTACACTGTTCTATGTGATAGTTACACAGTTGATGGAAACACCCACAGTGTGCTGCCTACACTGTTCTATAAGATAGTTACCACAGTAGGAACACCCCACAGTGGTGCTGCTACACTGTTTTTTTTCTATAAGATAATTACACAGTAGGGACCACCCACCCCCCAGGGTGTGCTGCTACCACTGTTTCTGTAAGATAGTTACACAGTAGGACACCCACAGTGTGCTGCCACACTGTTCTATAAGATAGTTACACAGATTGGAACACCCCAGTGTTGCTGCTACACTTGTTCTGTAAGGATTGTTACAAAACAGTGGAAACACCCACAGGTGTTGCATGACTGCTACAGTGTTCTATAAGATAGTTACACAGTGGGAACACCACACAGTGTTGCTGCTACACTGTTTCTATAAGGATAGTTTTACACAAGTGGGAAGCACCACAGTTGCTGCCTTACAACTGGTCTATAAGATATGTACACTGTTTGGGAACACCACAAGTGTTGCAGCCTACACTTTTTCTATAAGTAGTTACACAGTGGGAACACCAGAGAGGCTGCTACAACTATGTTCTATAGATAATTACTCAGTGGAAACACCCCTCACAGTGTGCTGCTACACTGTTCTATAAGATAGTTACACAGTGGGAACGCCCACAGTGTGCTGCTACACTGTTCTATAAGATAGTTACACAGTGGGAACACCCACAGTGTGCTGCTACACTGTTCTATAAGATAATTACACAGTAGGAACACCCACAGTGTGCTGCTACACTGTTCTGTAAGATAGTTACACAGTGGGAACACCCACCAGTTGTTGCTGCTACACGTTCTATGAGATAGTAACACAGTGGGAACACCCACAGTGTGCTGCTACACTGTTCTATAAGATAGTTACACAGTGGGAACACCCACAGTGTGCTGCTACACTGTTCTATGCGATAGTTGCACAGTGGGAACACCCACAGCGTGCTGATACAGGTTCTATGTGTACGTTACACAGTGGGGCACACCCACTTGTGCTGCCTACACTCTGTTCTATTTAAAGATAGTTACACAGTGGGAACACCCACAGTTGCTGCTACCACGGTTCTATATGATAGTTACACAGTGGGAACACCACAGTGTGTGATACGCTGTTCTATGTGATAGTTACCACAGTGGGAACACCCACCGTTGTGCTGCTTACACTGTTCTATGTGATTAGTTACACTGTGGGAACACCCACAAGTGTTCTGCTACACTAGTTCTATTTGATAGTTAACACAGTTGGAACACCCCAGCCTAGCTGCTACACTGTTCCTATAAAATAGTTACACAGTGGGAACACCCACAGTTGTGCTCTACACTGGTGTTCTATGTGATGTTACACAGTGGGAACTCCCATAGTGTGCTGCTACCCACTGTTCAATGTGATAGTTACACAGTGGGAACAACAACGTTGCTGTATTTCTCTGCTTCTTTTCCTTCACGCAGGTGGCTTCACATAGTGATGATATGTTTCAGCCTGAGCTGGATAACTTCAGTAACTCACACAACCTCGCTGGGTAGACGTCAGTATAGTATCAGCTTGATCCTAAGCGACTCAGAGATGTCATTAAACATGTCGTGACTGCTGTACTCACGCTGTGGTTTGTACATTCGTGTGTCACGCAGATACACACACTACACACAACACACACACCACACACACTCACACACCCCCCCCCCCCCCCCCCCCCCCCCCCCCCCCCCCCCCCCCCCCCCCTCACACACACACACAACACACACACACACACACACTCAGTGCAAAGTCATGAAGCTCGAGGAGGGGCAAAGAAGACCGAGAAGGTATAGGGCTTACGTGGCAAAGATGCGAACCTCGCTCAAGGAGAAAGATCTCGGGTGTGAGTATAGACACCGAGCACGTTACGGAAGCACACATGAACTCTAAATAACTGCTACAGCAGTTATCTGTTGGTGGCGCCTGACAAACCTGGAGAATAGCAGCTCCCGATACCTCAGTAAGGAATCGTTTCAGGCACTGTACACTGTGTACGTTCAGGTGTCCCATATGGGAGTATGCAACACAGTTTGGAAACCCACACCTGTCAAGCACGACAAGAAATCAGAGACAGTGCAAAGGTTTTCAAACAAAGGCTAGTTCCGGAGCTCAGGGGAATGTCCTACGAAGAAAGGTTAAGGAAAATCGGCCTGACGACACTGGAGGAAGGAGTGTTAGGGGAGACAATGATAACGACCTAACAAAATTACTGCGTTGAAATAGATAAGGTGGCGGCAGAGACATGAGATTCAGAAAGGGGACAACCCAAGAAACACCCCAGGGGTCACAATTGGAAGTTGAAGACTTGATGGTTAAAAGGGTTATTAGGAAGTATTTCCTTCAGTTCATAGAGTTGTCAGAAAGTGGAACAGTCTGGCGAGTGATGTAGTGGAGGCAGGAACCATACTTAGTTTTAAGACGAGGTGATGAAGTTAATGGAGCAGGGAGAGAGAGAGATGCGACCTAGTAGCGATCAGTGAGGAGCGGGGCCAGGATCTGAGTCTCGACCCCTGTAACAATTAGGTGAGTACACACCACAACACACACACACACACACACACAACACACACACACCAAACACAAACAAAAACACACAACACACACACACACACACACACACACACACACACACACACATCACACACACCACACACACACACACACAACAACACACACACCACAAACACAAACAAACACACAAAACACACCACACACCACACACAACACACACACACAACACCACACACCACACACACAACACCACCACACATATGATATGACACAACACAAACAAACACACAAACACACACACACTCACACCACCACACACACACACACACACACACACACACACACAAACACAAACAAAACACACAAAACACACACAACACACACACACACACCAAACACACACAACACCCACACAACACACACAAACACAACAAACACACAAACACACACAGTCACACGCACACACACACACACACACACACACACACACACACACACACACACACACAAACACACACACACACACACTCAGTGTTTGAATTAAGAAAACCAGGATCAAGGGGACACATGTGGAAGCTGAAAACATAGATGATAGGTACGGATGTCAGGAAGTATTTCTTTAGTCTCAGGGTGAATGAAAAGTGGAATGATTTGGATGAAGCTCTGATGGAGGCAAATACAGTACACAGCTTCAAGAGCGATATGATATGCCCAAGGCTGCCAGGAAAACACAATCAGTGATGCCGAGAAAGAAGGATCTAGGAGGTGTTACCGGGAGCTAAGTCTCAACCTCATCGCAGACAAAGTTGGTGAATAAGCACCTGGAAGACTGTCACGTGTATGTGCGTGACATATGTTAGTTTGTATATTCGCAGACATTATACTATCATGTCTTATCAGATAATGACCCTGCAGGCTCCACCTAACAATTTACACATACAGTAAATGAGACTCACTACAGTGTAGGTGATTAAGACACAGGTGTACCAGTTGGGGTGATTGTCTGTATTTGTTGAAAGGTTTTCGCCTACACATTGATCTTTTTCAGTCAATACAGAGGTAGCAGGTGTTGTAGCAGTGAGATGAGATGATGTAATCAGTCCATCAGCCTTGAGACATAGGTTGTGAGGAAGGTCAGTCACGCTTCAGCTGAGAATGTAGTTCAGACTTCCATGAGTCTGGAATGATATCGTGTCCAGGACGCCATACACCAACGTCAGGCTAGCGTATACACAAACTATTACACACGTCAGGTTGGGTATAACACAAACATACAAGGTCAGGCCTGGTATACTACAAACTTATCCAACGTTATCAGGCTGGTATACACAAGCATACACACGTCAGGCTGAGTTATACACAAACATACACACGTCAGGCTGTTGTTTATACTCATCAAGTAATCTATACACATCGTCAGGACCTGCGTATTACACAAACATACACAGGTCAGGCTGGTATACTAACAAAACTATGTTCACACGTCAGGCTGGTTTCTGGGTATACACCTCAAACATACACAGGTCAGGCTGGTATAACACAAAATACAACGTCAGGTTGTATACTCACAAACATACACAGGTCAGGCTGGTATACACAAACATTTAACACACGTTCAGGCTTGGTATACACATAAATACACACGTCAGGCTGGTATACACAAACACATACGCACACGTTGGATGGTATATACATCACAAACAGTAAACACGTCTCAGCGGTATCACAAAATACACAGAGTCAGGCTGGTATACAAAACTTACCACCACGTTCCAGGCTGGTATACACAAACATACACAGGTCAGGTGGTAAACACAACATACATCACGTCAGGCTGGTTATACACATAACACCACACGTCAGGCTGGTATACACAAACACACACACGTCAGGCTGGTTATACACAAACATTGTTACACACGTTTGCGGTGGAATACCATACACAAACATTACAACGTCAGGGTGGTTATACACACAACTACACTTCAGGGTTGGTTATAACATCAAACATAACACAGGTAGTATGCCTAGTTGATTATACACAAACATTGGAATTCGAACGATCGGGGGTGGTAATACAGCAAAGCATACACGTTCAGGGGTGGTATACACAAAACATACACAGGTCAGGACTGGTATACACAACATACACACCGTAGGGTGGTAAACACAAACATAAACGTCTCAGTGGTGGTTATTACACAAGAGCACAACGGTCAGGTCTGGTATACACAAACATACAAAGGTCAGGCTGGTATACACATACATACACACGTCAGGGTGGTATACACAAAACACACAACGTCAGGAGTGGTATACACAAACACACACTCGTCGGCTGGTATACACAAACACCACATCAGGCTTGGTATACACAAACACACACGTCACGGCTGAATACACAAACATACACGTCAGCGGTGGTATACACAAACACTACACACGTCAGGGTGGTATACACAAACACACAGTCGGCTGGTATACACAAAACATACACAGGTAGGTGTATACACATACCACAGGTAAGGCTGGTATACACAAACATACACAGGTCAGGCTGGTCATACACAAAACACACAGGTCAGGCTGGTATACACAAACATACACACGTCAGGCTGGGTATACACAACTCACACAGGTCAGGCTGGTATAAACAAACATACACACGGTCAGGCTGGTATACACAAACATACACAGGTTCTGGCTTGGTTATCACAAACATTACACAGGTCAGGCTGGTATACCACAAACACCACAGGTCAGGCTGGGTATACACAAAAATACACACGTCAGGCTGGTTATACACAAACACACAGGTCAGGCTGCGTATACACAAACTACACACGTACAGGCTGGTATACACAACATTTACACAGGTCCAGGCTGGTAATTACACAAATACACACAGGTCCTGGTGGATACACAAACATACACAGTCAGGTGTATAACACAAAAACACACAGGTTAGGCTGGTATAACACAAACCATACCACACGTCAGGCTGGTATACGCACAATCATACACAGTCAGGCTGGTATACACAACATACACACGTCAAGGACTGGTATACACAAACTACACAGGTTCAGGCTGGTATACACAAACATACACCAGTCAGGCTGTATACACCAAACATTACCAGGTTCAGGCTGGTATACACAAACAATACAAGTCAGGCTGGTATACACAAACATACACAGGTCAGGCTGGATACACACAAAACATTTCATCAAGGTCATGGCTGGATGTATTACACAAACATAGAACACAGGTCGAGTGCTTGGTAATTACGATAGAGACCAAAACTACAGGTTCGCACGCTTCAGTGGGCTGGTTAGACACAGAAACATACAGTATCGAGGTAGGCTGGGTATACAACAAAACATACTCTTTCACGTTCAGGATGGTTATACACAGAAATACAAACGTCAGGCTCGTGTTATACACAAACCATAGATCACGACGTCAGGCTGGTTATACACAAAACATACACAGGTTGTGTTATTTCTGAGTGTTGATATTACAGAGCTCTGAAATAAGAGGTAAATATTTTTTATGTGATGTTTGAAATGACATCAAGTAAGTAATATTGTATACTCTTTTACGGATCTTGAGTCTGGGATTGCACCTGAGTCACTGCTGGACTCACTACTGTGTGCACTGCTGCTCACTATCTGTGTCACTGGTGACTCACTACTCTGTGTTCCTGACTGGACTCACTACTGTGATCTCACTGCTTCTGACTCTACTTACTTGTTGTCACTGCTACTCATACTGTGTCATGCTGATCACTAATGTGTCACTGCTGACCTCACTACTGTGTCATGCTGACGCACTACTGTGTCACTGTGACTTCACTACTGTGTCACTGCTGATCAGAGACTACTGTGTCACTGCTGACTCATAGTGTGTCACTGCTGAGTCACTACTGTGTCCTGGCTGTGACTCACTATGTGTCACGTGCTGACATCATCTCTGTGTCACTGCTGCTCTACTGTGTCACTGCTGATCTCTGATACTGTGTCACTGCTGATCTCACATAGTGTGTCAGCTGCTGACTACTACTGTAGTCACTGTGACACTCCCTACTGTTGTCACTGCTGAACTCACTACTGTGTCATCTGCTGACTCACTACTGTGTGTCACTGCTGACTCACATAGTGTGTCACTGCTGACTACTATGTGTGTCACGCTTGACCCACTACTCTGTGTCACTGCTGACTCACTACTGTGTACTGCTGACTCACTAATGTGTCACTGCTGAACTATAGTGTGTCACTGCTGACCCTACTGTGCACTGCTGACTCTCTAGTGTGTCACGCGAGACTCCACCTGTGTCACTGGCTGACTCCACTACTGTGTCTACACTGCTGTACTCTCACTTACTGCTGTTCACTGTGACTCATACTGTGTCATCTGGCTGACTCACTTACTGTTGTCATCTGCTGACTCACTACTGTGTCACTGCTGACTCACTACTGTTGTCACGGCCTGAAACTTCACTACTGTCGTCACTGTGACTCACTTACTCTCTGTTGTCACTGACTGGACTCCCACTAGTGTGTCATGTCTGACTTCACTGACTGTGTCACTTGCTGATCTCGTCACTACTGTGTCACATGTCTGACTCACTACTGTGTCACTGCTGACTTCACACTACTGTGTCACTGACTGACTCACTAGTGGTCTACTGCTGACTGCACTGTGATGTCACTGACTCTGACTCACTTACTGTGTCACTGCTCGACTCATACTGGTCACTGCGACTCACTACTGTGTCACTGCTGATCTCACTAGTGTGTCACTGCTGACTCACTACTGTGTCACTGCAGAATCATAGTGTGTCACTGCTGACTCACTCTGTGTCACTGCTGACTCAGACTCTGCGTCACTGCTGACCTCAACTAATGTGTCACATGCTGACTCACTACTGTGACACTGCTGACTCACTACTGTGTCACTGCTGACTCACTACTGTGTCACTGCTGACTCACTAGTGTGTCACTGCTGACTCACTACTGTGTCACTGCTGACTCACAGACTGTGTCACTGCTGACTCACTTACTGTGTCACTGCTGGACTCAACTACTGTGGTCACGGCTGACTCACTAGTGTGTCACTGCTGACTCACTAGTTGTCACTGACTGACTCACATTACTGTGTACACTGTGACTCATCGACTGTGTCACTGCTGCACTCAACTACTGTGTCACTGCTGATCTCACTAGTGTGTCACATGATGATCACTACTGTGTCACTGCTGACTCACTAGTGTGTCACTGCGACTCACTACTGTGTCACTGCTGACCTCACTACTAGTGCTCACTGCTGACTCAACTAACTGTGTCACTATGCTGAGCTTCACTTACTGTGTCACTGCTGACTCACTACTGTGTCATCTGCTGACTCACTTGTGTCACTGCTGACTCACTATGTGTCACTGCTCGAGCTCAACTACTGTTGTCACTGCTGACTCATACTTGTGTCACTGCTGACTCAGTAGTGTGTCATGTGACTAGTAGTTGTGTTCACTGCTGACTCCACTACTGGTGTCACTGTGACTCACTAACTGTGTCACTGCTGACTCCAGTAGTGTGTCACTGCTGACCTCACTTACTGTGTCACTGCATGACTCACTACTGTGTCACTGCTGGCTCACTACTGTGTCACCTGCTCTGACTCCACTACTGTGTCACTGCTGACTCACTTAACTGTGTCACTGCTGACTCACTACTATGGTCACTGTCTGACTCACTTAACTTGTTGTCACTGCCTTGACTCACTACTGTGTCCACTGCTGACTCACTACATGTGTCACTGCTGACTCCCTACTGTGTCACAGCTCTGACTCCACTACTGGTGTCATGTTACTGACTCACTACTGTGTTGTCACTGCTGACTCAATACGGTGTCACTGTGATCAGTAGGCGTGTCTGTGCTGACTCAGTAGTGGTCACTGCTGACTCACTACTGTGTCAACTGACTGACTCACTACCTGTTCACTGCTGATCCTCATTAGATGTGTTCACTGCTGACTCATACTGTGTCAACGTGCTGCCAGCCCCTCCACTACTGCTGTCTACGGCTGGCTCACTTCTGTTGTCACTGCTGACTCACTACTGTGTCACTGCTGACTCACTACTCTGTGTCCTGCTGAACTCACTTACTGTGTCACTGCTGACTCACTACTGTTCACTGCTGACTCACTACTGTGTCACTGCTGACTCACCTATCTGTGGGTCAACTGCTGACTCAAGCTACTTGTGTCACTGCTGACTCAACTACTGTGTCACTGCTGTCTGATCTCCCTACTGTGTCACTGCTGACTCACTACTGTTGGTCACGGTGTAATCACTAGTGTGTCTCTGTGACTACAATACTGTGTCACCTGCTGACTCACTACTGTTGTCGCATAATGCGTAATCACTATACTGTGTCACTCGCACTGCTGACTCAACTAGGTGGCACTGCCTGTTGATAATCACTAGTGTGTCACTGCTGACTCACTACTGTTGTCACTGCTGTCTCACAAATGTGTCAATCTGTGACTCTCTACTGTGTCACTGCTGAAGTCTCACTAGTGTTGGTCACTGCCTGACTCAACTAACTGTGTCTCCTGCTGACTCACTAGTGTGTCACCTGCTAGAATCACTACTGTGTCACTGCTACTCACTACTGTGTCACTGCTGAACTCACTACTTGTGTCAATGCCTTGACTCAATACTGTGTCAACTGCTTACTCATACTGTGTCACTGACTGACTCACTGCTGTGTCACTGCTGATCATACTGTGTCACTCTGACTCACTATGTTGTCATAATGCTGAACTCATACTGTTTGTCAACTGCTGAATCACGTAAGTGTGTCTCACTGCTGACTCAGTAGTGTGTCACTGCTGACTCACTCGGTGTCACTGCTGGACTCACTACTGTGTCACTGCTGATCAGTAGTGTGTCACTGCCTGACCGCATACTGTGTCCATCTGCTGACCTCACTACTGTGTCACGGCTGGCCCTCAATACTGTGTACTCCCCCCACTGCTGGACTCACTACTGTGTCACTGCTAACTCTATCACTACTGTTGGTCACTGCTTGACTACTACTGTGTCACTGCTGACTCCTACTGTGTCTCACTGCTGACTCACTTAACTGTGTCTCTGCTGACTCAGTAGTGTGTCACAGCTGATCTCATACTGTGTCACTTGGCTGACTCATCTAACCTGTGTCACTGCGGATCTCCTACTGTGTCACTCGTCTGACTCACTACTGTGTCACTGCTGAACTCACTACTGTGTCATCTGCTCTGACTCAGTAGTGTGTCACTGCTGATCACTACTGTGTCACTGCTGACTCACTACTGTATGTCACTGCTGACATCACTACTGTGTCACTGCTCTGACTCACTACGTGTCACTACGTGTCACTGCTGACTCACTACTGTGTCACGCTGACTCAATACTGAGTCACTGCTGACTTCACTACTGAGTCACTGCTGATCATACTGTGTCACGCTCTGACTTCACTACTGTGTCATGCTGATCTCACTACTGTGTCACTGCTGACTCAATACTACCTGATTTCACTGCTGACTCACTACTGAGTCTATAGAGACTGGACTCACTTACTGTGTCACTGTGAACTCACTACTGTGTCACTGCTGACTCACTACTGATGTCACTTTTTGACTCTATCTACTGTGTCACTGCTGGATCAGTAGTGTAGTCACTGCTGACTCACTTACTGTCGGTCACTGCTGATCAGTAGTGTGTCACTTGCTGACTCACTACTGTGTCACTGCTGACTCAGTAGTGTGTCACTTGCTGACTTCACTACTGTGTCATGCTGACTCGCAGTAGGTGTGTCACTAGCTGACTCCAGTAGTGTGTCACTGCCTTGACTCACTACTGTGTCACTGCTGATTTACTATGTGTCAATGCTGACTCAGTAGTGTGTCACTGCTGACTCATCTTTTTTTTTTTTTTTTTTTTTTTTTTTTTTACTGTTCACTGCTTACTCACTATGTGCATGCTGGCTCACCACTGTGTCACTGCTGACATCAACTACTGTGTCACTGACTGACTCACTACTGTGTCATGCTGACTCACTACCTGTAGTCACTGCTGACTCACTACTGTGTCACTGCTGACTCACTACTTTTTATGTAGTCACTGGCTGACTCACTACATTGTCACTGTGACTCACGCTAGCCTGTCACTGACTGACTCACGACTGAGTCATGCTGAACCTCACTATGAGTCACTGCTGACTCACTTACTTGTGTCGCTGCTGACTCACTACCTGTGTCACTGCTGACTCACTACTGGGTCACTGCTGGACTCACTCTAGTCACTGCTGACTCAATACTGTGGTCACTGCTGACTCACTACTGTGTCACTGCTGACTCACTACTGTGTCGCACTGTCTGACCTCCACTACTGTGTCACTGCCGCTGTACTCTCACTACTGTGTCACTAGCTGACTAACTACTGTGTACTGCTGACCTCACTACTGTGTCCTGCTGACTACCACTTTCTGTGTCATGTCTGAAACTCACTACTGTGTCACTGCTGACTCTACTTATCTGAGTTCTACTGTTGACTCATCTTACTGAGTCACTGCTAACTCACTACTGTGTCAGTCACTGTTGCTTGATCCACTAACTGTGTCACTGCTGATGCGCACTACTGTGTCGCGACTTGCTTGACTTCACTACTGAGTCACTGCTGATCACTAACTGAGTCCACTGCTGACCCATCACTACTGCTGGTCACTGCTGATCACTACTTGTCACTGCTGACTCACTACTGTGGTCACTGTGACTCCACTACTGAGTCACTGCTGACTCCACTACTGTGTCACTGCCTGACTCACTACTGTGTCACTGCTGACTCACTACTGTGTCACTGCTTGACTCAACTTACTGTGTCACTGTCGCTGTGACTACGACGTTGGTCTGTGTCACTGCTCGTTGTCTCACTACTGTTGATCACTGCTGTAAGTTCATTACTGTGCACTGCTGACTCACTACTGAGTCTCTGCTGACTCCATACTGTGTCACTGCTGACTCACTACTGTGTTCTCTACTGTCTGACTCACTACTCGTGTCACGTGACTCACTACTTTGTCACTGTGACTCACTACTGGTCGTCACTGCTGACTCACTACTGTGTCCACTGACTAGACTCACTACTGTGTCACTGAGCTGGACTCATATACTGTGTCACTGCTGAATCACTACTGTGTCATCTGAGACTCACTACGTGTCACTGCTGACCTCACTACTGTGTCATGTGACTCACTGCTGGGACTCACTACTGTGTCACTGCTGACTCACACTGTGTCCACTGCTGATCACTACTGTGTCACTGCGACGTCATACTGTGTCACTGGCTGATCACTACTGTGTTATCACTGCTGATCATGTGATGTCACTGCTGACTAACTAGTGTGTCATGCTGACTCACTACTGTTGTCACTGCGGACTCCTACGTGCACTGCTGACTCACTACTGTTCAACATGCTGACTCACTACGGTGTCCCCCCCACTGCGACTCAACTCATTATGTTACTTCTGACTCACTACTGACAACTATGACATCAGAGATAACAGTTTTTACACTGAGATTAAGTGTTCTGAGGAAGTGCGGCCTTGATTATCCTCCTTC
>NC_069448.1:7545499-7665499 GCF_026875155.1 Cherax quadricarinatus | reverse complement strand
TCTTGAACGATTCCTTATTAAGGTATCGGAACGCTATTCTCAGGTTTGACTTAAGAAATCGTAATGACACGATTGCAAACAAACCATACCCCCGGCCGGGATTGAACCCGCGGTCATAGAGTCTCAAAACTCCAGCCCGTCGCGTTAGCCACTAGACCAGCTAGCCACAATAAGATTCATCCAACTAGGTATATTTCTACACCATAGGAAGGTTAGCACAGGCACCTCTGTGACCACAAATGCAAATTTTTACAGACGAATCTCCAGCTAGCGTGGCCGTGACGAACTCTAGCTCAAGTCCCTTCACTGCCGTCAACATGACTTAAGAAATCGTAATGACACGATTGCAAACAAACCATACCCCGGCCGGGATTGAACCCGCGGTCACAGAGGTGCCTGTGCTAACCTTTCCCCTATGGTGTAGAAAAAATAACCTAGTTGGATGAATCTTATTGTGGCTAGCTGGTCTAGTGGCTAACGCGACGGGCTGGAGTTTTGAGACTCTATGACCGCGGGTTCAATCCCGGCCGGGGGTATGGTTTCTCAGGTTTGCCAGGCGCCCATATGTTGCAGCAGTTATTTGGTTGATGTGTGCCTCCGGTGACGTGCTCGGTGTTATGGTCACCCCAAGGTCTTTCTACCTGAGTGAGGTCTGTAATCTTTGTCCAACTAGCCTATACTCTGTCTGCGGTCTTCTTTGCCCCTCCCCAATCTTCATGACTTTGCATTTGGCTGGATTGAATTCGAGAAGCCAGTTACTGGACCACATGTCCAGCCTGTCCAGGTCTCTTTGCAGTCCTGCCTCATCCTCGTCCGATTTAATTCTTCTCATCAACTTCACGTCATCTGCGAACAGGGACACTTCAGAGTCTTTTCCCTTTTCCATTATGTCGTTCACATATATCAAAAATAGCACTGGTCCTAGAACTGACCCTGTGGGACCCCGCTCGTAACAGGCGCCCACTGTGATACCTCTTCACGTACCATGACTCGTTGCTGCCTCCCTGTCAGGTATTCCCTTATCCATTGCAGTGCCCTCCCTTTTACATGCGCCTGATCCTCCAGCTTCTGCACTAATCTCTTGTGGGGAACTGTGTCAAAGGCCTTCCTGCAGTCTAGGAAAACGCAATCTACCCACCCCTCTCTCTCGTGTCTTACTTCTGTTACCTTGTCATAAAACTCCAGGAGGTTTGTGATACAAGATTTGCCTTCCATAAACCCCATGCTGGTTTTCATTTATAATCTTGTTCCTTTCCAGGTGTTCGACCACTCTCCTCCTGATAATCTTCTCCATGATTTTGCACACAATACTGTCAGAGACACAGGTCTGTAATTTAGTGCCTCGTTTCTGTTTCCTTTCTTAAATATGGGGACTACATTAGCTGTCTTCCATTTCTCAGGTAGTTGCCCAGTTTCAAGGGATGTTTTGAAGATTGTGGTTAGAGGCACGCACAGCATCTCTGCTCCTTCTCTAAGGACCCATGGGGGAAGGTTGTCCGGTCCCATCGCCTTTGAGGTGTCAAGGTCACTTAAGAGCTTCTTCACCTCCTCCTCAGTTGTTCGTATGTCATCCAACACTTGTTGGTATATTCCCTCTTGATGTTCCCTTCTGTGCTGTCTTCCACAGCCCTTCCTGTCCTCTACTGTAAAAACTTCCTTAAATCTCCTGTTCAGCTCCTCACATACCTCCTGATCATTTCTTGTGAGTTTTCCACCTTCTGTCCTTAAAACTGATCACCTGGTCTTTGACTGTTGTCTTCCTCCTGATGTGGCTATACAACAGTTTCGGGTCAGTCTTGATTCTCGATGCTATGTCATTTTCATACTGTCGCTGGGCCTCCCTCCTTACCTGTGCATACTCATTCCTGGCTCTGCGGGCTGATCTCCCTATTTTCGTGTGTTCTCTGCGTTCTGTACTTTTTCCATTCTCTATTGCACTTTGTTTTTGCCTCCTTACACCGTCGGGTAAACCAGGGGCTCGTTCTGGTCTTCCCGTTGTTACTGTTGCCCTTGGGAATAAACTTTTCCACTGCCTCCTTGCATTTTGTTGTTACATATTCCATCATTTCATTTACTGGCTTTCCTGCCAGTTCTCTGTCCCACTGGACCTCCCGCAGGAAGTTCTTCAACCCTATGTAGTCCCCTCTTTTATAGTCAGGCTTTTCCCGTTCAACTCCTGTTATTCTCTCCACTTGCAGCTCTACTATGTATTCAAAGCACAGAAACCACGTGGTCGCTAGCTCCTAGGGGACTCTCATACTTGATGTCCTCAATGTCTGAGCTGCCCAGGGTGAACACAAGGTCCAATCTTGCTGGTTCATCCTGTCCTCTCACTCTGGTAGTGTCCTTAACATGTTGGTGCATGAGGTTTTCCAGCACCACGTCCAACATCCTGGCTCTCCATGTTTCGGGACCCCCATGTGGCTCCAGGTTTTCCAGTCAATCTCCCTGTGGTTGAAATCCCCATAACCAGCAACTTTGCTCTGCTGGAATGAGCTCTTCTTGCCACCTCAGCAAGTGTGTCCACCATTGCTCTGTTGCTCTCTTCATATTCCTCTCTTGGCCTCCTGCAGTTCTGTGGTGGATTTACATCACTGCAATGACCACTTTTGTGTTCCCCAGACTGAAGTGTACCTGCTATGTAGTCTCTTTCTCCCGTCTCATCTATGCCTTCCATTTTCTCGAATTTCCATCTGTTTTTTACGAGCAGAGCAACCCCACCTTCACCCTGCCCCTTCTATCTTTCCTCATGATCTGGTATCCTGGTGGGAAGATTGCATCTGTTATTGTCTCCGTGAGTTTTGTTTCTGTAACTGCTATGATGTCTGGGGACTTCTCATTGATTCCTTCTTGCCATTCCTCATGTTTATTCGTTAATCCATCTGCATTTGTGTACCAAACCTTCAACTTCTGTTCTAATACTGTAACTGTGGTGCGCGGGGTGGAAACAGAGGGATCGGTGTGTGATGGTTGGTTTGGATTGTTCAGTTGCCTTGGGGGTGTCGTGGCTGGAGTCCTTCTGCAGGTGTTTCTGGGGGGTGTGCTTGTCCTTCCATTTGATCCTGGGTTATTCTGCTCTCCTTTTTCATTTCCTCCCATTTCTCCTTTCGTTTTTGAACTCTCTCTTTCATTGTCTTCCCTTCGTCCTGTGTTCTGTCTCGATCGAGGTACACACTCCGGAACTCCTGCTTGCCTCTCAGCCGTGCTTTCTCCTGCAGGATCATGGTTCGGGTTGATTTTGCCTTGAAAATTACTTTGAGAGGCCGATTCCTTTTCTCTGTGAACCACCCAGTTCTCCGAAAATTTGCCACCTGGGTCATGTCCCCCTCGCCTATCACCTTCATGATATCTTCAATCGCTTTTTTCTCCTCCTGCTTTCTTTCATCATAAGTTTCCCCTTTAGCTTCGTGTGTGTGTGTGTGTGTGTGTGTGTGTGTGTGTGTGTGTGTGTGTGTGTGTGTGTGTGACCCTTGTAATAAATGTATCGTTTGGCTGAAATATTTTACAACTTCCCATTCGCCACGAATCCCCATTTCCCACGAATCCCGATTTTCCAAGACCCCATTCCTTACGACTTCCCATTTTCCCACGACTCCCCATTTCCCATGATTCCCCATTTCCTCACGACTCCCCATTTCCCATGATTCCCCATTTCCTCACGACTCCCCATTTCCCATGATTCCGCATGACTCCCCATTTCCCTAGGACTCCTCATTTTCCCTGGGTGTGAGGAGTCAAAGGAGACAGGAGGAGACAGAGAGACAGAAATTCTCTTCACTAAGATTAAGCAGAATTGTGATGCTGCCGCAAGTGGTGATAAATCTCACAGATCACTGAGGGAACTTGAGCCTGGCTTTTAATGGCTTAAGTGGCGTGAATCATCCATGTGGCTTTGTGTCTTGGGAAAGATTGAAGATGGTGAAGGATTAGGTGGATTAACAGGGATTTAACCCCCCGGCTTGGATCAGTTAGTTTAATTGAACTGAGTTATTTATTATATATTTCTATTCATCTGTCCTGTGTATTTATGTGTAATGAATGTAAGGAAACGTTGGAAGATTTAGTTGTTAGGTAAGACACTGTTACACCCCTTTGTTCATTTTGTTCATTTTCTTCTTATTATCACAATGGTATACTATTACATGTTATTTTTGCTATTTCACTTAATATTATATTCAGGAGTAATTCCATTAGTAGCTAAAATGGATTTACTCGACTTTATAATATTATCTGGTCGTATTACTTAGCTTTGTATTTAGGTAGGTCATTTAATTAGTGTCAACTGCTGGTGACCTGGCCAAGCACCAGTAGGTGTTTTGAGCTGCTCGACCCCTGCTTCGACCGAGGCAAAGTGGGCTGGTAAAGCCTCACAGAGTTCAGTTCTTACCTTCCTCACCTCTCGTGAGGGAAGCTCCCTGATTCCTGGATTTAAACTTCTGGTCCCACATGAGGTTCTCTAGTGACCCTCCAGAACCTCGGATGGTATCTGACAGAAACGTCTCGGACGAAGTGTGTGTTGCTGTTATGGAGATGCTGGTGATTGTCCCTAGCTCTGCTAGGAGTGAATTTATGCAGTATTGGTTCAAAGAGGACGGTGAAACAGTCATGGGAGACAGACTAGCCTCAAAATTCCTTTAAGTGTAAAGTATTCCTAATCTCACTTGGTATATTATGAAAGTTGAATAAGAGTGAATTATTATTGAAGTGTTACGTCTTCTGTCTCATTTGGATTGAGTTAAGTAAAGTGTTATTATGTGAAGAGAAGGTGTTATGATACTAGAGCCGTTCAGTACTATAATCAAGATAATACTGTGTATTATCTTTTAAGTGAACTTAAGTGTAAATTTCATGAGTACTCTGTTTTATGGTGCGACCTTTTTAAAGTTAATATAAAACCCTTCTATGGTTTATTAAGAAACTTAATAAAAAACCGGAAAGAAACATTGTGATTGTTTACTACTGAACCTTTGAGTGATTTCATCTAGAACAGGATATTCAATCCTGTTTATTTGTTGCAAGAAAGTGCTAAACAGGCTTAAGTAGTGACCCTGTACGCAACAGACACATATGCAACAGTTAGGTATCTTTATTTCGAAACGTTTCGCCTACACAGTAGGCTTCTTCAGTCGAGTACAGAAAAGTTGATAGCAGAAGAGACTTGAAGACGATGTAATCAGTCCATCACCCTTAAAGTTTTGAGGTGGTCAGTCCCTCAGTCTGGAGAAGAGCATTGTTCCTTAGTCTGAAACAATATGGAGTTAAGTGACAGGATGGAGCCTTATATAGCGCCAGGAGGTGAGACGTAGGTCACTAGTAGAACGCAGAAGTCGGGAGGTCAGGTCCCTCTCAAATCCAGCCGTTCTCACTAGCAGAGGTTGTCCAAGTTGATTTCAGGTGTGTACCAAGATACCCTTGTGTTGCAGTCTGACACATTGAACATTAACATTTTAACGAAGATTGAGTTGTTGTGTTACATGTTCGTGAGAGAGAGAGAGAGAACACAGGTGAAATCTTGCCAGAGTGTATAACGTTTAACAGGGTTCAGTTTCTCACTGGTATGACCTAGGTGGTAGTAATCTCACCACCACTTCCACTACCACCACTACTACTACTACTACCACCACTACTACTACCACCACCACTACTACCACCACCACTACTACCACCACCACTACTACCACCACCACTACTACCACCACCACTACTACCACCACTACTACCACCACTGCCACCGCCACCACTACTACCACCACTGCCACCACCACCACCACCACCACCACTACCACCACTGCCACTACCACCACTTCCACTACTTCCACTACTACCACCACTACTACCACTACTACTACTACCACCACACTACTACTACTACCACTACCACCACCACTACTACTACTACCACTACCACCACTACTACTACTACTACCACTACCACCACCACTACTACTACTACCACTACCACCACCACTACTACTACTACCACTACCACCACCACTACTACTACTACCACTACCACCAACACTACTACCACCACCACCACTACTACCACCAACACTACTACCACCACCACTACTACTACCACCACTACTACTACTACTACCACCACCACTACTACTACTACCACCACCACTACTACTACCACCACCACTACTACTACCACCACCACTACTACTACCACCACCACTACTACCACCACCACTACTACCACCACCACCACCACTACTACCACCACTACTACCACCACCACCACTACTTCCACCACACTACCCCCCTCATAACCGTAACAATAAAATCCTCAATTTTAATATAGTTGTGTAAGTATGTGAGGGCCGGAGAGAGCTCCCTCACTACCAGCTTTAATATTCACAATAACATTAACTTATAGTGAAAGTTATTATTGTGGATGATGGTGAGTGTGGTGTATAGTGAGTGTAACACCATACAACACCATCACGGTGACTCAGCCAGTCTGACAGTGTACACTGTTATGTGCAGTCACAGGTTGTCTTTTTTATATGGTTATTCAGGATTCACTGGTAATTCCTGGTGCTCACAACCGAAAGACCTGGGCTCAATCCTGGGCACATTGACATGTATGTGTGTGTGTATACTCGCCTATTTGTGGTTGCAGGAGTCGAGTCATAGCTCCTGGCTCTGTGTGTGTGTGTGTGTGTGTGTGTGTGTGTGTGTTAGTTACCATTTTGTCCTAGGCACATTGTGTGTGTGTGGGGGGGGGGAGTAGGTGTGTGCGTGTACTCGCCTAATTGGGGTTGCAGGGGTAGAGACTCAGCTCCTGGCTCCGCCTCTTCACTGATCGCTACTAGGTTCCTCTCTCTCTCTCTCTCTCTCTCTCTCTCTCTCTCCTCTCTCTCTCTCTCTCTCTCTCTCTCTCTCTCTCTGCTTCCTGAGCTTTATTATACCTCATCTTAAAGCTGTGTGTGGTTCCTGCCTCCACTGCATCACTTGCTAGACTGTTCCACTTCCTGACAACTCTGACTGAAGAAATACTTCCTAACATCCCTGTGGCTCATCTGAGTCTTCAACTTCCAATTGTGACCCCTTGTTTCTGTGTCCCTTGTGTGAGTGCGAGTGTGAGTGTGACACAAGAACGGGTGCGAGTGGGAGTGTCACACAAGAACGGGTGCGAGTGTGAGTGCGAGTGGGAGTGTCACACAAGAACGGGTGCGAGTGTGAGTGCGAGTGTGAGTGTGACACAAGAACGGGTGCGAGTGGGAGTGTCACACAAGAACGGGTGCGAGTGGGAGTGTCACACAAGAACGGGTGCGAGTGGGAGTGTCACACAAGAACGGGTGCGAGTGGGAGTGTCACACAAGAACGGGTGCGAGTGTGAGTGCGAGTGCGAGTGGGAGTGTCACACAAGAACGGGTGCGAGTGTGAGTGTGAGTGTCACACAAGAACGGGTACACAAAACATAATAAAAAGGAGAATCATGAACTTAATTATCTTGAAAATCAGAGAAGTTTGTAGTGTGAAAGTTGGTAATGGTGGAGTGAGTTTAGTGGGGGGGGGCAGCAGGGGGAGGGGACATGGGGCAGGGGGAGGGGGCAGGGGGAGGGGACAGGGGGAGGGGACATGGGGAAGGCAGGGGAAGGCAAGGGGAAGGCAGGGGAGGGCAGGGGAAGGCAGGGGAGGGTTAACTACTTTACAAAAGAAATCCAATGAAATTTTTCTCCTCTTAAGGAAATTTATTTACGGTACAATTATGTTTCCTTGTTCTTATTTACTCTTTGTTGCTCTCTTATTTACTCTTTGTTGCTCTCTTATTTACTCTTTGTTGCTCTCTTATTTACTCTTTGTTGCTCTCTTACTTACTCTTTGTTGCTCTCTTACTTACTCTTTGTTGCTCTCTTATTTACTCTTTGTTGTTCTCTTATTTACTCTTTGTTGCTCTCTTATTTACTCTTTGTTGCTCTCTTATTTACTCTTTGTTCTCTTATTTACTCTTTGTTCTCTTATTTACTCTTTGTTGCTCTCTTATTTACTTTGTTGTTCTCTTATTTACTCTTTGTTGTTCTCTTATTTACTCTGTTGTTCTCTTATTTACTCTGTTGTTCTCTTATTTACTCTTTGTTGCTCTCTTATTTACTCTTTGTTGCTCTCTTATTTACTCTTTGTTGCTCTCTTATTTACTTTGTTCTCTTATTTACTCTTTGTTCTCTTATTTACTCTTTGTTGCTCTCTTATTTACTTTGTTGTTCTCTTATTTACTCTTTGTTGTTCTCTTATTTACTCTTTGTTGTTCTCTTATTTACTCTTTGTTGCTCTTATTTACTTTGTTGTTCTCTTATTTACTCTTTGTTGTTCTCTTATTTACTCCGTTGCTCTCTTATTTACTCTTTGTTGTTCTCTTATTTACTCTTTGTTGTTCTCTTATTTACTCTGTTGCTCTCTTATTTACTCTTTGTTGTTCTCTTATTTACTCTTTGTTGCTCTCTTATTTACTCTTTGTTGCTCTCTTGTTCTCTTATTTACTCTTTGTTTTTTGCTTTTATTCTCTTTGTCTTCTGTTTGTTTCTTGTTCTTCTTCAAGAAGTATCATTGACCGGCTGATCAGGTACTGACCAGCCGGGCTGTGGTTCCTACGTTGGTGTACGTGCTGCCAGCAGTAACAACCTGGTTGATCAGGTACTGACCAGCCGGGCTGTGGTTCCTACGTTGGTTTACGTGCTGCCAGCAGTAACAACCTGGCTGATCAGGTACTGACCAGCCGGGCTGTGGTTCCTACGTTGGTTTACGTGCTGCCAGCAGTAACAACCTGGCTGATCAGGTACTGACCAGCCGGGCTGTGGTTCCTACGTTGGTTTACGTGCTGCCAGCAGTAACAACCTGGCTGATCAGGTACTGACCAGCCGGGCTGTGGTTCCTACGTTGGTTTACGTGCTGCCAGCAGTAACAACCTGGCTGATCAGGTACTGACCAGCCGGGCTGTGGTTCCTACGTTGGTTTACGTGCTGCCAGCAGTAACAACCTGGCTGATCAGGTACTGACCAGCCGGGCTGTGGTTCCTACGTTGGTTTACGTGCTGCCAGCAGTAACAACTCCAGGTAGTCTCCAGATATTCTCCAGGGAGACCCCAGGTATACTCAAGGTAGTCTTCAGATATACTCCAGGTATACACCAGATATACTCCAGGTATTCTCCAGATATGCTAGGTGCTAGATGATAGGTGCTACATGCTAGATGCAAGGTGCTAGATACCATATGTTAGTTGATAGGTGCTAGATGCTAGGTGCTAAACGCTAGATGCTAGGTTATAGATGCTAGATGCGAAATGCTAGATGCTAGGTGCTAGATGTTAGATGCTACATGCTAGGTGCTACATGCTAGGTGCTACATGCTAGATGCTAGGTGCTAGATGCTAGGTCCTAGATGCTTGATGCTAGGTGCTAGATGCAAGGTGTTAGGTGCTAGATACTAGATGCTAGGTGCTAGACGCTAGGTGCTAGGTGCTAGACGGTAGATGCTAGGTACTAGATGTTATGTGCTAGATGTTAGGTGCTTGACGCAAGATGCTAGAAGCCGCTAAGTGATAGATGCTAGGTGCTACGTGTTAGACGCTAGGTGCTAGACGCTAGGTACTAGGCGCTAGGTGCTAGATGCTAGGTGGTAGATGCTAGGTGCTAGACCCTAGGCGCTAGGTGCTAGATGATAGGTGCTAGGTGATAGATGCTACGTACTAGATGATAGATGCTAGATGATAGGTCCTAGATGCTAGGTGCTAGACTCTAGGTGCTAGACGGTGCTAGGTGCTAGATGGTAGAGGCTAGGTGCTAGGTGCTAGAGGGGGGCATCAATAAGTTGAACTAGTATTCTCTGGAGATGTCTATTCATTATAGATATCCCATTTTGTTACATCCAGGTATACTCCAGGTATACTCCAGATATACTGGTATACTCCAGGTATACTCCTGGTATACTCCTGGTATACTCCAGATATACTCCAGGTATACTCCTGGTATACTCCAGGTATACTCCTGGTATACTCCAGATATACTCCAGGTATACTCCTGGTATACTCCAGATATACTCCAGGTATACTGGTATACTCCTGGTATACTCCAGATATACTCCAGGTATACTCCTGGTATACTCCAGATATACTCCTGGTATACTCCAGGTATACTGGTATACTCCAGATATACTCCAGGTATACTGGTATACTCCAGATATACTCCTGGTATACTCCAGATATACTCCTGGTATACTCCAGGTATACTTCAGGTATACTCCAGGTATACTCCTGGTATACTCCAGGTAGGAGACACACATCAACAAAAATTCAAAACTGATTTTTTTTATGATAAAAATTCATTACAAAAAATCTGTCTTGTGATAATTGAAATTTGAAAAAAAAATAATTGAAAATCAGTGTTAGTTGTGGTGTTAATGAGGACCGGGAGGGTAATTAATGGTAGGCTAATTACGGTGATGGTAATGATAGTTGGACCTCCCCCCCCCTCTCTCTCTCTCTCTCTCTCTCTCTTTTTTACACAGGGTTTGACAAGGTTAAGGATCCCTAGCTTTATTGACAGCTATTTACAGGTTAAGGATCCCTAGTTTTATTGGCAAGCTAAGAGCTGTTACCTACATCAGCTCATTTGAAAGCATTTTTATTGTTATGAGACATACAAGTAGGGAACAGGATGAAGTTGGAGCCATCTGTGGGCCAGCATTTTCATGTGATCAACTGACGTTATCTCGTTGACATCATTATGCTGTACGAATGTGTTCCATACTCGAGTCATCCTGGGTATGTATGATCTCAGATGGAGTGATGTTCTGGAGAAGGGTACAGCCAGAGTGAAGTTGCTGCTTTCTGCCCGTCTTGTGGCATAAAAGCTTGTTTCACGCTGTCCTCGAAGTGGATCCAAGTGTGGTACTTTGACATTATTGGCCTTGTACATAACAGTAAGGCCACCCACATCCCTCCTATGTTGAAGGCTCTGCTGAAATGACAGATCTATCCAGGATGGGTCCAGGCGAGAGATGAGACGTCTTGCTCTGTTCTCTACTGTCAAGCAGTCGCAGATGAGAGGGGGGGGGGGCAGGCAAACCAAGAAAGTGGAGCATACTAAAGGATATCAACTTCTTCTCCAGGTGCCAACACCCTCCCATTCATCCTTACTACTGCACCAGCATTACCATCATGGCGCCTAGAGACGATCATCATTTGCGTTTTCTCAGGTGCAAATGTTACTTGCCATCTATTTCCCCAAGCTGATATAGCTCTCAGCTGGTGATTGATGTGGCTTAGAGCAGCTGGCATTTCTTCTCTTGGATAAGTGAATGTCAGTGTACAGTCGTCTGCATATGCATGTGATTCTGGGATGAGATGAAGAAGGTCGTTGAGGTAGACATTCCATAACAATGGTCCCAGCACGCTTCCTTGTGGAACACTTGCCCCAATAGGATGTCTTGCTGATTCCGTTCCATTGAGAACTACACTTACAGATCTACCATGAAGGTAATCACTGAGGAGACATAGCGTAGAGCCTGCAATTCCCAGTGCTTGAAGTTTTGCTAAGAGGCCCTGGTGCCACACCCGGTCGAAAGCACCAGCATTGTCCAGTGCTACCACACAGCTGACTTTGGATTCATCCAGTGACTGGTGCCACTTATTGGAGAGGTTTAACAACAGATCAGCAGCAGAGTAATCTTTCCTGAAGCCGTATTGACGATCACAAAGTAGTGAGTGGTAGTCAAAAAACTCTGCCATTTGTCTTGAGATTATTGTCTCAAGGATCTTACCAGTGATTGAAAGGAGTGACACTGGTCTGTAGTTGCTGATTTCTGCTCTGCTCTTCTTTTTGTGAACAGGGACTACATTTGCCTCTTTCCATAGAGAGGGCCATTTACACTGTACTAGGCAGTGCTGAAAGATGCGAGTTAGAGGTGCTGCTAGCTGGTCTGCACATCTTCTCAACAATCTTGGGCTCAACTTGTCTGGGCCCACAGCCTTTTCTTGGTCAAGCGATTTAAGAAGGAAATGCACCACCTCCTGCCTTATTGTCACCACTGACAGTTTTGACACAGTTCTTGCAGCTAGCCAAGGAGGGTCCCTTGCTGGATCAGGAACTTGCATTTTGGTAGCAAAGTGTTCAGGAAAGAGGTCCGCCTTCTCTTGACTACTAGTAGAGGTGGTCCCATCCTGTCGATTTAGAGGTGGAATGAGTTCATCAGGCAGATAACCTTGTCTGTCCTTGACCAGGGACCACCAGGTTTTGGAGCCTACCCTACCTGATGCTAGCTTTCTTTTAGTGTCCACCTCCCATTTAGCTATGGCCCACTTTTGAACATCACCCACATGCCTACAGGCTTGCGTGTGCAAGTTCCTGTTATAGGTGGTAGGATGTCTCTTATACCTTCGCCATGCTTTGTACTTAGCAGTAGCACCCTCTCTACAACGAAAGCCAAACTAAGGCTGATCTGTAGGCTTCGTCACATATTGCCGGTGAGGAATGTGTACTTGTTGTAGATTAAGGATGTGTCCAGTGAAGGCTTTCACTTGGTTGTCAACATCCCCTTGGAGAAGAGCATTCCAATCGGTGGTGGCGAGCTCAGAGCAAAGGGCTGGCCAATTACCTCTTTCCCATAGCCAGGTTGTGCGTGTGGACTCCTCACCTCGTTCTGTTGGGATCTTAAGTGTCGTAAAAACAGCCTTGTGGTCAGACGATCCAACGTAGCCGAGGGGTTGACAAGTGACTATGCCTTCTGCCAGATCACTCACTACTGGGTCAAGGGAGGAGCCAGAGATATGAGTAGAGAAATCAACAAAGTTTCTTATGTCAAACACTGCAAGAAGGTCATCAAAGTCCCTCTGTATAAGGTGCTCTCTCTCTCTCTCTCTCTCTCTTCCTCTCTCTCTCTCTCTCTCTCTCTCTTTTTACACAGGGTTTGACAAGGTTAAGGATCCCTAGCTTTATTGACAAGCTATTTACAGGTTAAGGATTCCTAACTTTATTGGCAAGTTAAGAGCTGTTACCTACATCAGCTCATTTGAAAGTATTTTTGTTATGAGACATACAAGTAGGGAACAGGATGAAGTTGGAGCCATCTGTGGGCCAGCATTTTCATTCGATCAACTGACTTTATCTCGTTGACATCATTATGCTGTACGAATGTGTTCCATACCATCCTGGGTATGTATAATCTCAGATGGAGTGATGTTCTGGAGAAGGGTACAGCCAGAGTGAAGTTGCTGCTTTCTGCCCGTCTTGTGGCATAAAAGCTTGTTTCACGCTGTCCTTTCTCTCTCTCTCTCTCTCTCTCTCTCTCTCACTCTCTCTCTCTCTCTCTCTCTGTTGGTTAGGTATACTGTTATACCTCACCAGGGTGTTGGACAGGTGTACTGTTATACCTCACTAGGGTGTTGGTCAGGTATACTGTTATACCTCACTAGGGTGTTGGTCAGGTATACTGTTATACCTCACTAGGGTGTTGGTCAGGTATACTGTTATACCTCACTAGGGTGTTGGTCAGGTATACTGTTATACCTCACTAGGGTGTTGGTCAGGTATACTGTTATACCTCACTAGGGTGTTGGTCAGGTATACTGTTATACCTCACCAGGGTGTTGTATTGGTACACGCTAGTGAGGTGTACTGGTATACCTAACCAGTGTGCTGGTGAGTTGTACTGGTACATCGAGGAGGATGATAATGGTAGTCAGGAAGTATCATCCTGGAGGATGATAATGGTAGTCAGGAAGTATCATCCTGGAGGATGATAATGGTAGTCAGGAAGTATCATCATCCTGGAGGATGATAATGGTAGTCAGGAAGTATCATCATCCTGGAGGATGATAATGGTAGTCAGGAAGTATCATCATCCTGGAGGATGATAATGGTAGTCAGGAAGTATCATCATCCTGGAGGATGATAATGGTAGTCAGGAAGTATCATCATCCTGGAGGATGATAATGGTAGTCAGGAAGTATCATCATCCTGGAGGATGATAATGGTAGTCAGGAAGTATCATCATCCTGGAGGATGATAATGGTAGTCAGGAAGTATCATCATCCTGGAGGATGATAATGGTAGTCAGGAAGTATCATCATCCTGGAGGATGATAATGGTAGTCAGGAAGTATCATCATCCTGGAGGATGATAATGGTAGTCAGGAAGTATCATCATCCTGGAGGATGATAATGGTAGTCAGGAAGTATCATCATCCTGGAGGATGATAATGGTAGTCAGGAAGTATCATCATCCTGGAGGATGATAATGGTAGTCAGGAAGTATCATCATCCTGGAGGATGATAATGGTAGTCAGGAAGTATCATCATCCTGGAGGATGATAATGGTAGTCAGGAAGTATCATCATCCTGGAGGATGATAATGGTAGTCAGGAAGTATCATCATCCTGGAGGATGATAATGGTAGTCAGGAAGTATCATCATCCTGGAGGATGATAATGGTAGTCAGGAAGTATCATCATCCTGGAGGATGATAATGGTAGTCAGGAAGTATCATCATCCTGGAGGATGATAATGGTAGTCAGGAAGTATCATCATCCTGGAGGATGATAATGGTAGTCAGGAAGTATCATCATCCTGGAGGATGATAATGGTAGTCAGGAAGTATCATCATCCTGGAGGATGATAATGGTAGTCAGGAAGTATCATCATCCTGGAGGATGATAATGGTAGTCAGGAAGTATCATCATCCTGGAGGATGATAATGGTAGTCAGGAAGTATCATCATCCTGGAGGATGATAATGGTAGTCAGGAAGTATCATCATCCTGGAGGATGATAATGGTAGTCAGGAAGTATCATCATCCTGGAGGATGATAATGGTAGTCAGGAAGTATCATCCTGGAGGATGATAATGGTAGTCAGGAAGTATCATCATCCTGGAGGATGATAATGGTAGTCAGGAAGTATCATCATCCTGGAGGATGATAATGGTAGTCAGGAAGTATCATCATCCTGGAGGATGATAATGGTAGTCAGGAAGTATCATCATCCTGGAGGATGATAATGGTAGTCAGGAAGTATCATCATCCTGGAGGATGATAATGGTAGTCAGGAAGTATCATCATCCTGGAGGATGATAATGGTAGTCAGGAAGTATCATCATCCTGGAGGATGATAATGGTAGTCAGGAAGTATCATCATCCTGGAGGATGATAATGGTAGTCAGGAAGTATCATCATCCTGGAGGATGATAATGGTAGTCAGGAAGTATCATCATCCTGGAGGATGATAATGGTAGTCAGGAAGTATCATCATCCTGGAGGATGATAATGGTAGTCAGGAAGTATCATCATCCTGGAGGATGAATAATGGTAGTCAGGAAGTATCATCATCCTGGAGGATGATAATGGTAGTCAGGAAGTATCATCATCCTGGAGGATGATAATGGTAGTCAGGAAGTATCATCATCCTGGAGGATGATAATGGTAGTCAGGAAGTATCATCATCCTGGAGGATGATAATGGTAGTCAGGAAGTATCATCATCCTGGAGGATGATAATGGTAGTCAGGAAGTATCATCATCCTGGAGGATGATAATGATAGGAAGTATTAGTTTGATCATTAATTTTCCATCACTTGCTGAGGCTTCAGTCTGTGTGTCAACTGTCTGCTATTATTCCACTTTAATTGCTGCCTCTCCTCTCACTCGGCCTTCCTCTTGGTGTTTGTTTCTCATCTCTATCCACCTTCCTCTTGGTGTTTGTTTCTCATCTCTATCCACCTTCCTCTTGGTGTTTTTCTCATCTCTATCCACCTTCCTCTTGGTGTTTGTTTCTCATCTCTATCCACCTTCCTCTTGGTGTTTGTTTCTCATCTCTATCCACCTTCCCTTGGTGTTTGTTTCTCGTCTCTATCACCTTCCTCTTGGTGTTTGTTTCTCGTCTCTATCCACCTTCCTCTTGGTGTTTTGTTTCTCGTCTTATCCACCTTCCTCTTGGTGTTTGTTTCTCGCTCTATCCACCTTCCTCTTGGTGTTTGTTTTCTCGTCTCTATCCACCTTCCTCTTGGTGTTTGTTTCTCGTCTCTATCCACCTTCCTCTTGGTGTTTGTTCTCGTCTCTATCCACCTTCCTCTTGGTGTTTGGTTTCTCGTCTCTATCCACCTTCCCTTGGTGTTTGTTTCTCGTCTCTATCCACCTTCCTCTTGGTGTTTGTTTCTCGTCTCTATCCACCTTCCTCTTGGTGTTTGTTTCTCGTCTCTATCCACCTTCCTCTTGGTGTTGTTTCTCGTCTCTATCCACCTTCCTCTTGGTGTTTGTTTTCGTCTCTATCCACCTTCCTCTTGGTGTTTGTTTCTCGTCTCTATCCACCTTCCTCTTGGTGTTTGTTTCTCGTCTCTATCCACCTTCCTCTTGGTGTTTGTTTCTCGTCTCTATCCACCTTCCTCTTGGTGTTTGTTCTCCGTCTCTCTCCACTCCTTCTCTTGGTGTTTGTTCTCGTCTCTATCCACCTTCCTCTTGGTGTTTGTTCTCGTCTCTATCCACCTTCCTCTTGGTGTTTGTTTCTCGTCTCTATCCACCTTCCTCTTGGTGTTTGTTTCTCGTCTCTATCCACCTTCCTCTTGGTGTTTGTTTCTCGTCTCTATCCACCTTCCTCTTGGTGTTTGTTTCTCGTCTCTATCCACCTTCCTCTTGGTGTTTGTTTCTCGTCTCTATCCACCTTCCTCTTGGTGTTTGTTTCTCTCTCTATCCACCTTCCTCTTGGTGTTTGTTTCTCGTCTCTATCCACCTTCCTCTTGGTGTTTTCTCGTCTCTATCCACCTTCCTCTTGGTGTTTGTTTCTCGTCTCTTCCACCTTCCTCTTGGTGTTTGTTCCTCGTCTCTCTCCACCTTCCTCTTGGTGTTTGTTCCTCGTCTCTCTCCACCTTCCTCTTGGTGTTTGTTTCTCGTCTCTCTCCACCTTCCTCTTGGTGTTTGTTTCTCGTCTCTATCCACCTTCCTCTTGGTGTTTGTTTCTCGTCTCTCTCCACCTTCCTCTTGGTGTTTTTCTCGTCTCTATCCCACCTTCCTCTTGGTGTTTGTTTCTCGTCTCTATCCACCTTCCTCTTGGTGTTTGTTTCTCGTCTCTATCCACCTTCCTCTTGGTGTTTGTTTCTCGTCTCTATCCACCTTCCTCTTGGTGTTTGTTTCTCGTCTCTATCCACCTTCCCTTGGTGTTTGTTTCTCGTCTCTATCCACCTTCCTCTTGGTGTTTGTTTCTCGTCTCTATCCACCTTCCTCTTGGTGTTTGTTTCTCGTCTCTATCCACCTTCCTCTTGGTGTTTCTCGTCTCTATCCACCTTCCTCTTGGTGTTTCTCGTCTCTATCCACCTTCCTCTTGGTGTTTCTCGTCTCTATCCACCTTCCTCTTGGTGTTTCTCGTCTCTATCCACCTTCCTCTTGGTGTTTCTCGTCTCTATCCACCTTCCTCTTGGTGTTTCTCGTCTCTATCCACCTTCCTCTTGGTGTTTCTCGTCTCTATCCACCTTCCTCTTGGTGTTTCTCGTCTCTATCCACCTTCCTCTTGGTGTTTCTCGTCTCTATCCACCTTCCTCTTGGTGTTTCTCGTCTCTATCCACCTTCCTCTTGGTGTTTCTCGTCTCTATCCACCTTCCTCTTGGTGTTTCTCGTCTCTATCCACCTTCCTCTTGGTGTTTCTCGTCTCTCTCCACCTTCCTCTTGGTGTTTCTCGTCTCTCTCCACCTTCCTCTTGGTGTTTCTCGTCTCTCTCCACCTTCCTCTTGGTGTTTCTCGTCTCTCTCCACCTTCCTCTTGGTGTTCCTCGTCTCTCTCCACCTTCCTCTTGGTGTTTCTCATCTCTCTCCACCTTCCTCTTGGTGTTTCTCATCTCTCTCCACCTTCCTCTTGGTGTTTCTCATCTCTCTCCACCTTCCTCTTGGTGTTTCTCATCTCTCTCCACCTTCCTCTTGGTGTTTCTCATCTCTCTCCACCTTCCTCTCTGGTGTTTCTCATCTCTCTCCACCTTCCTCTTGGTGTTTCTCATCTCTCTCCCTCTTCACTCTTGGTGTTTCTCATCTCTCTCCACCTTCCTCTTGGTGTTTCTCATCTCTCTCCACCTTCCTCTTGGTGTTTCTCAGTGTAAATACAATATTATCATAATAATATGCGAGCATAATATAGGTGGCAGCGCGCGCGCGCTCTCACTCGTCACAGATAATTAACCTTTGAAAACTTATAATCTATGATGATAGAAAAGTCTGAAGATCTCTTCATCTGAGGTCCCCTCAAGGAAGGTTCCTTGATGTTGGTGAGGGGCTCTTGATTTAGGGAATTGGATCTGTGCTCCAGTTCCCCGAATTAAGCCTGAATGCCTTCCACATCCCCCCCCCAGGCGCTGTATAATCCTCCGGGTTTAGCGCTTCCCCCTTGATTATAATAATTCATCTGTGGTGTCAAATGTTGCATCCTCTTCCTCGGATCAAGTCTACTCCCGTACTTCTCTTCTGGCTTCAGTATTGCTTATATCTGACACTGTATAGACACTTTTGCAAGTTTTGGGAATGTTTATTGTGGACAAGCTCTGCCAGCAGGTGACTTCCTCAGTCTGGTACAGAGATGAAAGGTGGAAGATAAGGAGTGTGAGGCAATCAGTCCCTCAGCCTTGAGTCGATGTGTTCAGTCCATCAGTTTTGATTGATTTACTGAACACATCGACTCAAGGCCGAGGCACTGATTACCTCACACTCCTTATCTTCCACCTTTCATCTCTGTACCAGACTGAGGAAGTCACCTGCTGGCAAAACGTTTCCACAGCAAATATTCCCAGATGTTGCGAAAGTGTCTAATTCTTGAACTTGTGGGTTGTCTGTTTCATTTACCTGAGAGATCTGCCACCAGTGTGGTCTTCCTTGACTATAAGAGCGGAATTCATGTTCTTGCCGCGTCTTTCACTCGTCAATGATTGCAATTACATTTACAAGTTGCTGCGACATGCATCGATGGTTGCAAGTCTGGAGATGTGGTAGCATACGTGACTGTCTTGCCAGAGAGTCATGCAGCTGCATGTGTTAAGACGCTGGTGACCAGCGTCTTCACGGCGGAGCTGCTGCGTCCAGTTGTCACCACGCACACAACACAGTTGTCACCACGCACACAACACAGTTGTCACCACGCACACAACACACTCCTCACGCCTTGTCTTCCGTACTTGGCAAAATATGTTTCGAGTGATCCAGAAATTCGATTGTCCACATTCCAGCGCGGCGCACGGACAGCAGTGTGATGGCGCATGTCCAGCCGTCTCCCCTGGACAGTGACAGCCTGGGAGGAGGGGGGTTGGGGAAGGGTGGACCTGGAGAGGGAAGTGCTGAGGTACTTCCTGGAGAGGGAAGTGCTGAGGTACTTCCATCATAGATGCAAACACTTTTTTTTTTAAGACGATTTCTTATTTTTTTCTATTATTTTATGATTTTTAAGCTCCCCTCCTCCTCCCCAGATTGAAATCCTGGGTTATCACCCCGGATGTAGCTCCTGGGTTATCACCCCGGATGTAGCTCCTGGGTTATCACCCCGGATGTAGCTCCTGGGTTATCACCCCGGATGTAGCTCCTGGGTCATCACCCCGGACGTAGCTCCTGGGTCAACACCCCGGACGTAGCTCCTGGGGTCAACACCCCGGACGTAGCTCCTGGGGTCAACACCCCGGACGTAGCTCCTGGGTCAACACCCCGGACGTAGCTCCTGGGTCAACACCCCGGACGTAGCTCCTGGGGTCAACACCCCGGACGTAGCTCCTGGGGTCAACACCCCGGACGTAGCTCCTGGGGTCAACACCCCGGACGTAGCTCCTGGGGTCAACACCCCGGACGTAGCTCCTGGGTCAACACCCGGACGTAGCTCCTGGGGTCAACACCCCGGACGTAGCTCCTGGGGTCAACACCCCGGACGTAGCTCCTGGGGTCAACACCCCGGACGTAGCTCCTGGGTCAACACCCCGGACGTAGCTCCCGGGTCATCACCCCGGACGTAGCTCCCGGGTCATCACCCCGGACGTAGCTCCCGGGTCATCACCCCGGACGTAGCTCCCGGGGTCAACACCCCGGACGTAGCTCCCGGGGTCAACACCCCGGACGTAGCTCCCGGGTCAACACCCCGGACGTAGCTCCCGGGGTAAACACCCCGGACGTAGCTCCCGGGGTCAACACCCCGGACGTAGCTCCCGGGTCAACACCCCGGACGTAGCTCCCGGGGTCAACACCCCGGACGTAGCTCCCGGGGTCAACACCCCGGACGTAGCTCCCGGGGTCAACACCCCGGACGTAGCTCCCGGGGTCAACACCCCGGCGTAGCTCCGGGTCAACAACCCCGGACGTAGCTCCCGGGTCAACACCCCGGACGTAGCTCCCGGGGTCAACACCCCGGACGTAGCTCCCGGGGTCAACACCCCGGACGTAGCTCCCGGGGTCATCATCCAAGTTTGTATTAAGGTTGGTAGAATTACCAACAATGTTAGGTAAAAGGACACAAGTGCAACTAATGTGACATTTTATTGTGGCAACGTTTCGCTCTCCAGGAGCTTTGTCAAGCCGTTACAAACAATACATGGACACAGAGTGTGTATTCAGGCTTAGTGAGGTATAATACTAGTGGTAATAATATTAGTTGTAGAAGTAGTAATACATGTGGTAGAACAATCAACTTATGCATGAGTAAGAGGATACAAAAACTATTACTTGGGTTGCATAAAAATAGGTTAGACAAATATTTGTTAGCGGTTGGATTTGATGTTTGTTTCAGTGTTCCTCCTCTGATGAAAGTCCTGACCTTATCGTTATTTGTTAGCCTTGAGTACAAACTTCTCCGCAGCTTCCTTGTATATTGTCACATGTTCTATCACCTTATTTACTGACTTCCCTGCCAGTCCCCTGTCCCACTGAACCTCGTGCAGGAAATTCTTCATGCCTTTGTAGTCTCCTCTTGTAGTTTGGCTTCATTTGTCTTGCCCTTCCTGCTCAGAACCACGAGGTCACTGGCCCCGAGGGGTCTTTCATATGCGATATCCTCAATATCTCCATTACTGAAGAAGAATACTAGGTCCAGCCTTGCTGGTTCGTCCTCTCGTCTTTCTCTGGTATTGTCTCTTGCGTGTTGGTACGTCAGGTTTTCCAGTACCACCTTCATCAACTTAGCCCTCCACGTTTCTGGGCCCCCATGTGGCTCCAGGTTCTCCCAGTCAATTTTTTTGTGATTGAAGTCACTCATAATCAGCAGCTTGCCCTGTTTGCATGAGCCCTTCCGGCAACTTCAGCTAGTGTGTCAACCATCGCTCTGTTACTCTCATCATATTCTTGCCTTGGCCTCCGGCTGTTCTGTGGTGGGTTATACATCACTGCAATTACCACCTTGAGACCTCCAGACTGAAGTGTTCCTATTATGTAGTCTCTTGCTTCTCCTCTGTCTCTCCAGCTCTTCAGAATCCCATTGGTTTTTGATGATCATTGCCACTCCACCCCCCTCTGTTCCCTCTGTCTTTCCTCAAGGTCTGATATCCCGTTGGAAAGATGGCACCTGTTATCGTTCCTGTGAGCTTGGTTTCGGTGAGAGCTAAGATGTCCGGTGATATCTCTTTTATTGTTTGTGTGTGTGTGTGTGTGTGTGTGTGTGTGTGTGTGTGTGAGTATATATGTATATTTTGTGTGTGCACACCGTAAGAGAGAGAGAGAGCGCGCGCATGTGTGTATTTAGCGTTAACCTCAGCTGTTTTTATTATTAATGTTCGCTATGAATGGAGAATAGTGAAGGAGAGAGGGGGACAGAATGTTTCAGGTCAGCAAAAATGAAAAGGCAAGTGAATGAAGGGGTAGTGGATAAGGGAGGGGACAGCCGTGGAAGGCGGGGGAGGACGGTAGTGCCTGTGCCACTTCCGGCCTGAGAACGACATCATTTCCCCCTGGTTGAAGTTGCTGCCTGGCACTCAATAATTGTCATCTCCTGTGCCTGAGGTAGACACGGAAGGTGCCTTCACTAGTGTGCTGCTGTGGAAATAGTATAAAATACCGACACAATCGAAATATAAAAACAAGCAGTACAATGTGATCCTTTACTGACAACGTTTCGCCCACGCAGTGGGCTTTATCAAGTCGCAAACAGATCTACCTGGTTAAAAGATACGTGAGTATTTATTGGATTTAGTTAGATGGAGAATGCTGAATGTGACAGTCTTCGGAGTAGGGTGATAGTCTAGAACCTTGGGTAGCTTTAAAAAGAGATTGGATAAGTATATCAGTGGACCTTCTGCAGTGTTCCTCCATTCTTATGTTCTTATATGGGATAGCGATGAAGTTTCTTGGCAAGAGGTTCAGCTATGTTATAGAAGCTGTTGTTTTGGTTGAAGTTGTTGGATATAGAGATAAGAGATGATTCCACGATTCTTCGGTATTGAGTGTTGTCTTTTGTGGCGATAAGTCTTGCGTTTCTGTAGTTTGATTAAATGGTTGTGTGAATTTCGGTGTTGAACACAGGCATTGAAAACTGAGACACATAAAGATATCCAGATGTTGCACATGTCTCAGTTTTCATCTTGTCGGTATTGTATACCATTCTTGTACAACACAGGCATTCCTTAGATCGTCAGATCTGCCTGCGTACTGGTGTTCTGAAATACGTGTTTGGAGGTCTATTGATGTTTCGCCAACGTATAATTTGCTGCATTGTACTGCTTATGTGTTTATATTTCCATTGTGTCGGTATTTTATACCATTTATTTCCATCGTGCCAAACACTGCAGTAGAAATGGATCCTTCACACAGAATACCTGGACCTTCTTCTAAAAGTTTACTCACTTCGCAATAGACAATTTTCTTCGTGACTGCATCCAAGAAATGGTCTTACCAAGATCTACTCCTCAGACTGTCAACATCAAACTTCCTTTCTTCAACACCTCGAACCTGCCTTGAAGAGTGTGCAGATGACTTAACAATGATACAAAGGAAGCTTTTCTCCAAGCCAGGACACTAGGCACGGCACTCGGGGGTAACATGAACAGACGCACCGCCGAAATTATTCGCAGCAGATTTACCACAGCTAATGTTCAACTGATGATCAGACTTACTAGGAAACTACAAACTCTCTGCGATAATAGTCAGTGGAAAAGTTTAGGAAGACCTGAAATTATTCAAAAATTTTCATCTCGTCCACTGTCAACCACAGAAACTGAAGCCCTCAGCTTAGGCCTCAAATTTGTAACAGGAATTATGAAACCAAAACAAGACCTCAATTTCATCGCTAAAAACTACAGACACAATGACTCAGATTTCCAAAAAGGTTATCTTCAAGACATCATCTCAGCGGTCATCTCAACAAGCAGCTCCCCAGTATCCTTCTATCCGACACAGGGGACTGTGTCGGATAGAGCGCATCAACAATCATGCCAGAGTGTAAAACTTTTAACAGGCTTCACTTTCTCTACCTAACTTCTTGCTCCTACCCTATCTACCTACCTACTCTCCTGCTCCTACCTGCTTTCCTTATTCTCCACCCACCCTCTTTCTTCCTCTCTTTTATCTATCACTTGCCTTTAAGTCCCTATACTCCAAACACTAATATCAGAACATGTTTACGTATGTATGTGTGAAGGTTGTGGGAAGGTGGCTGTGTGAGACTGGAGGTGGCTGTGTGAGACTGGAGGTGGCTGTGTGAGACGCTGGAGGTGGGTGCCTGAGACGAATTTAAAGTAGTGACTAAGATGTCTTAGGTGAAAGAGGAAGATGTCTGGGGATAAAGCAGGGAAGAAGGGGAGAACAAGAACAGTGATAAGAAAGATTGTGCTAGTATGGAGAGGTAATGAAAGAGTGGAGTGAGGGGCCGAACACTGAAAAGGATTACTTGCTAAGAGGGAGAGACAGATGTATGAATCTGTGGATAGTGAGAAAGAGAGAGAGCTCTTTTTCACTCCATTCAATAGAACTAAACTTTTCACATAAATTGCATGTGGAGTGTGATTATAAAAAAAACAGAAGACAGGTGTTACAAAACTCGTCGTCTTAAAACTTCTCCAGAGCATAGTAGAGAGTTAAGGTAAGTTATTCTAGTTTAACAGACGAATTGTTTACGGTTTTGTAACAAGAAATTGTAATAATTCGGGATTGCAAAACTAAAATTTAAAATGTTTACTAGTAGAATTTAGCTGAATGTATATTTATGTAATGTTAGGAAACTGGACACAGAATGCGGAGCCTAACTCCTACACTTCTCTTGGTACCTACATTATATATATATAACTTCATTAACTACAAAGATCCAGTTCAACCAGCATATTAATATAGATAAATCAACCTTATAAGTTCGGTCTTTGTACTATCTTCACCAATTATATCAACCACAAGATAACTTATAATGGTTACTAAGACTTATTCAGTTAAGTGAACCATTAATTCACCAGAGTCTGCAAGAACTCGAAAGTGACAGACTTAAGAAAGGAAATCAACTAAGAAACGAAATCGACCACCGGAGAGATAACTTGATGATTCTCCTGTGAGAGGTCAGCAGGTAACTGAGTGAGGCCAACCTCCACAGCCACAATATTGAGCGTGATGACGCTGACTTACATGGTACGGCAGACACAGGCAAGTAAACCAGTGAGTCGATACTCAAACATTTTCCCTATGGAGAGTCAACCACAACTCTCCAACATCAAATGTAACTATTGCATCCTACCTAAGACAGCTACATCAAATAATAGTATAAAGTAAGATATTTTCATTTTAGCTAATAATGGAAATATCTCCAATATACAATTATGATAAAATGCACAATGTTAAAAAATACAAAATTTTTATTTAAACAGATTAGTTCAGGATCCGCAACAATAGGAAAAATATATGTGGAAGATTTTATTATTTACACGGGGGTTTTACAGTGTTAGGTTATGACTTTTTAATTTTATTTACAAGTTAAGAGTTGTTACTTGCATCAGCTCACTTTAAAACGTTTTTAGTCTTCAGAAACATACAGATAGTTAATGTGTGCGCCGGAGTGTGTGCGCCGGAGTGTGTGCGCCGGAGTGTGTGCGCCGGAGTGTGTGCGCCGGAGTGTGTGCGCCGGAGATTTTGTTTAGTCAACTGATTTTTATTTCGTTGATGTGTCCAAGTGAGAGATGAGTCGTCTTGCTCTGTTTTCTATTCTGTTAAGAAGTCGTAGAAGAAACGGGGAAGGAGGAAGGGGGGGGGGGGAGGTTGAGAGACAGTCCAAGAAAGTGGAGTATACTCATTATGTAAGCAAACTTATGCCTCTCTCTCTCTCTCTCTCTCTCTCTCTCTCTCTCTCTCTCTCTCTCTCTCTCTCTCTCTCTCCATCACTATTAACACGTCTCCTCCTGCTCCTGCAGGTGGTCTTTTCGACGAGGGTGACGTGAAGCAAGAGATCGCCTTCAGGTACGCCGTGGAAAGCGTCAACCGTGGCAAGTGGCTGCGACCCACCATGTTGCGCACCATGATAGAGAAGATACCTCCCTTTGACTCCTTCCATGCATCAAAGAGAGGTAAACTGTTTACAATTACCTGCCTACTAATACTGTTATTATTATTACTACTACGACCGCTATTACTACAACTGCTATTACTACTACAATTATTTATAGTACTACTAGTATTATTATTACTATTACTCCCCTCAAGGAAGGTTCCTTGATGTTGGTGAGGGGCTCTTGATTTAGGGAATTGGATCTGTGCTCCAGTTCCCCGAATTAAGCCTGAATGCCTTCCACATCCCCCCCCCAGGCGCTGTATAATCCTCCGGGTTTAGCGCTTCCCCCTTGATTATAATAATTACTATTACTACTACTATTATTACTATTATTGCTATTATTACTACGACCACTATTACTACAACTGCTATTACTACTACAATTATTTATAGTACTACTAGTATTACTACTATTACTATTATTATTACTGCTATTATTACTACTATTACTGTTATTACTACAGTTATTATTGCTACTGTTACTACTACTACTACTATTATTACTATTATTATTACAACTACATTAATAATTTTGATAAAACACAAAAATCTTCTTCTAGTAAAAATTAAAAATAAAGCAAACTATTTTTTTTTATTTCTATTAAAATCTGATCTGAATTTATTACTTAAAATAGTTATTAAAAAGTTGTAATTAAGGTAATTAGTTGAGTAATGAGCTCAGCAATTAATTAGTGGAGTAGGAATTAGGATTAATTGTGTTATTCTCATTATTACTGAAGACTGTGAGTGATTCCTCTGTTGGTTCTGTTTTTGTGGTTGCCATTTCTGTTTTTTGTTTACCGTTTCTCTGTTGATGCTTACCTTTTCTCTTTTTGTTTGTTTCTCTGTTTTTACCTACAGTTTCTAATTTCTTAACATTTATGTGTTTTCGTTTACCGTTTCACTATTTATGCTTGCCGTTTCTGTTTTTGTTAACCATTTCCCTGTTTTTGCCTACCGTTTCTGTTTTTCCTTCCGTTTCTGTTTTTTCTTAGTTTTTTTCTTTCCGTTTCTCTGTTTTGTCTACAGTTTCTTTGTTTTGCTTACCGTTTCTCTGTTTTTGCCTACCGTTTCTCTGCTGACAGTGTCAGCTCCCACACAGTGTCAGCTTCCACAGTGTAAACACGCACAGTCAGCACAGTGTTTGCTCACGCACAGTGTCAGCACAAGCACAGTGCCAACACAGTGTCAGCGCGCACACACACACACACACACACACACACACACACTAACAAGGTTTAGTATAATTCTGTTTAATACTTTAACTTTAGAAGTGAACATTAATAACATTCTCACTCGTACAAAAACCCACAATACCACCTGGGAGGTATTAATACCACCTGGGAGGTATTAATACCACCTGGGCGGTATTAATACCACCTGGGAGGTATTAATACCACCTGGGAGGTATTAATACCACCTGGGCGGATAATACCACCTGGGAGGTATTAATACCACCTGGGAGGTATTAATACCACCTGGGAGGTATTAATACCACCTGGGAGGTATTAATACCACCTGGGAGGTATTAATACCACCTGGGCGGTATTAATACCACCTGGGAGGTCATTAATACCACCTGGGAGGTATTAATACCACTGGGGGTATTAATACCACCTGGGAGGTATTAATACCACCTGGGAGGTATTAATACCACCTGGGTGGTATTAATACCACCTGGGAGGTATTAATACCACCTGGGAGGTATTAATACCACCTAGGGAGGTATTAATACCACCTGGGAGGTATTAAATACCACCTGGGAGTATTTTAATACCAACGGGAGGTATTAATACCACTGGGGAGCGTATTAATACCACCTGGGAGTAAATTAATACCACTTTGAGGTATTATACTCACCTGGGAGGTATTATACCACCTGGGGGTATTAATACCACACTGGGAGGTATTATACCACCTGGAGTATTAATACCACCTGGGTCGGTTACTTATCACCTGGGGGTGTTTATCTATACCACCGGGGGTGGTTATTAATACCACCTGGGTGGTATTCTTGTATACACCTGGGAGGTATTAATACCACCTGGAGTATTAATACCACCTGGGAGGTTAATACCACCTGGGTGGTATAATACCACCTGGGTGGTATTAATACCACCTGGGAGGTGATTAATCCACCTGGGTGGTATAATACCGGACCTGGGTGTCTGTATACCACCTGGGAGGTATTTAATCCCCTGGGGTATTAATACCACCGGGAGGTGTTAATACCACCTGGAGGTATAATACCACCTGGGAGGTATTAATTCTCTAGCAGATCTGAGACCTGTAATCACGTTTATTACCAGTAATATACACCGTAGTAATATTAAGTAACTTTATTATAGATTAACTTAAGTCAGGGAGATAAAAATGTTTACACCGGGAGGTGTATGTCTCCCTGTGTATACACCGGGAGGTGTATGTCTCCCTGTGTATGCACCGGGAGGTGTTTTGTCTCCCTGTGTATGCACCGGGAGGTGTATGTCTCCCTGTGTATGCACCGGGAGGTGTATGTCTCCCTGTGTATGCACCGGGAGGTGTATGTCTCCCTGTGTATGCACCGGGAGGTGTAATGTCTCCCTGTGTATGCACCGGAGGTGTATGTCTCCCTGTGTATGCACCGGGAGGTGTATGTCTCCCTGTGTATGCACCGGAGGTGTATGTCTCCCTGTGTATGCACCGGGAGGTGTATGTCTCCCTGTGTATGCACCGGGAGGTGTATGTCTCCCTGTGTATGCACCGGGAGGTGTATGTCTCCCTGTGTATGCACCGGGAGGTGTATGTCTCCCTGTGTATGCACCGGGAGGTGTATGTCTCCCTGTGTATGCACCGGGAGGTGTGTGTCTCCCTGTGTATGCACCGGGAGGTGTGTGTCTCCCTGTGTATGCACCGGGAGGTGTGTGTCTCCCTGTGTATGCACCGGGGTGTTTGTCTCCCTGTGTATGCACCGGGAGGTGTGTGTCTCCCTGTGTATGCACCGGGAGGTGTATGTCTCCCTGTGTAATGCACCGGGAGGTGTATGTCTCCCTGTGTATGCACCGGGAGGTGTGTGTCTCCCTGTGTATGCACCGGGAGGTGTTGTCTCCCTGTGTATGCACCGGGAGGTGTATGTCTCCCTGTGTATGCACCGGGAGGTGTATGTCTCCCTGTGTATGCACCGGGAGGTGTTGTCTCCCTGTGTATGCACCGGGAGGTGTGTGTCTCCCTGTGTATGCACCGGGAGGTGTGTGTCTCCCTGTGTATGCACCGGGAGGTGTGTGTCTCCCTGTGTATGCACCGGGAGGTGTGTGTCTCCCTGTGTATGCACCGGGAGGTGTGTGTCTCCCTGTGTATGCCCCGGGGAGGTGTGTGTCTCCCTGTGTATGCACCGGGAGGTGTGTGTCTCCCTGTGTATGCACCGGGAGGTGTGTGTCTCCCTGTGTATGCACCGGGAGGTGTGTCTCTCCGTGTGTATGCACCGGGAGGTGTGTCTCTCCGTGTGTATGCACCGGGAGGTGTGTGTCTCCGTGTGTATGCACGGGAGGTGTGTGTCTCCTGTGTATGCACCGGGAGGTGTGTGTCTCCTGTGTATGCACCGGGAGGTGTGTGTCTCCGTGTGTATGCACCGGGAGGTGTGTGTCTCCGTGTGTATGCACCGGGAGGTGTGTGTCTCCGTGTGTATGCACCGGGAGGTGTGTGTCTCCGTGTGTATGCACCGGGAGGTGTGTGTCTCCGTGTGTATGCACCGGGAGGTGTGTGTCTCCGTGTGTATGCACCGGGAGGTGGTGTGTCTCCGTGTGTATGCACCGGGAGGTGTGTGTCTCCGTGTGTATGCACCGGGAGGTGTGTGTCTCCGTGTGTATGCACCGGGAGGTGTGTGTCTCCGTGTGTATGCACCGGGAGGTGTGTGTCTCCGTGTGTATGCACCGGGAGGTGTGTGTCTCCGTGTGTATGCACCGGGAGTGTGTGTCTCCGTGTGTATGCACCGGGAGGTGTGTGTCTCCGTGTGTATGCACCGGGAGGTGTGTGTCTCCGTGTGTATGCACCGGAGGTGGTGTCTCCCTGTGTATGCACCGGGAGGTGTGTGTCTCCCTGTGTATGCACCGGGAGGTGTGTGTCTCCCTGTGTATGCACCGGGAGATGCATGTCTTTCTGTGGCCTGGTAGCAGGGTTGTAGTGGGCAGAATGTGGCCTGGTAGCAGGGTTGTAGTGGGCGGGGTGTGGCCTGGTAGCAGGGTTGTAGTGGCCGGGGTGTGGCCTGGTAGCAGGGTTGTAGTGGCCGGGGTGTGGCCTGGTAGCAGGGTTGTAGTGGGCGGGGTGTGGCCTGGTAGCAGGGTTGTAGTGGGCGGGGTGTGGCCTGGTAGCAGGGTTGTAGTGGGCACGGTGTGGCCTGGTAGCAGGATTGTAGTGAGCGGGGTGTGGCCTGGTAGCAGGGTTGTAGTGGGCGGGGTGTGGCCTGGTAGCAGGGTTGTAGTGGGCGGGGTGTGGCTTGGTAGCAGGGTGTAGTGGGCGGGGTGTGTCCTGGTAGCAGGGTTGTAGTGGGCGGGGTGTGGCCTGGTAGCAGGGTTGTTGTGGGCGGGGTGTGGCCTGGTAGCAGGATTGTATTGGGCAGGGTGTGGCCTGGTAGCAGGGTTGTAGTGGGCAGGGTATGACCTACTAGCAGGGTTGTAGTGGGCGGGGCGTGGCCTGGTAGCAGGGTTGTAGTGGGCGGGGCGTGGCCTGGTAGCAGGTTTGTAGTGGGCATTGTGTGGCCTGGCAGCAGGGTTAGGGCAGGGGGTGTCCTGGTAGCAGTGTTGTAGTGTTCGGGGCGTGGCCTGGTAGCAGGGTTGTAGGCAGGGTGTGGCCTGGTAGCAGGGTTGTAGTGGGCATTGTGTGACCTGGTAGCATGATCGTAGTGGGCAGGGTGTGGCCTGGTAGCAGGGTTGTAATTTGCAGCGTGTGGCCTGGTAGCAGGGTTGTAGTGGGCGGGGTGTGGCCTAGTAGCAGGGTTGTAGTGGGCAGGGTGTGGCCTGGTAGCAGGATTGTAGTGGGCAGCGTGTGGCCTGGTAGCAGGGTTGTAGTGGGCCGGGTTTGGCCTAGTAGCAGGGTTGTAGTGGCCGGGGTGTGGCCTGGTAGCAGGGTTGTAGTGGGCGGGGTGTGGCCTGGTAGCAGGGTTGTAGTGGGCACGGTGTGGCCTGGTAGCAGGATTGTAGTGAGCGGGGTGTGGCCTGGTAGCAGGGTTGTAGTGGGCGGGGTGTGGCCTGGTAGCAGGGTTGTAGTGGGCGGGGTGTGGCCTGGTAGCAGGGTTGTAGTGGGCGGGGTGTGTCCTGGTAGCAGGGTTGTAGTGGGCGGGGTGTGGCCTGGTAGCAGGGTTGTTGTGGGCGGGGTGTGGCCTGGTAGCAGGGTTGTAGTGGGCATTGTGTGGCCTGGTAGCAGGGTTGTATTGGGCAGGGTGTGGCCTGGTAGCAGGGTTGTAGTGGGCAGGGTATGACCTACTAGCAGGGTTGTAGTGGGCGGGGCGTGGCCTGGTAGCAGGGTTGTAGTGGGCGGGGTGTGGCCTGGTAGCAGGTTTGTAGTGGGCATTGTGTGGCCTGGTAGCAGGGTTGTAGGCAGGGTGGGGGCCTGGTAGCAGGGTTGTAATGAGCAGGGTGTGGCCTGGTAGCAGGGTTGTAGTGGGCATTGTGTGACCTGGTAGCATGATCGTAGTGGGCAGGGTGTGGCCTGGTAGCAGGGTTGTAATTTGCAGCGTGTGGCCTGGTAGCAGGGTTGTAGTGGGCGGGGTGTGGCCTAGTAGCAGGGTTGTAGTGGGCAGGGTGTGGCCTGGTAGCAGGATTGTAGTGGGCAGCGTGTGGCCTGGTAGCAGGGTTGTAGTGGGCCGGGTTTGGCCTAGTAGCAGGGTTGTAGTGTGCAAGGGTGGCCTGGTAGCAGCGTTGTAGTGGGCGGGGTGTGGCCTGGTAGCAGGGTTGTAGTTTGCAGGGTGTGGCCTGGTAGCACGGTTGTAGTGGGCAGGGTGTGGTCTGGTAGGGTTGTAGCGGGCTTGGTTTGGCCTGGTATCAGAGTTGTAGTAGGCACTGGTTGGCCTGGTAGCAGGGTTGTAGTGGGCAGGGTGTGGTCTGGTAGCAGGGTTGTAGCGGGCTTGGTTTGGCCTGGTATCAGGGTTGAAGTAGGCAGGGTGTGGCCTGGTAGCAAGGCTGTAGTGGGCAGGGTGTGGTCTGGTAGCAAGGCTGTAGTGGGCAGGGTGTGGTCTGGTAGCAGGGTTGTAGCGGGCTTGGTTTGGCCTGGTATCAGGGTTGAAGTAGGCAGGGTGTGGCCTGGTAGCAAGGCTGTAGTGGGCAGGGTGTGGCCTGGTAGCAAGGCTGTAGTGGGCAGGGTGTGGCCTGGGACGGTATATAAATGTCTGTCTGAGGATGCGGCATGGGATTCTAACTCTGTTTAAGTGTATTTCTGTATGTGAATGTATTTCTGATGAATCATATCCCAAGAGTATTGATAAATTCGTCAGGAATTTATCAAGACCCCTGGCATTGCGTGATATGCAAGAGCGCACGCACGCACGCACGCACACACGCACGCACGCCACACACACACACACACACACACACACACACACACACACACACACACACACACACACACACACACACACACACACACACACACACACACCACCACCACCTACACCCACCACACACACCACCACCACCACTACACCACTAATACTACTACTACTACCACTACTACTACTCTATCATTCTCCCGGTACCATCCTCCTCTGGTATATATACTTGCTCTCTTCCTTTCTGTGTCAATAATTATTGGTGCAATTCGGATCGAAATGTCGTGTAAGTTTTTTTTTCACCGATGTACCGGTTATGTATACTGTTGGAAATTCCCCATAAATTCCATTCTGTGCGTAGGAGATAAATTGGTGTCTTTAATTTATAGGAGCCGTGAGATATTGTATCAACGGAAGCCACTACACGTTGTACCTCGTTAAGTGAAATGAGGGTGTGTCTGACCGTAGAGTTTCCTTGCAAGTTTTCCCGAGTGATTTTCCGCAGCTCTGCTGGGTGACACTGTTGAAGCTGTCCTAGCTGAGGAACCTTTAATGGAATACTGGAGGATGTATCCTCAGTGTTGTGATGAGGTCTACCAGTTCAGGCTGACACTACACCCAACACTACATCACTACACCCAACACTACATCGCTACACCCATCACTACACCCAACACTACACCCAGCACTACATCACTACACCCATCACTACACCCATCACTAACACCCATCACTACACCCAACACACATCACTACACCCATCACTACACCCAACACTACATCACACACCCATCACTACACCCAACACTACATCACTACACCCAACACCACCTACAACACTTACACCAACACTACACACCAACACTACATCACTACACCCAACACAATCACTACCATCACTACACCCAACACTACATCACACACAACACTACATCACTACACCAACACTACATCACTACACCCAACACTACATCACTACACCCATCACTACACCCAACACTAATCATCAACCATCACTACACCCAACACTACATCACTACACCCAACACTACATCACTACACCCAACACTACATCACTACACCCAACACACACACAACCACCTACATCACTACACCCACACTACATCCCACACCCAACACTACCAACACTACACCCAACACTACATCACTACACCCAACACTACATCACTACACCCAACCTACATCACTACACCCAACACTACATCACTACACCCAACACTACATCCTACACACCTAAACACCCATACACTCACCCAACACTACCTAACACCCAACACTACATCACTACACCCACACTACACAACACTACACCCAAAACTACTACATTTACTACACACCCAACACTACATCACTACAACACCACACACATACTACACCGCAACACTTCAACACAACCCACACTACACCCAACACAACACCCAACACTACATCACTACAACCCAACCACATCACACACCCAACACATACACCCCAACACTACACACACACCCAACACTACATCACTACAACACAACACTAACAACACTACAACCCAACACTACATCAACACAACCCAACACTGCATCGCTACACACCTCACACTACACAACCAACACAACACCAACACTACATCAAAAACACCAACACTACATCACACACCAACACAACACCAACACTGACAACACTACACAACACAACACTCACACTGACAACACTTCAACACAACCCAACACTACATCACTACAACCCAACACACACACTCAACACCAACACTACAAATACCCAACACTCACACTCACCCAAACACTCAACACTCAACACTCAACAATCACTAACACTTGTCAACACTCAACACACACTCAACACTACAACACTTCACACAACACTCACACTTTCAACACTCAACACAACACCAACACGCAACACTTCAACACAACACTCAACACTCAACACTCAACACAACATCACTACACCCAACACTACATCAACACAACACTCAACACTGGTTCAACACTTACAACACAACACTCAACACTTGCACAACCCAACTCACACACTACACTCCAACACTAACAGACACAACACTCCAACATTAACTTACTTCAGGCTAACACACTTCAAACACGTGCTTAACACTTCAACACAAACTAACACGGCAACACTTCAACACAACACTAACACGTTCAACACTTCAACCAACACTCAACACTGAGTGTCTAACACTTCAACACAACACTAACACTGTGTCAACACTTCAACACAACCGTTAACTCAACACTGGTGTTACATCACGGTCACACCAACACTGTGTCAGCACTTCAACACAACCTCAACACAAGCAAGACAAACTTCCAATAGTTGTGGTTACTCAGGGGCATAAAAATTCAAGTTGATTAATCTCACTGTGACTTAACGCAAGTTCTTGTGAGATAATTACTGTGATAGCGATCAACACGACTTTGTGTTACGTGTCAAGTTATTTTAACGAATACTAATGGTAGAACGGTGTGGTTGCAAAGGTTATGGTGTCGAATGATGGGTGGTGGGTTGTCTTGGTGGTGGTGTGCGGGTGTCATGTTCCAGGTTCCGTAGTCAGGTGGTGGATCATTCAACAAGACACAATGGTGTCACAATTACCCAGCACTACTCTACAAGTGACGAAACGTTTATCCGGCTCACATGCATGTGTTATATGTCTACACCTGTGTCGTCACGGGCAGTTATACTGTCTGACTGATGAAGAGACGAGAACGAGCCTAACACCTGGCCTTAACGTTCCAATGGATTTTAGCTCTGCACAAAATAAAAATGTGGGCTTCGGTTAACTAATATGTTTGTGAAATCCTGTGCAGAAAAATTTACCTCTCACCACCTGTCTCTCAGTCTCACGCTGTCCTCATCAGGCCACGTGTCTCATCACGTGGTCTCATCACGTGTCTCATCACGTGTCTCATCACGTGGTCTCATCACGTGTCTCATCACGTGTCTCATCACGTTCTCAATCACGTGTCTCATCACGTGTCTCATCACGTGTCTCATCACGTGTCTCATCACGTGTCTCATCACGTGTCTCATCACGTGTCTCATCACGTGTCTCATCACGTGTCTCATCACGTGTCTTATCACCTGTCTCAGCACCTGTCTCTCGCCACATGTGCCCAGTAAGTGAGTGTGTCTCACCCTGCAGTGTGTGCCCTGGTGAGATCTGGTGTTGCTGCTATCTTCGGCCCTCAGTCTGGTCAGACCTCAGCCCACGTCCAGTCCATCTGTGATGCTCTCTCCATCCCTCACATCGAGACGCGCTGGGACTACCGCTTACGACGTGACGACTATTCTGTCAACCTCTACCCCCACCCCTCCTCTCTCAGTAAGGTGAGTACAACCCCTCCCCTCTCAGTAAGGTGAGTACCACCCCTCCTCAGTAAGGTGAGTACCACACCTCTCTCAGGTGAGTACCACTCCTCCTCTCTCAGGAAAGTGAGTACCTCCCTTCTCTCTCAGCAAGGTGAGTAACGCCCCTCCTCTCTCAACAAGGTGAGTACCTCCCTCGTATCTCAGCAAGGTGAGTACCCCCCTCCTCTCTCAGCAAGGTGAGTACCCCCCTCCTCTCTCAGCAAGGTGAGTACCCCCCTCCTCTCTCAGCAAGGTGAGTACCCCCCTCCTCTCTCAGCAAGGTGAGTACCCCCCTCCTCTCTCAGCAAGGTGAGTACCCCCCTCCTCTCTCAGCAAGGTGAGTACCCCCCTCCTCTCTCAGCAAGGTGAGTACCCCCCTCCTCTCTCAGCAAGGTGAGTACCCCCCTCCTCTCTCAGCAAGGTGAGTACCCCCCTCCTCTCTCAGCAAGGTGAGTACCCCCTTATATCTCAGCAAGGTGAATACCTCCCTCCTTCATCAGCAAGGGGAGTAACTTACTTGTACCTCCTGCTTCCCTGTCGAATATTGCTCTAAACTGCTCTGGTTAGTTCTGGCTCATTATGATCCTCTGTACTTCATAGTTCACAACATCTAGCACCTCGTTACCAGTATTCACTTCCGGTGCGTTACCAGTACTACGAGAAATAATGAATTAAGAGACAACTCACAGATGTCCAATAAATACCAAAGTATTTTCCCCACAGTGGTATATTACTAACCATGCTGGAAAAATATGCTTACTTTGTCCTTTGTAAATAATTTACAAAGACTTAAACTTTGTAATAGTCGACCATACCTTGCTATATTGTTGGATATTTTAAATAATTAATAATTTCTATGTAAAATTCAGTGTAATGTTTTAGGAACTGAATTCGTATCTGTAAAAAAAATGTATACTTGTAAATACTTCATTACCACTGTGAAAGCTTAGTTTTCAGAATATCTGGTGCCAGTCTCTGGCACCAAATATTCTGAACGGGCTGGGTATATGGTGCATAATAAAAATTTTAAATGTTATGTTGGTGCCCGGGATTGGTCGGGGTCCTTGGTACTGAACAGGAGAATGCTGAGGTGAAGGCTGCTACGACTGATGCTGATGTATCAACATCATTCTGTACTTCACTTCTCTCTAGAATTTGACGATCTCTCTTGCAGTGCCTTCTGTATACGTCTTTTCCCTACCATTTCATGTTATATGATTCATTTGTGTTGAGTGCTTTCTTGTGAATATAATAATAATAAATAATAATTGCCGATTTCTGCTTCAGTGCCGTTTTGTCATATTGTTATGTTGAAGTGCAGTGGTTGCCAGAGTGAGTCTCAGGAGTGGAGGAACAAGTTTCACAGGTCTGGCCTGACATGGGCGTTACGTACTGTGTCCATCTGAACATTAGCGTTACTCTTCACCTATACCTGATACCAGAGTGGAGAAACTACTATTACTAATGTTATTGCTATTACTAGTACTACTGTTAATATTACTACTACTAATACTACTACCAGTGCTGCTACTACTTGCTGCATCTACTACACATGTACGTGTTGTGTCAACAGGCATACCTGGACCTTGTTCGACTGTTCGGGTGGCGTTCGTTCTGCATCTTGTACGAGGATAACGAGGGTCTGGTGCGCATGCAGGAGCTGCTCAAGACTCCTTCGCCCAACGAGTTCAAAGTCTCCATTAGACAACTGCCTCGCGGTAATGACTACAGGTGAGTCCTGCAACTTCACCATGCAGGTGTTCACAGACCCACTCCATCCTGCTGGTGTACAGTGACCGTATTGGATTTCCAGTCGATCTAATAGATTTCCAGTCAGTCAAATAGACTGTGCAGTGTTTCCATTCAGTCAAGTAAGTTTCCAGACAGGCTAGTAGCTGCTATCCTACCTCAGGTCTTCTACAGTCCAGCCACATTACCTGTTTACTTACTAGGTCATCAGCGGCAGCAGGTATGAGGTGAGTTGCCCATACACTACTTGCCCGGAATTGATCCTGGGTCCTTGGGTTGTGCAAGTTCTTTGGGAATTTGGCGAGTTCTGTAGAATTCGCCAAATTCTTCACCAGGTGGCGTGAATTTATTAAGTCTGAAGTGTATGCTTGAAGGCTTGAAGGAGTTAGATGGTGTTAGGATACTGACAACTGAGCCAGATGGTGCTAGGATTCTTCAGCCAACCGAGCCAGATGGTGCTAGGATCCATCTGCCAGATGATGCTAAGATCCTTCTGACAGATAAGCCAGATGATGCCAGGATCTTTGTCAGATGATTCAGATGATACGATCTTTCTGCTCAGCCAGATGGTGATAGGTGATGTTGACCCTGCTGGCTGCTCTTGCACTGATTACTAGTGTAAGCAGGTTCTCCTGCTGACAGGGCCCTGCTGAACGAGGTGAAGGGGACACTGGAGCAGAACATCATCCTGGACTGCAAGACAGAGAACGTGGGAACAGTGCTGAAGCAAGCTCAGCAGATCGGCATGATGTCCTCCTTCCATAACTACATCATCTCTTCCCTGGTGAGTTGTGACACCTTGCTGTGACACCTTGCTGTGACACCTTGCTGTGACACTTTGTGACACTTTGTTGCCTGTCCTAGATCAGTTGTGACACCGTGTTGTGACACTTTGTTGCCTTGTTGCCTGTCCTAGACTAGTTGTGACACCTTGTTGCTTGTTCTGTGCCATTTGTGACCCCTTGATGTGACCCCCTTGCTACTAGTGCTAGGTTGTGACCCCTTGATGTGACCCCCTTTCTACCAGTGCTAGGTCAGTTGTGACCCTTTGATGTGACCCCCCCTTGCTACCTGTGCTAGGTCAGTTGTGACCCAGCACCGAGACGTAGATAAGTAAGACATATGCAACAATTAGGTTGCTTTATTGCGAAACGTTTCGCCTACACAGCAGGCCTCATGGGTCGAATTAGAGTTTTCGAATACAGAGACCGTAGAAGCAGTGGAGAGGTAAAGATGATGCGATTAGTCCATCAACCCTGAAGTAGTAGTTCCAAGGTAGTCAGTCCCTCAGCCTTCAGATGTGTTCAGTTTTATAGTCTTGAACAATGTGAACATTCTGCTTATATCAACTTTTGTGTACTCGACTGAAGAAGCCTACTGTGTAGGCGAAACGTTTCGAGATAAAGATACCTAACTGTTGCATATGTGTCTTGCCAAACAGTCTTGAACAATGTTGAACACTTCTCCAAGCTGAGGGACTGACCACCTCAAACAACTTATTCAAGGTTGACGACTGATCACGTCAATTTCCCTTCACGTATCGCCAACTCTATGACCAATGTAGGATCCACTGAAGATGATGCTAAGTCTTCTACATAAGCCATGATGCCAGGTCTTGTAATTATTACATGTTATATATTCTTTATGCTCAGCCAGATGGTGATAGTGATAGTTGCCCTGCTGTGCTCTTGCACTGTATTACTAGTGTAAAGCAGTTCTCCTGTGACAGGGCCCTGCTGAATCGACGTGAAGTGAATCACTGTAACGCAGTAACATAACCTGACTGCACAGACAGAAACCGTGGAACAGCTGACATAGAAGCAAGTCAGCAGATCGCATGATTCCCTCCTTCCCATAACTACTGATATATCTTCCTGAGTGATTGTTGACACCTTGCTTGACACTAGCTTGCACCTTGTACACTTGATTCCTAGTACCTGAATCAGTTGTACACCGTGTATTGTAGACACTTGATTGCCCTAGTTGCCTGTAATCACCTAGAACATTGTAGACACCTTGTGCATGTTCACTAGTCCATATGTACCCTGATGTGAACCACCCTTTTACTAGTAGCCAGTTGACCCCTTGATGTGACCCCTTTCTACCAGTAGCTAGTCAGTATGTGACACTTATTCGAATGTGAACCCCTTCCGTATACACCTGTACACGTAAGTTGTGAACCCAGCACCGTAGACGTATATAAGTAAACATATGAACACTAGTTGCTTTATTGCGAAACGTTGCCTACACATGCAGGCTCATGGTCGAATTAGAGTTATCTGAATACAGAGATCCCGTAGAAGCAGTGGAGAGGTAACAGATATGCGATTAGTCCATTAACCCAGTGACAGTAGTAGTCACCAGGTATCCAGTCCCTCAGCTACAGATCTGTTCATGTTTATAGTTGAACAATGTGAAATTCTGCTCTATCAACTTTATCCTGTACTGACTGAAAGATACCTACCTGTGTAGCGCCTGTAAACGTTATCGAGAGTAAAAGATTGCCTAAACTGTTGCATATAACATGTATTCACCTAAACACAGTCTTGAACAATAGTTGAACACGTATCTCAAGTAAGGTGATACCACCTCATAAACTTATTCACGTTGACAACTGATACACTGTACATTTTATCCCTCTCACACGGTATTCCCAACTCTGTATATCGACCAGAACATTTCGTAATATAAACACTAATCTAGAACATGTATTACCTATACCTATCTTATAATTATCAGTTACTACTATAACTAATTATCATAGTTACAATTATTCGTATTCGACTGAGTACAACTGTTATCACCTAGTAACACTGTATATCACCTAGTAACACTGTATATCACCTAGTAACAAGTATATCACCTAGTAACACAGTATATCACCTAGTAACACTGTATATCACCTAGTAACACAGTATATCACCTAGTAACACAGTATATCACCTAGTAACACAGTATATCACCTAGTAACACAGTATATCACCTAGTAACACATGTATCACCTATAACACAGTTATACACATAGTAACAGTGTATCACCTAGCAACACAATGCATCACCTAGCAACACAATGTATCACCTAGTAACACAATGTATCACCTAGTAACACAATGTATCACCTAGTAACACAATGTATCACCTAGTAACACAATGCATCACCTAGTAACACAGTGTATCACCTAGCAACACAATGCATCACCTAGTAACACAATGTATCACCTAGTAACACAATGCATTACCTTACTCCTTAATATAGGAGATGGTGGCAGGCAGAGTGCAGCCAGTAATATCATGTGTGTTGTGTGGTGGTGTTGCAGGAAATAATGCTGTGTGTGTTGTGTGGTGGTGTTGCAGGACTTGCACCTGGTCAACCTGGAAGATTTCAAGTACGGAGGATCGAACGTGACGGCCCTGAGGTTGATCGATCCTGAACGTGAGGAAGTTAGACACTTGATGGAGGACTGGCAGGCTGGTCGCATCATGTACACCAGTAAGATCCAGGACGACGATGACCTCATCATGAAGGTGAGTCACTTTCACGCACACACACATACAAACACCACACACACACACACACACACACACACACACACACACAACACACCACACACACAACACACACACACACACAACACACACACACTTACATCACACACACACACAACACACCAACACACATGCTACACAAACACATCACACAACGCTGAAGATATGCTACTGGACCTGCACGCCTGTGGTTTTATGGACTTACGCTCTGTGTATCTGCCAGAACACACGGTTTTCGTGTGCGTGATTTGTTTTTTTACGTACATGCTTTATGTGGCTGTGTTCTGTGCGTAAAACGCAAATGTTTGCGTACACACTTACGCTTTTTTATATATATATATATATATATATATATATTATATAATATATATATATATATGATATATATATATATATATATAATTGATGTCTGAATAGTAAAATTATATATGTTAAATAAATTTTGATAGAACTATATTGTATATATAATATTAAATATTTAATACGATAAATAAATATATATCATATGATTGTTATTATAAATTATTATTATATAAAGATTGTGTTGTGTGCGAATAGGTAATAAATTGCGTTTTGGCTTTAAATAAGCTTAACGCTGTTTCTAGCAGAATTACGGAACAAATAATTTTGTGAATGTAATGAATGCAAAAAAATCATTCTGAACCTAACGTAAAAAAATATATTTACATTGGATTTGTATTATTAAATTTTGTAAACTTATATAAAATATATTTAGTTGAATTAGGCTAAATTAAATTGCGCTTGTTATAATAATGTTATGTAAGTTTTCTAAGATTTTCCAGGTACGAAATTATTAATTTTTACATTAACATGAATGAAAAAAATATATATCTTTAAACGTATAAGAGAAAATTTTAGAAAGGACTTAATTTTAAATAAGTTGTTGCTAAGTGACCAGTTTACCTTCTCGGCGATACTTGTGCACACTTACGCTTTGTTTCTGCAGTGTACACGCTTAAGCTTCGTATGTACCCATTTGTTCTCTGTATGTACATAATTAGGCTTTATGAGTAACATCTACGCTTAACCAGCGCAACATCTACACTGCTACACCTCGTACATACACTATACACACCCACACGTCATACACTATACACACCCACACGTCATATACTATACACACCCACACGTTAACACTATACACACCCACACGTCATACACTATACACACCCACACGTTATACACTATACACACCCACACGTCATATACTATACACACCCACACGTCATACACTATACACACCCACACGTCATATACTATACACACCCACACGTCATATACTATACACACCCACACGTCATATACTATACACACCCACACGTCATATACTATACACACCCACACGTCATATACTATACACACCCACACGTCATATACTATACACACCCACACGTCATATACTATACACACCCACACGTCATATACTATACACACCCACACGTCATATACTATACACACCCACACGTCATACACTATACACACCCCACACGTCATATACTATACACACCCACACTCATATACTATACACACCCACACGTCATAACTATACACACCCACACGTCATATACTATACACACCCACACGTCATATACTATACACACCCACACGTCATATACTATACACACCCACACGTCATACACTATACACACCCACACGTCATACACTATACACACCCACACTCATACACAACACCCACACTCATATACTATACACACCCACACTTCATATACTATACACACCCACACGTCATATACTATACACACCCACACGTCATATACTATACACACCCACACGTCATATACTATACACACCCACTTCATATACTATACACACCCACACTTCATAACACTATTACACACCCACACGTCATACCTTTACACCCACACGTCATATACTATACTACCCACACGTCATACACTATAAATCTCACACGTCATATACTATACACACCACACGTCATACACTATACCAACCCACACGTTCATATACTATTCACACCACACGTCATACCTATACACACCACACGTCAATTTACTATACACACCACACGTCATATACTATACACACCACACGTATACACTATACACACCCACACGTTCTACACTATACACACCCACACGTCATACACTATACACACCCACACGTCATACACTATACACACCCACACGTCATATACTATACACACCCACACGTCATATATACACACCCACACGTCATACACTATACACACCCACACGTCATACACTATACACACCACACGTCATACACTATACACCCACTCTTACTTGACACACTACGTTATACACCACACGTCATACACTATACACACCACACTGTCTATACTATAACACCTTCACTGTCTACCTGTTGACACGTTACCTATCATGTACTTTGTACCTGTTTACATCGTCACACTTTTGTAACATGTTACCTGTTTCACACGTTACCTGTTGCACACTTCACCTATTGTCACTTACTACTGCAAACTGTTACACATCCACCTTTGTCTAACTTGTTACCTGTTGACAACTTATTCATTACCTGTAACTTTACTATGCTAACTGTTACACCTGTTCTTTAGTCTAACTTGAACCTGATCCTACTCCTTTCTACCTGTAACCTGTTCACTACCGTGATGATTTTACCTCTTGACCACCTGGTTAACACTGTAACACACACACACATTATACTACACCCTGTACCACAGTAACACACACACACACACACACACACAACCACCCAAACACACAACCACACCACACACACACCACACACACACACACCACACACACACAACACACACCACACACCACACACACACACACACCAACACACCCCACACACACACACACCACACACACCACACACACCACACACACACACACACACACCACACCACACACCACACACACACACACACACACCACCAACACACACACACCACACACACACCACACCACACACACACACACACACACACACACACACACACACACACCACACACACCACACACACACACACCACACACAACACCACACACACACACACACACACCACACACACCACACACACACACACCACACACACACACACCCCACACACACACACACACACACCACACCACACACACACACACACCCCACACACACACACCACACACCACCCCAACACACACACACACACACACACACACCACACACACCACCACACACACACACACCCACACCACACCCACCCACACCACACACACCCACACCACACACACCACACCCACACACCACCCACACCACACACACCCACACACACACACACACCACACACCACACCCACACCACACACACACACACACAACATATGTGAGACAGGTGTGTGACATGTTTTATAAACATCTGTCTTCAGGTAAATCTTAACTCTAACTGAAAACTATCCGACGTTCCTTTTTTTCTGGATCATTTGTTAAATACTCTAAGTGCAGACTGATTACCCTTCAGACTGAGCCCCTTCAGACTGACTTCCTTCAGACTGATTACCCTTCAGACTGATCCCTTTTCGACTGATTCCCTTCAAAGAGGGCGCCATAATGCTGGTGAAGGGCTCCTGGTGTAAGGGAACTACCCTTCCCTTCCTCAGATCAACCTTGATCACCCCAGTTTTCACACTGCTGTATGGTCCTTCATGCTTAGTGTTACACTCTGATGATAAAGGGAATAAATAAAGACAGAGCAACACGTCGCCTAGATTACAGCTCTAAATTAAGGATTACTTGTGAATAATTCTACCCACGATATTGTTCCACCCACAGTATTCTACCCACGGTATTGTTCCACCCACTATATTGTTCCACCCACGGTATTGTTCCACCCACGGTATTGTTCCACCCACGGTATTGTTCCACCCACGGTATTGTTCCACCCACTATATTGTTCCATCCACGGTATTGTTCCTCTTCCCCAGTGTTTCCTCCGTTTGTACTTCTGTTATTTCTGTGCTTGCAGCCGTCCTTATACACACCTGTCGCTGTGTTTCTTTCCAGGTAACAGTCATGTTAACAGCAAAGATGTTAGACCAGTAACATGTTGAACGTGGTGTTGTATGTTGTGAGTGTATGTGGACCCTTGTGCCTAGCTAGATTCATCCGTGTAGACCCTTGTGTCTAGCTAGATTCATCCATGTGGACCCTTGTGTCTAGCTAGATTCATCCATGTGGACCCTTGTGTCTGGCTAGATTCATCCGTGTAGACCCTTGTGTCTAGCTAGATTCATCCGTGTGGACCCTTGTGTCTAGCTAGATTCATCCATGTGGACCCTTGTGTCTGGCTAGATTCATCCGTGTAGACCCTTGTGTCTAGCTAGATTCATCCGTGTGGACCCTTGTGTCTAGCTAGATTCATCCGTGTGGACCCTTGTGTCTAGCTAGATTCATCCATGTGGACCCTTGTCTGGCTAGATTCATCCGTGTGGACCCTTGTCTGGCTAGATTCATCCGTGTGGACCCTTGTGTCTAGCTAGATTCATCCGTGTGGACCCTTGTGTCTGGCTAGATTCATCCGTGTGGACCCTTGTCTGGCTAGATTCATCCGTGTGGACCCTTGTCTGGCTAGATTCATCCGTGTGGATCCTTGTATCCATCTAGCTTCCACTGTTGGTACTGCCCCTAGTCTAGTGTCTTGCGATGCTATTTCATAACTAAAGGTCCAGTTGTAAGGAGCATTTTTCTGGTCAGTCCTATTAATGAGCTTCAGTGGACGAAAATTGTGTAATAGAGTATCTGCAAAAAACAACTAAACCCACAAGAGATCTTATGACTTCAGCTGTTTGTGTGTTTGAAATATTATGGACGGCAATTAACTACTTTACTTTGATAAGTCGTAATCCTTCTAGGAGTGACTGTGACCAAGAAAATTAATCCTTGCTTATAAAAATTTACATTGAAGCTTTAATCTTCAAGTTAGCATCAGCTAATTTTTCCATTACTAAGTCCAAGCTCTGAAAATGCATCTCCGTGTTTTGTTATGCCGATCAAGTCGTCTAAGTACACCAAGAAATGTGATCCAACTGGATCTCAGCCCAAACGTTATTTTAAGGAAGAGGTAATGGCGTTCAGGCGTAGGGAGAGCACTAATGCTTGGCTGTTGTAATGAGAGGTTCTTGTCAGAACTCTGGTAACAAATCACTAAGGAAGCAGAAAATAATCTGGCTAAAGCTGTCGTTTCCTTTCTGTGGATCGAACCAAATTGCCTCTCATTACCCAGGTGCTCAGGAATCCTGTCAGGTTCAGCATTTTCCCATAAGTGTAACAATAATACTTTGATGTGACTCATCTCTTCATATCTTCAGGTCTACTCATTGACCATCTTTCTTGGATCAAACTGGATTGATTATCTCCCTGGTCCTGCATGATCCCAACGGGCTTAGTCCTAAATGGTAGCAGGTCCAGCACTCTACTACTGGGCTACGAGGCTTCTAATAGGAAAGTTTCACAGACAGTATTGTGTGTCATGTCTGCATCAGAGGTCATCATCTGTGACACAACTCTCCTACAGCCCCGGTAGCCTTATAACATATATATTCTTATACTACTCAAAGACTTACAAATTTTAGCTTGCTTTATTCGGCAAGAAGAGCGTTGCTATTTAAGCCAAAATCGCAAATTTTACGTATTTGGCACGACATATATGTAGTTATAATCATAAGTGTAATATTGACTTTAAATATGAATATTCCAGTTTCAGATTTTTATTTTATTTTTTTAATCGGGAGGAAACGATAAACCCGTTTTGGATCATATAGTATGAGAGGCATTCAGGTTTGATCCAAGGAAAATGATAGGCATGAGGGCAGCTAGCTCCATAGAGGGAAATTCAAGTTTAGGAACTTCTAGTTACTGATAATATCTGTGTCTGCTAGTAGACCTCTGCTTGTTCAATCTTCATGTGTGGTGCTACACTCTGATGGGTCTTCAGGTTTATTCAGTGTCTCTAGTGTGTATGTGGTCCCATTGTCCATTTAAACCTATATTTATTCAAAACCCATTACTGTGAAGCCCACATATCTAATCCTTAAGTCTTTTCAAGTCTCCCATATCTTCTGGTACCCCCACGTTTATACAAACCTTCCATTTATATGCCAGTCCCCATGTCTTATGAAATTCCCAGAGTTTATTGAATCCTCACATGTCCCCATGTTTTCTCATAACTCTGGAGATTCCCCATGATACCCCATGTTTCTTCATAATCACACATTGCCTACTCACAATCCCTATATCTGTGTCCTCAAAGAGAACATGTATCTCCAAAATATATATACATAACCCCTTGTGTATCAGCAAATTCTCATGTATCCCTCATAACTCTGTGTCTCCAGAATCTCTATATCCACTCCTCATTCCCCATTGTTTACTAGCAGATCCTTAGGTATCCCTCAATGTATCCTTCATAATGTATCCCTCATAATCCTTGGTGTTTATTCAGAAAAAATCCGTGGATATGTATCTAATGATGTTCTTTTGTTTGTCTGCTTCCCAGCTGAGGAACATAAGTTTCTGGACGGTAAGACCCTCATGTGTGTGTCAGTGTCTTTGTGTTTGTGGTTGGTGGAAGGTGTGTCTGGTTCTAGGCGCTCACTGTGTGGCTATAAGCACACTAACTATAGTCACTGTGTGGCTATAAGCACGCTAACTATAGTCACTGTGTGGCTATAAGCACACTAACTATAGTCAGTGTGTGGCTATAAGCACACTAACTATAGTCAGTGTGTGGCTATAAGCACACTAACTATAGTCAGTGTGTGGCTATAAGCACACTAACTATAGTCAGTGTGTGGCTATAAGCACACTAACTATAGTCAGTGTGTGGCTATAAGCACACTGTAGCTATAGTCACTGTGTGGCTATAAGCACACTGTAGCTATAGTCACTGTGTGGCTATAAGCACACTGTAACTATAGTCACTGTGTGGCTATAAGCCCACTGTAACTATAGTCACTGTGTGGCTATAAGCCCACTGTAACTATAGTCACTGTGTGGCTATAAGCCCACTGTAACTATAGTCACTGTGGCTATAAGCCCACTGTAACTATAGTCACTGTGTGGCTATAAGCCCACTGTAACTATAGTCACTGTGTGGCTATAAGCCCACTGTAACTATAGTCACTGTGTGGCTATAAGCCCACTGTAACTATAGTCACTGTGTGGCTATAAGCCCACTGTAACTATAGTCACTGTGTGGCTATAAGCACACTGTAACTATAGTCACTGTGTGGCTATAAGCCCACTGTAACTATAGTCACTGTGTGGCTATAAGCCCACTGTAACTATAGTCACTGTGTGGCTATAAGCCCACTAACTATAGTCACTGTGTGGCTATAAGCCCACTGTAACTATAGTGACTGTGTGGCTATAAGCACACTGTAACTATAGTTACTCACTGTGTGGTTCAAGGTTCTCTCCAGTGCACCGTCCCCGTGCTACGTTTTGCACGTGGTGACTAGCAGAACCTGAGCAATTCACATAAAATAATCACAAAGTATAAAATATTGAGAATAATTCAGAGGCAGATATAGACCTACACAAGACGGGGACTTTGAGCCTGGCTAGACCGACACACCTCCATCTGTGTTTACGATTAAAATGTACTGCCGGTAACTGTGGAAAGAAGACAATCGTTGCTGAACAATCTTTTACCGGGACAACGTTTCGCCTTGTGTAGAGTTTTAGCGTAATGTTTCGCTCTGGCAAGACTAGAAGAGATCAAGTTATGTTTCTCTAGTTTCTCTCTGTGTATGGTTTTGTCGTGACTTGATAAACCTCTACACAGGGTAAAACATAGCATGATAAACCTCTACAGAGGGTAAAACATAGCATGATAAACCTCTACAGAGGGTGAAACATAGCATGATAAACTTCTACAGAGGGTGAAACATAGCATGATAAACCTCTACAGAGGGTAAAACATAGCATGATAAACCTCTACACAGGGTGAAACATAGCATGATAAACCTCTACACAGGGTGAAACATAGCAGGATAAACCTCTACACAGGGTGAAACATAGCATAATAAACCTCTAGACAGGGTGAAACATAGCATAAACCTCTACACAGGGTAAAACATAGCATGATAAACCTCTACACAGGGTGAAACATAGCATGATAAACCTTTACACAGGGTGAAACATAGCATGATAAACCTCTACACAGGGTGAAACATAGCATAAACCTCTACACAGGGTGAAACATAGCATGATAAACCTCTACACAGGCTAAAACATAGCATGATAAACCTTTACACAGGGTGAAACGTAGCATGATAAACCTCTACACAGGGTGAAACATAGCATGATAAACCTCTACACAGGGTGAAACATAGCATGATAAACCTCTACACAGGGTGAAACATAGCATGATAAACCTCTACACAGGGTGAAACATAGCATGATAAACCTCTACACAGGGTGAAACATGGCATGATAAACCTCTACACAGGGTGAAACATGGCATGATAAACCTCTACACAGGGTGAAACATGGCATGATAAACCTCTACACAGGGTGAAACATAGCATGATAAACCTCTACACAGGGTGAAACATAGCATAATAAACCTCTAGACAGGGTGAAACATAGCATAAACCTCTACACAGGGTAAAACATAGCATGATAAACCTCTACACAGGGTGAAACATAGCATGATAAACCTTTACACAGGGTGAAACATAGCATGATAAACCTCTACACAGGGTGAAACATAGCATAATAAACCTCTAGACAGGGTGAAACATAGCATAAACCTCTACACAGGGTAAAACATAGCATGATAAACCTCTACACAGGGTGAAACATAGCATGATAAACCTTTACACAGGGTGAAACATAGCATGATAAACCTCTACACAGGGTGAAACATAGCATAAACCTCTACACAGGGTGAAACATAGCATGATAAACCTCTACACAGGGTGAAACATAGCATGATAAACCTTTACACAGGGTGAAACATAGCATGATAAACCTCTACACAGGGTGAAACATAGCATGATAAACCTCTACACAGGGTGAAACATATGATAAACCTCTACACAGGGTGAAACATGGCATGATAAACCTCTACACAGGGTGAAACATAGCATGATAAACCTCTACACAGGGTGAAACATATGATAAACCTCTACACAGAGTGAAACATATCATGATAAACCTCTACACAGGGTGAAACATAGCATGATAAACCTCTACACAGGGTGAAACATGGCATGATAAACCTCTACACAGGGTGAAACATAGCATGATAAACCTCTACACAGGGTGAAACATAGCAGGATAAGCCTCTACACAGGGTGAAACATAGCATGATAAACCTCTACAGAGGGTGAAACATAGCATGATAAACCTCTACACAGGGTGAAACATAGCATGATAAACCTCTACACAGGGTGAAACATGGCATGATAAACCTCTACACAGGGTGAAACATAGCATGATAAACCTCTACACAGGGTGAAACATAGCAGGATAAGCCTCTACACAGGGTGAAACATAGCATGATAAACCTCTACACAGGGTGAAACATAGCAGGATAAGCCTCTACACAGGGTGAAACATAGCATGATAAACCTCTACAGAGGGTGAAACATAGCATGATAAACCTCTACACAGGGTGAAACATAGCATGATAAACCTCTACACAGGGTGAAACATAGCAGGATAAGCCTCTACACAGGGTGAAACATAGCATGATAAACCTCTACTTAGGATGAAACATAGCATAAACCTCTACACAGGGTGAAACATAGCATGATAAACCTCTACACAGGGTGAAACATAGCATGATAAACCTCTACATAGGATGAAACATAGCATGATAAACCTCTACATAGGGTGAAACATATCATGATAAACCTCTACACAGGGTGAAACATAGCATTATAAACCTCTACACAGGGTGAAACATATGGTAAACCTATACACAGGGCGAAAGATAACGTGATAAAACTTTGCACAGGGTGAAACATGACATGATAAATCTTCAGAGGGCGAAACAGGACTTTATAAACGTCTACACACGGCAATGAAAAACGTTGTCCCAACTGAGAAATAACAAAAGCTTATTCGGCCACGTGCGTCTTCAGAGCATGTGCGTAGTTGTTGACGTAGTTATGATGTTCAGGATACGCCAGGCTACATGATGTTACTCTTGCGTATACGTGTGTGTGCGTGTGCGTGCGCGTGCGCGTGCGAACATCAGTAGTGACTGCTGCTGCTTCCTAATCTGCGTATCATCTCAACATGCGTAGTCTCCACTAATTGTTGACGCAGCGCGTATGTCCCCTCACTCTAATCTACGTTTATTGTGACAACTTGATCGGTTTGGTGTGATGATAATCGCTAGGTTATTATAATTCGTGGATTATTTTAATCAGTAGGTAATCTACACATATGCTGCTATGTATGATAATTTATGTAGCTGTATATATGTATACTCGTAGTTGTATAAGCTTACAGTACTGAGGATCAACAGTGAGTTTGGTGAGGAGTTAATTTGTTAGTGTCTTATGAGATTGGCTAATCACGACTGATGAGTGTAGTTAGTTGATACTTGTGTCCCGGGTGCTGGACTTGACCTAACTGCAACACACTGTCTTCATTAAACAGCTGAGTAGGCTGCGTGAGTAGACCTCCACACTTCACAGGACGATGTGGCTGACACTCTGGCCTGCGTTAAAATATTAATGTGTACTCGCCTATTTGTGGTTGCAGGTGTGTGTGTGTGTGTGTGTGTGTGTGTGTGTGTGTGTGTGTGTGTGTGTGTGTGTGTGAGAGAGTGTGAGAGTGTGAGTGTGAGTGAGTGTGAGTGAGTGTGTGTGTGTGTGTGTGTGTGTGTGTGTGTGTGTGTGTGTGTGTGTGTGTGTGTGAGTAGGGGAGCGCTCTGGAACAGATTCGACTCCCGCACCACAACTAGGTAAGTATGCACTTTAATATACATAGAGAGAGAGGGAGAGAGAGAGAGAAATTGGTATGGTCGCCAAGTAATCAATGATTCACGACAGACCTTGATGCAATCAAGGTACATTTATCATATGTTCAGACGTTCAATACTGGTTAACTATACTAACCTTGTAAGAGTGAATAAATTACCAGGGACTCTTAACTGCACTTACATATATCACACCAAAATTGGAACGTGCAGCGGTTGTGCTCACACGACAAACACATATTGAGAAGTTAGAAAGGTCCAAGAGATACAAAATGCTTGCCAACGTTAAAAAATAAACTACTGGTATGAGGAAATGCTGGAAACACCGCAGGTGTCCACGCTGACACGTAGTAAGGAAAGAGGAGAGATGATAATGACACAGAATATCATAAAAGAAATACGAAATCGTAATAACATTTATTATTATTATTATTAAAGATTCGCCGGTATTCTCCCGGCCCGGGCCTTGTCCAAGTGGTGGTCCGGGCCTTGTCCAAGTGGTGGTCCGGGCCTTGTCCAAGTGGTGGCCCGGGCCTTGTCCAAGTGGTGGCCCGGGCCTTGTCCAAGTGGTGGCCCGGGCCTTTTCCAAGTGGTGGCCCGGCCTTGGCTCCCTCTTTAGGGAGTGTCTGAGACCTAAGTCTCCCATGGGAGGAGGCACAAATACCTCATCTTTGGGACCAATTGTCCCCAGGCCTAGCCACAAACCAGGCCTCTGGTCTGCCATCCCCGCCCCAAGGGGGCTAATGGGAATGAGTCATGTGAGCTACAAGCTCCGGCTCAGGCACCTACCCTACCCTAGAAGGGTTAGGCATGGTATCGATCCGGTAATAACATGATTGCAGACAAGTGAGGCTTGAACCCCTGAGTTTTAGGGCTCACCTGCCAAAGGTTCAAGCCCCTCCCGGTCTTTGATTTGATCATAAAAGGTGAAAGGCCAGATAAAGATTTCTCTGCACCAGCAACAGAAACAACACGAAGCCGCAGTTGTAAACTGACAGCAAAGACAAGAGAGAAGCGAAGAAGATAAATTAGATACATGTGCAACACTTGGGTATCTCTATTGTGGAAACTTTCCTTCACACAGTGGTTTCATCAGTCCAATATAAACAAGAATGGTGAAGATCAGGAGGAGTTTCAAGTAATCAGTCCCTTAGCCCGGAGTCAATGTAATTAGCCCATCAAGATTGATAAGATTAGTGGACTAATTACACCGACTCCAGGCTGAGGGACTAATTACCTCAAACTTCTTCTGATCTTCATCATTTTTCTTTGTACTGAACTGATAGTCACTGTGTGGCCAGACATTTCCACAGTAAAGATACCCAAATGTTGCATTGTGTCTAATTATCAACTTCTCGGTTCTCTGAACTATTATCTACAGTGGAAATTTATCTTGGCATATATATAGTGGTTAATTGGTGGAATAATTTGAGAGGCAACAGAGGCAGTGGAATAATTTGAGATGCAACAGAGGCAGTGGAATAATTTGAGAGAGGCAACAGAGGCAGTGGAATAATTTGAGAGAGGCAACAGAGGCAGTGGAATAATTTGAGAGAGGCAACAGAGGCAGTGGAATAATTTGAGAGAGGCAACAGAGGCAGTGGAATAATTTGAGAGGCAACAGAGGCAGTGGAATAATTTGAGAGGCAACAGAGGCAGTTGAATAATTTGAGAGAGGCAACAGAGGCAGTGGAATAATTTGAGAGAGGCAACAGAGGCAGTGGAATAATTTGAGAGAGGCAACAGAGGCAGTGGAATTATTGGAGAGATGCAACAGAGCAGGGGAAATTTATTTGAGAGAGGCAACAGAGGCAGTGGAATAATTTGAGAGAGGCAACAGAGGCAGTGGAATAATTTGAGAGGCAACAGAGGCAGTGGAATAATTTGAGAGGCAACAGAGGCAGTGGAATAATTTGAGAGGCAACAGAGGCAGTTGAATAATTTGAGAGAGGCAACAGAGGCAGTGGAATAATTTGAGAGGCACAGAGGCAGGGGAATAATTTGAGAGAGGCAACAGAGGCAGTGGAATAATTTGAGAGAGGCAACAGAGGCAGTGGAATAATTTGAGAGAGGCAACAGAGGCAGTGGAATAATTTGAGAGAGGCAACAGAGGCAGTGGAATAATTTGAGAGATGCAACAGAGGCAGTGGAATAATTTGAGAGAGGCAACAGAGGCAGTGGAATAATTTGAGAGAGGCAAAAGAGGCAGGGGAAATTAATTTGAGAGAGGCAACAGAGGCAGTGGAATAATTTGAGAGAGGGAAAACAGAGGCAGTGGAATAATTTGAGAGGCAACAGGGCAGTGGAAAAATTTTGGGAGGCAACAGAGGCAGTTAAATAATTTGAGAGGCAACAGAGGCAGTTGAATAATTTGAGAGAGGCAACAGGGCAGTTGAATAATTTGAGAGAGGCACAGAGGCAGTGGAATTAATTTGAGAGAGGCAACAGGGGCAGTGGAATAATTTGAGAGAAGGCAACAGAGGGTGGAATAATTTGAGAGAGGCAAACAGAGGCAGTGGAATAATTTGAGAGGCAACAGAGGCAGTTGAATAATTTTGAGAGGGAAAACAGAGGCAGTGGAATAATTTGAGAGAGGCAACAGAGGCAGTGGAATAATTTGAGAGGCAACAGAGGCAGTGGAATAATTTGAGAGGCAACAGAGGCAGTTGAATAATTTGAGAGAGGCAACAGAGGCAGTGGAATAATTTGAGAGAGGCAACAGAGGCATTGGAATTTGAGAGAGGCAACAGAGGCATTGGAATAATTTGAGAGAGGCAAAAGAGGCATTGGAATAATTTGAGAGAGGCAACAGAGGCATTGGAATAATTTGAGAGGCAACAGAGGAAAGTGGAGTAATTTGAGAGAGGCAACAGAGGCAGTGGAGAAATTTGAGAGGCAAGAGGCAGTGGAATAATGAGAGGCAACAGAGGGAGTGCCTCTTCAAGGGGGGCTCCTTGGCGTGGTGAAGAGGCTCTTGGTCTGAGGAATTAGACCTATCGGTTTCTTCCTCAGACCGAACCTAATTACCCCCCAATCTCCCCTCCCCTATCCCATCCTCCCCATCCTCCCCTTTTTCCTTTCCTCCTCCTCCTTTCCCCACTCCTCCTTTTGCCCTTCCTTTTTTGCCCTTTGGGATTTCTCCCACAGGCGCGCTAGTTCCTGGTAGGAGAAGGACACCGGGGGTCCACCCCATTCCGTTGAGGTTTTTTGGCGGTGGCGTAGTTTGCCGTGGAATCTGGATTGCCTAGGGATTTTCCCGACCCCTCTCCGGTATCCCGGAGTAGCTTTGGGTGTCTTTTGGGCGACGGGTGTAGCTCTGGAAGCCACTTTCGGATTCCGGGGGTGGTGGCTGAAGGAGGTATGCTTTGTGGGGATACCCGGCCGCCCTCTCTTTTGTCCACCGAGGTAGCTCGGCCAGATGTGGGGTTTTGCTATCCCAGATTGCTGGTTTACTGGCATAAAGGGTGGGGTATGGCACGGGTTCCATGCTGCATCTGCGCTACTAGCGGTGTCGAGTCCTCTTGGGGCGCGGAGGGAGATTTCGGGCCCCTTTCATCCCTCCTTAGGAACTATCCCTTCCCCGGCCCCCCCCTTTTTTTTTTTTCTTTTTTTATTTTTATTTTCTTTTTTCTTTCTTTTTTTTCTTAAAAACAAAAGAAGAAGAAACCCTAACCATGGCACCCCTAGTCATGAACCTGGTACCCCGGCCCCTTCTTGATACCGCACCCCGTTCTGACCCCGCCTCGTCTTTGGACCACTCTTCAGAATTCCTCATTCCTCTGTCCTTTATTGCCGGTGCTGTTTCCTCACCCGCTTCAGGTATGAGGCCTCGACTGACTCCTTCGATTTATCAGACCTTCGCTCTCCTCTGACTATGCTTCCGGCCTCTCCCTCTACGGTGCGGCAATTTTCAAAATCGCCGACCCGTTCCACGTCGGACCAACTTGGCCCCACGCTAAACGTCAACGACAATTACTCCCTGATGATTACTTCCCCACCTTCACCTTCTCGTTCTTCTCAGAAACGATCGACACGTCCTTCACTACCTTTCCACGCTCAGTTTCAGACTGAACAGTGGACTAAATTCTTCACTTTACGACCAACTTCCTCTACTGCTATCTTTCTGACCATAGTTTGGCAAGGCACTCCTACGCATGTTGGTAAGATATTTCTTTTCATGCTTTAAGGGCGGTACGCGCATCATTCCCGTACAGAATGCTACCCAGGCTGTGAGCTCTCTCGTCTTTACCCATATAGATACTGTTCCTGTCACCCTTGAAAAAACTCTTCCCTCAAATTCTTGTAGTGGTACCGTTTTCTCCCCCATACCTTTGTTCAACAAAATTTCCGACATTTTGGGCACCGACATTCTAGAACAGCGGGAACCCCAAAGATCTCCCAATCCTCAAGGTAGCACTTACGTTCTTCCTGCCCGTGGGCGGGGACTTTCCCCCCTAGAATGTGGCTCGTTTAACTTTTGACAGCCGAGAACTCCATCCTCCCTTTATATTAGCAGGACATCGGTTAAAAAGTTCGAAAGGGGTTCCCCACACACAACAGTGTAGAAATTGCTGGCGATTTGGCCATCCAGCGAAATATTGCAGATCTATCGCCGAATGCCCAGTCTGTGGTGCCCATGACCCTTCTAATACGTCTTGAAAACGATCTCCCTTTGCCTTAACTGTCATGAGGTCACCCTTCGTACTCTCGCCGTTGTCAGGTCTATTTAACGAGCGGGAAATCCGTTACCCCAAAGAGACAGAAGGTCTCCTTATGCCATGGCAGTTTCTCATCTCCGCTCCAGGGAGACTCCACGTGTTTCTTATTCCCGTGTTTCAAAACGTCCCCCCCCCTTCTGGTATCCCATCTTCTACACCCACCTCTGTGGTTACCTCTCCCATAATCACTCCTGTATCTAATCCTTTTGCTGTCCTCGGCTCAGACGTCCCCACTTCAACGCCTCAGTCTAAACTCGCTTCTTCGAGTTCTTCTTACAAGCTCAGTATCGACGAGGGCCTCGTACGAACCTCTTCCCAATCGTCCCTCTACTTCTCAAAAGTCAAAAAAGGTCCGGTTTAACACCTCCTACCCATTTCCCCCTCCCCCATTTTACCCTCCCTGTCTCTGTCCCTAGTTCTTCCCCCCTCATGGCTCAGTTACAAGTGCAGAGGTTCACCCTCCTCCTCGTAATGTACCTTCCTCCTGTTCCCTCCCCAAGTTTCTTCCCCTTCTGCCACCTCCCAGGTTCTGTCTCTTCTGTCCCCTGCCCCGCTTCTCCAGTTCCCTCCACCTTTCGCCCCCCCTACCTTGGTACAGTCCAATACAGTTCCAATCTTTACTCATCCTCCCCTCATTCCCATATTGGTTTCCCATACGACATCTCTGAATTCCGAAACACTTGAGCAAACTCTGAATATTTGGGAGAGCCAAACCATCAATGGACACTGATCCACCTTCCGCTCTTCCTCTCTCCTCTGCTCCCTTTTGCGCAAATCCCTTTTTTCACAGCGCACCGTTCCTTCGTGCTTGAACATTTTCCCCTGCCTCCGCATGTGGACTTTTCTAACCCTTCTAGTCCGTAGGAAACCCTTACCTGCGGATTTCAAGTATCTTTATCATTGCCAATCATGGCCTTTTTTCAGTGGAATATACGCGGCCTCAGGGGTAATCGGGGTGAGCTTCAGATGTTACTCTCCCAGTTTGCCCCTGTTGGTGTTTGCTTACAGGAACCAAAATTACACTCGCTGTTATTTTTTCAATCTCAGGGGTTTTTAAATTTTTTGTATTCTTCAGATCCTTTTCCTGATGGGACCTTTAATGAAAAGTGCCCTTCTTCTCCCCACTGATATTCCGTACCATCAGTATTTGTTCATACTTCGCTGCATTACACGCAGCCCGTTTTCCACTTACATTGGTGGTATACGCTCTGTTTTTTATATCTCTTCCTTCTCGGGCATTATCTATTCCGGATTTTGCCTTCCTTGTTTCGTCATTACGCCACCGATTCTGTTACTTGGTGATTTTAATGCCCACCATTTCCTATGGGGAGGGTCTCCTGTGATTCCGTGGAATTCAGTTAGAGGCTTTTCTTGCCACCAACCCCCTCCATGTTTTAAATACAGGTACTCACACCATTTGATCCCCGGAACTCTGCTCTCTTTGCATCGATCTCTCAGTTTGCTCTTCCTCCGCCGCATTGATTTACTTGGTTGTTCTCCCGGACTTACATGACAGTGATCAATTTCCCAATCATTCTTACTTCCCCTTCATATTCGCCACCTCTTCGACCCCACGCTGGCAATTTAATCGGGCAAATTGGAACCTTTACTCACACCTGACTGTTTTTAAAGAGGTTCCTTCTTCGTCCTCCATCGATGAGCTTTTACACCTCTTCTCGTCCCCCGTTTTCACCGCAGCTTCTATTCATACCCCAAACTTCGAGCAGGCATTCTCAGAAATGCGTGCCTTGGTGGTCTCCTGCTTGTGCCTCGTGCAGTACGTTTGAAAACGCGCTGCATGGGGCAGGTACCGGTACAATAGAACCACAGAGCGACTCCTTGATTTTTTAAAAAAGAAGCGTGCGATCGCTCGCGTGTCATCCGTGACGCTAAACGCACTTTTCTGGCGAGATTATGTCTCCCATCACCTCTGCTTCCTCTATGAGTGCAGTCTGGAAAAAGTACGAAAAATGGTGGTAAATATTTCCTGACCGGCTCCTGTTCTGCGGGTTGCCGGTGTTGATATGCAAACCCACTAGATGTGCCAATGAAATTGGCAAAACATTCTGGTCCGTATTTCTCAGGGACTCCATCTATGCCCTCATTTTCTTTCCTCAAAGTCTGACAGAGAGTTAGCACCCCTTGGACTTTTTTCTCTCAGAGAAGAACAGTATAATGTGCCTTTTACACTTCAAGAACTGGAGGCAACACTCTCAGCTTGTCGATCATCGGCAGCTGGGCCGAAGACATTCATTTTTCGTATGCTACAACATTTACATCAGTCAGCCCTTGCAGTCTATTACACCTTTACAATCTTATTTGGTCACAAGGAGTTCTTCCCCAGCTGTGGAAATCCGCCATTGTTCTCCCTTTCCGCAAACCCGGCACTACGGGACATGAAACCTCCCACTATCGTTCCCATTGCTCTTACCAGTGCAGTTTGCAAAGTAATGGAACGTCTAGTAAAAAAAGGGCGTTTTGTGTGGTATTTAGAGACACCCCAACAGTCTCTCCACTCGTCAATATGGCTTCGTAAGGGACGTTCTACCATAGACCCCTTATGCGCTTGGATACGTATGTTCGTAATGCCTTTGCGAATACACTCAGTTATTGCCATATTTTTTGACCTTGAGAAGGCATATGACACAAACTTGGAGGTATAATATTTTAGCCCAAGCCCTCCTTAGGCCTTCGAGGCAATCTACCATCCTTCCTTAAGAACTTTTTAACTGACAGGCAAATTTTCCCTGTTCGGGTTAATAATGTGCTCTCCCGGACTTTGTCCAAGCTGAAGGTGTCCCCCCGGGATGTGTTCTGAGCACAACATTTTTCTCCTTGCTATTAATGATTTGGCCTCTAGTCTTCCATCAAATATTTGGTCATCACTCTATGTTGTGACTTTGCTATTGCCTGTGCAGGGCGGTGACTGTCACCTCCTTACAGGGTTTCTCTCCAGCATGCAGTCGACCCTGTTTCCAATTGGGCCACCACACATGGGTTTTAAATTTTCCAGCACTAAAACCCACCAAATCACTTTCACTAGGCTCTGTAAACTCTGATCATCCTTGTACCTCTATGGCTCACGTATCCCTGAACGTGATTAAGTCAGTTTCTGGGCCTCCTCTTTGATCGTAGGTTTCCTGGAAACCCCACATTACCCCTCTGAAGGCAACTTGTCACAGCCGGCTGAACCTTTTTAAAAAACCCTTGCTCATCTTTCGTGGGGAGCTGATCGTCGAACCTCCTTCACCTACATTCCACCTTTTTTTATCGAAACTTGATTATGGTGACCAGATCTATTCAGCGGCATCTCCTGCTACTCTCTCTAGCCTTAACCCCATTCATCCCAAGGATTACGTTTATGCCTTGGTGCTTTTCGTCTCTTCCCTGTCGAAAAACCTCTATGCAGAAAAGCGAACGTTCCATCCTTATCGATTTGCCGTGATGCCCATTGCCTGCGCTACTATGTACGCTCTCTGATCTCCGCAATCTTAATTTATAGAATGGTCACTGATATTAGTAGACATTCTTTATTTGTTCGCCGCCCCTGCTTACTCCGTCCCTTCTCTCTTGCCTTCATTCGCTCTTGTCTTCTCTTCAATACCACCTTTCTATGTACATGTAGCATCTCACTTTTCCTACCCCCTGGGAGGTCCCAGCTGTTCGAGTCTGTTCTTTCTCCCTCCCTTGCTCGAAAGCCCAACTGTCTACGGTGCTTCCGCTCTCTTTTCTTGACCACTTTCACTCTCATTCTCATGCCATTGCTGTGTACACAGATGGCTCTAAGTCTTCTGACGGCTTTAGGATTGCAGCAGTGTTTCCGGACAGCGTCGTACAAGGGATTTACTATCTTCAGCTAGTATTTTTACTGCTAAAATTATATGCCTCCTTACGCACTTACCCGTATTGATCTATCCCTGTGTCATCATTTGTGGTTTGTCTCAGACTCCTTAGTGCTTTACAGGCTATACAAAAATTTGATACACCTCACCCTTAGTCCTCCGTATCCAACTTTGGCTACGCCGCATCTTTACTAAGCTTTAAAGATATTGTTTTTTGTTGGGTCCTGGTCATGTTGACGTACAGGGCAATGAACAGGCAGACACTGCTGCGCGGTCAGCAGTACATGACCTACCAGTTTCTTTTTGAGGTATTCCCAAATGTACGGAATTTTTGCTGAAATATCTTCCACCTTCACACCCGTTGGCAACAACGTTGGTCTACTATGCTCGGCAACAAACTTCAGTCTATTAACCGAGTATAGGTTACTGGCCGTCTTCTTATCCCAGTGTCGAGGTTGGGAGACTACTCTCTCCCGTTTTCGCATTGGCCATATCGTCTTACTCATGGATATCTCATGGAGAGGCGTCTTGTTCCTCTCTGTGAGAATTGCCCAAGCTCCATTATCAGTCAGCCACATTCTGTTGGACTGCCCACTTTATCAACGAGCACGCAGAATTTCCTCTGTCGTCGTCTTCGCCCCGCTGCTCTCTCTTTTTCCTTCCCTTCTCGCTGATGGACCCACCTTTCATCCGGACTCTCTTATTGACTTTTTGACAACGACTGACTTACTTCACAAATTCTGATACTTTCAGCCCTTTCTACTTGTATCTCTTGCTACCCTCTACCCCCGTACTATCCCCTGCCCCGCTGTTTTCTGTAACCTGCTGATCATCCCCCCTCCCTCCTGCCATCCAATTCCCTTGCTTCCTTCCCTACCCTGCAGCGCTGTATAGCCCTTGTGGCTTAGCGCTTCTTTTTGATTATAATAATAATAATAATAACAGAGGGAGTGGAGTAATTTGAGAGAGGCAACAGAGGGAGTGGAGTAATTTGAGAGAGGCAACAGAGGCAGTGGAGTAATTTGAGAGGCAACAGAGGCAGTGAAGTAATTTGAGAGAGGCAACAGAGGCAGTGGAATAATTTGAGAGAGGCAACAGAGGCAGTGGAATAATTTGAGAGAGGCAACAGAGGCAGTGGAATAATTTGAGAGAGGCAACAGAGGCAGTGGAATAATTTGAGGCAACAGAGGCAGTGGAATAATTTGAGGCAACAGAGGCAGTGGAATAATTTGAGAGAGGCAACAGAGGCAGTTTAACCACTGGTCAGATTATTTTAGAGAGGAAGCCGCAACTCTGTTGTAGCTGTAAACACAGTTACAAACAGACTGTTGCAAACAGGGGATAAAATAAACAGTAAGTTACCGTTCGGTTAATACAAGTGCAAGTCACGAGTCTAGTGTGGTCCCTGGGTGAGTGGTCCCTGGGTGAGTGGTCCCCGGGTGAGTGGTCCCCGGGTGAGTGGTCCCCGGGTGAGTGGTCCCCGGGTGAGTGGTCCCTGGGTGAGTGGTCCCTGGGTGAGTGGTCCCTGGGTGAGTGGTCCCTGGGTGAGTGGTCCCCGGGTGAGTGGTCCCCGGGTGAGTGGTCCCCGGGTGAGTGGTCCCCGGGTGAGTGGTCCCCGGGTGAGTGGTCCCCGGGTGAGTGGTCCCCGGGTGAGTGGTCCCCGGGTGAGTGGTCCCTGGGTGAGTGGTCCGCTATATGACTCACTTTATAACAAACTAAACTTTTAAATCATGTATGACTATATCTAAAATTCTGGTGCGTCACTGCGTTGTTTGACGTGGTGACGTTGGTGCGTCACTGCGTTGTTTGACGTGGTGACGTTGGTGCGTCACTGCGTTGTTTGACGTGGTGACGTTGGTGCGTCACTGCGTTGTTTGACGTGGTGACGTTGGTGCGTCACTGCGTTGTTTGACGTGGTGACGTTGGTGCGTCACTGCGTTGTTTGACGTGGTGACGTTGGTGCGTCACTGCGTTGTTTGACGTGGGTGACGTTGGTGCGTCACTGCGTTGTTTGACGTGGTGACGTTGGTGCGTCACTGCGTTGTTTGACGTGGTGACGTTGGTGCGTCACTGCGTTGTTTGACGTGGTGACGTTGGTGCGTCACTGCGTTGTTTGACGTGGTGACGTTGGTGCGTCACTGCGTTGTTTGACGTGGTGACGTTGGTGCGTCACTGCGTTGTTTGACGTGGTAACGTTGTTGGTGCGTCACTGCGGTGTTTGACGTGGTAACGTTGTTGGTGCGTCACTGCGGTGTTTGACGTGGTAACGTTGTTGGTGCGTCACTGCGGTGTTTGACGTGGTAACGTTGTTGGTGCGTCACTGCGTTGTTTGACGTGGTGACGTTGGTGCGTCACTGCGTTGTTTGACGTGGTGACGTTGGTGCGTCACTGCGGTGTTTGACGTGGTGACGTTGGTGCGTCACTGCGGTGTTTGACGTGGTGACGTTGGTGCGTCACTGCGGTGTTTGACGTGGTGACGTTGGTGCGTCACTGCGGTGTTTGACGTGGTGACGTTGGTGCGTCACTGCGGTGTTTGACGTGGTGACGTTGGTGCGTCACTGCGGTGTTTGACGTGGTGACGTTGGTGCGTCACTGCGGTGTTTGACGTGGTGACGTTGGTGCGTCACTGCGTTGTTTGACGTGGTGACGTTGGTGCGTCACTGCGTTGTTTGACGTGGTGACGTTGGTGCGTCACTGCGGTGTTTGACGTGGTGACGTTGGTGCGTCACTGCGGTGTTTGACGTGGTGACGTTGGTGCGTCACTGCGGTGTTTGACGTGGTGACGTTGGTGCGTCACTGCGGTGTTTGACGTGGTGACGTTGGTGCGTCACTGCGGTGTTTGACGTGGTGACGTTGGTGCGTCACTGCGGTGTTTGACGTGGTGACGTTGGTGCGTCACTGCGGTGTTTGACGTGGTAACGTTGTTGGTGCGTCACTACGGTGTTTGACGTGGTGACGTTGTTGGTGCATCACTGCGGTGTTTGACGTGGTGACGTTGTTGGTGCATCACTGCGGTGTTTGACATGGTAACGTTGTTGGTGCGTCACTGCGGTGTTTGACGTGGTGACGTTGTTGGTGCGTCACTGCGGTGTTTGACGTGGTAACGTTGTTGGTGCGTCACTACGGTGTTTGACGTGGTGACGTTGTTGGTGCATCACTGCGGTGTTTGACGTGGTGACGTTGTTGGTGCATCACTGCGTTGTTTGACGTGGTGACGTTGTTGGTGCATCACTGCGTTGTTTGACGTGGTGACGTTGTTGGTGCGTCACTGCGTTGTTTGACCTGGTGACGTTGTTGGTGCATCACTGCGTTGTTTGACCTGGTGATGTTGTTGGTGCGTCACTGCGTTGTTTGGCGTGGTGACGTTGTTGGTGCGTCACTGCGTTGTTTGGCGTGGTGACGTTGTTGGTGCGTCACTGCGTTGTTTGACGTGGTGACGTTGTTGGTGCGTCACTGCGTTGTTTGACGTTAACCTACTCTAACCTATTATGATATATCTTAACTTAATATAACTTAACTTACCCTACCCTAACTTAATATAACTTATCCTGACATAACTTAACCTAATATAACTTAACCTGACATAATTTGATCTACTCAAAACAAATATAATATTTGAAAGTTACAGAAAACGTTCAGAAATGGACGAAGTAAAAAGAGGCTGTGAGGAGGCGGGGCTCCCATGGTCGTTAAGGCGGGGGGTGGCCTCCCATGGTCGTGGAGGCGGATGGCATGGCCTCCCATGGTCAGGGTTTACGACCACTATTACTGCTAAGAAATAGGCCGAATTCTATTTAGGTCAACAAAGAGTAGAGTGGATGATGAATATTGTGGGGGGAGAGGTGGAGAGGGTAGAAGATTAATGTTGTGGGGGGAGAGGTGGAGAGGGTAGAAGATGAAAGTTGTGGGGGAGAGGTGGAGAGGGTTAGAGATGAATGTTGTGGGGGGAGAGGTGGAGAGGGTTAGAAGATGAATGTTGTGGGGGGAGAGGTGGAGAGGGTTTTAGAAGATGAATGTTGTGGGGGGAGAGGTGGAGAGGGTAGAAGATGAATGTTGTGGGGGAGAGGTGGAGAGGGTAGATGATGAATGTTGTGGGGGGAGAGGTGGAGAGGGTAGAAGATGAATGTTGTGGGGGGAGAGGGTAGAAGATGAATGTTGTGGGGGGAGAGGTGGAGAGGGTAGAAGATGAATGTTGTGGGGGGAGAGGTGGAGAGGGTAGAAGATGAATGTTGTGGGGGGAGAGGTGGAGAGGGTAGAAGATGAATGTTGTGGGGGGAGAGGTGGAGGGGTAGAAGATGAATGTTGTGGGGGGAGAGGTGGAGAGGGTAGAAGATGAATGTTGTGGGGGGAGAGGTGGAGAGGGTAGAAGATGAATGTTGTTGGGGGAGAGGTGGAGAGGGTAGAAGATGAATGTTGTGGGGGGAGAGGTGGAGAGGGTAGAAGATGAATGTTGTGGGGGGAGAGGTGGAGAGGGTAGAAGATGAATGTTGTGGGGGGAGAGGTGGAGAGGTAGAAGATGAATGTTGTGGGGGGAGAGGTGGAGAGGGCAGAAGAGATGAATGTTGTGGGGGAGAGGTGGAGAGGGCAGAAGATGAATGTTGTGGGGGGAGAGGTGGAGAGGGCAGAAGATGAATGTTGTGGGGGGAGAGGTGGAGAGGGTAGAAGATGAATGTTGTGGGGGAGAGGTGGAGAGGATAGAAGATGAATGTTGTGGGGGAGAGGTGGAGAGGGTAGAAGATGAATGTTGTGGGGGAGAGGTGGAGAGGGTAGAAGATGAATGTTGTGGGGGGAGAGGTGGAGAGGGTAGAAGATGAATGTTGTGGGGGGAGAGGTGGAGAGGGTAGAAGATGAATGTTGTGGGGGGAGAGGTGGAGAGGGTAGAAGATGAATGTTGTGGGGGGAGAGGTGGAGAGGGTAGAAGATGAATGTTGTGGGGGGAGAGGTGGAGAGGGTAGAAGATGAATGTTGTGGGGGGAGAGGTGGAGAGGGTAGAAGATGAATGTTGTGGGGGGAGAGGTGGAGAGGGTAGAAGATGAATGTTGTGGGGGAGAGGTGGAGAGGGTAGATGATGAATGTTGTGGGGGGAGAGGTGGAGAGGGTAGAAGATGAATGTTGTGGGGGGAGAGGGTAGAAGATGAATGTTGTGGGGGGAGAGGTGGAGAGGGTTAGAAGATGAATGTTGTGGGGGAGAGGTGGAGAGGGTTAGAAGATGAATGTTGTGGGGGGAGAGGTGGAGAGGGTAGAAGATGAATGTTGTGGGGGGAGAGGTGGAGAGGGTAGAAGATGAATGTTGTGGGGGTTAGGTGAGGCAAGATTCGTCAGGAATCAGGACAAGTGTTTCCTAACGCGGGTCTAAGTGATATGAAGACCCGCCACTACAGCTTTTGGTCATCTGACCGAGGCCTTCCTCTGGCGTACCCATCCACCCCTTTAAAAATTAAGGTTACTGTGTGATACTGGAGGAGAAAGAAAAGTGGAGGGAAGCTCAAGGAATGAGACTAACTAATTTTGTAGGAAAAGTGGACAAAGGAAGGCAAGGAAATTGAGGAGAGGGTTAATGAAGGAGGTGGAGGAAGGTGAGAGAGAGAGAGAGAGAGAGAGAGAGAGAGAGAGAGAGAGAGTGAGAGAGAGAGGAGAGGAGAGGGGGGGGGGGAGGAGGAGGAAGAAGAACATAATTGAACTGATGGTGGAATGCAAACTTGGTGAGAGATGGAAAAAGGAAAAGAAATAAGAGTAAAGAAGAGGAAAACCGACAAGAAGAAAAGGTAAGTATAATAACTTTGGCAGTATAGATAAGCAGGTGTAACTACCTCTGTGTATCTACTGTAGCAGAGCTGCTGTCGTGGTGTCTACCTTCACTAATTCACTCAACAAAAGTTTCAGATTTGGGAACGCTGAATTCCATTCTGAACTTAGTTTTGCTGCAACACTTTCAGTTTCTGTGAAACAGATCCTTATCCTCATCTCAGTTACTTTTCAACTATATTGTCCCTGGGTGTTAATCGACTGGTGTGGGTCGCATTCTGGGGAACAAAATTGACCTAATTTACCCCGAAATGCTCTGCATAACAAAGGGCTTTCTATATAGTAGTATGTCATTGATGTCAGCCAGGACTGTATACCTTGTACTTGTAAAATTAAAGATTATTATTATTATTATTATTATTATTATTATTATTGTCTATTGAATGCTTAGTCACTTGTTGGAAGATGATTTATAGTTCTGTTTGATTGTTTTGGATTTATCAGATTATCACTAATGGATTGTATGTTTTCTATTTTTCAAAGTGGTATTTTCAGTTATGAATGTCTCGTGGTTGCTTAAATGACAGTTTTTTTTTTGTTATATATGCGACATCTTTATGCTGGCAAAGCAGCGTCTTATCTCTACTTTGTTGTGAAGGTCGAGGATCAGGACCATCTGTGGGCACCTCATCTCTGTTGTGTCACTTGTTCCAACAGCTGATGGTAAGAAGTTTACTGGGAGTCATGAATCACAATTGTAGCCTCGATGGTATAGAGAGAACTATACAGTTACAGTTTAAAGTAAAAGGACACAAGTGCAACTAATGTGACATTTTATTGTGGCAACGTTTCGCTCTCCAGGAGCTTTATCAAGCCATTACAAACAATACATGGACACAGAGGGTATATAAAGGCTCAGAGTGAGGTGCAGTGCTAGTGAGGTACCATTTAGATGTTCACTAGTGGTAGTAGTAGTAGTAGTAGTAGTAGTAGTAGTGACAAAAGTAGTAGTAGTAGTAATACAATATGGTAGAGCAATTAATTCGTACATGAGTAAAAGGATATAAAAGCTATTACTTGGGGTAACATAAAAATAGGTTGGACAAATATATAGACTGGAAAGAGGCAGCCTGTTTCAGTGTTCACTCTCTGTAATGTGCTTTGTGTAGTATAACAGGAGAGACTATGTGATGGCAGAGTTTACTGTTTTCAGGAGGATTCTTGCTAAGACTTCAGAGATGGTGAAGCTGCCATTGTTTTGTTTAATTGTATTCGAAACAGCGATCAGTGCTGATTCGAGGCACTTGCGTGTGCGGAAATTAGTTTCTTTAATCACTAATTGGGCGTCTCTGAATTTCATGAGATGATTGGTAGAATTTCGATGTTGTACACAGGCGTTGTTCAAGTTATCGTTCCTACATGCGTAAATGTGTTCATTGAGACGGGTGTCGAGGTTTCTTGCTGTTTCACCTACGTAAATCTTGTCACAGCCTCCACAGGGTATAGTGTAAACTCCTGCGTTGACTGGTTCGTGGTGCTTGGATTTTGTTCTGGTTAGATCCTTTATTGAAGTGCTAGAAGCGATGGCGACTCTGGTGTTAGCTTGTGAAAGTGCTTTTGAAACGTTCAGTGCAACCTGGCTGTTGGGAAGAATTATAACTTTGTTGGGAGTGGTGTTGGTGCGTGGAGAATTAATGATCTGAAGAGCTCTTTTCTTGCAGTCTTTGATGAAAAAGGAAGGAAAATGTAGCTCAGTGAATGTTTGGTGAATGTATGTACATTCCTCGTCAAGAAACTCAGGACTACAAATTCGGTATTATGCTCTTAGGAAAAACCCGATGATGATGCCTCTTTTGGTCTTGGTATCTTGACTGGAATAGAAGTGTGTGAGATCATTTTTATTGGTGGGTTTCCGATAAACTTGAAATCTTAGGTTGTTGTCTACTTTGTGAATGAGGACGTCGAGGAAAGGTAGCTTGTCATTGGACTCCTCTTCTAGTGTAAACTGGATCGCCGGTTCATCTGCGTTGAGCCTTGCCTGAAGATTCCGTACATCAAAACGTTTGGGAGTTATTACGAGGACGTCGTCCACGTAACGTAACCAAGTGACGCTTGAAGGGATGATGTTGGCGAAGTGTTCGGACTCTAGGTGTTCCATGTATAAGTTGGCTAGGACGGCACTGATGGGGGACCCCATTCCCATGCCGTAGGTTTGTTTATAGAGCTTGTTATTGAAAAAAAAACAGTTGAAATTAACAAGGTTCAATCAAGTCAACAAAATCTCCGGGAGGTAGAGGAAGATTAAGGTCCTGATTGACTTTACGTCGTAGAACCTCGATGGCTTTTTTGGTAGGTACTTTAATGAAGAGGGAAGTCACATCCAAACTGCTTAGTTTCTTGTTACGGATGGAGAGGTTTCGGATGCGGTTGAGAAGGTCGCCTGAGTGTTTAAGATGAGCGGGGCTGATGGTCCCCAGAAGGCAGGAAAGACGTTTGGCAAGAACTCCGGCTAGTTTGTGTGGAGCACTGCATATTCCTGACGTGATTGGTCTGAGAGGAATATTATGTTTATGGGTCTTGGGTAAACCATACATGTGTGTTGGTTTAGGGTTGCTTGGTAACAAGTACAGAAGTTTCTTCCCTTCTCTAGTGCGTTTGAGTATTTGTCTGGTTTTGTATAGAAAGTCTTTGGTGAGCGTCTCCCACTGTTGAGTACTGATGGGTTCGTATGTAGATTGATCATTCAAAAGGTCCATCATTTTAGTGTTGTAGTCACTGGTGTTGAGTATGACGACTCCACCTCCTTTGTCGGCGGTGGTGGCGATAATGTTGGGGTCGTTGGCGAGGTCCTTAAGGGCAGTGATGTATCGTCTAGGAAGATTAGAAGGTGGTTCACATAAAGCTGCAGTGAGAAGGCCCTGTATATAACCTTTCTGGAAGTTGCTGTCACTGTGTCTATGGTTCCTGGTAACAAGATTGAGTTGATAGTTAGGTTTGCGTATGTTGGTGGTAAATTTGAGTCCCAGACTCAGTGCTTGTTTCTCGTAGTCGGTTAAGGCGCGTGACGATAAGTTGTTTATCGAAATTCTACCAATCATCTCATGAAATTCAGAGACGCCCAATTAGTGATTAAAGAAACTAATTTCCGCAGACGCAAGTGCCTCGAATCGGCACTGATCGCTGTTTCGAATACAATTAAACAAAGTCTTAGCAAGAATCCTCCTGAAAACAGTAAACTCTGCCATCACATAGTCTCTCCTGTTATACTACACAAAGCACATTACAGAGAGTGAACACTGAAACAGGCTGCCTCTTTCCAGTCTATATATTTGTCCAACCTATTTTTATGTTATCCAAGTAATAGCTTTTATATCCTTTTACTCATGTACGAATTAATTGCTCTACCATATTGTATTAACTACTACTTTTGTCACTACTACTACTACCACTAGTGAACATCTAAATGGTACCTCACTAGCACTGCACCACACTGAGCCTTTATATACCCTCTGTGTCCATGTATTGTTTGTAATGGCTTGATAAAGCTCCTGGAGAGCGAAACGTTGCCACAATAAAATGTCACATTAGTTGCACTTGTGTCCTTTTACTTTACATAGTGTCGGTAATTCTACCAACTTTATTACAGTTACAGTTGCAGTCTCGATGGTATAGAGAGACCTATACAGTCACACCACAGATTGTTATTTCTGTATCACAACAGTGTCGGGATTTTCATTGAAAAACAAGTCCAAAATAATGTACGTAGAATTTCCTTCTGCAGTCAGACTGGTGGAACATTCAGAGAATCTCCCTGTTCCAGTACCACCTTCCTATAAATATATATTTTCGTTGCATTATGAAGCCATTAACTGAAGATTTCTAGTTTGAACTAACTGGAGTCAACAAGAAGGAACCACATCCAGTGGTTCAAAGTGACTATAAATCTTGTGTGTGATCTTAATTCACAAAAGAACAGTGCGTGCTGCTTGCTTCAAGACTCGGCCACAAAAGCCTAGTAAATTTAAATTGGAAGGATCATTATATTACTGTTGTGATGTTAATGGACTTTTTTATACTTGGGAAATCATGATCCTGAACTGTGGTGTTTGTGTATTGATTGCAGCAAAGTAAGTGTGAAGGCAGCATTACTTTACAATGTCAACACCCTACTCCCGCTGGAGACTTGAAAGAAACTAATGAAATAATGAAAAAACTTGTAACTTTGATCAAATATCAAAAGTTTGCGTAGAAAACCTGTGATTTGTTACTGGGACTGCCAGGTGGATTTACAAAGTATTGTTGGTTACTGTACCTGTGGGACAGTTCAGATATAAAGTGGTACTACATTCAACATATGTGACCAACTTGAAAATCGTATGAGGCAGGCGTGAAGAACAGTTATTGACACATAATCTGCTGGAATGACGGATGTCCCTCAACATTCATTTCCTCCATTCTCAACTAGACTTTTCCACCCAACTTCGGTGACATCAGCGATGAACACGGTAAACGATTCCACCAAGACAGCCATCGTTGAGAAGAAATATCAGGGAAACTTGACGATGGCTTTGATGGTGGACTACTACCAGTGCAGGAGAGTCATACTGCTGGTGCAGGAGAGTCATACTGCTGGTGCAGGAGAGTCATACTGCTGGTGCAGGAGAGTCATACTGCTGGTGCAGGAGAGTCATACTGCTGGTGCAGGAGAGTCATACTGCTGGTGCAGGAGAGTCATACTGCTGGTGCAGGAGAGTCATACTGCTGGTGCAGGAGAGAGCATACTGCTGGTGCAGGAGAGTCATACTGCTGGTGCAGGAGAGTCATACTGCTGGTGCAGGAGAGTCATACTGCTGGTGCAGGAGAGTCATACTGCTGGTGCAGGAGAGTCATACTGCTGGTGCAGGAGAGTCATACTGCTGGTGCAGGAGAGTCATACTGCTGGTGCAGGAGAGTCATACTGCTGGTGCAGGAGAGTCATACTGCTGGTGCAGGAGAGTCATACTGTGGTGCAGGAGAGTCATACTGCTGGTGCAGGGAGTCATATGCTGGTGCAGGAGAGTCATACTGCTGGTGCAGGAGAGTCATACTGCTGGTGCAGGAGAGTCATACTGCTGGTGCAGGAGTGTCATACTGCTGGTGCAGGAGAGTCATACTGCTGGTGCAGGAGAGTCATACTGCTGGTGCAGGAGTGTCATACTGCTGGTGCAGGAGTGTCATACTGCTGGTGCAGGAGTGTCATACTGCTGGTGCAGGAGTGTCATACTGCTGGTGCAGGAGTGTCTACTGCTGGTGCAGGAGTGTCATACTGCTGGTGGAGGGGAGTCATACTGCTGGTGGAGGGGAGTCATACTGCTGGTGGAGGGGAGTCATACTGCTGGTGGAGGGGAGTCATACTGCTGGTGGAGGGGAGTCATACTGCTGGTGGAGGGGAGTCATACTGCTGGTGGAGGGGAGTCATACTGCTGGTGGAGGGGAGTCATACTGCTGGTGCAGGAGAGTCATACTGCCTGGAAACTCTCATGTTTACATGATGACTCTGGAAATTTCTGTTATTTTGGTTAAGTATATGTAATATGTAATAAATTTACGTTAAGATTAATTTTCCTTATTACATAAACCACACATAATATTTATGTATAATATATGACCTGGGATTGTTAGGTCACATAATATGACCTGGGATTGTTAGGTCACGTAATATGACCTGGGATTGTTAGGTCACGTAATATGACCTGGGATGGTTAGGTCACGTAATATGACCTGGGATTGTTAGGTCACGTAATATATGACCTGGGATTGTTAGGTCACATAATATGACCTGGGATTGTTAGGTCACATAATATGACCTGGGATTGTTAGGTCACATAATATGACCTGGGATTGTTAGGTCACATAATGACCTGGGATTGTTAGGTCACGTAATATGACCTGGGATGGTTAGGTCACGTAATATATGACCTGGGATTGTTAGGTCACGTAATATGACCTGGGATTGTTAGGTCACGTAATATGACCTGGGATTGTTAGGTCACGTAATATATGACCTGGGATTGTTTGGTCACATAATGTATGACCTGGGATTGTTAGGTCACGTAATATATGACCTGGGATTGTTTGGTCACATAATGTATGACCTGGGATTGTTTGGTCATGTAATATGACCTGGGATTGTTTGGTCACGTAATATGACCTGGGATTGTTAGGTCACGTAATATATGACCTGGGATTGTTAGGTCACGTAATATATGACCTGGGATTGTTAGGTCACGTAATATATGACCTGGGATTGTTAGGTCACGTAATATGACCTGGGATTGTTTGGTCACATGTATGACCTGGGATTGTTAGGTCACGTAATATATTACCTGGGATTGTTTGGTCACATAATGTATGACCTGGGATTGTTAGGTCACGTAATATATGGACCTGGGATTTTTTTTGGTCACATAATGTATGACCTGGGATTGTTAGGTCACGTAATATATGACCTGGGATTGTTTGGTCACATAATGTATGACCGGGGATTGTTAGGTCACGTAATATATGACCTGGGATTGTTTGGTCACATAATGTATGACCTGGGATTGTTAGGTCACGTAATATGACCTGGGATTGTTAGGTCACATAATATGACCTGGGATTGTTAGGTCACATAATATATGACCTGGGATTGTTAGGTCACATAATATGACCTGGGATTGTTAGGTCACTTAATATATGACCTGGGATTGTTAGGTCACGTAATATATGACCTGGGATTGTTAGGTCACGTAAAATATGACCTGGGATTGTTAGGTCACATAATATATGACCTGGGATTGTTAGGTCACATATGACCTGGGATTGCTAGGTCACTATATGACCTGGGATTGCTAGGTCACATATGACCTGGGATTGTTAGGTCACATATATGGCCTGGGATTGTTAGGTCACATAATATATGACCTGGGATTGTTAGGTCACATAATATGACCTGGGATTGTTAGGTCACATATATGACTTGGGATTGTTAGGTCACATAATGTATGACCTGGGATTGTTAGGTCACATAATGTATGACCTGGGATTGTTAGGTCACATAATGTATGACCTGGGATTGGTAGGTCACATAATGTATGACCTGGGATTGTTAGGTCACATAATGTATGACCTGGGATTGTTAGGTCACATAATGACTTGGGATTGTTAGGTCACATAATGACCTGGGATTGTTAGGTCACATAATGTATGACCTGGGATTGTTAGGTCACATTTTAAAGTTTGGGCCTGGGATTGTTAGGTCACATAATGTATGACTGGGTATTGTTAGGTCACATAAATTGACTTGGGATTGTTAGGTCACATAATATATGACCTGGGATTGGTAGGTCACATAATGTATGACCTGGGATTGTTAGGTCACATAATGTATGACCTGGGATTGTTAGGTCACATAATATGACTTGGGATTGTTAGGTCACACAATGACCTGGGATTGTTAGGTCACATAATGTATGACCTGGGATTGTTAGGTCACATAATGTATGACCTGGGATTGTTAGGTCACATAATGACCTGGGATTGTTAGGTCACATAATGACCTGGGATTGTTAGGTCACATAATATGACCTGGGATTGTTAGGTCACATAATATGACCTGGGATGTGTAGGTCACATTATATGACCTGGGATTGTTAGGGGCACATAATATGACTGGGATGTTAGGTCACATAATATGACCTGGGATTGTTAGGTCACATAATATGACCTGGGATTGTTAGGTCACATAATATGACCTGGGATTGTTAGGTCACATATATGACCTGGGATTGTTAGGTCACATATATGACCTGGGATTGGGTTTGGTCACATATATGGGCTGGGATTGTTAGGTCACATATATTACCTGGGATTGTTAGGTCACATATGACCTGGGATTGTTAGGTCACATATGACCTGGGATTGTTAGGTCACATATGACCTGGGATTGTTAGGTCACATGACCTGGGATTGTTAGGTCACATATATGACCTGGGATTGTTAGGTCACATATATGACCTGGGATTGTTAGGTCACATATATGACCTGGGATTGTTAGGTCACATATATGACCTGGGATTGTTAGGTCACATATATGACCTGGGATTGTTAGGTCACATATGACCTGGGATTGTTAGGTCACATAATAAGTCTTTATACTTAACCATAATATTGATCACAATATTTCAAGAAAAATAAACATGATGGAGAATAAAGTTCAGGTTGATGATCATCGCATCACAGATTAATTCATCATTTAATTTTAAATAACATTACATAATGGTCAACCACTTTGTTTACTGAGACAAAACTATTACCTCTACAGATCCACTTTTATATCAATTTACGATGTTCCGTCTTGTTATCCCTCCTGTTGCAGGGACTGAGACATCTTCCGTTCATGAGCTGACATGTGGTTATCATGTCTCATGTCTTCCAGCTATCATCCAGTGTGGCATCTTCAGTGTTTCAACCTCTCACCATAACTCATATTTTTTTTTTTAATCGGACAGCCGTTTTATAGTTATTCTTTGGACCTTTTCTGACTTATCTATATTTTATGTTCTGGTTCCTCACCATTGTATAATTCGTTTAAGTAATATACGAGTTTCTCACAGTTTTGTTTATATGATCTTTTGGTGGCAATTTTCTGTTAATAGTTTCTCTGTCTCTCTGTCTGTCTCTCTCTCTTTTTCTCTTTCTCTTTCTCTCTCTCTCTGTCTGTGTCTGTCTCTCTCCCTCTGTCTCTCTCACTCGTGGTCTCATCTTACTTTCACTTTCTTTACATGGCATTTATCTACATTAAATTCCCTCATCCATCTTTCATTATCTCTTCAGTTTATCCAGTCCATCTAGAGATTTTAGTCATTTTTATTATTTATTTCGCATAAAATTTTGGTAACATCGGCAGGTATATTAATTTAGTGTATTGTCCCTTATGGTAAGTCATTTATATTAATGAAGAACATTACTATGGACAAGCACAGGTCCTTTTAGCACCCCACTTGTGATTTCTCCCCACCAGGACATTTTTCCTCTTATAAGTCATCCCATTTTTATCTAAAAAAATCTCTCTTGTAATAATTTGTATTTTATTCCTCCTATAATTTACTGTTTCCAAATTAGTCTTTCATGAGGAAACTCATCAAAGAGTTTCTTCAAGGCTGAGTAAATACAGTCTGCTCATCCATTTCTTTGATATTCGTGAATTTACAGAGGGAGACGCCGCTGGTTTATCAGCCACTAGGTTTGTGTTTTCTGTAGCTTTAATCAACTTTTCTTTAAACACTTTTACAAATATTTTTAAAACACTTATCAACGAAATCGGAATCCACTTTTAAAAAGTGTTCTCTGTCACTTTTTTTTTAAATACTGACACAAAGTGTGCTATTGGTCTGCTAAGTTTAAATTCTTGTAGTGAAACCTAGACAAACTTGCAGAGTGGATAGCATAATTCTGCTGCAGTCTTTTAAAACCCAAAGATGCTATCCCGTCTGGTCCTAATGTTTTTTATTTCTTGTCAGCATCAAATAGTAATTTCTTTCACTGCTCAGCAGTTGTGTCAGTATCTTCCATTTCTCCTATATATTGAGGGTTTAAATTAACTGTATGTAAAGTGCGTGTGCGTGCGTGTGCGTGTGCGTGTGTGTGTGTGTGTGTGTGTGTGTGTGTGTGTGGTGTGTGTGTGTGTGTGTGTGTGTGTGTGAGAGAGAGAGAGAGAGAGAGAGAGAGAGAGAGAGAATGTAAGTCATTGCAGGAATGGGTTAGGGAAAGACGTATACTCTAGGGAATTCACGGAGGATTAGATTTCCATTTACCAGAGAGAATGTCTTGATGACCTGGCCTCTGGAGTCTACCAGGATTGAAGGACACTTTGCAGGACTCCCAAAAGACAGGATTTGATTGTAGGGCTTCCAAAGGGATTGTGGAAGAGCTATTGACAAGACTTAAAGGACTGAAGGACTATTCGTAACGTCCACCACTTAAGGATTCTCACTGTAGTGTAAATGTACTTGTAGAAACCTCATTAATCTAAGTAATATATATATATATATATATATATATATGTATATACGTGTGTGTGTGTGTGTGTGTGTGTACGTACAGACACACACACACACACACACAGTGACACATTTAGGTGAACAGTATCTAGATAAGGGTAAAGAGCTTTTGTGGCATTTATGGATTTGGAAAAGGTGTGTGACAGGGTGGATAGGGGGGCTATGTGGCAGATGTTGCAAATGTATGGAATAGGAAGGCATGTTATTGAGAGCAGTGAAAAGTTTTTACGAGGATAATGAGGCTCAGGTTGGAGTATGTATGAGAGAGGGAGATTATTTCCTTGTAAAAGTAGGCCTTAGACAAGGATGTGTGATGTCACCATCGTTGTTCAATATATTTATAGATGGGGTTGTAAGAGAAGTGAATGATCGGGGGTTGGCAAGAGATTTGAGGTTAAAAGATAAAAAATCTAACACAAAGTGGGAGTTGTCACAGTTGCTCTTTGCTGATGACACTGTGCTTTTGGGAGATTCTGAAGAGAAGTTGCAGAGATTGGTGGATGAGTTTGGTAGGGTATGTAAAAGAAGAAAATTGAAAGTGAATATACGAAAGAGTAAGGTAATAACAAAAAAAAATTGGTAACTAAAGATTGGATATCAGTTTGGAGGGAGAGAGTATGGAGGAGGTGAATATATTCATATATATAGGAGTGGATTATTATTATTATAATAAAAAAGAAGCGCTAAGCCACAAGGGCTATACAGCAATATATATAGGAGTGGAGTTGTCAGCAGATGGGTCTATGAAAGATGAGGTGAATCATAGAATTGACCAAGGGAAAAAGGTGATGTTGCAATGAGGAGTCTGTGGAGACAAAGAACTTTGTCCATGGAAGGAAAGAGGGAAATGTATGAGAGTATAGCAATACCAACGCTCTTAAATGGGTGTGAAGCATGGGTGATGAATGTTGCAACAAGGAGAGGGCTGAAGGCAGTGGAGATGTCGTGTCTGAGGGCAATGTGTGGTGTGAATATAATGCAGAGAATTCGTAGTTTGGAAATTAGGAGGAGGTGTGGGATTACCAAAACTATTATCCAGAGGGCTGAGGAGGGGTTGTTGAGGTGGTGCGGGCATGTAGAGAGGATGAAACGAAATAGAATGACCTAGGAAAGGTTGGAGGGAGGGGGTAAAGGAGGTTTTGTGTACGATGGGTTTGGACTTCCAGCAAGGATGCATGCTTGCTGCCTCACTCTTAACTCACCACTGCCTCATTCTTGACTCACCACCGCCTCACTCTCAACTCACCACCGCCTCACTCTCAACTCACCACTGCCTCACTCTCAACTCACCACTGCCTCACTCTTAACTCGCCACTGCCTCACTCTTAACTCACCACTACCTCGCTCTTAACTGACCACTGCCTCGCTCTTAACTGACCACTGCCTCACTCTTAACTGACCACTGCCTCACTCTTAACTGACCACTGCCTCACTCTTAACTGACCACTGCCTCACTCTTAACTGACCACTGCCTCGCTCTTAACTCACCACTTAAACACAGTTTCTAGTAACAAGTCTCATATCATACTTATACTACTCATACCCCTAAATTAATGAACATCACACATATATATATATATATATATATATATATATATATATATATATATATATATATATATTACCCCTGGTGTGGCACGAAATAATGTTCATTAATTTAGGGGTATGAGTAGTATAAGTATGATATGAGACTTACTAGAAATTGTGTTTAAGTGGTGAATTAAGAGTGAGGCAGTGGTGACTTAAGAGCGAGGCAGTGGTGAGTTAAGAGCGAGGCAGTGGTGAGTTAAGAGTGAGACAGTGGTGAGTTAAGAGTGAGACAGTGGTGAGTTAAGAGTGAGACAGTGGTGAGTTAAGAGTGAGACAGTGGTGAGTTAAGAGCGAGGCAGTGGTGAGTTAAGAGCGAGGCAGTGGTGAGTTAAGAGCGAGGCAGTGGTGAGTTAAGAGCGAGGCAGTGGTGACTTAAGAGCGAGGCAGTGGTGACTTAAGAGCGAGGCAGTGGTGAGTTAAGAGCGAGGCAGTGGTGAGTTAAGAGTGAGGCAGTGGTGAGTTAAGAGCGAGACAGTGGTGAGTTAAGAGTGAGACAGTGGTGAGTTAAGAGCGAGGCAGTGGTGAGTTAAGAGCGAGGCAGTGGTGAGTTAAGAGCGAGGCAGTGGTGACTTAAGAGCGAGGCAGTGGTGAGTTAAGAGTGAGACAGTGGTGAGTTAAGAGTGAGACAGTGGTGAGTTAAGAGCGAGGCAGTGGTGAGTTAAGAGCGAGGCAGTGGTGACTTAAGAGCGAGGCAGTGGTGAGTTAAGAGCGAGGCAGTGGTGAGTTAAGAGTGAGGCAGTGGTGAGTTAAGAGCGAGACAGTGGTGAGTTAAGAGTGAGACAGTGGTGAGTTAAGAGTGAGACAGTGGTGAGTTAAGAGTGAGACAGTGGTGAGTTAAGAGTGAGGCAGTGGTGAGTTAAGAGTGAGGCAGTGGTGAGTTAAGAGCGAGACAGTGGTGAGTTAAGAGTGAGACAGTGGTGAGTTAAGAGTGAGGCAGTGGTGAGTTAAGAGTGAGGCAGTGGTGAGTTAAGAGTGAGGCAGCGCTCAGATGAAAGGTAGAGAGAAACACACAAAACTATTGAGTAATATTTCCTTGGCAGCTTACACAAGCCAACACCTGATACACACATCAAGTGTGTTGACTCTGACACGTTGATACACTACACACTGTGTTGATCCTGTGGACGTCACTCAGCTGAGTATTTTCTCTCTCTCTCTCTCTCTCTCTCTCTCTCTCTCTCTTTATAATAATTGTTGTTGAAGAGTAAGTCTAAGACTACCTACCTTTATTTACAAGGTAGGAGCTGTTAACCACCTCACTAACTAGAAGCTGTTAACTACCTCACTAACTAACTAGGAGCTGTTAGCTACCTCACTAACTAACTAGGAGCTGTTAGCTACCTCACTAACTAACTAGGAGCTGTTAACTACCTCACTAACTAGGAGCTGTTAACTACCTCACTAACTAGGAGCTGTTAACTACCTCACTAACTAGGAGCTGTTAACTACCTCACTATCTAACTAGGAGCTGTTAACTACCTCACTAACTAGAAGCTGTTAACTACCTCACTATCTAACTAGGAGCTGTTAACTACCTCACTAACTAACTAGGAGCTGTTAACTACCTCACTATCTAACTAGGAGCTGTTAACTACCTCACTAACTAACTAGGAGCTGTTAACTACCTCACTAACTAGAAGCTGTTAACCACCTCACTAACTAGGAGCTCTTAACTACCTCACTAACTAACTAGGAGCTGTTAGCTACCTCACTAACTAACTAGGAGCTGTTAGCTACCTCACTAACTAACTAGGACCTGTTAACTACCTCACTAACTAGGAGCTGTTAACTACCTCACTAACTAACTAGGAGCTGTTAACTACCTCACTAACTAGGAGCTGTTAACTACCTCACTAATTAACTAGGAGCTGTTAACTACCTCACTATCTAACTAGGAGCTGTTAACTACCTTACTAACTAGGAGCTGTTAACCACCTCACTAACTAGGAGCTGTTAACTACCTCACTAACTAACTAGGAGCTGTTAACTACCTCACTATCTAACTAGGAGCTGTTAACTACCTCACTAACTAGAAGCTGTTAACTACCTCACTATCTAACTAGGAGCTGTTAACTACCTCACTAACTAGGAGCTGTTAACTACCTCACTAACTAGAAGCTGTTAACTACCTCACTATCTAACTAGGAGCTGTTAACTACCTCACTAACTAACTAGGAGCTGTTAACTACCTCACTATCTAACTAGGAGCTGTTAACTACCTCACTAACTAGAAGCTGTTAACTACCTCACTATCTAACTAGGAGCTGTTAACTACCTCACTAACTAACTAGGAGCTGTTAACTACCTCACTAACTAGAAGCTGTTAACTACCTCACTATCTAACTAGGAGCTGTTAACTACCTCACTAACTAACTAGGAGCTGTTAACTACCTCACTAACTAACTAGGAGCTGTTAACTACCTCACTAACTAACTAGGAGCTGTTAACTACCTCACTAACTAGGAGCTGTTAACTACCTCACTAACTAGGAGCTGTTAACTACCTCACTAACTAACTAGGAGCTGTTAACTACCTCACTAACTAACTAGGAGCTGTTAACTACCTCACTAACTAACTAGGAGCTGTTAACTACCTCACTAACTAACTAGGAGCTGTTAACTACCTCACTATCTAACTAGGAGCTGTTAACTACCTCACTAACTAGAAGCTGTTAACTACCTCACTATCTAACTAGGAGCTGTTAACTACCTCACTAACTAGGAGCTGTTAACTACCTCACTAACTAGGAGCTGTTAACTACCTCACTAACTAACTAGGAGCTGTTAACTACCTCACTAACTAACTAGGAGCTGTTAACTACCTCACTAACTAACTAGGAGCTGTTAACTACCTCACTAACTAGGAGCTGTTAACTACCTCACTAACTAGGAGCTGTTAACTACCTCACTAACTAACTAGGAGCTGTTAACTACCTCACTATCTAACTAGGAGCTGTTAACTACCTCACTAACTAGAAGCTGTTAACTACCTCACTATCTAACTAGGAGCTGTTAACTACCTCACTAACTAACTAGGAGCTGTTAACTACCTCACTAACTAACTAGGAGCTGTTAACTACCTCACTAACTAACTAGGAGCTGTTAACTACCTCACTAACTAACTAGGAGCTGTTAACTACCTCACTAACTAACTAGGAGCTGTTAACTACCTCACTAACTAGGAGCTGTTAACTACCTCACTAACTAGGAGCTGTTAACTACCTCACTAACTAACTAGGAGCTGTTAACTACCTCACTATCTAACTAGGAGCTGTTAACTACCTCACTATCTAACTAGGAGCTGTTAACTACCTCACCCCATTAGAAACCTTTACCTAGCAACTTTATTAAATCTTCACTCTTATGTGAGATACAAATAGAGAAGTGTGTGAAGCTGGAGTCGTCTGTGGACCGGAGATTTTATTTGGTGAACTAACTTCATTTTCAATTTTTTTATGTACAAGAATGGTATACAGTACCGACCAGATGAAAACTGAGACACATGTGCAACATCTCGGTGTGAAGAGATCTTCACACCGGCTCTACACACCAACTCCAACACTGAAGGATTGATTACCTCATCTTTTGTATTTAGTTCTACTGTCTTCAAATTATGTCCTGGAATCTGTATTGATAAAGCCACTGGATGGCGAAACGTCTACATAAAGATACCGAGATGTTGCACATGTGTCTCAGTTTCATCATTTTTTTTTATACTGTACGAACATGTACCAGACTCGAGTCATTCTAAGAATGAATGATCTCAAATGAAGTGTAGTTGGTGTTGGCTGCCCGTCTTGGGTAGAAGCTCATGTCTTGCTGTCCGTGGAGTGAAGCCAAGTGTGGTACCTTGATAATGTTGACCTTGTACATAACAGTAAGGTCACCCCACATACCTCCTGTGTTGGAGGCTCTGCTGGAATGACAGATCAGTCCAGGCCGGGTCCATGTGAAAGATGAGTCGTCTTACTCTGTTCTCTATTCTGTCAGAAGTCGTAGGTGAGACTGGGGAACGGAGGGGGGTAAGAATCAGTCCAAGAAAGTGGTGAATACTCAGGGTGAGAGGGCATCTGTGTTTGTTGCACTTTTGGAGCCTCTGTTGACAAGCTGATGTTAGTGTGTCTTGGCTGCCTTGTTCGTATGATGTTCTACGTGATTCTTCGTCCCATTTCTCCAACATTTATATTCATTCATCATCATTATCACTCTTGTTATTATTATCATTATTATTATTATTGGTTTATCATCATCATCATCGTCGTCGTCGTCGTCGTCGTCGTCGTCATACGTATTTTGTCCTTTCGAAAAAATATCACAAATTTCATTACGACTTTTGTTAAAGGAGTTCCCTGGGTGACTCAGGTTGAACTGAGAGGCAGTTTTCTCGACTTACCTGTGTGATTTAGGGACAATTTTCAGGTCTTGGGGGACTCAAGAAGTTTGCCGGGTCGTCATGACCAGCAGGATCAGCAGGCGAAGTCAATGGAGGTCTTCTGTATGCCAGTCATGTCATTGAGGTGATTATCCGCGTCCTTCCACGCCCCGCACTTCCTCCTCCAGCAGTGACTGGGGGACCAGTTGGCTAAGGTGATGGTGAACTTTGTTGACGAAGATTTGGCCTATTATTCCCCCCCCCCCCGATGCGGCTGGTTAATTGTGCCTCCCCCCTCTCTCCCTCTCCCTGTGTCAATCCTGTGGACGGTAGCTGCTAGTTTATTGTGCTCTGTCCATCCTGTGGACGGTAGCTGCTAGTTTATTGTGCTCCCTGTTCATCCTGTGGACGGTAGCTGCTAGTTTATTGTGCTCCCTGTCCATCCTGTGGACGGTAGCTGCTAGTTTATTGTGCTCACTGTCCATCCTGTGGACGGTAGCTGCTAGTTTATTGTGCTCCCTGTTCATCCTGTGGACGGTAGCTGCTAGTTTATTGTGCTCCCTGTCCATCCTGTGGACGGTAGCTGCTAGTTTTTTGTGCTCCCTGTTCATCCTGTGACGGTAGCTGCTAGTTATTGGCTATGTCCATCCTGTGGACGGTAGCTGCTAGTTTATTTGCTCCCTGTCCACCTGTGGACGGTAGCTGCTGTTTATTGTGCTTCATGTCCATCCTGTGACGTAGAAGAACAAAGTGGACACAAAAACACTAAGTAGGCATTAATATTAATTAGAAAGCTTATTTGGATTTCCATTGTTTACTATCTGTAGTTAACTTCACAAGCAAGATTTAGTATTTTACTTAACACCTCTGGCACCGTATTGTTACTAATGAAATGCTTGAGAAACACACGTGAGAAAACACTGGGATATATTCATTAGAAAACACTAACGTGACTCGCACCTCACTCTCCTCCTATACATACTGTCTTTTAACTTCTGTATATTACGTAAAGACTCACCGTGTTCTTGTCATAGTGCTACTCCTACCATAGTGTTGTAAACAGTATATCATCTGTACAAACTCCGACACTACTTCAGGAGCCACTGCCGGGTCACCACATGGAGAAGACCCGGGCCAAGGACCCGTCCTGGCAAACCTACGTGAACATAAGAAGGAAGGAGCAGTACAGCAGACCTACTGGCCCATGCTAGGCAGGTCCAATTCACCTACTGGCCTAAGGTCTGTATGTTAGAAATGATCAAGGTCTCAGGACCGAAACGTTTTCTAATATGTCCTAGTCACGCAGGGTTCTCAATTTTTCTTCCATCATTAGCCCCCCTCGGCTTGATGTATTTCTCCATTTACCCCCTCACGTCCATACAAAAAAATTTATCGCCACCATAAAGGGACAGAAAAACAAGGTCAGAAAAAATCAATTATTCGGGTTTTGCACAAAAATATTTAATTCTTTGCCATGTAATGTTTTACCCCCAGAGAGTTAAATCTACCCTCACCGTGACCTGCTGGCCCATGCTAGGCAAGTCTACGTCACTTATTGGCCCATACTAGGAAATACCAAATCACCTACTGGCCCATGTTAGGCAGATCCAAGTCACCTACTGGCCCCAGCCAGTCACATCCAACTCACACCTACCCACACCCCTCTCATGTATTTGTCTAAACTATTTTTAATTAAAACTACACAACACAAGGTTTTAGCTTTTATAATGTTACTCGGAATCTAGTTCCACTCCGGTTTAGCTAAACCCTACCAGCTACACGAGGGTCAGGTCATTAAGATCGCAATTCACCCGCACACTAACATCAAGAATAATTTAGACCCCTGAAATAGGGATTAAGGCGAACTCTGAGTGTATATATGCTGAGATATTCCTCTTGTGTGTGTGTGTTGAGATATACACCAGAGGTACGTGTTATACATATCTGAAATTTAATTCTGAAAATGTAGTCTTCGATTTGTGGGTTAGTTTTGAGTTGTTGAATCAGACGTAAGTGCACCATCTGTGTATCTTTGCTTGTACATGTGAATTATACCAGCCACGGTGCTGTGAATTATACCAGCCACGGTGCTGTGAATTATACCAGCCACGGTGCTGTGAATTATACCAGCCACGGTGCTGTGAATTATACCAGCCACGGTGCTGTGAATTATACCAGCCACGGTGCTGTGAATTATACCAGCCACGGTGCTGTGAATTATACCAGCCACGGTGCTGTGAATTATACCAGTCCACGGTGCTGTGAATTATACCAGCCACGGTGCTGTGAATTATACCAGCCATGGTGCTGTGAATTATACCAGCCATGGTGCTGTGAATTATACCAGCCACGGTGCTGTGAATTATACCAGCCTCGGTGCTGTGAATTATACCAGCCTCGGTGCTGTGAATTATACCAGTCACGGTGCTGTGAATTATACCAGTCACGGTGCTGTGAATTATACCAGTCACGGTGCTGTGAATTATACCAGCCACGGTGCTGTGAATTATACCAGCCACGGTGCTGTGAATTATACCAGCCACGGTGCTGTGAATTATACCAGCCACGGTGCTGTGAATTATACCAGCCACGGTGCTGTGAATTATACCAGCCACGGTGCTGTGAATTATACCAGCCACGGTGCTGTGAATTATACCGGCCACGGTGCTGTGAATTATACCGGCCACGGTGCTGTGAATTATACCGGCCACGGTGCTGTGAATTATACCAGTCACGGTGCTGTGAATTATACCAGTCACGGTGCTGTGAATTATACCAGTCACGGTGCTGTGAATTATACCAGTCACGGTGCTGTGAATTATACACCAGTCTCGGTGTCGTGTGAATTATACAGTCTCGGTGCTGTGAATTATACCAGTCACGGTGCTGTGAATTATACCAGTCACGGTGCTGTGAATTATACCAGTCTCGGTGCTGTGAATTATACCAGTCACGGTGCTGTGAATTATACCAGTCTCGGTGCTGTGAATTATACCAGTCTCGGTGCTGTACATGTGAATTAGTCACGGTGCTGTGAAGTATATTCTCAACAATTCTCTTAACTTTGAGATAACCAACTATACAAAATTTTCATTAACTCCATTTATTTCTTTATTAACCCTAGTTCAATATGGAGTTAGGTAAAGTTGATGTCATCAGTCCCTCAACCTTGAAGAAAAATTTAGACACATGTGCAACATCTATGTGTCTTTACTGTAGACGTTTCGCCAACCAGTGGCTTAATCAGTACAAATCCCGCCTACCAGTGACTGTCCTCGTCTGCTACCCGTCCGTATCCACCTGTCGCCAGTATATAAGCGCCAGCCTTCTTGACTGTGCTCCAGAATCTTCACGACTACGGTGCTCTTCACACCAACTCCAAGGCTGAGGGACTGATTACCTCATCTTTTGTATATAGTTCTACTGTCTTCAAATTGTCCTAGAATCTGTATTGATAAAGCCACTGGATGGCCAAACAGTCTACAATAAAGACCCAGATGTTGCACGTGTCTAAATTTTTCAACTTGTCGGAATTGTATACCGTTCATTTATAACTTGAAGTATATTGAAGGTGGTCAGTCCCTCAACTTTGAAAACGTAGTTTGAAGGTGGTCAGTCCCTCAACTTTGAAAACGTAGTTTGAAGGTGGTCAGTCCCTCAACTTTGAAAAGGTAGTTTGAAGGTGGTCAGTCCCTCAACCTTGAAAACGTAGTTTGAAGGTGGTCAGTCCCTCAACTTTGAAAACGTAGTTTGAAGGTGGTCAGTCCCTCAACTTTGAAAACGTAGTTTGAAGGTGGTCAGTCCCTCAACCTTGAAAAAGGTAGTTTGAAGGTGGTCAGTCCCTCAACTTTGAAACGTAGTTTGAAGGTGGTCAGTCCCTCAACTTTGAAACGTAGTTTGAAGGTGGTCAGTCCCTCAACTTTGAAAACGTAGTTTGAAGGTGGTCAGTCCATCAACTTTGAAAACGTAGTTTGAAGGTGTTCAGTCCCTCAACCTTGAAAAAGGTAGTTTGAAGGTGGTCAGTCCCTCAACCTTGAAGAGGTAGTTTGAAGGTGGTCAGTCCCTCAACCTTGAAGAGGTAGTTTGAAGGTGGTCAGTCCCTCAACCTTGAAAAAGGTAGTTTGAAGGTGGTCAGTCCCTCATCTTTGAAGAGGTAGTTTGAAGGTGGTCAGTCCCTCATCTTGAAGAGGTAGTTTGAAGGTGGTCAGTCCCTCAGCCTGGAGAAGTGTTCATGCACATAGTCTTGAACTATGGAACAGTAAATAATAGGCTCCTAGAGTAAATGTGTCGCATGTGTTGTCAGCGGCACGCAGGAGGGTGCGAGCGTCTGTCAGTAGTAGTGAACTCAGTCAGTGAACTGACTCAGTGAGCCCAGTCTGTAAATTCATGGGTGTGTTAGTCTAAATTAAGACCTGCCGGGTACTATGCTGTACCCACCAGTCATCTGGGTACAATATAGTCGTTCATACAATCAGCACCCAGCTGGGTACAACATGGTCGTTCCTACAGTCAGCAGACAGCTGGGTCGTTCGTTCATAACTCTCTATATAACATTCTTACCTTGTTTACCACACCATCAGGGCGGCACGAGTCAGCTTCCTAGTTCACAGTATATACACCGAGTGGTGTATACCTGCGCATATACACCGACAGGTATAACTCGGTGTATATACACAGAGTGTTTTAATATCTATTCTAGTGATCTAAGTATTCTTGACTGATGGTCACAGGATAATGTACAGTTTCAAAGTTCCTCGTGGAACAAAGTTCCTCGTGGAACAAAGTTCCTCGTGGAACAAAGTTCCTCGTGGAACAAAGTTCCTCGTGGAACAAAGTTCCTCTCTCAGTATAACTTTATCAAGTTATAACACAACTCTGCTGAGTGAAGTTATATTACAACCAGTGTCGTCCATCCCAGTAATATCACAGAATTTGTTGAAAATGGTATAAAATACCGACAAATTGAAGATTAAAACACGTGCAGCAGTTTGGTATCTTTATTGATGGAACGTTTCGCCTACACAGTAAGCTTCTTCAGTCAAATACTAAGGCAGCAGTAGTAATGAAATAAAGATGATGTAATCAGTCCCTCAGCCTGGAGAAAAAGTATTCGAGGTGGTCAGTCCCTCAGCCTGGAGAAGAGCTCGGCTCTGAGGTGTTCTCCAGGCTCACCTGAGAGATACAGCCGGGTGACCCCAGGCTGCACTTCTCACGTGATCTTCTAGTCATATAATAATCAGCAACACAGAACCTGTTAACTTTGTGTTGTTGTCTTTATTAAGGTAATTCCGTGCATTACTCTTGTCCTCGTTGTGAAGTGTACGTTCTTACGTGCACTTTCGTGTGTATTTGCGTGCGTACGTACCAACTTGTGTGTGTACTTGTCTGTGAACTTGTGTACGTATTCCTATATGTACTTTGTGTATACAATTAGTTGTGCACATATCTATGTACGTGTGTACAACAAGTACAGCGCACAAGAACGGTCAGCCTAGCATTTAATGTTTAACATTAATCCTTCAATCAGTGTAAAATTCCCAGTGTTTATTCCCCCACACAAGCAATGGCAATTTATAAATGGGTCGGGCATGTCTCCAGAACTGCCACGGGCGTACCAGGAAGGAGCAAAGTAGAAGGTGCTGTCAGTAAGCAGGTCGACCTTAAGGTGTTAGTGCCGTCACTCACTGACCCTAACACCCGCCGTCACTTACACTTGCTGCCTCTGGTGCTGCCTCTGGTGCTACCTCTGATGCTGCCTCTGGTGCTGCCTCTGGTGCTACCTATGATGCTGCCTCTGGTGCTGCCTCTGGTGCTGCCTCTGATGCTGCCTCTGGTGCTACCTATGATGCTGCCTCTGGTGCTGCCTCTGGTGCTGCCTCTGATGCTGCCTCTGGTGCTGCCTCTGGTGCTACCTATGATGCTGCCTCTGGTGCTGCCTCTGGTGCTGCCTCTGATGCTGCCTCTGGTGCTGCCTCTGGTGCTACCTCTGGTGCTGCCTCTGGTGCTGCCTCTGATGCTGCCTCTGGTGCTGCCTCTGGTGCTGCCTCTGGTGCTACCTCTGATGCTGCCTCTGGTGCTGCCTCTGGTGCTACCTCTGGTGCTACCTCTGGTGCTGCCTCTAGTGCTGCCTCTGGTGCTACCTCTGATGCTGCCTCTGGTGCTGCCTCTGGTGCTACCTCTGGTGCTACCTCTGGTGCTGCCTCTGGTGCTGCCTCTAGTGCTGCCTCTGGTGCTACCTCTGGTGCTACCTATGATGCTGCCTCTGGTGCTACCTCTGATGCTGCCTCTGGTGCTGCCTCTGGTGCTGCCTCTGGTGCTACCTCTGATGCTGCCTCTGGTGCTACCTCTGATGCTGCCTCTGGTGCTGCCTCTGGTGCTGCCTCTGGTGCTGCCTCTGGTGCTACCTCTGATGCTGCCTCTGGTGCTGCCTCTGGTGCTGCCTCTGGTGCTACCTCTGATGCTGCCTTTGGTGCTACCTCTGATGCTGCCTCTGGTGCTGCCACTGGTGCTACCTCTGGTGCTACCTCTGGTGCAGCCTCTGTGCTACCTCTGGTGCTGCCTCTGGTGCTGTCTCTGGTGCTACCTCTGATGCTCCCTCTGGTGCTGCCTCTGGTGCTACCTCTGGTGCTGCCTCTGGTGCTGCCTCTAGTGCTGCCTCTGGTGCTACCTCTGGTGCTGCCTCTGGTGCTACCTCTGGTGCTGCCTCTGGTGCTGCCTCTGATGCTGCCTCTGGTGCTGCCTCTGGTGCTACCTATGATGCTGCCTCTGGTGCTGCCTCTGGTGCTGCCTCTGATGCTGCCTCTGGTGCTGCCTCTGGTGCTACCTCTGGTGCTGCCTCTGGTGCTGCCTCTGATGCTGCCTCTGGTGCTGCCTCTGGTGCTGCCTCTGGTGCTACCTCTGATGCTGCCTCTGGTGCTGCCTCTGGTGCTACCTCTGGTGCTACCTCTGGTGCTGCCTCTAGTGCTGCCTCTGGTGCTACCTCTGATGCTGCCTCTGGTGCTGCCTCTGGTGCTACCTCTGGTGCTACCTCTGGTGCTGCCTCTGGTGCTGCCTCTAGTGCTGCCTCTGGTGCTACCTCTGGTGCTACCTATGATGCTGCCTCTGGTGCTACCTCTGATGCTGCCTCTGGTGCTGCCTCTGGTGCTGCCTCTGGTGCTACCTCTGATGCTGCCTCTGGTGCTACCTCTGATGCTGCCTCTGGTGCTGCCTCTGGTGCTGCCTCTGGTGCTGCCTCTGGTGCTACCTCTGATGCTGCCTCTGGTGCTGCCTCTGGTGCTGCCTCTGGTGCTACCTCTGATGCTGCCTTTGGTGCTACCTCTGATGCTGCCTCTGGTGCTGCCACTGGTGCTACCTCTGGTGCTACCTCTGGTGCAGCCTCTGTGCTACCTCTGGTGCTGCCTCTGGTGCTGTCTCTGGTGCTACCTCTGATGCTCCCTCTGGTGCTGCCTCTGGTGCTACCTCTGGTGCTGCCTCTGGTGCTGCCTCTAGTGCTGCCTCTGGTGCTAACCTCTGGTGCGCCTCTGGTCTACCTCTGGTGCTGCCTCAGTGCTGCCTCTGGTGCTGCCTCTGATGCTGCCTCTGGTGCTGCCTCTGGTGCTACCTCTGATGCTAGATCTGGTGCAAGCCTCTGGTGCCTGCCTTGGTGCTAACCTCGATGCTGCTCAGGTGCTGCTCAGGTGCTGCCTCGGGTGCTGCCTCTGTGCTGCCTCTGGTGCTGCCTTGGATAACTTGATGTTTGCTCTCAGGTGCTGCCTCAGGTGCTGCCTCAGGTGCTGCCTCAGGGCCTGGCCTCTGTGCTGCCTAGGTGTCTGCCCAGGTGCTGCTCTGGTGCACCTCTGATGCTCCCTCTTTGCTGCCTCTGTGCTGCCTCTGGTGCTACCTCTGATGCTGCACTCGGGTTTGCTGTCAGGTGCTGCTCAGGTGCTGCCTCAGGTGCCGCCTCTGGTCTGCCTCTGTGCTACCTTGATGCTGCTCAGGTGCTGCCTCAGGTGCTGCCTCAGGTGCTGCTCTGTGCTGCCTCAGGTGCTGCCTCTGTGTGTCTTTGGTTGCTACCTCTGTTGCTGCCTCTGGTGTGCCTCTGGTGCTGCCTCAGGTGCTGCCTCTGGTGCTACCTCTGGTGCTACATCTGGTTGCTGCCTTCAGTGCTGCCTCTGGTGCTGGCCTCTGGTGCTGGCCTCTGGGCTGCCTCTGGTGCTGCCTCAGGTGCTGCCTCAGGTGCTGCCTCTGGTGCTGCCTCAGGTGCGCCTCAGGTCTGCCTCAGGTGCTGCCTCAGGTGCTGCCTCTGGTGCGCCTCTGTTTGCTGCCTCAGGTGCTGCCTCTGGTGCTGCTCAGGTGCTGCCTCTGGTGCTGCCTCTGGTGCTGCCTCTGATGCTGCCTCTGGTGCTACCTCTGGTGCTGCCTCTGGTGCTACCTCTGTTGCTGCCTCTGGTGCTGCCTCTGGTGCTGCCTCTGGTGCTGCCTCTGGTGCTGCCTCTGGTGCTGCCTCTGGTGCTGCCTCAGGTGCTGCCTCAGGTGCTGCCTCTGGTGCTACCTCTGGTGCTACCTCTGGTGCTGCCTCTGGTGCTGCCTCTGATGCTGCCTCTGGTGCTGCCTCTGGTGCTGCCTCAGGTGCTGCCTCAGGTGCTGCCTCTGGTGCTGCCTCTGGTGCTGCCTCTGGTGCTGCCTCTGGTGCTGCCTCTGGTGCTGCCTCTGGTGCTGCCTCTGGTGCTGCCTCTGGTGCTACCTCTGGTGCTGCCTCTGGTGCTACCTCTGGTGCTGCCTCTGGTGCTACCTCTGGATCCTTTTGGTGCTGCCTCTGGTGCTGCCTCTGGTGCTGCCTCTGCTGCATCTGGTGCTGCCTCTGGTGCTGCCTCTGGTGCTACCTCTGGTGCTGCCTCTGGTGCTGCCTCTGGTGCTACCTCTGGTGCTGCCTCTGGTGCTGCCTCTGGTGCTGCCTCTGGTGCTGCCTCTGGTGCTGCCTCTGGTGCTGCCTCTGGTGCTGCCCCTCGCGCAGGCGTCAATATCTGAACGTTCCCTGTAAACTTACAAATATTATTCTAATGTAGTTGGATTCTCTTTTTCTCTCCGTGGGAAGGATTGTTTGTGGATAACTGGGTTGTAATAATAGTGGTTGTAATAATAGTGGTTGTAATAATAGTGGTTGTAATAATAGTGGTTGTAATAATAGTGGTTGTAATAATAGATGTTCGTCTTGTTTGAGAATAACCATCGTGGTCATCTCGTTAATCATCGTGGTCATCTCGGTAATCATCGTGGTCATCTCGGTAATCATCGTGGTCATCTCGGTAATCATCGTGATCATCTCGGTAATCATCGTGGTCATCTCAGTAATCATCGTGGTCATCTCGGTAATCATCGTGGTCATCTCGGTAATCATCGTGGTCATCTCAATAACCATCGTGGTCATCTCAATAACCATCGTGGTCATCTCAATAGCCATCGTGGTCATCTCAATAGCCATCGTGGTCATCTCAATAGCCCTCTCCTACCCTTCCTTCTCTCTCACTCTCTCTCCCCCTTTTCCTTCTCACTCTCCCTCTCTCTCTTCTGCTTCCCGTTCTCTGTCTCCTTCTACCTTCCCTTTTCCTCTCTATCTCTTCTCCTTTTACCTTCCCTTTCTCTCTCTCTCTCTCTCTCTCTACTCTCTCTCTCTCTCTCTCCTCTCTTCTTACTCCCCTCTCCTACCCTTCCCTTCTCTCTTTCCCCCTTTCTCTCACACTCTCTCTCCCCCTTTCCCTTCTCACTCTCCCCCTCTCTCCTTCTACCTTTCCTTTCTCTCTCACAAAAGAAATGGTGGGGACTCGCAGGAAACAGGGATCAGATGAGAATGGTTCTGGTAGGGAGGAGTGGATGGATGAGCAGTGGAAAAGGATGGAACAAGAGTGGGAGAGAAAATTAGGATATCTTTCTGAAAAAAATGAGAAAGCTCCTGGAAATTGCAAAGAGGTGTGAGAAGGAGACAAAGAATTGGGATGCCAAGTCGAAACTGCAGTAGTCAGGATAGGGTCCTAGAAGTTTAGTAATCATTGGTCTAGAACGTTACAGGGGGCAGTGACCAGAGAAGACACAGCATGTGAAGCTGAGAGGCCGAACAGGAGGAAGGAGATAGAATTTGCTAAGGTCAATACACCTGCAAGAAGGGCCAAGGAGTGAAAGGGAAGAACAGTGGGTGCAGATGGAGGGGTGATAGGTCGAATGCTGAGGCCAACCATGCTATCAAGAGCCACTGGAAAATCAAGGGAAAATTGCCACATACAGCAGATCCAATCAGAGGGTGAGGCAATGGGAGGAGGAAAGGGCAAAATCAGTATTTATCCATGGGCTTCAGGAGAGAGAGGAAAGGACACACACTGAAAGGAGGCAGGAAGAAAGAAAGGAGATTGAGAAAATCATCACGGAAATAGGTGAAGAGATGGACGAGATTGTAAATTTTCAGAGAATAGGGGGTGCTCGAAGGGGAGAAACCGACCGATTAAGCTGATTCTCAGGACGGAAACAGTGCGGAACAGGATCCTCCAAGAGAAACCACGGTTGAAATACTCGGAAGAGTACAAGAGGGTGTTCCTAGACAGAGACAGAACACAAACAGAATGACAGCAGCTGAGGGAGAGGACAAAAAAGCGAAAGGAGCTAGGAAAGGAGACAAGGATGGAACCAGCAGAGGTCAGTCAGAGCAGAACAGAGCAGCAGGGGCAAGCACACACACAACTATTCTCAGAACCCCACAACCTATCACACCATCCCAACACACACTACAATCCATACCCACAGCTTCCACCCAAAACTGAGCTATAGAATTCCACAGTATGCTACCAGGTCTCCCACCCTCACAGGCCCCCCAAACCACAGTGTTGGAAAGGAAACTGAAGGTATGGTACACAAACGCTGATGGAATAACAAATAAGTGGGAGGAGTGGCATGAAAGAGTCAAAGAAGTATCACCAGACATCATAGCTCTCACAGAAACCAAGCTTACAGGTATGATAACAGATGCCATTTTTCCAACGGGATACCAGATCCTGAGGAAAGACAGAGGGAACAGGGAGGGTGGAGGAGTGGCATTGCTGATCAAAAATAGATGGAATTTTGATGAGCTGGAGAGAGGAGACAGCGGAGAAGAAAGTGATTACATAGTGGGAACGCTTCACTCTGGAGGTCCCAAGGTGGTAATAGCAGTGATGCAGTGATGTATAACCCACCACAGAACAGCAAGAGGCCAAGGCAAGAGTACAATGAGAGCAATAGAGTGATGGTTGACACACTGGCTGCAGTGACCAGAAGAGCTCATGCATGCAGGGCAAAGCTCCTGATCATGGGTGACTTTAACCACAAGGAGATCAATTGGGAGAACTTGGAGCCACATGGGGGCCAAGATACATGGAGGGCTAAGATGATGGAGGTGGTACTGGAAAACTTCATGTACCAACACGTAAGGGACACTGCAAGAGAGAGGAGAGGAGAGGATGAACCAGCAAGGCTGGACTTAGTATTCACCTTGAGTAGTGCAGATATCGAGGACATCACATATGAAAGACCCCTTGGGGCCAGCGATCATGTGGTTTTAAGCTTCGAATACACAGTAGAGCTACAAGTGGAGGGAGAAGCAGGAAGGCCAGGACGAATGAAGCCAAACTACAAGAAAGGGGACTACACGGGAATGAGGAACTTCTTGAACAGGGTTCAGTGGGACAGAAAACTGGCAGGGAAGCCAGTTAATGAGATGATGGAATATGTAGCAACAATATGCAAGGAGGCTGAGGAGAGGTTTGTACCCAAGGGTAACAGGAATAATGAAAAAGCCAGGATGAGCCCATGGTTCACCCAAAGGTGCAGGGAGGCAAATACCAAGTGTGGTAGGGAACGGAAGAAATATAGAAGGCAAAGGACCCAGGAGAATAAGGAGAGCAGTTGTAGAGCCAGAAACGAATATGCACAGATAAGAAGAGAGGCCCAAAGACAATATGAAAACGACATAGCAGCGAAAGCCAAATCTGACCCGAAACTGTTATACAGCCACATCAGGAGGAAAACAACAGTCAGAGACAGAAGGGGCTCCAGAGGGACGGAGAGGTGTGGCACATCACCAGGTGCTGGACACGGTACACACAACCGAGAAAGAAGTGAAGAGGCTTCTGAGTGAGTTAGATACCTCAAAGGCGATGGGGCCGGATAACATCTCTCCATGGGTCCTGAGAGAGGGAGCAGAGGCGCTATGTGTACCCTTAACAACAATATTCAATACATCTATCGAAACGGGGAGATTGCCTGAGGCATGGAAGACGGCAAATGTAGTCCCAATCTTTAAAAAAGGAGACAGACATGAAGCACTGAACTACAGACCAGTGTCACTGACATGTATAGTATGCAAAGTCATGGAGAAGATTGTCAGGAGAAGAGTGGTGGAACACCTAGAAAGGAATGATCTCATCAACAGCACCCAACATGGTTTCAGGGACGGGAAATCCTGTGTCACAAACCTACTGGAGTTCTATGACAAGGTAACAGCAGTAAGACAAGAGAGAGAGGGGTGGGTGGATTGCATTTTCTTGGACTGCAAGAAGGAGTTTGACACAGTACCACACAAGAGATTAGTGCAAAAACTGGAGGACCAAGCAGGGATAACAGGGAAGGCACTACAATGGATCAGGGAATATTTGTCAGGAAGACAGCAGCGAGTAATGGTACGTGGCGAGGTGTCAGAGTGGGCACCTGTGACCAGCGGGGTCCCACAGGGGTCAGTCCTAGGACCAGTGCTGTTTCTGGTATTTGTGAACGACATGATAGAAGGAATAAACTCTGAGGTGTCACTGTTTGCAGATGACGTGAAGTTGATGAGAAGAAATAATTCGATCGAAGACCAGGCAGAACTACAAAGGGATCTGGACAGGCTGCAGACCTGGTCCAGCAATTGGCTCCTGGAGTTCAATCCCACCAAGTGCAAAGTCATGAAGATTGGGGAAGGGCAAAGAAGACCGCAGACGGAGTACAGTCTAGGGGGCCAGAGACTACAAACCTCACTCAAGGAAAAAGATCTTGGGGTGAGTATAACACCAGGCACATCTCCTGAAGCGCACCAACCAAATAACTGCTGCAGCATATGGGCGCCTGGCAAACCTCAGAACAGCATTCCGACATCTTAATAAGGAGTCATTCAGGACCCTGTACACCGTGTACGTTAGGCCCATATTGGAGTATGCGGCACCAGTTTGGAACCCACACCTAGCCAAGCATGTAAAGAAACTAGAGAAAGTGCAAAGGTTTGCCACAAGACTAGTCCCAGAGCTAAGAGGTATGTCCTACGAGGAGAGGTTAAGGGAAATCAACCTGACGACACTGGAGTACAGGAGAGATAGGGGGGACATCATAACGACTTACAAAATACTGAGAGGAATTGACAAGGTGGACAAAGACAGGAGGTTCCAGAGACTGGACACGGCAACAAGGGGACACAGTTGGAAGCTGAAGACACAGATGAATCACAGGGATGTTAGGAAGTATTTCTTCAGCCACAGAGTAGTCAGGAAGTGGAATAGTTTCTGAAGAGACGTAGTGGAGGCAGGATCCATGCATAGCTTTAAGCAGAGGTACGATAAAGCTCATGGTTCAGGGAGAGTGACCTAATGGCGACCAGTGAAGAGGCGGGGCCAGGAGCTTGGACTCGACCCCTGCAACCTCAACTAGGTGAGTACACACACACACACACACACACACACACACACACACACACACACACACACACACACACACACACACACACACACACACACACACACACGCACACACACGCACGCTTGGAAATTGAAGACTCAGATGAGTCAAAGGGATGTTAGGAAGTATTTCTTCAGTCATAGAGTAGTCAGGAAGTGGAACAGTCTGGCGAGTGTTGTAGTGGAGGCAGGAACCATACATAGCCTTAAGACGAGGTATAGTAAAGCTCATGGAACAAGGAGAGAGAAGACCTATTAGCGTTCAGTGAAGAGGCGGGGTCAGGAGCTGAGTCTCGACCCCTGCAACCACAATTAGGTGAGTACACACACACACACACACACACACACACACACACCGTCAAAGACTGCCCAGTGAAGATATAATGTTACATAAGCTGCTACAATGATGAACACACAAAGACTGCACCTCAGTCTCTCTGCTGAAATGTCTCAGCTGTAAAAATGACCACCACACTCCTGCAGTCAAGTGCCCAAATAAGAAGGAAATCGTCAACAAAAGGAGGACCAAAAGCTCAGCTATACCAAGACCCTCCAACCTATGCTGCCATCACTCGACTTCAGGCTGACACCAAGAAGATTCTTCAGGTCACACAACAACCTGTCTCAACTACCAACATTATTCCAACACTCCCAGAGGGCGCACCGATCATGTACTGCATGATGTACACCCACATGAAAAAGCCACCTTCCCTGCAGCCTTCAACTCCACAATAAATAAACTCTTCCGCCTCAACCTTCCCAGCTTCAATTTTCCTGACACTTGCATCATCGGCGGAATACTGGAAATCTTCAACACAGGAGGCATCACCTCACACCTTTGAATAGGAAATGGAAGTCGACGACCACACCTCGGCTTCACCTGGACAAACCCACGATCCTTCACTACACCTACGAAGAAGAACACAATGTTCACCAGAGCACCACCCTCAGTTCTTCAATAGAACTCTCAAATACACTTCCGTTGTCCCATTCACCTTCACACCGTAACAAATACGAGATTTTATTAAACAATTCATGGAAGACTTTGACAACTATGCACAACTTACGTACCTAACAAAAGAAGTGTTTAAAATTTTTGAGAATGGGTCATTCCAATTAAGACAATAAACTGAACATGTAAACTCCTGCAGGAGTTCCCAGTTTGAATACCATCAAGCACTCAGTTGTTGGGTCAGGCTCTGGTTCCGTTCCTGAGACTGAAGACACTACTTTCCAGCACTATTCTTCTATAGCCACTTGCACCTCTCTCCGTACCCGAGAGTTGGTTTCAGTTGTAGATGTTATCTGTACCAAGATACTGTTGTGTTGCTGTGTCACATCCGAAGAAGGGGGGGGGTAGATCCAAATCCTTGCATCAAGAGATCTTCACCAGCATCAAGGTCGCCACCTTTCAGGAATGATGAGGATAGTCATTATTCTTTCATCCTTTTACTGTTACTCTCCTCACGTTGATTCCTCCGTCTCTCTCACTCTTCCTCCATTCTTCTTACAAATACTTCCTTTCCATCGCGTAAGAGTTTTTCCAGTTTAATGTGAGCGGAGGATAGCGGATATTGGCGGCCAAACTTTGTATATTACTGAACCACAAGTTACCCTGCAATTTACACTGCTCTCGCCGTCCCCTGAGAGATAGAGAGAGAGATAGATAGATAGATAGCTAGCTAGAGAGAGAGAACACACTAGCAGCCTCTGGCTCTGCACTATACCTCCTCAGTGATTACTTTTAAGGTAGATCTCTACGAGTAGTTATCAACGGGTCAGAGTCAACGAGACAGTGGGTGTCTGTTCCACAGGGAAGTGTGTTGGGGCAGTTGTTATGGAATGCTTACTTCAATGACCTTCATCTTGTCCCAGAATTCCATGCATATGCAGACGACTATACTCTGACATTTACTTAGTACACTGGCTGACTAGTACACTGGCTTGCTGGCTGACTAGTACACTAGCTGTCTGGCCGACTAGTACACTGGCTGGCCGACTAGTACACTGGCTGACTGGCTGACTAGTACACTGACTTACCATACCACGGGCGGGATTGAACCCGCGGTCAGAGAGTCTCAAAACTCCAGACCGTCGCGTTAGTACACTGACTTGCTGGCTTACTAGTACACTGGCTGACTGGCTGATTACTATACTCCTTGGCTGGCTGACTAGTACACTGCCAGGCTGGCTGGCTGGCAGGCATACTGGCTACCTGGCTGGCAGGCAGGCATGTTGGCTGGCTGACTGACTAGTACACTGGCTGGCTGGCTGGCTGGCTGACTAGTACACTGGCTGGCCGGCTGACTAGTACACTGGCTGGCTGGCTGACTAGCTGAGTATTGCACTCACTGGATGGCTAAGTAATACGCAGGCAGGCATGCTGGCTGGCTGGCTGGCTGGCTTATGAAGCATCGTGTACTCGGTCTAGGACACACTACACATCTCGCCTCGTTACTCCACTAGTAAAGGAGGTGAAGTTTTTTGATTGGTTACTTTTAGCTGATGATGAGTTTCCCTGTTAGATAGAGGCTATGTTGATAATTTCATGTGACCCTGAAAGGTTCCAATTAGGCATAAAAGAAAGAATAATACTCAAGTATCACATGCCTGGCAGTGTGGGTCAGAAATTTTCCCACGCCACCACAGCCTTTACACTCACAAATTCAGCACACTGCGAACCCTTATTGACAACGTTTCGCCCACATTGTGGGCTTTATCGCACTCTATGGTCGAAACGTTGTCAGTGAAGGATCGCGTTATACTGCATTAATTCATTTTTCCCGTGGTGTGTATGTGGGTATTACACAGCACTTGTCACCAGCAAGTGTCTTCAGCGTGTCGTCTGGTCTGGTCTAAGTTGTGTACTTTACCTTCTAGAAATAATATCTAAGTTGTGTACTTTACCTTCTAGAAATAGACTAAAATTAACTGTAACCTTTAAAGTGTGTGATAGAGAGGAAGATAACAAAACGCTCTGATTGGTCAATTATTACTTTAACAAGACGTTCTGATTGGTCGATTTATGCTTTACTAAACGTTCTGATTGGTCGAGTTATATTTTACGGGACGCTCTGATTGGTCGATTCAAACTTTACTAGACGCTTTGACTGGTCGATTCAGCCTTTACTAGATACTCTGATTAACTGATTCAGACTATGCTAGACACTGCTTGATCGACTCAAATTTTACTAGACCCTCTGATTGGAATATACAGTAGGGGTGTATATGTAAATATACAATAGTATTGTATATGAAGGTTACGCGTCTTGTATAGCTGACACTAGTGGCGTAGTGAAGAACCAATATTGTCCTTTTTAGTCATTAAGTCTGTGTGATGCTGCTGACTCTCTCTCTCTCTCTCTCTCTCTCTCATGGAGACAGTGAAGACCCACTTCCTACAGCAGGTAACATTTGCATGACAAACCGGGCTGGCTGTTGCTGTGTTGTTGTGTCTTACCTGCAAGGTCAGTAACACTGCAGGCGTAATGACGTGTAAGTGTGGGTACCTGGAGGTGAAGACGTGTAAGTGTGGGTACCTGGAGGTGAAGACGTGTAAGTGTGGGTACCTGGAGGTGAAGACGTGTAAGTGTGGGTACCTGGAGGTGAAGACGTGTAAGTGTGGGTACCTGGAGGTGAAGTGTAAATGTGGGTACCTGGAGGTGAAGAAGTGTAAATGTGGATTAATATTGTTTATAAAGTGGGGGGGGGGAGGAGGTGTAAATATGGAGGGGCAGTGTAATCAAGTTTTTAATTAGATTGTGGGTTGGCAGCTATATATTCAACACTTCATATTATGGCAGAAGTCTTGGTGTTTCCTGCTCCTCTGATAAACATTCACCATGGTTCGCCAATCTTAGTAACTTATTTATACATCTGTTTTTATTCTTTATTGAGTTATTTCGTCTTTCTATTTTTTTAATTTCTGTAAGTTATTTAATCCTGTGATGTTAACCCGAATCCCGTGGATAAAAGAGTTTAGAATCCTTTCCTAATGTGAGTGTTGTCGATGGTATTTTAAATATCTGCAAGAAGCTGGTTAGTCCATTTCAATCATGCTTTTACCAAAAAAAAAACTGAAACTGAGCTTGATTGTGTTGGATGTAGCTGATTGTTAGACAGCTGATTGTTACTGTTGTGGGATTTTCTAGCACTGAGCGGAACAATATTAAAACATGTTGGAGAGTTTGAATGGAGAGAAGTTAAGGAAGTAAAGTATACGTGAGAGAGAGAGAGAACAAAACTAAATGAGGAGGAGCAATACTGAATGAATAATTGTGTTCAAGAAAGAGGCCATATTTTTTTAAATCAAAGAATTACCTTGTTGAGAGACAAGGTTGGCTGTGAGAGGTGAGTAACACCAACAATGTTGGTGATACTTGTAACACCTGGAGGCCAGAAGTGTCTGCAGTAAAGTGAGTCACGCAAGTGTGTTCCGTGCAGAAAATTTAGGCCATGTGTTTTTATCCAAATCGTTGTTCTCAAGTGGAAGACACTGATAGAGAAGTATATGTTGAGAGTGCCAGAGCCAGATGGCACTCAGTGACTTTTAGTTAGGTTTACTTAATGTGATGTTAGTACGAGTGGTAACCAGCCCGTTGTTCCCGATAATTTAGTCGCTTCTGTTTGTGTGTGGTGTGTGTGTGTGTGTGTGTGTGTGTGTGTGTGTGTGTATACTCACCTAATTGTGGTTGCAGGGGTCGAGACTCGGCTCCTGGCCCTGCTTATTCACTGATCGCTACTAGGTCCTCTCTCTTTTTGCTCCCTGAGCTTTGTCATACCTCGTCTTAAACCTATGTATGGTTCCTGCCTCCACTACATCACTTGCTAGACTATCCCACTTCCTGGCGACTCTGACTGAAGAAATACTTCCAAACATCCCTGTGACTCGTCTGAGTCTTCAGCTTCCAGTTCTGACCCCTTGTTTCTGTGTCCCCTCTCTGGAACATCCTGTCTCTGTCCACCTTATCTATTCCACGCAGTATTTTGTATGTCGTTATCATGTCTCCCCTGAACCTCCTGTCCTCCAGTGTCGTCAGGCCGATTTCCCTCAACCTGTCTTCGTAGGACATTCCCCTGAGCTCCGGGACTAGCCTTGTTGCAAACCTTTGTACTTTCTCTAATTTCTTGACGTGCTTGACCAGATGTGGGTTCCAAACTGATGCTGCGTACTCCAGTACGGGCCTGACGTACACAGTGTACAGTGTCTTGAACATTCCTTACTAAGGTATCGGAACGCTATTCTCAGGTTTGCCAGGCGCTCATATGTTGCAGCAGTTATCTGGTTGATGTGTGCCTCGGGAGACGTGCTCGGTGTTATGGTCACCCCAAGATCTTTCTCCTTGAGTGAGGTTTGCAATCTTTGTCCACCTAGCCTATTCTCTGCGGTCTTCTTTGCCCTTTCCCAATGTTCATGACTTTGCATTTGGCAGGGTTGAATTCGAGAAGCCAGTTGCTGGACCACGTGTCCAGCCTGTCCAGGTCTCTTTGTAGTCCTCATCTGATTTAATTCTACTCATTAACTTCACATCATCTGTGAACAGGGACACTTCAGAGTCTATCCCTTCCATCATGTCATTCACATATACCAAAAATAGCACTGGTCCTAGGACTGACCCCTGTGGGACCCCGCTCGTCACAGACGGGGTCCCACAGGGCCTTCGACGCAGGAACTGTCGAAGGCCTTCCTGCAGTCCAGGAAAATGCAATCAACCCACCCCTCTCTTGTGTGTGTGTGTGTGTGTGTGTGTGTGTGTGTGTGTGTGTGTATGCGCAAAATAACCAATTTGGGAGTTGAATGATAGCTCTAGGCCTTTCGTGGTGCAATCAACAAATCATCAGAAGCTTGCAATGCTGCAGAAAAGAGGAGGAAATCCAAGCAAATTCGTTGGAAGCGTAACATTGTTCCCAGACAGTATTATTAAGGCTTAAGTTGTTACCCAGGTAACGTCTTATAAGAAAGTTGACACTACACATACATCGAGGACACAGTCAAGTATTCGTGAGTTATGACACTGAGGAAGGGACTACTAGATGGATGGCGATGTCAACTCCACCAGTATATATTTATCCTGAGTAGGAATATATTGAGATGGATGTGTTGGCCTGGGAGGCCTCGTGGAGACGCGCTGCAACAACACTAAAATGTGTGTTCAGAATGATGCGTAGAGTCAAGCGAATGAATGTGTATTTCTCCGATGCGTTGTGAACCTCCTATGAGGCGGCACTTGTGACCACTGTGAACCTGGTATGAGGCGGCACTTGTGACCACTGTGAACCTCGTATGAGGCGGCACTTGTGACCCACTGTGAACCTGGTATGAGGCGGCACTTGTGACCACTGTGAACCTGGTATGAGGCGGCACTTGTGACCACTGTGAACCTGGTATGAGGCGGCACTTGTGACCACTGTGAACCTGGTATGAGGCGCACTTGTGACCACTGTGAACCTCGTATGAGGCGGCACTTGTGACCACTGTGAACCTGGTATGAGGCGGCACTTGTGACCACTGTGAACCTGGTATGAGGCGGCACTTGTGACCACTGCGAACCTCGTATGAGGCGGCACTTGTGACCACTGTGAACCTGGTATGAGGCGGCACTTGTGACCACTGTGAACCTGGTATGAGGCGGCATTTGTGACCACTGTGAACCTGGTATGAGGCGGCACTTGTGACCACTGTGAACCTGGTATGAGGCGGCACTTGTGACCACTGTGAACCTCGTATGAGGCGGCACTTGTGACCACTGTGAACCTGGTATGAGGCGGCACTTGTGACCACTGTGAACCTGGTATGAGGCGGCACTTGTGACCACTGCGAACCTCGTATGAGGCGGCACTTGTGACCACTGTGAACCTGGTATGAGGCGGCACTTGTGACCACTGTGAACCTGGTATGAGGCGGCACTTGTGACCACTGTGAACCTGGTATGAGGCGGCAATTGTGACCACTGTGAACCTGGTATGAGGCGGCAATTGTGACCACTGTGAACCTGGTATGAGGCGGCATTTGTGACCACTGTGAACCTGGTATGAGGCGGCACTTGTGACTGACTTACACAGATGAGTTATTTAGCTGTTTTAACTTTTAAGGTTTGTAAATATACGATATTACAAGGACCTCCAGTGAAAATAAGTTACTTCGACTTGTTTTTTGAGGGGATTATCTTAGGTAATTTACTGTGCTAAACAACCACGGGAGGAGTTGAATGATAGCTCTAGGCCTTTCGTTTTGCAAGCAATACATCATCAGGAGCTTGCAGTGTTGCAGAAAAGAGGAGTAGGTCCAAGCAAATACGATCAGTGGGAACGCAAACGGCAAAACATAGGTAGGTTAGCATGGGTTCTAGTGGAACCCATGTTAACCTCCCTATGGTGTATAAATATACCTAGTTGAATATGTCTTATTGTAACCAGCTGGCTCAGTGGCTTACGAGCTGGTCTGGAGTTTTACGACTTACTTGCTGTAAGTTCAGCCCCCATCCGTACCTTGGTTTGTCTGCAAGAGACACTCAAGTGTTGCAGTTGTGCCTCACTCAGTCAACCTGCCACCATTAACAACAATGATGCCAAACTCTCTAATTACTCTCCCCCGCGTGTAGGCACAACGCCCAAATACTTACAGCCAGGACTCAATTAGTGCGAAGGAAGGATCCCATTCAGTCCCACTGTGTGGGACTGAACAGCTCGTTGAAGATGACACTCAACAACAGAAGTGACTTGCACCTTACGAACATCAGAAAACAAATGTATTTTCAACTTATTCGCCACCTTCTCTCCCCTAAGTCATCCTCGGCAGAAACGTTGGGTGATTAATTTGGAATATTATGTCCGTGGAGAAAGCGACGTTCTTGAAGGATGAGCGGGCAGTTACATTTAAACAAATTAATTTTTATATATTAAAGAATAAGGTTAAAATACTCTATTAGGTTGTCTTAGTGACTCTTTGGTTATTATATTCAGCAGATCATTCTCGCACCATGAGTGATCGTCGTGTAGACTTCAACGTTACTTTTTTGGTCCTCTAGAACCGCCCTGCCAGACGTGTCTCAGGCGCTGTTTTATATTGGGGTTATTTGTGGTTAAATATACGCTATTATGGGTTGATGTAACCTAACTCAAACTTAAATTAACTCTAGCCAAACCTAACCTAACCTAACCTAACCTAATTTAACCTAACCCAGCCTAACTTAACCTAACCTAACCCAGCCTAACCTAACCTAACTTAACTCAACCTAACTAAACCCAACTTAACCTAACGTAACCAAATCCAACCTAACCTAACCTAACTAAACCCAACCTAACGTAGCCTAGCTAAACCCAACCTAACCTAACTAAACCCAACCTAACCTAACTAAACTTAACCCAATCTAACCCAACCCAATGTAACCCAACCTAACCTTACTCAGCCTAACCTAACCTAACCCAGTCTAACCTACCTAAACCCAATCTGCCCAACTCATCCTAAATTGACTAAACTCAACCCACCCAACCTAACATAACTCAAGCTAAGCTAATTCGACTCAACCTAACCTAACCTAATTCAACCTAACCTAACCTAATTCAACCTAACCTAACCTAACTCAACCTAACCTAATTCATCTTAACCTAATTCAACCTAACCCACCTAATTCAGTGTAACCTAACCTAATCAAACTCACCCTAACCTAACCTAACCTAACCTTAACTCAACCTAACCTAACCCAGTGTAACCCTAAAACAAACACACACACACACACACACACACACACACACCACACACACACACACACACACACACACACACACCACACACACACACACCACACACACACATATAGTGGTGTGTGTGTGGTGTGTGTGTGTGTGTGTGTGTGTGTGTTAACACATCGGTCGCTTCCCACCAAGGCAGGATGGCCCGATAAAGAAAAATTTTAATCATTCACTCCATCTCTCTTTCCAGAGGTGCACTTACACTACAGTTATAAAACTGCAACATTAACACCCCTCCTTCAGAGTGCAGACACTGTACTTCCCATCTCCAGGACTCAAGTCCGGCCTGCCGGTTTCCCTGAATCCCTTCATATATATTACCTAGCTCACACTCCAACAACACGTTAAGTCCTAAAAACCATGTCTCCATTCGATCCTATCTAACAGTCACGCATGCCTGCTGGAAGTCCAAGCCCCTCGTACACAAAACCTTTACCCCCTCCCTCCAACCTCTCCTAGGCCGACCCCTAACCGCCTTGCTTCTGCTACAGATTTATACACTCTTGAAGTCATTCTATTTCGCTCCATTCTCTCTACATGTCCGCACCACCTCAACAACCCCTCCTCAGCCCTCTGGACAACAGTTTTGGTAATCCCGCACCTCCTCCTAATTTCCAAACTACGAATTCTCTGCATTATATTCACACCACACATTGCCCTCAGACACAACATCTCCACTGCCTCCAGCCTTCTCCTTGTTGCAACATTCATCATCCATGCTTCACACCCATTTAAGAGCGTTGGTATTGCTATACTCTCATACATGTATGTTTGTATGTATGCATGTATATGGACGTAGAGACAATGTAAATAATTTCGCCTGTTTGCGAATTGTTAAATAAATATATAAATATATATATTTTATATATATATAATATAAATAAAATATATATATATAAAATATATATATAAATATATATGTTTTTTTGTGTGTTTTGGGGTGCCGAATATGTAAAACTGGTAAATTTTAGCAAGAACTCATTTAAAATTAAGTCCTTTCTAAAATTTTCTCTTATACGTTTAAAGATGTAAAAATTCATAATTTTGCACCAAAAGGAACTTAGAAAACTTACCTAAGCTTATTATAACAAGCGCAATTTCTTTTAGCCTAACCCAACTAAATATATTTTAGATTTGTTTACAGTAATTTAATACTAAACAAACATAGTGAAATATATATTTTTCGTTAGGTTCAGAATGATTTTGGCGAAATTATTGCATACACAAATTTTCACTTGTCCTATATGGCAAGATGAGCGTTGCTATTTAAGCCAAGATCGCAAGTTCTGCCTATTCGGCACGACACACACACACACACACACACACACACACACACACACACACACACACACACACACACACACACACACACACACTATATATATGTGTGTGTGTGTGTGTGTGAACAGTATTTAGAAAAAATATATATATTTGAACAGTATTTAGATAATGGTTGGGAAGTTTTTATTGCATTTATGGATTTAGAAAAGGCATATGATGGTGGATAGGGGAGCAATGTGGCAGATGTTGCTAATATGTGGAATAGGTGGTAAGTTACTAAATGCTGTAAAGAGTTTTTATGAGGATAGTGAGGCTCAGGTTAGGGTGTGTAGAAGAGAGGGAGAATACTTCCCGGTAAAAGTAGGTCTTAGACAGGGATGTGTAATGTCACCATGGTTGTTTAATATATTTATAGATGGGGTTGTAAAAGAAGTAAATGCTAGGGTGTTCGGGAGAGGGGTGAGATTAAATTATGGGCAATCAAGTATGAAATGGGAGTTGACAGTTACTTTTTGCTGATGATACTGTGCTTATGGGAGATTCTAAAGAAAAATTGTCAAGGCTAGTGGACGAGTTTGGGAGTGTGTGTAAAGGCAGAAAGTTGAAAGTGAACATATATAAGAGTAAGGTGATGAGGGTATCAAATGATTTAGATAAAGAAAAATTGGATATAACATTGGAGAGAGGGAGTGTGGAAGAAGTGAATGTTTTCAGATATTTGGGAATTGACGTGACAGCGGATGAATTTATGAAGGATGAGGTTAACCATATAACTGATGAAGGGAAAAAGGTGAGTGGTGCGTTTAGGTATATGCGGAGACAAAAAACATTATCTATAGAGGCAAAGAAGGGAATGTATGAAAGTACAGTAGTACCAACACTCTTATATGGGTGTGAAGCTTGGATTGTAAATGCTGCAGCTGGGAGCGGTTGGAGGCAGTGGAGATGTACTGTCTAAGGGCAACGTGTGGTGTAAATATTATCCATAAAATTCGGAGTGTGGATATTAGGAGGTGTGGAGTTAATAAAAGTATTTGTCAGACGGCTGAAGAGGGTTTGTTGAGGTGGTTTGGTCATTTAGAGAGAATGGATCAAAGTAGAATCACTTGGAGAGCGTTTAAATCTGTAGGGGAAGGAAGGCGGGGTAGGGGTCGTCCTCGAAAAGGTTGGAGGGAGGGAGAAAAGGAGGTTCCTGACGAGCTGTTGGAGTGAGAGCAGGGTAATATTTAGTGAAGGATTCAGGGAAACCGGTTATTTTTATATAACCGGACTTGAGTCCTGGAAATGGGAAGTACAATGTCTGCACTTGAAAGGAGGAGTTTGGGATATTGGCAGTTTGGAGGGATATGTTGGGTATCTTTATATGTGTATGCTTCTAAACTCTTGTATTCTGAGCACCTCTGCGAAGACAGTAATTATGTGAGTGAGGTGAAAGTGTTGAATGATGATGAAAGTATTGTCTTTTTGGGGATTTTCTTTCTTTTTGGGTCACCCTGCCTCGGTGGGAGACTGCCGCGTGTGTGTGTGTGTGTGTATTTATATATATATAATATATATATATATATATATATATATATTATATATATATAATATATATATATATATATATATATATATATATATATATATATATGCATGTATGTATGTACCACCTCACCTCTATAACTGGACATACATACATTCACATAAGAATACATACATACGTTAATTTTAATAACTCTCCACACCCATGTAGCTGCAGGGATACATTGTGATGTGTGTGTGTGTGTGTGTGTTGTATGTGTGTGTGTATAACATGTTAGTAGTAGATATTAACTGATGTTAGTCATTTGAACGTTAAATATTAACAGGTACATAAACTAATGTTATCGTCATGTTAACATGACACATTAACAAGTGTTAACCATTGTTAACGGTTGTTATCTGTTTATTATCTTTCTTTTTTTATTTTACTTCCTTTATCTTTTATTCTGTGTTGTGATGTGTATTTTTATTATTAATGTTACATATATATGCCACTTTACTCCCTTGAATTACCTATTGAATTTTATTTTTGAATCTGATTTATTTTTTAATAGATTTGGTCAGTTATATATATATATATATATATATATATATATATATATATATATATATATATATATATATATATATATATATATATATATATATATATATATATAATTACCATTTTTGGGAAATTTTAACTAATAATTATTTAACTTTGCTCCGTTTTTTTTGTCTTCCTCCTCCTCCTCTTTCCTAATTCCTTCTTATTTTCCTCCTCAATTCTTCTCTCTTTTTCTTACTCTTCTCCGTTTATCATCCTTATTGCCTTCTTCTTTTCACCCTTCCTTCTATCTCTTTACCTCTTTCTTCTCCTTACTTCTGTCTGTCTTCCCCCACCTCCCTCCCTCCCTTCCTGTGTGCCCCTGGTGGTGCTGCTGGTGGTGCTGCTGGTACTACTGGTGGTGGTACTACTGGTGCCACTACTGGGCACTACTGGTACTACTGGTGGTGGTGCTGGTACTACTGGTGGTGGTACTACTGGTGGCACTGCTGGACACTACTGGTACTACTGGTTGTTGTGGTACTGCTGCTGGTACTACTGGTGGTACTACTGGTGGTGGTGGTGCTGGTACTACTGGTGGCACTCATGGGTACTCTACTGGTACTACTGCTGGTGCTGATACTACTGGTGGTACTACTGGTGGCACTGCTGGGCACTACTGGTACTACTGGTGGCACTACTGGGCACTACTGGTACTACTGGTGGTGGTGGTATTACTGGTGATACTACTGGTGGCACTCATGGGCACTACTGGTACTACTGGTGGTGGTGGTGCTGATACTACTGGTGGCACTGCTGGGTACTACTGGTACTACTGGTGGCACTACTGTGCACTACTGGTACTACTGGTGGTGGTGCTGATACTACTGGTGGCACTACTGGGCACTACTGGTACTACTGGTGGTGGTGCTGATACTACTGGTGGTGGTACTGGTGGCACTGCTGGGCACTACTGGTACTACTGGTGGCACTACTGATACTACTGGTGGCACTACTGGTACTACTGGTGGCACTACTGGTACTACTGGTGGTGGTGGTGCTGGTACTACTGGTGATGGTACTACTGGTGGCACTCATGAACACTACTGGTGGTACTACTGGTACTACTGGTGGTGGTGGTACTACTGGTGGTACTACTGGTGGCACTGCTGGGCACTACTGGTACTACTGGTGGTGGTGGTAACTAAGACAGACAGAAACAGCGCTGATGTACGACGCTGTGAAGTTGTTCGTGCTGGCCATCCAGGCGCTGGATAACTCAACTGACGTTCAGCTGACATCACTAGTGTGTGAGGGCGAAGTCTCCTGGGACCATGGTAACTCACTTATTAACTACATGAAGCTGGTAAGTACTGACTAACCCTACCAGTGAGTCAGTGAGGGTGTGAGTGAGGGTGTGAGTGAGGGTGCAAGTGAGGGTGCAAGTGAGGGTGCAAGTGAGGGTGCAAGTGAGGGTGCAAGTGAGGGTGCAAGTGAGGGTGCAAGTGAGGGTGCAAGTGAGAGGTGCAGTGAGGGTAGGCAAGGAGGGTGCAAGTGAGGGAGCAATGAGGGTGCAAGTGAGGTGAAGTGAGGTGCAAGTGAGGTGCAGAGGTAGTCAAGTGAGGTTGCAATGAGGGTGCAAGTGAGGTATAATTGAGGTGCAATGAGTGCAAGGAGGTGAAGTGAGGTGTCAATGAGGTTGCAAGTAGGCAAGTGAGGGTGCAAGTGAGGTGCAAGTGGGTACAAGTGAGGGTGCAAGTGAGGTTGCAATTAGGTGCAAGTGAGGGTGCAAGTGAGTGCAAGTAGTTGTGAGTGCAAGGAGAGGTTGCAATTGAGTGCAAGTAGGGTGCAAGTAGGTGCAATGAGGTTGCAACAGTGAGGGTCAAGTGTAGGTATGAGGTGCAATGAGGGTGCAAGTGAGGTTGCAAGTGAGGTGCAAGTGAGGGTGCAGTGAGGGTACAAGTTGAGGTGCAGTGAGGTGCAAGTGAGGGTACAATTGAGGGTGCAAGTGAGGGTGCAAGTGAGGGTCAAGTGATTGCCAAGTGAGGTAAGAGGGTCAAGTGAGGTGCAAGTAGGTGCAGTGAGGTCAATGAGTGCAAGTGAGGTTGCATACAAGTGAGGGTCAAGTGAGGTGAAGTGGTCCAAGTGAGGGTGCAAGTGAGGTGCAAGTAGGTGCAAGTAGGTGCGCACGTGAGGGTGAGGAGGGTGCAGTGAGAGTTATGCTAGAGTGTGAGTGAGAGTTGATGTGGAGTGAACAGGTGTGATGAGGGACGGTGTAAGGGAGTAAGAGTGAGGTGAGAGGTATTAATTATTGCTACACAGGTGAGAGGTATTAATTATTGTTACACAGGTGAGAGGTATTAATTATTGCAACACAGGTGAGAGGTATTAGTTATTGCTACACAGGTGAGAGGTATTAGTTATTGTCACAGGTGAGAGGTATTAATTATTGTTACACAGGCGAGAGGTATTAATTATTGCCACACAGGTGAGAGGTATTAATTATTGCCACACAGGTGAGAGGTATTAATTATTGCCACACAGGTGAGAGGTATTAATTATTGCCACACAGGTGAGAGGTATTAATTGCCACACAGGTGAGAGGTATTAATTATTGCCACACAGGTGAGAGGTATTAATTATTGCTACACAGGTGAGAGGTATTATTTTGCACACAGGTGAGAGGTATTAATTTTGCCACACAGGTAGAGAGGTATTATTTGCACACAGGTGAGAGGTATTAATTATTGCCACACAGGTGAGAGGTATTAATTATTGCCACACAGGTGAGAGGTATTAATTATTGCCACACAGGTGAGAGGTATTAATTATTGCTACGCAGGTAAGAGGTATTAATTATTGCCACACAGGTGAGAGGTATTAATTGCCACACAGGTGAGAGGTATTAATTTGCACACAGGTGAGAGGTATTAGTTAATGCTACACAGGTGAGAGGTATTAATTATTGCCACACAGGTGAGAGGTATTAATTATTGCTACACGTGTGAGAGGTATTAATTATTGCCAAACAGGTGAGAGGTATTAATTATTGCTACACAGGTGAAAAGTATTAATTGACACACATTTGAGCGGTATTAGTGTTGTCACACAGGTGAGAGGTATTAGGGTTGTCACACAGGTGAGAGGTATTAGGGTTGTCACACAGGTGAGTGGTATTAGTGTTGTCACACAGGTGAGTGGTATTAGTGTTGTCACACAGGTGAGAGGTATTAGTGTTGTCACACAGGTGAGAGGTATTAGTGTTGTCACACAGGTGAGAGGTATTAGTGTTGCCACACAGGTGAGAGGTATATTAGTGTTGTCACACAGGTGAGAGGTATATTAGTGTTGTCACACAGGTGAGAGGTATTAATGTAGTGTTGTCACACAGGTGAGAGGTATTAATTAGTGTTGTCACACAGGTGAGAGGTATTAGTGTTGTCACACAGGTGAGAGGTATTAGTGTTGTCACACAGGTGAGAGGTATTAGTGTTGTCACACAGGTGAGAGGTATTAGGGTTGTCACACAGGTGAGAGACATTAATTATTGCCACACATATGAGAGGTATTAATTATTGATACACAGGTGAGAGGTATTAATTAGTGTTGCCACACAGCTGAGAGGTATTAATTAGTGTTGTCACACAAGTGAGAGGTATTAATTAGTGTTGTCACACAGGTGAGAGGTATTAATTAGTGTTGCCACACAGGTGAGAGGTATTAGTGTTGTCACACAGGTGAGAGGTATTAATTAGTGTTGTCACACAGGTGAGAGGTATTAATTAGTGTTGCCACACAGGTGAGAGGTATTAGTGTTGCCACACAGGTGAGAGGTATTAATTAGTGTTGCCACACAGGTGAGAGGTATTAATTAGTGTTGTCACACAGGTGAGAGGTATTAATTAGTGTTGTCACACAGGTGAGAGGTATTAGTGTTGTCACACAGGTGAGAGTATTAATTAGTGTTGTCACACAGGTGAGAGGTATTAATTAGTGTTGTCACACAGGTGAGAGGTATTAATTAGTGTTGTCACACAGGTGAGAGGTATTAATTAGTGTTGTCACACAGGTGAGAGGTATTAATTAGTGTTGTCACACAGGTGTGGAGGTATTAATTGTGTTGTCAAAACAGGTGAGAGGTATTAATTAGTGTTTTCACACAGGTGAGAGGCATTAATTAGTGTTGCTACACAGGTGAGAGGTATTAGTGTTTTCACACAGGTGAGATGTATTAGTGTTGCCACACAGGTGAGAGGTATTAGTGAGTGTTGTCACACAGGTGAGAGGTATTAATTAGTGTTTTCACACAGGTGAGAGGCATTAATTAGTGTTGCTACACAGGTGAGAGGCATTAATTAGTGTTGCCACACAGGTGCAGCTACAGGGACTGACTGGTCACATAGAGTTCGATGCTCTGGGCTTCAGGACTGACTTCACTCTGGACATCGTTGAGCTGGGCATGGAGAACCTCACCAAGGTAGGTGTTCCCTCCTTCACTTATTCCTGGACTCTACTATTTCCTTCTCGCCCTCCCATACTTCCTTAATCTCCCTCTGTCTTATTCCTTCCCTACTTTTCTCTCTCTCTCTCTCTCTCCTCCTCTCTCCTCTCCTCTCTCTCTCACTCTCTCTCTCTCTCTCTCCTCTCTCTCTCTCTCTCTCTCTCTCTCCTTTCTTCCCCCTCCTCTCACTTCGGTTTATTTTTTCTTTCCCCTATTCGTCTAAATTGCCTTTTATTTTCCCTTTTCCACCTCTCTACTCATTCCTATTCCCCTCCTCTACTCTCTCCTTTCCTAAAAGGGGACTCTCTCTTCCTTCATTCCCCTCATCCTACTTCTCTCCTATAATCCCCCCCCTTTACCTATTCTTCCCCTTAAAATCTCTTCATCTCATCATACTGTTCCCCCCCCTCAGGGGCTTATCTCCTCCTTTCCCCCTCATTGGGGATTCCCCATAATTTCCGGGGTAAAATTCTGGTTACTAGTACTTGTAAATCCACCTCAAGGTACTACTCAATTCCTTAAATCCCCTCAAGGACTACATCAGTACTTAAATCACCTCAAGGTACTCCCTCAGTCCTTAAATCCACTCAAGGGACAAACATCAGTACCTTAAAATCCACCTAAAGGGGGTACTACATCAGTCCCTTTAAAATTCCACCTCAAGGGAACTACTCAGTACCTTAAATCCACCTCAAGGGTACTACATCTTTTACCTTAAACCCTTTCAAGGGTACTACATCAGTCCTTTTAAATCCACCTCAAGGGGTACTACATCAGTACCTGTAAATCCACCTCAATGGTACTACATCAGTACATGTAAATCCACCTCAAGGGTACTACATCAATACCTGTAAATCCACCTCACAGGGACTACATCAGTACTTGTAAATCCACCTCAAGGGGACTACATCAGTACCTGTAAATCCACCTCATTGGGATTACATAAGTGCCTGTAAATCCACCTTAAGGGTACTACATCAATACCTGTAAATCCACCTCAAAGGGTACTACATCAGTACCTGTAAATCCACCTCAAGGGTACTACATCAGTACCTGTAAATCCACCTCAAGGGTACTACATCAGTACCTGTAAATCCACCTCAAGGGTACTACATCAGTACCTGTAAATCCAGAGAAAATCACTTAGTGTGTGGTTCTCGGCTTTATAATTCACACAGGTCATCTGATTAGTGATTTTTGATCAGCTGAAGTCTGTGCTCTTATTGCTCTCACTTCAAATCATCAGTTTTGATGAGTTCATTCTTGTGGGGAGGATATTATGAGTGTTGTGCACCAGGCTGGTTGTTTTATCTGGGGCGCTAGACTTCGGCAGGGTATAACGGCAAAAAAGGGGATTGATAGACATTGTTATGGAATAATAGGCATTGACAAGGAACGATACAGTAGGAGGACCCGACGAGGAATACATGACGCTCTCGGAGTCATCATGATAAAACTGTGTATTCTCTCTCGTCTCTTCCTTTACTTCTGTTCCTCCTTCTTGATGTAGTTACCCCTTCACTTGGTTCCTCAGTGGTACATTCTTCTCAGTGGCCTGTATGAATGTTGACACTGAATCAGACATACACGTGAATGTTGTAGCCAGGAGTACATAGCTTCCCCAGGCAGGGAAGAGATGCCTGGGCAAGTGTAATACATACGGCACAGGATTATGTACACAGGAAGGTGTGTATGTCCCTCATCATATAGACACAATTTACCTTAATTCCTGTATTATGAGCAGCATTTTCCTTGACTGGTGGTGTACATGTTGCAGTTAACCTTGTTGAAATTGGTATAAAATACCGACAATTTGATAATTAAGACACATGTGTAACAGTTGGGTATCTTTATTGGTAGAAGGTTTCGCCTACAAAGTACACTTCTTCAGTCAAATACAGAGGCAGCAGGTGTAGTAGTGAAACGAAGATGATGTAATCAGTCCATCATTCTTAGAGAAATAGTATGTGAGGTAGTCAGTCCCTCAGCCTGGAGAAGAGTTCAGCTCCATGGTCTAGAACGATATCGTTCCAGTAGTGTTAAGTCAGTAAGTGACCGTTAGTAAGTACGGTTGAGTATTAGTCACTGAGGATTGACACGTATGATGTCATAGACAAGTCTGCACATGTCTAGAGCACCTTCGCTTCTTCTTGCTTCAGGGCAGCAGGCAGGTCAAAAATAAAACAGGGAACCGGTGGGGATTAAACCCATGTCAAGTGAGTCGTAAAACTCACAGTTCAGTGCTGAACAAGGGTAGGTCAAGGGGCTGGCCGACTCGTACATAATAACAGTAATAATAATAATAATAATAATTATAATAATTATATATCAATATTTCTACAAGTACAGGTACAAGGTATACAGGACTAGCCGACATCAATGACATACTACTATATAGAAAGCCGCTTGTTATGCAGCGCATTTCGGGCAAATTAGGCCAGTTTTGTCCCGGGATGCGACCCACACCAGTCGACTAACACCCAGGTACTCATTTTTTATTGATGGGTGAACATAGACAACAGGTGTAAGGAAACACGCCCAATGTTTCAACCCTTGCCTGAACTGTATATCAGTGTATACAAGTGTCTTTCCCACTTCTTGTCAGTATCACTATACCATTTATCAGCTGTCAATACACTCAAGCAGTGCCGCTGTGCATTTTTGTGTCTAAGGAGGAAAGGGTCATGGTAAATTTACATAGCAGCTGTGCTGGAGTTACTGAGGGCTGTTATGTACGAGTCTGCCAGCAGTTTGAATACTGCTATTGGTTATTATTTATCAAACTGTTTTACCCAGCATATTATCTCATTTGATGATCTTGTTAAATTTGTTGAACATACACTCATAGTTGAATGTGTTTTGATTATGATCAGTGGGTACACATGTCTGAACTTCTGTCAGGTTGTCAGAGTTTGTCTTCCACAATGTAACACTCCATACCACGTCTTCATTTGTGAATACAAAGTCTAGAGTATTTTTGTAATTTGGTCAGTTCTGATATGTGGTGGCATAAGACAAATTGATTGTAACCTTAGTAGTTCAGTTGAGTGAGACTGTTGATCATGCAAACTAGTTCCTGAGATTCTCTTTGCTATTACAGTCTCTGATACATTTTTCCACTTCAGGTGTCTTAAAGTGAAGTCTCCAAGCAATAGTATGCTTGCGGCTGGGTTTGATAGATCAAGACGGTACTCAATTTTCGATAGTTGATTTTCAATTTTAATCACTATAGCTTCGACTGCTTAAATAAATAAATAACAAAAAGGCACAATACCGTGACTGGAACGATACACAAATAACCCGCACATAAAAGACAGAAGCTTACGACGACGTTTCGGTCCGACTTGGACCATTGACAAAGTCACAGTGTGACTTTGTCAATGGTCCAAGTCGGACCGAAACGTCGTCGTAAGCTTCTGTCTTTTATGTGCGGGTTATTTGTGTATTCGACTGCTTCATTCCTTGTGTCAAATAACTCAGTGTACACGAGCGACTCTTCAAAGTACTTACACCAACCCTCCCTTGTCTTCAGTGTTTTTTCCCGTTTTATTCCAGGGATCTATATTTCGTTGTCAAAGTAGCCTTTTACGTGAGTCTGAGTAAAGTCTGCAAACACTGCTTCTCACTCGGCGAGGAGGCCCTGGATGAACGGTATTTTATTGTTGTTACTCAATTTAAGACCCTGAATGTTGTGTGTGTCGCTGTGCTGGGGACTTTTTGGTTGAATTTAATATCTGTGACTGGTGAGGCCTCCACTGGCTTTGTTTCCAGTCCACGATGGTTCTTAGGTGGTGACAAAGTCCATTTCTTGCTGATCTTTTCTCTGCCCTGGCATTAAAAAACATTACTGCCTGTACTGTTGCAAGGTCCATGTGCGGTTAAACATCATGTTGCCTTATATGTCTTGTTCCCTACATATGGAGTACCAGGCAGTTTGCATCTACGACGCATTCTCTCTCATTTATCGAATCATTATATATTTTAAAGTGAAAGTATGTGTACGTCTTGGAATAATATACTACTACATTCAAGAGAGCATGACATTCCCTTGTAGTTGTATTGACTCATCGACTCATTGATTTTTCTGATGGCCTTGTTTTACTGTGTCTGGGTTGGGGATCATTTCGTTCAGTGATTGCAACTGACGTATGATGCTATTGAATCTTTAATGGAATCTGTGGTTGAATCAGTACTTGGGCTGGAGACTGTAAGAATAACCTCACGCTCTTCTTCTTGCAGTTATTGCATATTTCTCCATATCTAATACTTCCTTCTCTTCACTCTTTACCTCCCTCATCCATCCCTTTCCTAGTCTATTAACTGAATAAAACATGAAATAAGGTCAACATAGGTCAGTGGTGGGTCATGGTAGAGCCTAACTCCCGCTCCCTCTGCCACCCTCAGAGTAACCACGTCAACACAGTAAGCAATACCCTTATTTTTCTTTTCAAACTTTGTTAACTTTTTCTTGCCTGATTTTTTTTCGTGTAGTGGGGTGTTCATAGTCAGTGGAAGTTAGGTACCATGGGGCTTTGCTGTGTGTGGTGATGGTAGTTACGCGATGAGTGGATTGTGGTAGTTCGTGGCTTGTTGGCTTGTGCTGAGACGGAACGGTAGTGAGGGGGAAGTGGAGGGTAGTTGGCACTAAGGTGGTAGTTTGATTTGTAATGGTAGCTGGTTTAGTGGTTGTTGTACTTATTAGTAGTTATGGGGTACTAGTGGTAGTTATGTGGTGCTAGTAGTTATGTAGTACTCGTAGTGTTATGTGGTGCTAGTGGTAGATATGTGATACTACTAGTGGTAGTTCTAATGGTACATAATGGTAATTATGCGGTACTAGTGATAATGTGGTACTAGTGGTTGATATGTGATACAGCTAGTGGGTGTTATTGGTACTTAGTGGTAGTTATGTAGTATCAGTGGTAAAGTGATAATGTAGAAGCTAGTAATTTGAGTGTAAATAAAGGTAGTTAGGCATTATGTTGTTTTATTCAAGTAATGATAGTTACATACGAGGTAGTAATACAGTATTTTCTAATTGGTAGTTAAGTAGTAATTGGTAGTTTGGTAGGTTTGTGAGTTTTGTGCTTTTCTTCATATTATGTAAGTAATGTAATGTGCATGTAACACACACACACACACACACACACACACACACACAACACACACACAACACATACTACATACATACACACATACACACACATACACACGCGCGCGCGCGCACACACATTGTGATTCGACCCCTGCAACCACAAATAGGTGAGTTCAAACACACACACAAACAAACAAACAACTAGGTGAGTACAGCTCTTGGAGAAAGGAGAGAGTAGACCTAGTAACGACCAGCGAGGAGGCAGGGCCAAGAGCTACGACTCGATCCCTGCAACCACAAATAGGTGAGTACAAATAGGTGAGTACACACACACACACACACACACACACACACACACCACCACACACACACACACACACACAGGGGCCAGGAGCTATGACTCGGCCCCTACAACCACAATTAGGTGAGTACACACGCTAGATATAACTGTGACAAGTATATGTATTGATGTCAGGCTTTCAGCTGTTCCTACCATGATGTTGAATGCTCTGACTTGTGCCTCAAAGCAGCCTTATACTTAACCTCTACTACTGTGGTGCGTGATAACCTCCTCCTCCTCAGTCTCTCGCTACTCTCCAGGAGAAAACTGAAATTCGCTCTCTTCCTCCACTCTTTAGCTGTGTCACCTGAGCGGCTAGGTTAGTGTGCATCCGCAGCTCATCCTGAGTGTTAGTGCAAAGCAGCAACATTACAGAGTCAGACGCTGCTGGGTATTGTTACATCACTGGGAAGAAATATTAATCATTTTGTATTTTATAAATACTTCATATAAATGTTTACACAGTAAAGTAAGGAATACAATCTCAACAAATGGATTTCTTATTACCACTAAAATAAAAAAAATCATTGGTCATAACTGGGCTGCAATCTCTACAAAGACAGTTTGTTGATCTAATCATTGCAAATGTGGATACAACCTCGAGATTTCAAATATATTATTAACAATGAGATGTTTTGTCATATCCTGTAAGATTTGTATATAGGTGTCTCTATAAGGTTGGTCGTTTAGACATAATGTTCCAGTGTATGGCCCTGTCTGTCCACACACTTTACATTTAATGTTTTTAACATCTCCATACAAACTGTACTGCCAGAGAGGCTTATTGCCTAGTCTTAGTTTAGTTTAGTAGTAACAACATCTTGCAGTCATTCACCCCCTTCCTGCCCGGCCCTTACAGCCTGGCGCAGAGGAAGATAGTATTTCATGAAGTTCTGTGGGTCATTCAGTGCAAGGAGCGGTGGAAGTTCAGTCTTTCTTCCACCATGGGTCGGACGAGGAGGAAAAGGCATACATTCACCACAGGTGTTTAGCGGTGAAGAACAAAAAGGCACAATACCATGACTGGAACAATACACAAATAACTCACACATAGGAGAGACAAGCTGATCACAACGTTTCGGTCCGACCTGGGCCATTTACAAGTTACACTTATAAATGGTCCAAGTCGTGCCGAAACGTCGTGATCAGCTTCTCTCTCTCCTATGTGCTGGCTATTTGTGTGGTGTAGTGTTTAGCAGTGTTGACAAGTATTGACTGGTGTTGTGTGTGACAGGTGGGCACCTGGAACAGGAAGACTGGCGCCAACTACACACGCACCTACCAGGACACCTTCAAGAGGATTGTTGATGGTCTCCAGAACAAGACTCTCATTGTCTCCTTCGCTTACGTGAGTTATTCTCTCACTTGTTGCCTTTTGCTCTCTCCATCATTCTTCTCACATTTATTTTTCTTTCCTTCACTTCCGTTGCATTGCCGTCCTCTCTCCTATACATTTCTCCGCCCTGCCTTCTGCTTGCTTGCAATAATTTTCATCTTCATTCGTTCATTTTGCTATGCGTGAGTTATCCCATTATATTGTTGTTTTTCTCCTAGGTTATTTATTATTTTAATTGCTCTTTTGTTTTATAAGATAATTCTTTGTTTTGATCCCCTTAGTTTGTTTCTTAAGATAGTTGTCTTTGCTTTGATCCCGTTCTTTTGTTTTTTTAAGATGGTTGTCTTGGCTTCGATCCCCCTCCTTTTGTTTCATATGATGGTTGTCTTTACTTTGATATCATTCTTTTGTTTTTTAAGATGGTTATCTTTGCTTCGATCCCCCTCCTTTTGTTTCTTAAGATGGTTGTCCTTGCTTTGATCCCCTTCTTTTGTTTCCTAAGATAGTTGTCCTTGCTTTGATCCCCTTCTTGCAAATTCTTTTCGTATTTACTGTTACTCACTTTTATTATTGCATTTTTTTCAATTATTAGTTGTGTTTATTATGAATGTATAAAGAGGTAAGAACTGAGAGCGTGAACTTCTGCCATAACAGAGGTGAGCGAGCACAGTGTTCTTGTGCTCTTGTGACACGGATATTAAGTGAATTGTAACACAGAACTTGCAATGCATCTAAACATAACATATTACACAAGTGTCTCTTGGGTGTCTGGTAACGTTAGCGACATATGAGCAAAGATGATCCGGCACATGATAAGAAAAAATAAGTGACAGTTCTGTCAGCCTCCAGTAGACTCGTTGTAAGTTTTCGATTAGGATTTTTTTTTTTTTTATGCTTTGAGTGCCAGGGGTAGCGTCCTCTCCTTCCGTCCAGTGGGTAGGA
>NC_069448.1:7507999-7540499 GCF_026875155.1 Cherax quadricarinatus | reverse complement strand
TTATTTTCGAGATTTTCCCCCAAGTTTTTGACCGTAATAAACTTTACCCGAAAATTTTTAAAACAAGGAATCTTAAAACACACCCCATCACTTTTTGGGGGGGAAATTCCCTTTATCAAAATTTTTTTAAACTGTTCGAGATTTTTGAATACAACTTTAATATTAAAAGTCTTAAGAAGAGAAGGCATATCAACCAAGTTTTCATGGTAAGGGAGAACCAACATATTTTTATTTGAATAAGGCTGGTTGTCCCTTTTTGGATTGTAAAAAGTATTTCTGGCAACTTTAAAAGATTTATCAATTACATTTCTTGGGTATTTTAAATCATTACCTATTTCATAAATTTTGGATATTTCCTCATCTATGAACTCAGGACTACAAATTCGTAAAGCTCTCAGAAACATTGATGAGAAAACAGACAGTTTGACTCTATCTTGATGCGAGGAATAATAGTAGACATAGGAACAGTTATTAGTAGGTTTTCTGTGTTCTTAGTAACCTATACATGGAATTTTTTGAAACAAGGTTACTTAACACAATCCTCCCTAATAGAGCTAAATGGTTCAGATATGTTGATGATATTTTGTGTCTTATGCCCAAAAATGTAGATATACACCATTTCCTTGGAAAATTAAATAGCTTAGCCCATTCAATAAACTTTACTGTTGAGTTTGAAGAAAATAACTCATTGCCTTTTCTAGATGTTTTAATTATTAAGGGTAATAATGAATTCAAATTTAAAATTTACAGAAAACCTACTAATAACTGTTCCTATGTCTACTATTATTCCTCGCATCAAGATAGTCAAACTGTCTGTTTTCTCATCAATGTTTCTGAGAGCTTTACGAATTTGTAGTCCTGAGTTCATAGATGAGGAAATATCCAAAATTTATGAAATAGGTAATGATTTAAAATACCCAAGAAATGTAATTGATAAATCTTTTAAAGTTGCCAGAAATACTTTTTACAATCCAAAAAGGGACAACCACCTTATTCAAATAAAAATAATGTTGGTTCTCCCTTACCATGAAAACTTGGTTGATATGCCTTCTCTTCTTAAGACTTTAATATTAAAGTTGTATTCAAAAATCTTGATACAGTAAAAAAACTTTTGATAAAGAATTCCCCCCAAAATGTTGATGGATGTGTCCTATAAGATTCCTTGTAAAATTTGCGATAAAGTTTATTACGGTCAAACTGGTAAAAATCTCGAACTAAGATTAAAACAACATAAATATAGCATTAGAACTGGACAAGATTCCAATGCTCTATTTACTCATGTAAGAGATTTTAACCATCCAAATGATTTTCAAAAAGTTGAGAAAGTAGTATCAAGCAAGACCATGGTCGACAGGAATATAATTGAATCTTGTTTCATAAAAAGCAGTTTTGACAATAATATGAATATTTCCTTTGGTTTATATAAATTAGATCCATTATAATTAATAGAATTTGGGAAGAATTTAATAATACACTGGACAAAAAATCTTTAAAATTTCTTATTTCTTGGGTAGAATATTTGTGGGGTGAGTTGTGCCAAGGCCCTTTCCAATTTGGGCCCCCCGGGCGGGGGGCACGGTTTTTTAAAACCCCTGTGGGATTTTGATAGTGAGGTGCCGCCCAAAGACCCCTTATATAGTTTTCCTTGGATGTTTTTAACTTTCATATTTCCCTTGGATAATGTGATAGTCACGAAACGTTTGGGAATTTTCTCAAATTTTTTCAGAGTGGTTTTTTTGCATAAATAATATATAAATATATAAAATATATAATATATATATATATAATATATATATAATTATATATATATTATATAATATATAATATATATATAAAATTATATATATATATATATATATATAATATATATATTAATATATATAAATATAATATATATATATATATATAATATAATACAATATATATATAAAAATGTTATATAATATATATAAAATATATATATAAATATATATATAAATATATATATATAAATATATATAAAATATATATATATAAAATCATAATATATAAATATATATAATATATATTATATATAATATATATATATAATATATATATATATATATATATATTTATATATATTACTATATATATAACTAATATAAATAAAAATTATATATATATAATATATACAATATATAATATACATATATATAAAATATAAAATATAATATAATACATAATATATAATATCTATAAATATAAATAATATAAATAAATAAACATATTATAAATATATAAACATATATAATAATATATAAAAAATATAATAAAAAATATATAAATACAATAATTAAAATATAATATATATAAAAATATAAATATAAATTAAAAAATATATATTTTAATATATATAAAATAATAATAAAAATAAAAATATATATATATATAATTAAAAATACATAAAAATAATATATATAAAAAAAAAAAATAAAATAATTAATCTATATAAAAAAAAAAAAATAAAAATAAATATTTAAAATTAACAAAAAAATCAACCAAAAAATAAACAAAAAACCCAACCCCATTAAATTAAAAATAACAAAAACAAAACCCCCACCAAACATCCAATAAAATCACCCAAACTCAAAGGGGGGAACAAAAAATTTATTAAACAAAACCCCACCAAACAAAAAAAAAAAGCCGGGGGCCACCCCCAACCCAAAAAAAAAAAAAAAAAACAAAAAAAAAAAAAAAAAATAAAAAAAAACACAAAAAAAAGAAAAAAAAAAAAATATAAAAAAAAAAATAATAAAAAATAAAAACCAATATAAAAAAATAACAAAAAAAAAACAAAAAAAAAATTCAAAAAATAAAAAAAAAAATAAAACAAAAAATACAAAAAAAAGATTTAAAAAAAATACAAAAAAAAGAAAAAAAAAAAATAAAAAAAAATAAACAAACAAAAAAAAAACACTACCCCACCACACCAACAAAAAAAAACTCGGCAAAACCACCCCCAAAATAACAAACACACCCCCAACACACACCCATACACAAACCCCACACACCAACACACAAAACACAACACCCCAACACAACCACACACACCACAACCCCCCCCCAACCCACACACACACCCCCAAAACAAAACCCCACACACCCAAAAACCCCACACTACACACAACACACCCCAACACACACACACACAAAACCAAAACCCACCAAAACCAAAAAACCACCCACCCTTACAAAAACACCTCCCCCAAAACACCCCCACCCACACACACCCGCCACACACAAAAACCACACACCCACACACACACACCACACCCCCCACACACACCCCCACACACTCCAATACACAAACCCACACACACACACCCCAAACCCCCAACACACACACCACCCACACAACACACCCCACACACACCACCCACCCACACACACACCCACACACACACAACATCACCCCCACCACACACACCCACCCACCACAAAACCCCCACACACCCACACACCCACACACAAAACCACACACAACCCAGCACACACACACACACACACACCCACACACAAAAAACCCAAAACACACAACACACCCACACAACACACACACACCACCACACACCACAAAACCCCACACACACCCCCCCAAAACACACCACCCCACCACCCCCACACACACCACCACACACACCCACCCCCAAAACCCCCGACCCCCCCAAAAACACTCCCACCACACCCACACAAAAACCACACAACAGCACCCACACACAAACACACACAACACCCACACCCACAACCACCCCCCCCCCACACACACACCCCCCCAAACACCCCACACAACCAAAACACACACCCCCACACCCACACACACCACACACACACACACACACCCCACACACACACCCCCCACCCCACACACACCCCACCCCACCCCCCACCCCAAAACCCAGGGGGCCTAATAGGAAAGTTTTGCTTTTTGGGGCCCCCCCGAAAACGTTTCAAACCCCGCCAAAAAGGAAACCCGTTTTGTGAAGAAATTTTTTCGAAAAAACCCCTTTCCTAAACAAAACCGGCAAAATTTTTTTAAAATTGTTTTTTGGATTAAAAATTTAAAATTGAAAAAACAAAACAAAAACCCCCAAAAGGGTTTGGGGCAAATTAAATTTGGCGAAAATAAAAAGGTCGGGTAAATTTTTCAAAGGTGCTTTGGTCAAGGAAAAATTTTTTAAAAACCCATAAATGAAAAAAATATCTTTGCGATAACGAAAATTTTAAAAAGGGCCCAAAATTTTTAAATGGTTTTTGCAAATTTGATTTTTTTTAAAACCCTATTCGGCACGTTTTAAATATAAAAATAAATTTTAAAAAAAAATAATAAAATAAAAATTTTTAAATTTTTAAAAATAGGTAGAATTTTGGGTAGCCCAGCAACCCCCCCAGGGAAGTACACCGCCCTGCCAGTTTACTGAGAAACAAAAACCCTTTGAAACCTGTTTTGAAATGGGGTTTGGATTGCTGGTTTTTTTTTCGGCTCATAAAAAACGCTAAAACCCAGGGATTTTTTGGGCTACTCCTACTTACACTTTGGTCACACTTCACAACATGCACATGCATATATATATATACAAAAACCATACATCTATTTTTTCTCCTTTTCCAAATGGGGCTCGGGGGTTTTTTCTTTATTTTTTCATTGTCCGGGGGAAGGGGAAAAGAACTTTCCTCCGTAAGCCAGGGCGTGTCGAAATGAGGCGACTAAAATCCCGGGGACAAGGGGCTAGAAACCCCCTTCTCCTGTAGACATTTACTAAAAAAGAGAAGAAGAAAAACTTTATAAAACTGGGATGCCCTTTAAAAGTGCGTGGATTTTAGTGCGGATGACAAGAAACAGATGATTGCTGGGTTATTAAAAAAAAAGAAGTTGGGTGTCCCAGCCCTAAGCGAAAAAAAGCGAAGGGGGTTTGGGGGGTTTTCGGTGGGGGGAAATAAATGGGTTTTTAAACTGGAGTAACTGAGAGAGTTAAAAGCTAAGGAAGGGGTAGCAATAATGTTGAAGGATCAGCAAAGGAAGGAGAAAAGAGAATAAGAATGTGAAATTTTAAGGATTATGTGGATTAAAGTAAAGGTTGGGTGGGGAAAAGGGGGGTTAAAAGTAAACGTGTATGGGACCTGGAGAAAGAGAATGTGAGGGGAGAGAAGGAAAAGATTTTGGGGGGGTTTTAAATGAATGTAAAGGAACCCTTTTAAACCCAAATGAGAGAGTAATTGTTGGGAGGGGGCCTGAATTTCTAAAGTAGGGGAAAAATTTTTGAGAGGGTGTTGGGAGGTAAGTTTTGGGGGGCCAGGGGTTTTTTGATAATGGGAGGGCCCCTTTTAAATTGGGAAATTTGGGGGAAAAAAAGGGGTTTTTTTTTAGGTAAACATATTTTTAAAAAAAAGGATACAAAAAGCATACAAGACTTTATGTAGGGGGAAAGACAGAGTTTGCTGGATTATGTATTGGTAGATAAAAAAACGTTAGTAACTTCAGGGTGTACATGTTTTTTTAGAGGGGGCCAAAAAATATATCAGATCACTTTCCAATTTAGCACCTGAGAGTAAAAGGTAGATGGGATACAAGGGGGAATAGAAGCATCAGGGAAGAGAGAGGTGAAGGTTTATAAACTAAAAGAGGAGGCAGTTAGGGTAAGATATAAACAGCTATTGGAGGATAGATGGGCTAATGCGAGCATAGGCAATGGGGTCGAAGAGGTATGGGGTAGGTTTAAAAATGTAGTGTTAGAGTGGCCAGCAAAAGTTTGAGGTTACAGGAAAGTGGGTGCAGGAGGGAAGAGGAGCGATTGGTGGAATGATAATGTAAAGAGAGTAGTAAGGGAGAAAAAGTCAGCATATGAGAAGTTTTTACAAGTGATGCAAGGAGGGAAGAGTATATGGAGAAAAAGAGAGAGGTTAAGAGAGTGGTGAAGCAATGTAAAAAGAGAGCAAATGAGAGAGTGGGTTAGATGTTATCAACAAATTTTGCTGAAAATAAGAAAAAGTTTTGGAGTGAGATTAACAAGTTAAGGAAGCCTAGAGAACAAATGGATTTGTCAGTTAAAAATAGGAGAGGAGAGTTATTAAATGGAGAGTTAGAGGTATTGGGAAGATGGAGGGAATATTTTGAGGAATTGTTAAATGTTGATGAAGATAGGGAAGCTGTGATTTCGTGTATAGGGCAAGGAGGAATAACATCTTGTAGGAGTGAGAAAGAGCCAGTTGTGAGTGTGGGGGAAGTTCGTGAGGCAGTAGGTAAAAATGAAAGGGGGTAAAGCAGCTGGAATTGATGGGATAAAGATAGAAATGTTAAAAGCGGGTGGGGATATAGTTTTGGAGTGGTTGGTGCTATTATTTAATAAATGTATGGGAAAGGGTAAGGTACCTAGGGATTGGCAGAGAGCATGCATAGTTCTTTTGTATAAATGCAAAGGGGACAAAAGAGAGTGCAAAAATTATAGGGGGATAAGTCTGTTGAGTATACCTGGTAAAGTGTATGGTAGAGTTATTATTGAAAGAATTAAGAGTAAGACGGAGAATAGGATAGCAGATGAACAAGGAGGCTTTAGGAAAGGTAGGGGGTGTGTGGACCAGGTGTTTACAGTGAAACATATAAGTGAACAGTATTTAGATAAGGCTAAAGAGGTTTTTGTGGCATTTATGGATTTGGGAAAGGCGTATGACAGGGTGGGTAGGGGGGCAATGTGGCAGATGTTGTAGGTGTATGGTATAGGAGGTAGGTTACTGAAAGCAGTGAAGAGTTTTTAGGAGGGCAGTGAGGGAGATTATTTCCCAGTAAAAGTAGGTCTTAGACAAGGATGTGTGATGTCACCGTGGTTGTTCAATATATTTATAGATGGGGTTGTAAGAGAAGTAAATGCGAGGGTCTTTGCAAGAGGAGTGGAGTTAGAAGATAAAGAATCACACATAAAGTGGGAGTTGTCACAGTTGCTCTTTGCTGATGACACTGTGCTCTTGGGAGATTTTGAAGAGAAGTTACAGATGTTGGTGGATGAATTTGGTAGGGTATGTAAAAGAAGAAAACTAAAAGTGAATACAGGAAAGAGTAAGGTTATGAGGATAAGAAAAAGATTAGGTGATGAAAGATTGGATATCAGATAGGAGGGAGAGAGTATGGAGGAGGTGAATGTATTCAGATATTTGGGAGTGGACGTGTCAGCGGATGGGTCTATGAAAGATGAGGTGAATCATAGAATTGATGAGGGGAAAAGGGTGAGCGGTGCACTTAGAAGTCTGTGGAGACAAAGAACTTTGTCCCTGGAGGCAAAGAGGGGAATGTATGAGAGTATAGTTTTACCAACGCTCTTATATGGGTGTGAAGCATGGATGATGAATGTTGCAGCGAGGAGAAGGCTGGAGGCAGTGGAGATGTCATGTCTGAGGGCAATGTGTGGTGTGAATATAATGCAGAAAATTCGTAGTTTGGAAGTTAGGAGGAGGTGCGGGATTGCCAAAACTTCTCCAGAGGGCTGAGGAAGGGTTGTTGAGGTGGTTCGGACATGTAGAGAGAATGGAGCGAAACACAATGATTTCAAGAGTGTATCAGTCTGTAGTGGAAGGAAGGCGGGGTAGGGGTCGGCCTAGGAAAGGTTGGAGGGAAGGGGTAAAGGAGGTTTTGTGTGCGAGGGGCTTGGACTTCCAGTGGGCATGCGTGAGCGTGTTTGATAGGAGTGAATGGAGACAAATGGTTTTTAATACTTGACGTGCTGTTGGAGTGTGAGCAAAGTAACATTTATGAAGGGATTCAGGAAAACCGGCAGGCTGGACTTGAGTCCTGGAGATGGGAAGTACAGTGCCTGCACTCTGAAGGAGGGGTGTTAATGTTAAAGTTTAAAAACTGTAGTGTAAAGCACCCTTCTGGCAAGACAGTGATGGAGTGAATGATGGTGAAAGTTTTTCTTTTTTGGGCCACCCTGCCTTGGTGGGAATCGGCCAGTGTGTTAATAATAATAATGAGATATATATATAATATATATATATATATATATATATATATATATATATATATATATGATTGTTGTTGAATGAGTCAGATGTTTGACCACAAGAGAAAGGTTCGTATATGATAATTCCCGGTAATATTAAGCTCTTCCCACATAGCTAACATTACAGTTAAAATGAATGAACTGACACACAGCACTGGAGCTCAGAGGAGCTCTAATAACAACTTTAAACTTAAAATGATTATTAATAGTAACTGGGTTCATACAAATTAATTTACTAGATTCTAGTAATTTAGAATATTGTACCTTAATATTCTAAGTCGCATGTCTAAAATAGGGACGTTTAATGCAGCACATATCCTTAGGAACTTTAAATATATTGTGTTTGAGAAATTATGTTCTGGGAAGGATTTCAAAATGTTCTAAAATACTGGTAGTGGATTGATATCACTTTAAAACAAAAATCTTCTATAATTGAACTTCAGTGTCACGTTGATAATATTCGTCAGCTATAAAGATTAAACTGCTACAAAAGAGTTATACTCGAGTATATTTAATGTAAATTAACTAGAAATAAATCCACACGATTTTATGAAAAGAAATTGTATGTTTATTGTGTTGGTCAGTGTTAAAACCCTCGACTTGTATTATTCTTTAAAATTAAGTAGAAGAAGCGTTTGACAGTTGTCAAATTCATTGCAGGAAACTCAGAATTAATTTTATAACTTTTATAATAGAGCACCTGCACATGACGACACTTGTATTAACCAGTAAACCAACATTGAAAGTTGAAGCCGATTGGATGAAGTGTTCCCAAGGTGTAAACGTAAGACTGAGGGAAATAAAAAAAAATCAGGCAACTACTTAAGTTACTCCTTCTGGGAACCTGACAATAAAGAAATAAAGTTTAAAGACATATTATTATTTGCTGGGTAACGCTGAATGGCCCATACGGGTTTAACGCAGTTTTAATGTATTTGTGCGTTTCAGCGGGCAGAGATGGCCATCACGGACCTGACCATCAATTACCAGAGGGAACAAGCAGTAGACTTCACTATGCCTTTCATGAACATGGGTATCTCTATACTGTACAAGAAACCACAGAAGATGGCGCCTTCTCTCTTCTCCTTCCTCTCGCCTCTCTCTCTGGAGGTGTGGATGTATATGATCACTGCTTATGTTGGTGTCTCAGTGCTTCTCTACATCCTGGCTAGGTAAGTCTCTCTGTCTCACTCTAAAACAAACACACACACACACACACACACACACACACACACACACACACACACACACACACACACACACACTTTTTAAGAGAGGAGACAAAACCGAGGCACTAAACTATAGACCTGTGTCACTGACGTGTATAGTGTGCAAAGTCATGGAGAAGATTATCAGGAGGAGAGTGGTGGAGCACCTGGAACGGAACAAGCTTATAAACGACAACCAGCACGGATTCATGGAAGACAAATCCTGTGTCACAAACCTACTTGAGCTTTATGACAAGATAACGGAAGTAAGAAAAGAGAGAGAGGGGTGGGTAGATTGCATTTTCTTGGACTGTAAGAAGGCCTTCTACACAGCTCCTCACAAGAGGTTAGTGCAAAAGCTAGAGGATCAGGCACGTATAACAGGAGGGGCACTGCAATGGATCAGACAATACCTGACAGGGAGGCAACCAGTCATGGCACGTGGCGAGGTATCACAGTGGGCGCCTGTGACGAGTAGGGTTCCACAGGGGTCAGTCCTAGGACCAGTGCTATTTTTGGTATATGTGAATAACATGACGGAAGGGGCAGACTCAGAAGTGTCCCTGTTTGCAGATGATGTGAAGTTAATGAGGAGAATTCAATCGGACGAGGATCAGGCAGGATTACAAAGAGACCTGGACAGGCTGCAACCTGGTCCAGCAACTGGCTTCTCGAATTTAACCACGCCAATTGCAAAGTCATGAAGATCAGGGAAGGGCAAAGAAGACCGCAGACAGAGTATAGGATAGGCGGCCAAAGAGTGCAAACCTCACTCAAGGAGAAGGATCTTGGGGTGAGTATAATATCGAGCACATCTCCTGAAGCGCACAACCATTTAACTGCTGTAGCATATGGGCGCCTGGCAAACCTGAGAATAACGTTCCGATACCTCAGTAAGGAATCGTTCAAGACTCTATACACCGTGTACGTCTGGCACATACTGGAGTATGCAGAACCAGTTTGGAACCCACACCTGGTCAAGCACGTCAAGAAATTAGAGAAAATGCAAAGGTTTGCAACAAGGCTGGTTCCAGAGCTAAGGGAAATGTCCTACGAAGAAAGGTTAAGGGAAATCGGCCTGCTGACTCTAGAGGACAGGAAGGTTAGGAGAGACATGATAATGACATACAAAATACTGCGTGGAATAGATAAGGTGGATAGAGACAGGATGTTCCAGAGATGGGACACAGCAACAAGAGGACACAGTTGGAAGTTGAAGACACAGATGAATCACAGGGATGTTAGGAAGTATTTCTTCAGTCACAGAGTTGTTAGGAAGTGAAATAGTTTGGGAAGTAATGTAGTGGAGGCAGGATCCATTCATAACTTTAAGCAGAGATATGATAAAGTTCATGGTGCGGGGAGAATGACCCAGTAGCGGCCAGTGAAGAGGCGGGGTCAGGAGCTATGACTCGACCCCTGCAACCACAACTAGGTGAGTACACACACACACACACACACACACACACACACACACACACACACACACACACACATACACACTTAAACACACACACACACACTCATGAGGTATTATGTTTCAGGTTCACACCATATGAGTGGCAGAACCCACACCCGTGTGACCCAGACCCTGACACTCTGGAGAACCAGTTCACTATCCTCAACTGTCTGTGGTTCGCCATCGGTTCCCTCATGCAACAAGGCTGCGACTTCCTGCCCCAGTAAGTGACACCAACCTGTTTTTCGTTATCCTTTCAAGGGGGGGGGGGTAACTGCTTTCTTGCCAGGGATGGATAGGGCTCTTCTTCCAAGGAAATGGAGCTATTTTTTCCCTTCATGCAAACCTAATTATTTCTCATTCCCCAGGTACTGCATATTCCCTAGGCGTTTAGCGCTTCCCAATTAATATAACTTAAGCTTGTCTTGATAGGAAGAGTGCAGCATTTGTCACTTCCCTTTCTCCAGTCTTACTGCTGACTGGATAAAGAATAGGTCACAATATTACAAAGACCAATTTTAGCTGTTGTTTCCTGATGAATGGACCCACTGTAGCTGTTTCCTGATGATTGGACCCATTTATCTGTTGTTTCCTGTTGACTGGACCCATTTATTTGTTGTTTCCTGATGACTGGACCCAGTTATCTCTTGTTTCCTGATGATTGAACCCATTTTACCTGCTTCCTGACGAATGGACCATTTTAACTGTTGTTTTCTTATGAGTGAACCCATTTTAGCTATTGTTTCCTGGTGAATGGACCCATTTTAAATGTTTCCTGGTGAATGGACCTATTCTAGCTATTTCCTGATGAATAAACCCATTTTAGCGGTTATTTCTTGATGAATGAACCCATTTTAGTTGTTGTCTCGTAATGAATGCAACATGACACCCAGCTTCATACCCTGGGTGCAACTTACACCTTCCATCACCCTCTCCGTGGCCGGCAGGGCAGTGTCAACACGCATGGTGGCCGGTATGTGGTGGTTCTTCACCCTCATTATGATCTCCTCATACACTGCCAACCTAGCCGCTTTCCTCACGGTGGAGCGCATGGAGTCGCCCATTGAGTCAGCGGAAGACCTGGCCAAGCAGACCAAGATCAAGTACGGCTCTCTTTTGAGCGGCACCACCACCTCCTTCTTCAGGTAGGTCACCTGAATGAAGTGTACGAGTCTCCAAGCATAAGTTGTCTGAAGGAAGGACAACCAAGGTACCTCCTGTGATACCAACTTTCCTAAACCACGGGCGGTAACTCTCATGATGGAAGGTCTAATACTCCTAGGTGTTGTGAAGGTAGCATCGATGATGGAAGTTCTAATACTCCTAGGTGTTGTGAAGGTAGCATCTATGATGGAAGGTCTAATACTCCTAGGTGTTATGAAGGTAGCATCTATGATGGAAGGTCTAATACTCCTAGGTGTTATGAAGGTAGCATCTATGATGGAAGGTCTAATACTCCTAGGTGTTATGAAGGTAGCATCTATGATGGAAGGTCTAATACTCCTAGGTGTCATGAAGGTAGCATCTATGATGGAAGGTCTAATACTCCTAGGTGTTATGAAGGTAGCATCTATGATGGAAGGTCTAATACTCCTAGGTGTTATGAAGGTAGCATCTATGATGGAAGGTCTAATATTCCTAGGTGTCATGAAGGTAGCATCTATGATTTGGGAAAGGGCTAATACTCCTAGGTGTTATGAAGGTAGCATCTATGATGGAAGGTCTAATACTCCTAGGTGTTATGAAGGTAGCGTCTATGATGGAAGGTCTAATACTGTTATGTCTTCTGAAGCTTGTAGGCTCAAGATAGTTTACTGTTCTTAAATAGTTAGACAAAGTGATATTGTCACCGACTTCATAATTGCATTGATTATCTGTCCTGAAAAAAAAGGACAGGGAATATAATTGATTTCCTGTGAGGTTGTCTTGCTGAACAATATCCTATGTGAAGTTGTCATGCTGAACAGTATTCTATGTGAGGTTGTCATGCTGAACAATATTCTGTGAGGTTGTCATACTGAACAATATTCTGTGAGGTTATGCTGAACAATATTCTGTGAGGTTGTTATGCTGAACAATATTCTGTGAGGTTGTCATGCTGAACAATATTCTGTGAGGTTGTTATGCTGAACAATATTCTGTGAGGTTGTTATGCTGAACAATATTCTATGTGGGGTTATCATGCTGAACAATATTGTGAGGTTATCATGCGAACAATAATCTGTGAGGTTGCCATGCTGAACAATATTTCATGTGAGGTTATCATGCTGAACAATAATCTGTGAGGTTGCCATGCTGAACAATATTCTGCATGAGGTTATCATGCTGAACAATATTCTGCATGAGGTTGTCATGCTGAACAATATTCTATGTGAGGTTGTCATGCTGAACAATATTCTGTATAAGGTTGTCATGCTGAACAATATTCTATGTGAGGTTGTCATGCTGAACAATATTCTATGTGAGGTTGTCATGCAGAACAATCTTCTATGTGAGGTTGTCATGCATAACAATCTTCTATGTGAGGTTGTCATGCAGAACAATCTTCTATGTGAGGTTGTCATGCAGAACAATCTTCTATGTGAGGTTGTCATGCTGTACAATATTCTATGTGAGGTTGTCATGTTGAACAATAATCTTGGGGAGTAAATAATGTGACAACATATGCAGAGTTACCTGCGACACACGAATATGTCCTGTCACCAGTCTGTCTTCTGAACAATCATTTACGTGAGGTGTCTGCTGAACATAATCGATAAGGTTTCATGCGAACAATACCTGTGAGTATGCTGAACAATACATGTTGGTTTCATCGACCTTCACGTATTGTCATCATTATACAATCTCGTATTAATTATGAAAAAATGAATGAGTTGTATTGAAACTACATGTTCATGAATTCACGTACATCTAATTAATTAAACAAACTATGTTCAGAACATAATTGGGTTCACTTTCCGACTCATTCCGCTTATACAAGATTATTCAGTTGATCGACCAGTCCCTCAATCTAACCATTAATCCAACAGTAGTCGTCAAGTTAGTGCCAGTACGACTTACCTCTCCACATCTTACTCTATCACAACATCTCTCGTCAACTTCTAACTCGACACCATCATCCACATTCTCACCGTATCACATCATATCACCTCACATTACGTTAAATAATGAATCATTTGATTACCATGTTACCATACCACAATTCCATCCACATCTTATCCATTATCCACATTTCCTCCTACTACATACATTCCCTCACATCAATACCATTACCGACATTCCCGTCACATATACCATTATGCACCATTCCTCCACAGCTACCATTACCACCATCCCTCCACTATCTACATTCCACTTATCTCTCACATCTAACATTACCACACATTCCATCCAACATCTACCATTACACCATTGCCCTCCACATCGTTAACCATACTACATTCCTCTTCACATTACCCTACCACCATTCCCTCCACATCTACCATTACCACCATTCCCTCCACATCTACCATTACCACCATTCCCTCCACATCTACCATTACCACCATTCCCTCCACATCTACCATTACCACCATTCCCTCCACATCTACCCATTACCACCATTCCCTCCACATCTACCATTACCACCATTCCCTCCACATCTACCATTACCACCATTCCCTCCACATCTACCATTACCACCATTCCTCCACATCTACCATTACCACCATTCCCTCCACATCTACCATTACCACCATTCCCTCCACATCTACCATTACCACCATTCCCTCCCATCTACCATTTCATACCAACCAATTCCCTCCACACTACATACCCATTACCATACCACATTCCCTCCACATCTACCATTACCACCATTCCCTCCACATCTACCATTACCACCATTCCCTCCACATCTACCATTACCCATTCCCCCACATCTACCATTACCACCATTCCCTCCACATCTACCATTACCACCATTCCCTCACATCTACCATTACACCATTCCCTCCACATCTACCATTACTACCATTCCCTCCACATCTACCATTTACCACCATTCCCTCCACATCTACCATTACCACCATTCCCTCCACATCTACCATTACACCATTCCCTCCACATCTACCATTACCACCATTCCCTCCACATCTACCATTACCACCATTCCCCTCCACATCTACCATTACACCATTCCCTCCACATCTACCATTACACCCATTCCCTCCACATCTACCATTACCACCATTCCCTCCACATCTACCATGTCACTACCATTCACTTCCCCCACATCTACCATTACCACCATTCCCTCCACATCTACCATTACATCACCATTCCCTTCCACATCTACCATTACCACCATTCCCTCCACATCTACCATTACATACCCTTCCCTCCACATCTACCATTACCACCATTCCCTCCACATCTACCATTCCGTCCACATCTACCATTACCACCATTCCCTCCACATCTACCATTACCACCATTCCCTCCACATCTACCATTTACACAAACCATTCCCTCCACATCTACCATTACCCACCATTCCCTCCACATCTACATTACCACCATTCCCTCCACATCTACCATTACCACCATTCCCTCCCAACATCTACCAATTACCATCCATTCCCTCCACATCTACCATTACCACCATTCCCTCCACATCTACCATTACACCATTCCCTCCACATCTACCATTACCACCATTCCCTCCACATCTACCATTACCACCATTCCCTCCACATCTACCATTACCACCATTCCCTCCACATCTACCATTCCACCATTCCCTCCACATCTACCATTACACCATTCCCTCCACATCTACCATTACCACCATTCCCTCCACATCTACCATTACCACCATTCCCTCCACATCTACCATTACCACCATTCCCTCCACATCTACCATTACCACCATTCCCTCCACATCTACCATTACCACATCCCTACTCTACATTACACCATTCCCTCCACATCTACCATTACCACCATTCCCTCCACATCTACCATTACCACCATTCCCTCCAATCTACCATTACCACCTTCCCTCCACATCTACCATTGACACCATTCCCTCCACATCTACACCTACTACCTCCCCACATCTACCATTACCACCATTTCCTCCACATCTACCATTGCCACCATTCCCTCCACATCTACCATTCCCTCCACATCTACCATTACCACCATTCCCTCCACATCTACCATTACCACCATTCCCTCCACATCTACCATTACCACCATTCCCTCCACATCTACATTACCACCATTCCCTCCACATCTACCATTACCACCATTCCCTCCACATCTACCATTACCACCATTCCCTCCACATCTACCATTACCACCATTCCCTCCACATCTACCATTACCACCATTCCCTCTACATCTACCATTACTACCATTCCCTCCACATCTACCATTACCACCATTCCCTCCACATCTACCATTACCACCATTCCTCCACATCTACCATTACCACGATTCCCTCCACATCTACCATTACCACCATCCCCTCCACATCTACCATTACTACCATTCCCTCCACATCTACCATTACTACCATTCCCTCCACATCTACCATTACCACCATTCCCTCCACATCTACCATTACTACCATTCCCTCCACATCTACCATTACTACCATTCCCTCCACATCTACCATTACCACCATTCCCTCCACATCTACCATTACTACCATTCCCTCCACATCTACCATTACTACCCTTCCCTCCACATCTACCATTACCACCATTCCCTCCACATCTACCATTCCGTCCACATCTACCATTACCACCATTCCCTCCACATCTACCATTACCACCATTCCCTCCACATCTACCATTACCACCATTCCCTCCACATCTGCCATTACCACCATTCCCTCCACATCTGCCATTACCACCATTCCCTCCACATCTACCATTACCACCATTCCCTCCACATCTACCATTACACCATTCCCTCCACATCTACCATTACACCATTCCTCCACATCTACCATTACCACCATTCCCTCCACATCTACCATTACCACCATTCCCTCCACATCTACCATTACCACCATTCCCTCCTACATCTACCATTACCACCATTCCCTCCACATCTACCATTACCATTCCCTCCACATCTTAACCATATTACTATACCATTCCCTCCACATCTACCATTACTACCATTCCCTCCACATCTACCATTACCACCATTCCCTCCACATCTACCATTACTACTATTCCCTCCACATCTACCATTACTACCATTCCCTCCACATCTACCATTACCACCATTCCCTCCGCATCTACCATTACTACCATTCCCTCACATCTACCATTACTACCATTCCCTCTACATCTACCATTACTACCATTCCCTCTACATCTACCATTACTACCATTCCCTCACATCTACCATTACACCATTCCCTCCACATCTACCATTACTACCATTCCCTCCACATCTACCATTACCACCCTCCCTCCACATCTACCATTACCACCATTCCCTCCACATCTAACCATTACCACCATTCCCTCCACATCTACCATTACCACCATTCCTCCACATCTAACCATTACTACTACCATTCCCTCCACATCTACCATTACACCATTCCCTCCACATCTACCATTTCTACCCATTCCCTCCACATCACATTACACCATTCCCTCCACATCTACCATTACCACCATTCCCTCCACATCTACCATTACCACCATTCCCTCCACATCTACCATTACCACCATTCCCTCCACATCTAATACCCCATTCCCTCCACATCTACCATTCCCTCCACATCTACCATTCCCCCACATCTACCATTACCAACCATTTCCCTCCTCACATCTACCATTACCACCATTCCCTCCACATAACCATTACCACCAACACCATTCCCTCCTCACATCTACCATTACACCATTCCCTCCACATCTACCATTTACTCTACCATTCCCTCCACATCTACCATTACCACCATTACCCTCCACTCTACCATTACCACCATTCCCTCCACATCTACCATTACCACCATTCCCTCCACATCTACCATTACCACCATTCCCTCCACATCTACCATTACCACCATTCCCTCCACATCTACCATCATGCTCATTTTCGTCACCAACAGCACCTTCACTGTATTCACCATCACCCACACCATGCCATCTTCACCCCGTCGCTGTTATTACCACAGAAATGTAGTGTATACACACTAAATTTCACCCATCTTTGTACAATCATTGTATCATGCTGAAACAAATGATTATTATTATTACTATTATTATTATTATTATTATTATTATTATTATTATCATCATCATCATCATCATCACCATGGTTGCCATCCTTACCATTATGGCTACCTTAACTTACCGTTAATGCCATCATCAATAATAATTTTGATTTTTATTATTATCATGGTTATTGTAATTAATATAATTTGTTTTGGCATCGCTATCTGAATTCAGACGCTCCTCATACGAGCGAATTGCAGTCTCAAATTCGTAACGCATGCAGCGTTAGTATTCCATTGTTGTTGACTTCGTGTCTCCCGCAGGAGGAGAATGGGCTGTACGCCTACCTGATGGAGTCCTCCTCCATTGAATATATTACTGAGAGGAACTGTGATCTGACTCAGGTGGGAGGTCTGCTTGACTCCAAGAGTTACGGCATTGCTCTTCCCCCGGGTGAGCTACACTACCTCCACCAGTTCTAACTCCACTCGTTCCACTTCCACTAGTTCTACCTCCACTAGTTCTGCTTCCACTAGTTCTACCTCCACTAGTTCTACCTCCATTAGTTCCACTTCCACTAATTCTACCTCCACTAGTTCTACCTCTACTAGTTCTACCTCCACTAGTTCTACCTCCATTAGTTCCACTTCCACTAATTCTACCTCCACTAGTTCTACCTCCACTAGTTCTACCTCCATTAGTTCCGCTTCCACTAGTTCTACCTTCACTAGTTCTACCTCCACTAGTTCTACCTCCATTAGTTCCACTTGACTAATTCTACCTCCACTAGTTCTGCCTCCACTAGTTCTACCTCCATTAGTTCCACTTCCACTAGTTCTGCCTCCATTAGTTCCGCTTCCACTAGTTCTACCTCCACTAGTTCTACCTCCACTAGTTCTACCTCCACTAGTTCTACCTCCACTAGTTCTGCCTCCATTAGTTCCGCTTCCACTAGTTCTACCTCCACTAGTTCTCCATTAGTTCCACTTCCACTAGTTCTACCTCTACTAGTTCTACCTCCATTAGTTCCACTTCCACTAATTCTACCTCCATAGTTCACCTCACAGTTCTCCTCCATTAGTTCCGCTTCCACTAGTTACCTCACTAGTTCTACCTCCATTAGTTCCACTTCACTAGTTCTACACTCCACTAGTTCTACCTCTACTAGTTCTACCTCTACTAGTTCTACCTCCATTAGTTCCACTTCCACTAATTCTACCTCCACTAGTTCTACCTCCACTAGTTCTACCTCCACTAGTTCTACCTCCATTAGTTCCACTTCCACTAGTTCTACCTCCACTAGTTCTACCTCCACTAGTTCTACCTTCACTAGTTCTACCTCCACTAGTTCTACCTCCACTAGTTCTACCTCCACTAGTTCTACCTCCATAGTTCTACCTCCATTAGTTCCACTTCCACTAGTTCTACCTCTACTTCCACTATTTCCACTTCCACTAGCACTACCTCCATTAGTTCTACCTCAGCTAGTTCTACCTCCACTAATTCTACATCAACTAGTTCTACCTCCATTAATTCTACTTCCACTAGTTCTACCTCCACTAGTTCTACCTCCACTAGTTCTATCTCCACTGGTTCTACCTCCATTAGTTCTCCCTCCTAGTTCTACTTCCACTAGTTCGATTTCCACTAGTTCCACTTCCACTAGTTCTGCCTCCATTAGTTCTACCTCCACTAATTCCACTTCCACTAGTTCTAACCCCATTAGTTCTACCTCTGGTTCCACTTCCACTAGTTCTACCTCCACTAGTTCTACCTCCGCTAGTTCTGCCTCCACTAGTTCTTCCTCCATTAGTTCCACTTCCACTAGTTCTACCTCCACTAATTCCACTTCCACTAGTTCTAACCCCATTAGTTCTACCTCTGGTTCCACTTCCACTAGTTCTTCCTCCATTAGTTCTACCTCCACTAGTTTCACCTCCACTAGTTTCACCTCCACTAGTTTCACCCCCACTAGTTTCACCTCCACTAGTTGCATTTCCTCTATTTCCACCTCCACTAGTTCTACCTCCACTAGTTCCACCTCCACTGATTTCGCCTCCTCTAGTTTCACTAATTCTATTTCCACCAGTGTTGTTCCACCAGTGTTGTTCCAACAAGACTATTTCTCACACGTTTCACGTACACCATTTATGGGTACCAGACTAAATTTTTCCCCCTGCGGTTAGTGAAGCCTCCACTACAACTTGCCCTGAATAACCCACACGAGTTTAGAGCTTCATGTAAATATAATGTGTCACCATTTTTCCAGATGGGCCCCACGGGTTTATACCGGAATCTTTCGTGGGTTTTAAGTGTTCCTATGTTGCCTATGATACACATCAGTGAGGGGAGCTTCACTGTGTGACCAGCTCTACGGTAGTCATCAGTGAGGGGATCCTCACTGTGTGACCAGCTCTACGGTAGTCATCAGTGAGGGGAGCCTCACTGTGTGACCAGCTCTACGGTAGTCATCAGTGAGGGGAGCCTCACTGTGTGACCAGCTCTACGGTAGTCATCAGTGAGGGAAGCCTCACTGTGTGACCAGCTCTACGGTAGTCATCAGTGAGGGGAGCCTCACTGTGTGACCAGCTCTACGGTAGTCATCAGTGAGAGGAGCCTCACTGTGTGACCAGCTCTACTGTAGTCATCAGTGAGAGGAGCCTCACTGTGTGACCAGCTCTACGGTAGTCATCAGTGAGAGGAGCCTCACTGTGTGACCAGCTCTACGGTAGTCATCAGTGAGAGGAGCCTCACTGTGTGACCAGCTCTACGGTAGTCATCAGTGAGAGGAGCCTCACTGTGTGACCAGCTCTACGGTAGTCATCTCTCTTTTTATGAGGCTGTGGGACCCTTACGAATTTAGTACTTTTCCATAAATATAATAACAACCTACTTTTTGTTATAGTGTAGGTGAATTATGGACGTAGTTTGGTAAGTAACGCAGCTGACTCAGTCATCCTGTTGGTATTAGTTTTAATACGAACTTGATAATAAACAACAGTAATATATTGTAGAAACACAGGGAGACAGTCTTCTACTTGTAGTGTCTCCGTCCTTAGCGTAGAGAAACTACCTATATTTACATTTCTCAACACTACACTACAGAACACTATACTACACTACACTTCGCTACACATCGCTACACTACACAACGCTACACTACACAACGCTACACTACACAACGCTACACTACACAACGCTACACTACACAACGCAAACACTACACAACGCTACACTACACAACGCTACACTACACAATGCTACACTACACAATGCTACACTACACAATGCTACACTACACAACGCTACACTACACAATGCTACACTACACAACGCTACACTACACAACGCTACACTACACAACGCTACACTACACAACGCTACACTACACAACGCTACACTACACAACGCTACACTACACAATGCTACACTACACAACGCTACACTACACAACGCTACAAAAAACTACACAATGCTACACATAAAACAATGCTACACTACACAATGCTACACTACACAATGCTACACTACACAACGCTACACTAACACAACGCTACACTACACAATGCTACACTACACAACGCTACACTACACAACGCTACACTACACAATGCTACACTACACAACGCTACACTACACAACGCTACACTACACAACGCTACACTACACAACGCTACACTACACAACGCTACACTACACAACGCTACACTACACAACGCTACACTACACAACGCTACACTACACAACGCTACACACACAACGCTACACTACACAACGCTACACTACACAACGCTACACTAACAGCTACATACAAACGCTACACTACACAACGCTACACTACACAAACGCTACACTACACAACGCTACACTACACAACGCTACACTACAACAACGCTACACTACACAATGTACACTACACAACGCTACACTACACACGCTACACTACACAATTGCTACACTACACAACGCTACACTACAAAAACGCTACACTACACAATGCTACACTACACAATGCTACACTACACAACGCTACACTACACAACACTACACAACGCTACACTACACAACACTACACAACGCTACACTACACAACACTACACAACGCTACACTACACAACGCTACACTACACAACGCTACACTACACAACGCTACACTACACAACGCTACACTACACAACGCTACACTACACAATACTACACTACTTCTGCATTACTACCCATGACCCATCCTCTCTGCCTACATGGTAAGAAGATGCGAACCTTTCTTCACAATATTTCACTCAAGTTGGCACTGTATCATCTCTGTAACTTAAGTATTATTAAGTGGTGAGATTGAAGCTCAGCGTGTAGCGTCTCACCTTCAGTGGTGTAGTGTGTCACTCCCACTTAATATCTTCTCTTATATAACATTTTGTTGTGTCATAGTTCTAAGCTACTAACAAAACTAACAGTGCTGAGCTACTAACGAAACTAACAGTGCTGAGCTACTAACAAAACTAAGTGCTGAGCTACTAACAAAACTAACAGTGCTGAGCTAACAAAACTAACAATGCTGAGCTACTAACAAAACTAACAATGCTGAGCTACTAACAAAACTTAACAGTGCTGAGCTACTAACAAAACTAACAATGCTGAGCTACTAACAAAACTTAACAGTGCTGAGCTATTAACAAAACTAACAGTGCTGAGCTACTAACAAAACTAAGTGCTGAGCTATTAACAGAACTTAACAGTGCTGAGCTACTAACAAAACTTAACAGTGCTGAGCTACTAACAAAACTAAGTGCTGAGCTACTAACAGAACTAACAGTGCTGAGCTACTAACAGAACTAACAGTACTGAGCTACTAACAGAACTAAGTGCTGAGCTACTAACAGAACTTAACGGTACTGAGCTACTAACAGAGCTTAACAGTGCTGAGCTAACAAAACTAACAGTGCTGAGCTACTAACAGAACTTAACAGTGCTGAGCTACTAACAGAACTTAACAGTGCTGAGCTACTAACAGAACTAACAGTGCTGAGCTACTAACAGAACTTAACAGTGCTGAGCTACTAACAGAACTTAACAGTGCTGAGCTACTAACAAATCTAACAGTGCTGAGCTACTAACAGAACTTAACAGTACTGAGCTACTAACAGAACTTAACAGTACTGAGCTACTAACAGAACTTAACAGTACTGAGCTACTAACAGAACTTAACAGTGCTGAGCTACTAACAAATCTAACAGTGCTGAGCTAACAGAACTTAACAGTGCTGAGCTAACAGAACTTAACAGTGCTGAGCTACTAACAGAACTTAACAGTGCTAAGCTACTAACAAATCTAACAGTGCTGAGCTACTAACAGAACTTAACAGTACTGAGCTACTAACAGAACTTAACAGTACTGAGCTACTAACAGAACTTAACAATGCTGAGCTACTAACAAATCTAACAGTGCTGAGCTACTAACAGAACTTAACAGTACTGAGCTACAAACAGAACTTAACAATGCTGAGCTACTAACAAAACTAACAGTGCTGAGCTACTAGCAGAACTTAACAGTACTGAGCTACTAACAAAACTAACAGTGCTGAGCTACTAACAGAACTTAACAGTGCTGAGCTACTAACAGAACTTAACAGTACTGAGCTACTAACAAAACTAACAGTGCTGAGCTACTAGCAGAACTTAACAGTACTGAGCTACTAACAAAACTAACAGTGCTGAGCTACTAACAGAACTTAACAGTGCTGAGCTACTAACAGAACTTAACAGTGCTGAGCTACTAACAGAACTTAACAGTGCTGAGCTACTAACAAATCTAACAGTGCTGAGCTACTAACAGAACTTAACAATGCTGAGCTACTAACAGAACTTAACAGTGCTGAGCTACTAACAGAACTTAACAGTGCTGAGCTACTAACAAATCTAACAGTGCTGAGCTACTAACAGAACTTAACAGTGCTGAGCTACTAACAGAGCTTAACAGTACTGAGCTACTAACAGAACTTAACAGTGCTGAGCTACTAACAAATCTAACAATGCTGAGCTACTAACAGAACTTAACAGTACTGAGCTACTAACAGAACTTAACAGTACTGAGCTACTAACAAAACTAACAGTGCTGAGCTACTAACAGAACTTAACAGTGCTGAGCTACTAACAGAACTTAACAGTGCTGAGCTACTAACAGAACTTAACAGTGCTGAGCTACTAACAGAACTTAACAGTACTGAGCTACTAACAAAACTAACAGTGCTGAGCTACTAGCAGAACTTAACAGTACTGAGCTACTAACAAATCTAACAGTGCTGTGCTACTAACAGAACTTAACAGTGCTGAGCTACTAACAGAACTTAACAGTGCTGAGCTACTAACAGAACTTAACAGTGCTGAGCTACTAACAAATCTAACAGTGCTGAGCTACTAACAGAACTTAACAATGCTGAGCTACAAAACAGAACTTAACAGTGTGAGCTACTAACAGAACTTAACAGTGCTGAGCTACTAACAAATCTAACAGTGCTGAGCTACTAACAGAACTTAACAGTGCTGAGCTACTAACAGAGCTTAACAGTACTGAGCTACTAACAGAACTTAACAGTGCTGAGCTACTAACAAATCTAACAATGCTGAGCTACTAACAGAACTTAACAGTACTGAGCTACTAACAGAACTTAACAGTACTGAGCTACTAACAAAACTAACAGTGCTGAGCTACTAACAGAACTTAACAGTGCTGAGCTACTAACAGAACTTAACAGTGCTGAGCTACTAACAGAACTTAACAGTGCTGAGCTACTAACAGAACTTAACAGTACTGAGCTACTAACAAAACTAACAGTGCTGAGCTACTAGCAGAACTTAACAGTACTGAGCTACTAACAAATCTAACAGTGCTGAGCTACTAACAGAACTTAACAGTGCTGAGCTACTAACAAATCTAACAGTGCTGAGCTACTAACAGAACTTAACAGTGCTGCGCTACTAACAAAACTAACCTTGTATTCAGCTACTTAGAACGTGAAAGAGTTATATTAATTAATAAGCAAACTTTTCTCGTAGACTTCTCTCTCCTCCTCTAACAAGCCTCATATAATAGTGTTATTAACAGTGTGCCCACTAACTTGCAGGCTCACCTTACACAAGTGCCATCAGCAGTGCCATCCTGGCACTACAGGAGACCTCCACCATCCAGTTGCTGAAGCGGAAGTGGTGGAGTGAGAGGGGTGGGGCAGGCAGGTGTAACAATGAGAAGGTAATCCCTTCTCTACCTCTTCAGTTGCCCACTTTCCTGTTTTCCAAATCAGGGAACAGGTGAGGGTAAGGGGGTTGAACCCATTGCAAGCGAGTCCTGTCATGGGTTCAAGTATCTCACGTTCTGTGGTTTGTTTACAATCCTGTTATTACGATTTTGAGTCATGATTCCTGTTATTATATTTCATTTTTATTTTTGCGCTTTTTGTTTTTTAATTTTTTGTTATATAGTCTCACGAAAGAAAAGGTAATATATATTATGACCGATAATTCTGTTTGTTCCTGTGTAATGGTTTTTAATTAGCGTCCACAAGATTTACGTGAGGTACATTATAAAGCTGCCACACTAACATCATCACTGAGTCTACCTTGGGAAGGAGCTGGGAGGGAGGGAGGTATAATATCAGTACAAGCTACGGTACAGTGTCTAGCAGATAACCATAGCAAGTGGAAAAGACTTAAAATAGTCTTAGAACATTTAATGAAGTAATTTTTTTTTTCAACACGACGGCCGTCTCCCACCGGGGCAGGATGACTCAAAAAAGGAACACTTTCACCATCATTCACACAATATTACTGTCTTCGCAGAGGTGCCCAGACATGACGGTTCAGATGTCACTCCAGACAGCTAATATCCTAAACTCTCTATAAAGTGCAGGCATTGTACTTCCCATTTTCGGGACTCAAGTCCGTCTAACCAGATTCCCTGAATCCCTTCTCAAAATATTACCCTGCTCACACTACAACAGCTCGTCAGGTCCCAAAAAACATTCATCTCCATTCACTCCTATCTAATACGCTCATACATGCCTGCTTTATGTCCTGGCCCCTTGTACACAAAACCTCTTTTAGCCCCCTCCTTCCACCCTTTCCTAGGAAGACCTGTACCCCTCCTCCCATCCACTACTGATTTATATACCCTCCAAGTCAAACCATTTTGCTCCATCCTCTCCAGATAACCAAACCACCTCAATAACCCCTCTTCACTTCTTCCATACTTCCTCCCTCCAATCTGATATCCAGTGTTTCCTTTACCTAACTCGTTTGATACCTTTATCATCTTACTCTCACCTATGTTCACTTTCAACTTTCTTTACACACCTCCCAAACTCGTTCACCAACCTTTGCAACTTTTCTTTATTATTATTATTATTATTATAATCAAGGGGGAAGCGCTAAACCCGGAGGATTATACAGCGCCTGGGGGGGGATGTGGAAGGCATTCAGGCTTAATTCGGGGAACTGGAGCACAGATCCAATTCCCTAAATCAAGAGCCCCTCACCAACATCAAGGAACCTTCCTTGAGGGGAACTTTTCTTTAGAATCTCCCAAAAGCACAGTATCATCAGCAAAAAGTAACTTTGTCAACTCCCATTTCGCATTTGATTCCTCATAATTTAATCCCACCCCTCTCCCCAACACTCTAGCATTTACTTCTTTCACAAGTTCATCTATAAATGTGTTAAACATCCATGGTGACATTACACATCCCTGTCTAAGACCTACTTTTACTGGGAAGTAGTCTCCCTCTCTCCTACACACCCTAACTTGAGCCTCATTGCCCTCATAAAAACTCTTTACAGGATTTAGTAATTTACTACTTATTCCATACACTTTTGCAACATCTGTCACATTGCTCCCTTATCCACTTTATCGTGTCTTTTCTAAATCCAAAAATGCAATGAAAACTTCCCTACCTTTATCTACATACTATTCACATATATGCTTCAATGTAAACACTTGATCTACACATCCCCTACCCACTCTAAAGCCTCCTTGCTCATCCGCAATCCTGTTATCTGTTTTACCTCTAATTCTTTCAATAATAATTTTTACAATGTCTTTTGTCCTCCTTTCCCTTATATAAAGGGAATTATACAAGCTCTCTGCCAGTCCCTAGGTACCTTCCCCTCTTTCATACATATAGTAAAGAAAAGTACCAACCACTCCAAAACTAATTCCCCCCTCCCCCTGCTTTTAACATTTCTGTCATGATCCCATCAGTTCCAGCTGTTTTACCCCCTTTCATTCTATCTAATGCCTCAGGCACCTCCCTCACACTTACACCCGGCTCTTCTTCACTCCTAAAAGATGTTATACCTTCCTGGCCAGTGCATGAAATTACTGCCTCCCTATCTTCATCGACATTTAACAGTTCCTCAAAATATTCCTGCCATCTTCCCAATACCTCAACTCCCTATCTACTAACTACCCCATTCTGTTTTTAACTGTCAAATCCATTCGTTCCCTAGGCTTTCTTAACCTATTTATCTCCAAAAAAATTCTTATTCTCATCAAAATTTGTTAACAGCGCCTCACCCGCTCTATCATTTGCTCTTTTGCACTCCCTCACCACTCTCTTCACCTCTCTTTTACTCTCCATACACTAAGTAGGATTATTTTATTTTAATACTGTACTAGTAACATTTCAAGTCTTTCCCACCTCCGATGACTCATATCACTTCAAGCTTCATTTATGTGTGTGTGTTTATATATATATATATATATATATATATATATATATATATATATATATATATATATATATATATATATATATATATATATATATATATATACATGGGGAAGTGGAACAGAATTCTTCCTCCGTAAGCCATGCGTGTACTAAGAGGCGACTAAAATGTCGGGAGCAATGGGCTACTAAGCCATTCTCCTGTATAAATTACTAAATTTAAAAAGAGAAACTTTTGTTTTTCTTTTTGGGCCACCCTGCTTTAGTGGGATACGGTCGGTTTGTTGAAAGTATATATATAATATATATGTATATATATAATATATATATATATATATATATATATATATATATATATATATATATATATATATATATATATATATATATATATATATATATATATATATGTCGTGCCGAATAGGCAGAACTTGCGATCTTGGCTTAAATAGCAACGCTCATCTTGCCATATAGGACGAGTGAAAATTTGTGTATGCAATAATTTCGCCAAAATCATTCTGAACCTAACGAAAAAAATATATTTCACTGTGTTTGGTTAGTATTAAATTACTGTAAACAAACCTAAAATATATTTAGTTGGGTTAGGCTAAAATAAATTGTTCTTGTTATAATAAGGTTAGGTAAGTTTTCTAAGTTCCTTTTGGTGCAAAATTATAAATTTTTACATCAACATTAATGAAAAAAATATATCTTTAAACGTATAAGATAAAATTTTAGAAAGGACTTAATTTTAAATGAGTTCTTGCTAATTGACCAGTTTTACATATTCGGCACGATATATATATATATATATATATATATATATATATATATATATATATATATATATATATATATATATATATATATATATATATATATATATATAATGTGACGAATAGGTAAAGTTGGTCAATTAACAAGAACTTATTTAAAATTAAGTCCTTTCTAAAATTTTCTCTTATACGTTTAAAAAAATATATTTTTTAATTTGTTAATGTAAAAATCAATAATTTTGTACCAAAAGAACTTTAGAAAACTTATCTAACCTTATTATAACAAGCGCAATTTAATTTAGCCTAATCCAACTAAATATGTTTTAGATAAGTTTATAATAATTTAATAATAAACAGAGACAATGAAATATATTTTTTACGTTAGGTTCAGAATGATTTTTGCGAAATTATTGCATACACAATTTTTTTCCTTCCTTATTCAGCAAGAAGAGCGTTGCTATTTAAGCAAAAATGCAAGTTCAACTATTCAGTACGACATTATATATATATATATATATATATATATATATATATATATATATATATATATATATATATATATATATATATATATATATATATATATATTAATATTATTACGTGTGTGTGTGTGTGTGTATGCAAGAGAAAAACTCGCATAGACAGAAAAAATACAAGAATGGTTGCCGTATATTTCGATTTACGAGTGAGGTCCTTTCAGGATGTGTTCGCAGATGACTCAGTGCTGTTGGGAGACTGGGAAGAGAAGTTAAAAATTTTAGAAGAGTTTAGAAAAGCATTTATTATTATTACTATAATCAGGGGGAAGCGCTAAACCCGGAGGATTATACAGCGCCTGGGGGGGGGGGATGTGGAAGGCATTCATTCTTAATTCGGGGAACTTGAGCACAGATCAGAAAAGCATGTAGTCGTAGATGAAGCAAGTTGAATATGAATGCAGATACGCGCAAGGAGCTTGTCCAGATCTCTTTGTAGTGTGTGTGACCTCTACACCTCCATACGCATTTAGCGCTCACCCAATAATAATAATAATGTAAATAATAGTAATAATAATGTTATAGCAAGGAGGAGCTTTGGAAGCAGTGGAGATGTCTTGTCTGAGGGCAATGTGTGGGGTAAATATTATGCAGAGAATTCGTAGATTAGGAGGCGTGTGGAAGAGGTGCGTTTAAATACTTGCTAGTGGATGGGTCCTTTGAGGATGAGGTAAATCACAAGACATGAAGGAAATAAATTTACTGTGGTGTTCAGAAGTGTGTGCGAAAAAAGAAGTTTCTTTGTATATGGATAAGCGGAAATGTATCATAGGAAGGAGGTACCGATGCTGTTGTGTGGTTGTGAGGCCTAGTGTTTGTTGTAGACTGGAGGCAGTGGAAGTGTTTTCTCTCGTAACTATGTATTGTGGAATTTGTTGCTCAGTAGAATGTGCTAAACCCTTAGGGGTTAAACAGCGCCTCTGAATATTTGTTTGTGTGGGCTGAATGTGTGTATGCATGACGAAAATATTCATATTAATTTCTCGTAAAATCTTCAGACTTGCTTGGACTTTTAATTGTGAAATAATACATTTCCCAGCTTTATTAGCACTACACCTTCCCCAGTGTCTTCGTTGAAGTGGTTGAGGGTGATAGCGAGAGGGCGCATGTCCCAGTGTTGAGTGTGACACTCGTCTCACTGCTTACTCTTGGTAACTAATGTTTCTGGTACCAGGTTCACCTTACAAGGGCCCATTGGACGTCGCCATATTGTCCATGCAGGAAAGAGGCAGACTCCACGTTCTGAAAGAAAAGTGGTTCAAACAAAAGAGAGGTGGTGGTAAATGTAAGGTAGAATATTGCATAAATAGTCTAAGGATCCACTAACCTAATAACTAACTCCAGTGCTGTCTGTCAAAGCAATCAATATTTTCCTCCATTAAATACTTGCTTGTAATGTGCATCGTCTGGGATATTCCTAGCTAGCCACAGCACATGATCGCACGGGTCGTCATTACAAATAAGTTACGCTGAGCATTAAGGCACGGAATGACTACAGTAAGTTTGTGTTGCTTGAACATTGTGTCTCCCTGTGCCACTAACCTGAAGTTGTTCTGGCCTCCATAGAAAAGTTTGAGAGGCAGAGAAAAAAAAATGTTGCATATGCTAGGCTGCAGCCACCAGCTTGCACACTAATAACCACTGCTATTATTAACGCAATACTGGCAGCGACTAACACTATAAGCTGTGACTAATGCGTGATCTTCTTGGTACTAGGTTCTCCAATCAAGGAAGTTCTGGACGTCGCTATATTGACTTTACAATCAAAAGGGCGATTCCACATTCTCAAAGAAAAATGGTTTAGGCAACAGAGAGGTGGTGGAAAATGCAGGGTAAGCAGGAGTGCTGCCGTTACATGCACTGTAATCTCACTGTAGGCTACTAATAGTAGACGAGTATACAGTTACACTTACAGGATTTGTATTACTGGTTACACTTAGCAAGAGGCACTCGAGGGGTTGCTTCCCTAAGATGCTTGAGGTGTTGGTGTACATTTGACACAGGATTGGCTGAAATGAGAATTTCACCATATCATGAAAGTAACACATTGTGTGGGGAATATCAGGGAACCGCACTGGGCTTTGCATCTGTAAGTTCAAAACTGTACAGACTTAGCCTCAAGAGTGTGTTTATGTCGGTATAATCATGAACTTGCAAATGCTAGTCCCCCGGTTCACTTCCCGGTACTCCTTATTGCAATAAGACTGGTGTTTGTAGTTAGTGCGATGTTGCTGCTGGTGCATCAAACTTCCTTTGCTTGTCACTGTGTAACTCCTCAGCTCGGTGCTAACAACTTAAGAGTTCATGCTTGACCTTCCTCCCAATGTTTACTTACCTTGGAGTGTGCTTAATGTCATAGACTTGTATTCTAGTTTAAAAATTTAACAAGGAAGTGGAGCGTTGGTTTAAGAGTGAGTGCTTTAAAACATTTACCAATAATTTAAAAATTAAAGAGAAAAAAGGCCTTGTTCAACGAAATGCATAATTGCAAACTTATGTATCCTAAAACACAAAGAGTTTTATCAAAATAGATACATATATCCGCTACACAAATGTTTGTACACATGGCTTTATCACAGCACATAATCATAATCTCGAAGGTAACGATGCCTCGTGTTATATTGCTAGTGATGAACAAGAAAAACGTTATTTTTGTTTTCAAGATTTTGGTAAAGATTATTTATAAGGATAAATATTTATGTTAGCGGAAATTGAGCGGTGCAAATAGCCTGATAAATAACAGGAATTATAACGTACACCTGCGCATTATCATGTTTGGTTTGATTAATGTTAAGATTGTCATTGTAACAAGGGATATCTTTGTCCATGACTGAGTGGTAGCTATGTGGGAGTTATCATTAGTGGTAGCTATGTGGGAGTTATCATTAGTGATAATTATGTGGGAGTTATCATTAGTGGTAATTGTGGGAGTTATCATTAGTGGTAATTATGTGGGAGTTATCATTAGTGGTAATTATGTGGGAGTTATCATTAGTGGTAATTATGTGGGAGTTATCATTAGTGGTAATTATGTGGGAGTTATCATTAGTGGTAATTATGTGGGAGTTATCATTAGTGGTAATTATGTGGGAGTTATCATTAGTGGTAATTATGTGGGAGTTATCATTAGTGGTAATTATGTGGGAGTTATCATTAGTGGTAATTATGTGGGAGTTATCATTAGTGGTAATTATGTGGGAGTTATCATTAGTGGTAATTATGTGGGAGTTATCATTAGTGGTAATTATGTGGGAGTTATCATTAGTGGTAATTATGTGGGAGTTATCATTAGTGGTAATTATGTGGGAGTTATCATTAGTGGTAATTATGTGGGAGTTATCATTAGTGGTAATTATGTGGGAGTTATCATTAGTGGTAATTATGTGGGAGTTATCATTAGTGGTAATTATGTGGGAGTTATCATTAGTGGTAATTATGTGGGAGTTATCATTAGTGGTAATTATGTGGGAGTTATCATTAGTGGTAATTATGTGGGAGTTATCATTAGTGGTAATTATGTGGGAGTTATCATTAGTGGTAATTATGTGGGAGTTATCATTAGTGGTAA
>NC_069448.1:7402999-7502999 GCF_026875155.1 Cherax quadricarinatus | reverse complement strand
ACTTAGTGAGACAATCCATAATTGTATGGTGAACCCAAGTCGCACTTCTCATGATTTTTTGCCTGAAGAACACCGGAAACAAGTGGTAATCACAACTTATGTGTTCACAACGTTTGCCTATGAACATTGTTGAGCCCAGTTTATTTAATAATTTTTTGGTAAACTTTCTTGCAACTTATGCGCCTGGCAGCTCCACATTTGCTAACACATTCACCAGGATTTTATTACCCGTGGAGTATATTTTGTATTAATTATTAATTACATTTTGGTTAAATACACCGAGAAGTGTATATAAACATGGTGTTTATGCAGCGAGAGATTACTTTAATCCTTATTTTAGAGATTAAAATACCTTACAAGATGGTGTACAGGTGACATACATCCTTGAAGACCATCGTATAGTCGATAAACTTAAAACCTAATCAACCCATCCTGATCAAAAAAGTTTACTGTATTGAGGTAATATATATGTCGTGCCGAATAGGTAAAACTGGTCAGTTAGCAAGAGCTCATTTAAAATTAAGCCCTTTCTAAAAACAATTCGTATACATATTTTTTTTCATTTATGTTAATGTAAAAATTAATTTTGTACCAAAAGAACCTTAGAGAGCTTACCTAACCTTATTATAACAAGCGAAATTTAACTAGGCTAATCCAAATAAATATGTTTTAGATAAGTTTACAATAATTTAATAATAAAGAAACACAATGAAATATATTTTTTTCGTTAGGTTCGGAATTACTTTTGAGAAATTATTGCATACACAAATTTTCGCTTGCCTTATTCGGCAAGATGTGCGTTGCTATTTAAGCCAAAATCGCAAGTTTTACCTATTCGGGACGACATATATATAAAGAGTCCACCTCTAGTGCAATATATGGAGTCCCTTAGTCTCGGAGAAGTAAGTGAAATGTCTTCTAGGAAGAGTAGAGACCCTTCCTAGAATCTCAATCTCTCTCTCTCTCTCTCTCTCTCTCCTCTTCTCTCTCTCTCTCTCTCTCTACACACACATATATATATATATTATATATAATATATATATATATATATATATATATATATATATATATATATATATATATATATATATATATATATATATATATATATATAATAATATATATATATATATATATATATATATATATATAATATATATATATATATATATATAATATATATATATATATATATATATATATATATATATAATATATATATATATATATATATATAATATATATATATATATGCGTGTTTGAGAATATTCAGTTATGAGAAGCTTGGCCAAACTGATGCTAAAAGCTGGTGGTTGAGTGGTGAATGTTTATTGCTGTTCAGAGCAATGGAGATATCACTGCTTCAAGGTTTCACTGTGTGACAGCAGCTACACTCACGACGGACAAACAAGACAAGGGCACATTGACTCATCATGAATCCAGCAAAGAAGGATTAAGGTGACAGAATTCTTGTTGCCTTGAGGATCGTTTTTGTTTTTTTTTTTTTTCGTGTCACCCGGGTTGAGTTTTTGTTTATTTTAGGTTCCCTGGTTGAGGTGTTTTGAAGTGTTTTATTGCTGCCCGGCGTGGAAATAAACCAAGCGAGTTCTCGGGGATTAGCAAAAGGACGATTATAAGTTCTATAGGGTTAATTTGTTCTGTACCTTTGCTCAAAGGATTACAGATCCTCGTGTGTTGTCAAACGCTCGTCCTCTTTTAAACGTTCATAGCTCCATAACTATTTTGTTCGTCCCCCTCCCTTGAAATAGGGAGTTTTTGTAGTCGCACTACGGTAACGATGATGTCAATCATTTCCCATTAGGTGTTACATTGTCCATCTGTTATTACCACTTTAGTAGCATTCTCATTGTAATGTTACCGTTGTTATTAAGTGAAGGTGCTGGATATGACGCCCGCTTCAACAGACATTGCTGTTGATGGGAATCAACCGTTGTTTAGTTGTCATGATTCTGATTCAGTCTTCGGTGTTGCAATATCAGCTAGTTTATCCTTTTTTTCAGATTATTGTTTTTAAATTACTGTTTGTTTTTCCCCACCCTTTCTAATTTGCTCTTTTACGAATTACACACACACGCACACACATACACTGTTCTTGGTATATGTGAACGACATAACGGAAGGGATAGACTCAGAAGTGTCCTTGTTTGCAGATGATGCGAAGTTAATGAGAAGAATCAAATCCGATGAGGATCAGGCAGGACTACAAAGAGACCTGGACAGGCTACAAGCCTGGTCCAGCAACTGAATCCTTGAATTTAACCCTGCCAAATGCAAAGTCATGAAGATTGGGGAAGGGCAAAGAAGACTGCAGACACAATATAGTTTAGATGGCCAAAGACTGCAAACCTCACTCAAGGAAAAAGATCTGGGGGTGAGTATAACACCGAGCATATCTCCTGAGGCGCACATCAATCAAATAACTGCTGCAGCATACGGGCGCCTGGCAAACCTACGGATAGCGTTCCGATACCTCAGTAAGGATTCGTTTAAGACTCTGTATACCATTTACGTCAGGCCCATACTGGAGTATGCAGCACCAGTTTGGAATCCACACCTAGTCAAGCACGTCAAGAAATTAGAGAAAGTGCCAAGGTTTGCAACAAGACTAGTCCCAGAGCTACGGGGATTGTCCTATGAAGAAAGGTTGAGGGAAATCGGCCTGACGACACTGGAGGACAGGAGGGTCAGGGGAGACATGATAACGACATATAAAATACTGCGCGGAATAGACAAGGTGGACAAAGACGGGATGTTCCAGAGAAGGGACACAGACACAAGAGGTCACATTTGGAAGTTGAAAACTCAGATGAATCAAAGGGATGTTAGGAAGTATTTCTTCAGTCATTGAGTAGTCAGGCCGTGGAATAGCCTAGAAAGTGACGTAGTGGAGGCGGGAACCATACATAGTTTTAAGGCGAGGTATGATAGAGCTCATGGGGCAGGGAGAGGGAGGACCTAGTAGCAATCAGGGAAGAGGCGGGGCCAGGAGCTGTGAATCGACCCCTGCAACCACAAATAGGTGAATACAAATAGGTGAGTACACACACACACACACACACACACACACACACACACACACACACATACACACACACACATATATATATAATATATATATATAATATATATATATATATATATATATATATATATATATATATATATATCCACACACTAAACACACCATGGCGCACATACCCTCCTTTCATATTGCATCATTTCCCTTAACGCTTGAATAGAATAAATGTTTTACTCTGCAAGTGTATAGTATGAGCATTGATGTATTGTGAGGTGGCCAAACACTGTTGTATGCGTATTACATGTCGTGTTATCATAATGCTTGAAAAGAAGGTCTTTATTTTTCGCTGGGTATAGACGATTCACTAGCGGGAAAAAGATCACCAAATTCTGTATTAAGCAATGGATACATCGGTGCGTCAGGTCACGTTATATGAGGTATTGAAGCAGGTTCTCTTTGATATCAAATATTGTTCTGTTTAGTAACAGGGGTAAGGACCTATTTAGTATCAGGTGATGTTCCGTTTGGTACCAGGCAACGCTCTGTTTGGGGCTGGGTAATGTTCTGTCATGTACCGGGAGAAATTGTGTAAAGCACCTGACAGGTTTTGAAAGGCATCAGGTCAACTTTTGATTGGAAACAGAACGAGAGAAATATTTATTACTTAGGGTTCTTCTTTGCAAAGTATTGCTTTCGGAGGCAATCATCTGTCCTGTGACAGTAGTACTACACTAGGGATCCTGTCAGATGGAGTGTGGAAGAAACCATGTTACCATGAAAATACATGGCAAAGATAGATAGTAGATCTTAATATATAATATGTGAGCGCCGGTAAAGAAGAGTAGTTAGTTTACAAATTTATAATTAGAGTTGCTCAATAACCCATACAGGCTTAGGCTGATCTTGTGAATAACAATAACATGCAAAGAAGAGCACTTTTAATGAGTTGATATAGCTTCCATCTCGAGTGGTCCCACGTACCTAGATACGACGTAATGTTTAGTATTTCTAAATTTGTAACAAGCGATTATTTGACCTATTCTGTCAGGTGTATAAACCCCAAAAGAGCAGACAGTTGCCCTCACGTATGTCGAAGAACTTGAGCATAAGTCTGGTTCTCTTGATTAGTGTGCTTAAGGGGAATAATTTTGTGGATTCGAAAGGTATAATCTTTATGTTGGTTATTATGTTGGTAGTTTATCTAGCCAGGTGAAGAAACTAAGCACTGGTCTGTTAAGAGATGGCCTGTTCAGAGGCTTCGTACCTATGGGAAAGAGAAGAGGAGGGGAAAGACTGTGGTCTAAAGTCTGTGGTGTAGCGAAAACTATATTGCATACCACGGTGGCAGGGACCACTAATATACTCGTGTTGAGTTGATTTTAGAAAGACTCATCTAGGCAGTGACCTGACCTCTGTCTATTGTATTCTTAATTCGTGATCTGACACGTTGAAGGACTTTTTGTTTTGCGCCTCCTGAGCGGTTATTTGAGTGTGGAGCCGCAGCTCATGGTGTGAGCGGTAGTGTAAAATAAGAGGATTACAGAGGTCACAGATGAGCTTTGTCAGACCCCAGCGAGTAGAGATGAAGATCCAGGAGTCTCTGCACTGGACCCACCATAAGCTAGCAGTGCATTGTTTGCCACCACCCATTACCCACAACATTTCCACCACTACCACCCATCATCCACCATCAATGCCACTGATAACCACGACCACCATCACCCATCTAATCATCCATGAGCACCCATCACCCATCCCCACTACTGTCTATCACCATCACCACAACAAATTACGATCACCAACCACCACCACTAAGAAATATCACCATCACTACTAACCATGACTATTATCACCACCACCCGTTCCCTCATATTCACCATTTCTCACACTGGCACACCTTTGTGGGTTTTGCAGCGTCTCCTAAACATCTCTAATCACTTTTTTCCTTGCACTCCCTTCTCCTCCTCCACTTCTTGCTTCGTGGTACTTACCACTCTTGACTAACCTCTGTAATCTTTTCATTCGTATGTATTTTTTTTCCTCTGGATTGTTGTCTATGGCCCCTTGTAAGTATTTCTGTATAAATAAAGGTATTTTAAACATGTCTTTTTTTTTGATCTCCACTGGATTCCTTGGGGATATAATTCTACACACACACATAGAAAGAAACTTACGACGACGTTTCGGTCCAACTTAGACTATTAACTAGTCACACTGTGACAAGTTAATGGTCCAAGTCGGACCGAAACGTCGTTATAAGTTTCTATGCGGGTTATTTGTGCATTGTTCAAGTCAAAGTATTATGCCTTTTTGCTCTCATTTCTAATTCTAGTTTATTTATTTACATTGTTAACCTGTGTTGGTCATCTAGGGCAAGAAGCGGTAAGATAAGATTTGTTCGGATTTTTCACCCGGGGGAAGGGGGGAGTTAGACACCCAGGATAACCCAAGAAAGTCAGTGCGTCACCGAGGACTGTCTATTTCCATAGTGGTCCTTCAGTCTTGTTCTCCAGGATGCGACCCACACCAGTCGACTGATACCCAAGTACTTTCAAAGACCACAACGAAGTATCTACCGCATCTGCTAAGAAAATGATTGAACATTAAAATGGTATAAAATACCGACAGGTTGTTAGGTGAGACACATATGCAACAGTTAGGTATCTTTATTATGAAACGTTTCGCCTACACAGTAGGCTTCTTCAGTCAAGTACAGAAAAGTTGATAGAAGCAGAAGATACTTGAAGACGATGTAATCAGTCCATCACCCTTAAAGTTTTGAGGTGGTCAGTCCCTCAGTCTGGAGGAGAGCATTGTTCCATTGTTTCATACTATGGAACAATGCTCTCCTCCAGACTGAGGGACTGACCACCTCAAAACTTTAAGGGTGATGGACTGATTACATCGTCTTCAAGTATCTTCTGCTTCTATCAACTTTTCTGTACTTGACTGAAGAAGCCTACTGTGTAGGCGAAACGTTTCATAATAAAGATACCTAACTGTTGCATATGTGTCTCACCTAACAAGAAAATGATTGGATGGATAATGAGAACCTTCAAAACTAGGGACGCCAAGCCCACGATGATTCTCTTCAAATCGCTTGTTCTCTAAACTGGAATATTGCTGTACACTAACTGCCCCCTTCAAGGCAGGCGAAATTGCTGACCTAGAGTGTGTACAAAGAACTTTCACAGCACACAAGTACGGTAAGACACCTAAATTACTGGGAACGGTTGAGGTCCCTTGATTTGTATTCCCTGGAACGCAGACGAGAAAGATACATGATAATATACACTTGGAAAATCCTAGAGGGATTGGTACCAAACTTGCACACGAAAATCACTCCCTATGAAAGCAAAAGACTCGGCAGGAGATGCAACATTCCCTCAATGAAAAGCAGGGGAGGCCACGAGTCTACTGAGACAACACAATAAGTGTCAGGGGCCCAAGACTGTTCAGCTGCCTCCCAGCATACATAAGGGGAATTACCAAAATAGACCCCTGGCTGACTTCAAGAAGGCACTGGACAGGCACCTAAAGTCAGTACCTAACCAGCCGGGCTGTGGTTCGTACGTCAGTTTGCGTGCTGCCACCAGTAACAGCCTGGTTGATCAGACCCTGATCCACCACGAGTCCTGGTCTCAGACCGAACCGCGGGGGCGTTGACCCCCGAAACCCTCTCCAGGTATTACTGCTAGATGAACAAGTAAACATGTCCAACGTTTGCATCCATGCCGGGGACTGAACCACAGACACTCCGTGTGTGTGTGGCGAGTGCTCTACCAACCGAGCCATCACAAGACTCGTGCGCTATATATACCAACCTGCCTGGATCTAGTCAATACGCAGAACACCCTTTAATTAGGACTACATTTCGCTCAGGGTTAACCTGTATCTGTATACCGCATCTGTATCACACTTGTGGTATAGTGAGATCCTTCACTGTCAACGTTTCGTTCATGCAGTGGGCTTTATCAAGTCGCATTTTTGTTTTTGTTTTGTGAGAATAATAACAACAGTGTGTTTCCAGCAATGACTACTTGTTGCTTATGACAAGTGGGGTAAACAACGAGGACCAGGAGGATATATACAAGTTACACACCTGGTCACAGGTATGGCTATTGACCTTCAAACCTGGTAAGATCAACGTACATTTAATATGGAACAAGAAAGAAGACCAAAAACGATATAATCAGGGACAATAGAGAGACTGCAAATATCGAATTCGGAAAAAAAAAAATGCTCGGGAGAACGATGCAAATTGAGCACATCACCCAAGGTACATTAATTCATGGTATAAACTTTGGTAATTGATACCTATAAATGGTTTGAAAATACACTTGAGCAAACACTAGGACATTTATTAAAAACTTTTCGATTCTGGGACCTTGAATACTTCTAACTCACAAAGGTCAAGCACACAGACTGGAAAGTGAGGTGCGAGTGACAGGTAGTGACCTGAATACTCACTACTTGCCTCACAATTCACTTTTAAGCCTAAATATAGTTATTCTGGACCTTTGTGTTAGAAGTGATCAAGGTCCCAGGACCGAAACGTTTTCTAGTAAATATGTTCGTGTTTGCTCCCGTGTCATTGTAAATCAAGGTAATTCATTGTATGTTAAGTGTTAAACAGGTATGTATCATTCAGTGCAAGACTGGCGGAGGTTCCATCCTCCATCTACTAATCAATTATTCTCATTTATGAAAAAAAATAAAGGCCATATAAAGCACTTCGGCGGTATATGAAAGGCTCAATAACCTAAGAGCAGCCAGTGGTCAGTCGTCACGTGAGGTCACAGACCCTGAGCTGCTTTGGGGATTAGTGTGGACGGTTACAAAGCATGGCTTGCTTCTGCAGTGTTTTAAAAATTGAGGTTGGAGAGTTGAAGGAGGAGGTCTTGCTTCTCCAGGAGGAGATTAGGAGGCTGAAGGTCCACCTCAATGGGTCTGGGAGAGAGTGTGAGGTGGCTGGAGTTGTGGGGAATGAGGCTTCTAGCAGTGAGGTGCAGTCTCTCTCGCTGTGAGGAGGCTGTAGTTGGGGAGGTAGCAACGGCTACCAGCAGTGAGGTGCAGCCCAGCACCTGCTACAAGTGGCGAGTGGTTCACAGTAATGGGAGGCGCATCAGAGTAAGGAAAGTTAAGAGTGAAGATCTGAAGGTAGGAAATCGCTTCTCTGTTCTGTCATGATTGTGACTAGACCTACCTGGAGTTCATTACTTTTGTAAATTGTGAGTTCATTACCTTTGTAAATTGTGAATTCATTACCTCTGTAACTTGCTCAGCTATCAAAACTTTGAGGCCCAGTCCCTGGACCCATTATGTACCTCTGTAATCTTTTGACTACCACCCACAGGATGGGTATGGGGTGCATAATAAACATATTAAACTAACTAACTGTTCTTCAGGATGAATGTACTTCAGTGGCCAGTGAAGGTAAGGGTACTACTGCCCCTGCTAATGGAGGTAAGCGCATTCTTGTGGTTGGTGACTCTCAGGTAAGATATATTGACCGTGCTTTTTGTAATAGGAATAAGATGATGAGAGATAGTGTGCTTCCCTGGAGCTGGTGTTGGGGACATTGTCAACAGGCTGGATAATATCATGTCAGGTAATGGGAACAAGCCCATTATCTGTCTCAGTGCTGGTGGAAATGATATTGGGAAGGGTAGGAGAGAAGAGCTGCTAGATAAGTACAGGTCAGCTATAGATTTCATTGAGTCTAAGGGAGGGATCCCAATCATATGTAGCATCTTGCCTAGAAGGGGAGTAGGAAATGAATGGTTGTCTAGGGCAATTGGTGTAAATTGCTCGCTAGACAGATACTGTAAGGAACTTGCAATCCATCATTGACAACTGGAACAGCTTTTATGGCAAACATGATATGTATGCACGGGATGGGGTACATCTCTCTGGGGCTGGGGTGGTAGCACTTGCAGACTCGATTGAGAAGGCCATTGGTGAAATGCCTATGATTTTAAACTGATGTAAGATAGAGGTATGGGTGTGTGTGGGAAACAAGCAGGTTGCAACACTAGGGTTGGAAACAGTAAATGTAAAAAAGGCATTCAGCATGAAGTTAAATAAAAACAATAGATCAGGTCAGCAAACAAAGGGGACAGCAGAGGGCAGCAAGGGACTAGCTCCCTTAAGGTTTACTATACTAATAGCAGGAGTGTAAGAAATAAGATAGATGAGCTAAGATTAATTGCAAGTGCAGGAAACAGATATTATTGCTATAACAGAGACCTGGCTCAATCTGAAAGATAGAGAGATGCCCTCTGAATGTCACATACAAGGCTATAAATTATTCCACACTGACAGGGTCAACAGGAAAGGTGGTGGAGTAGCGATGTATGTCAGAGACAATTTAAATTGTTGTGTTAGACAAGATATTAAATTAGAAGCGTCAGCCACTGAATCTGTTTGGTTACAGCTTCTCGAGGGCCGAGAAAAACTAATTTTGGGTGTGATTTACAGGGGTCAAATCTTGATAGGGAGTGCAGTAAACTTCTATGGGACGAAATTCGTAAGGCATCTACATACGAAAATGTTGTGCTAATGGGAGATTTCAACTATAGACAGATTGACTGGAGCAATTTGACAGGAAATTTAGAGTCAGGTGACTTTCTTAATACGATCCAGGATTGTTTTTTAAAACAGTTTGTGACAGAGCCAACTAGGGGAAATAACCTCCTTGACTTGGTTCTTGCCAGTAGGGAAACACTAATTAATAATCTTGAGGTTAATGATGAGCTTGGGGAAAGTGATCACAAATCACTCAGTTTTAATATATCATGGAATTCCCCTAATAATGGCAATCAAGTCTCTGTCCCTGACTTCCGCTTAGCTGATTTCATAGGACTGAAAAATTACTTAGGTGGGCTGAACTGGAATGACCTGACTAAGGGTCAGGTAGGTGGTGATGGTTGCCGATATGACGCTTTCCAGGGCATAGTTCTAGCTGCTCAGTCAAATTATGTTCCAAATAGGGAAATCAGATCAAACAAAAATGATCCTAAATGGATGAACAATATATTAAAATATCTAATTGGTCAAAAGAGAGGCATATATAGGCAAATCAAAAGAGGGGAGGGACAATTAGGAAATCGATATATTCAGTTAGAGAGAAATAAAAAAGGAATTAGAAAAGCAAAAAGAGATTGTGAGGTTAAAGTTGCAAGAGATTCGAAGACTAACCCAAAAGGATTCTTTCAGGTATACAGAAGTAAGATCAGGGACAAGATAGGCCCACTCAAAAGTTCCTCGGGTCAGCTCACTGACAGTGATAAGGAAATGTGTAGAAGTTTTAACACATACTTCCTCTCAGTTTTTACACAGGAGGATACCAGCGATATTCCAGAAATGATAAATTATGTGGAACAGGACGATAATAAACTGTGCACGATTAGAGTCACAAGTGACATGGTCCTTAGGCAAATAGATAAATTAAAACCTAACAAATCCCCAGGCCCTGATGAACTGTATGCAAGGGTTCTAAAGGAATGTAAAGAGGAGCTTAGCAAACCTTTGGCTAATCTTTTCAACATATCACTACAAACTGGCATGGTGCCAGATAAGTGGAAAATGGCAAATGTGATACCTATTTTCAAAGCAGGTGACAGGTCCTTAGCTTCGAACTATAGACCAATAAGCCTAACCTCCATAGTGGGAAAATTTATGGAATCAATAATTGCCGAGGCAGTTCATAGCCACCTTGAAAAGCATAAATTAATCAACGAATCTCAGCATGGTTTTACAAAGGGGCGTTCCTGCCTTACGAATTTATTAACTTTTTTCACTAAGGTATTTGAGGAGGTTGATCATGGCAATGAATATGATATTGTGTATATGGACTTCAGTAAGGCTTTTGACAAGGTCCCACATCAGAGACTATTGAGGAAAATTAAGGCACATGGAATAGGAGGAGAAATTTTTTCCTGGATAAAGGCATGGTTGACAAATAGGCAGCAGAGAGTTTGCATAAACGGGGAGAAATCAGAGTGGGGAAGCGTCACGAGCGGTGTTCCACGGGTCAGTGTTGGGCCCCCTGCTGTTCACAATATACATAAACGACATAGATGAGGGCATAAAGAGCGACATCAGCAAGTTTGCCGATGACACCAAAATAGGCCGTCGAATTCATTCTGACGAGGACATTAGAGCACTCCAGGAAGATTTGAATAGACTGATGCAGTGGTCGGAGAGGTGGCAGATGCAGTTTAATATAGACAAATGCAAAGTTCTAAATGTTGGACAGGACAATAACCATGCCACATATAAACTAAATAATGTAGATCTTAATATTACGGATTGCGAAAAAGATTTAGGAGTTCTGGTTAGCAGTAATCTGAAACCAAGACAACAGTGCATAAGTGTTCGCAATAAAGCTAATAGAATCCTTGGCTTCATATCAAGAAGCATAAATAATAGGAGTCCTCAGGTTGTTCTTCAATTCTATACATCCTTGGTTAGGCCTCATTTAGATTATGCTGCACAGTTTTGGTCACCGTATTACAGAATGGATATAAATGCTCTGAAAAATGTACAAAGGAGGATGACAAAGTTGATCCCATGTATCAGAAACCTTCCCTATGAGGATAGACTAAGGGCCCTGAATCTGCACTCTCTAGAAAGACGTAGAATTAGGGGGATATGATTGAGGTGTATAAATGGAAGACAGGAATAAATAAAGGGATGTAAATAGTGTGCTGAAAATATCTAGCCTAGACAGGACTCGCAGCAATGGTTTTAAGTTGGAAAAATTCAGATTCAGGAAGGATATAGGAAAGTACTGGTTTGGTAATAGAGTTGTGGATGAGTGGAACAAACTCCCAAGTACAGTTATAGAGGCCAGAACGTTGTGTAGCTTTAAAAATAGGTTGGATAAATACATGAGTGGATGTGGGTGGGTGTGAGTTGGACCTGATAGCTTGTGCTACCAGGTCGGTTGCCGTGTTCCTCCCTTAAGTCAAGGTGACCTGACCTGACTAGTTTGGGTGCATTAGCTTAAGCTGGTAAGAGACTTGGACCTGCCTCGCATGGGCCAGTAGGCCTGCTGCAGTGTTCCTTCGTTCTTATGTTCTTATAATGAACCTTAAGTGTTGAGGGAGTCGTAATTAAAGGATCATTACTAGGATAGGAAAATAAAACTCAAGACATCTTTTCAAAACATTTTCAAAGGTCTGAGAATGGAAATATAAATGTAATGCTGAGAGAGCTTAATAAAAATAATAATTTGTATTTTGAATTCTAGTGTGTAGATAGGTCCGTCAAAATTTTTCAGCTGGTGGCCCAGTAACCCTTAAGTCTGCCCCTTTCACTGCGAATTGTTCGGGTTTATCGCCTTCTTGCGAATTTGTTAATATTATTTATTATTGTAATCAAGGGGAAGCGCTAAACCCGGAGGATTATATAGAGCCTGGGGGGGGGGATGTGGAAGGCATTCAGGCTTAATTCGGGGAACTGGAGCACAGATCCAATTCCCTAAATCAAGAGCCCCTCACCAACATCAAGGAACCTTCCTTGAGGGGAAATTTGTTAATAACTGACAAGGATGTGGACAAACTTTCATAATATTGCTGGTAAACGGTACCCATAAGTTGCTTTACGACCCAACACCTGAGTAACTTTATTGCCACAATTCGTTTTCGTAATAAAAACAAGGTCAGATTGATAGTAAAATGTGCTGCACATTTAAGAAATAACTTCTCAAAGTTGAGGTGCCTTGATGCCAGTGAGAGGCTCTTGATCCAAGGATCTGGACTTATCCTCTCCTATCCTAACGCTTCCTCCTGATTAAAATATAATAAATAAGAATACGAATGGATAAAGAACTATTTGGATAAAAAAAATAATTTTGGCAGAATCTTTGATAGAAAGTTCCTTGATGCTGATGAAATGCTCTTGATCCTTGTTCATTTAATATCACATACCTGCAAGTCCCTCCCAAGAAGCTCATTGCTAGTAATCCTTTCCTTAAATCACTTGCTAAAGCAACTGCTCAAGAAGAATTTGCTTTAGTGATGAATATGGGGAATACATTTTTGCTAATTTTACTGTAAAAAAAACCTTAAGACGCCTATAACAATCGGTGCCATTTACAGGATACCCCACACAAACATCCCAAATTTCAGTGAGAAATTAAAGTCACTAATAACAAACAGACAAATGAATAAGCACCACCTTCTCTTAGCTAGAGACTTCAACATCAACCTTGGCTTACTAGATGATCAGCCTGTAACTGATTTCATCAACAATATGAACAACACACTTCTCATACCAACAATAACTAAACCAACCAGGCTCACTGAGACAAGTGCAACCATAATAGACCACATAAGGACCAATATACTAGCCCCCCTTAAATCAGGGATAATCACAGATAGCACTACAGACCACTACCCTACCTTCCTCTTGACAAACATTAGTAAACCACCACTTGAATACAACAAAGTTTCATTTAGACTCCATGACGAGGCCTCAATAAGGAAGTTCACAGCTGACCTAGAGACTGTTGACTGGCCTACAGAATTCTCCAAGGCCAATGGTATTGATGACTGGACAGACATTTTTCTTAACAAATTACTTAAACTATACAACATTGTCCTATAAAAACGAAACAGATCACAAACAAACGGCTTGGTTGCCCATGGCTAACCAGCACCATTCTGAAATCCATTGATAAGAAACACCAATATGAAAAGCAATATAGACAGGGCTTAATACACAAAGATATTCTTAAACACTATTCATCAGTTCTCACCAAAGTAATAAAGAAAGCCAAACAACTATACTACTCCAGCAGATTCACTGACACAAGAGATATAAAAAAGACCTGGAAAACACACACTCAGATTCTGGGGACCAAAAACTTTAAAAAAAACAAGAATATTGTCCTAACTAAACCTAATGAAACACCACTGCATCCCACTGACACAGCTAACAAGATAAACGACTTCTTCTCAACCATAGGATCTAATCTCGCCAATAAAATCCCACGTACCAATACCCATGCCGGGGACTACCTAGATGGGAATTTCCCAAATTCCTTCTATCTTGCACCAACTGAGCCCACAGAAGTCACCGAGAATATAAAGTCACTTAAAAATAACTCAGGGAATCTGTCTCATCATGTCCCACCATTATTGTACAAGCGAGCGGCCCATGTCCTTTCGCATGCTATTTCATTACTTTTTAACAAGTCACTAGAAACTAGTACCTTCCCAAAACTACTCAAGACGGCAAGGGTTACACTAGTACATAAAGGTGGTGACTCTACAGATTTAAACAACTATAGGCCAATATCAAACTTACCATTGCTATCCAAAATCTTTGAGAAACTCGTGCACAGGAGACTACATTCATTTATAATGGCACAAAACATACTCAACCCCTGCCAATTTGGATTCAGGAAAAATAAAAGCACTAATGATGCAATCGTAAAAATGCTAGATCTGCTTTACACAGCATTGGAAAATAAGGAATATCCACTAGGAATTTTTATTGACCTAAGAAAAGCTTTTGACACAGTAGACCACGGCATCCTACTCCACAAACTTGACCATTATGGTATAAGAAGACATGCACTTGCATATTTCAAATCTTACCTTACTAATAGGTATCAGTATGTCACCATTAAAGACACAGCATCAACAACACGGCCCCTTGATACTGGAGTTCCACAGGGAAGTGTCCTTGGTCCCCTGCTCTTCCTCGTATACATCAATGATCTTCCAAACGTGTCCCAACACCTGAAACCCATTCTCTTTGCTGACGAGACGACTTAAATGTCATCTCTCACCCTAATCTTGCCACCCTCAACGCCATTGTTAACGAGGAGCTGATCAAAATATCGACTTGGATGACAGCCAATAAACTTACGCTTAACACTGACAAAACCTACTATATTATGTTTGGTAGCAGAGCAGGAGTTGCGCAAATTAACATTAAGATCGACAACACTCTAATTGCCAGACATAATGAGGGCAAATTTCTAGGCCTATACCTCGACAACAACCTGAATTTAAGCACCCATACCCAACACATAACCAAAAAAGTATCTAAAATGGTTGAGATCCTCTCCAAGATACGATACTACATGCCGCAAAATGCCCTTCTCACACTATACCACTCACTCATTTAACCATACCTCACCTATGCTATTTGTGCTTGGGGATCAACTGCAGCAACACACCTAAAGCCAATAATAACAACAAAAAGCTGCAGTAAGAATAATCACTAAATCCCATCCCTGGCAACACCCCCCCCCCCCCGCTCTTCATAGATCTAAACTTACTCCCTGTTCAGTACATCCACACTTGCTACTGTGCAATCTACATCTACAGGACCTTAAATTCCAATATTAACCTTGACCTAAAATGCTTTCTTGATAGTTGTGACAGAACCCACAGGCATAACACCAGACACAAACATCTCTATGATATTCCCCGTGTCCGACTAAACCTTTACAAAAATTCAATGTATGTCAAAGACCCTAAAATCTGGAACACCCTACCTGAAAACTCTAGAACTGCAGACACATTCATCACCTTCAAAACTTCCATTAGAAAACATCTTATCTCCCTGATACACCCCGTCAACTAATTACACGAATACCACCTGGTGGTTCACACTTACTCACTCACCATTTGACCATAAACAGAAATATCAATCTCAATCTTAAAATAATGAATCCTAACTAGTCATAAGTTGGCCTGTGATACTCCAATACTGAAACTATGTACTGTGCCAAAACAAAAGCATTCACATTGCTAAACTCACAAACTAGCATTTAGTCACTTAGCCATAATACCAACTTGCCTCATAATTTGTAATATTTTAAATTTAAGAATTAATCTAAGTCTGCCCGAAATGCCTAGCCATGCTAGGTGTTCTAGTGGTACCCTCTGTAATTATTATTTTACTACATGTAAACCACACAATAACCAAATTCTGTAAACTCAGCATTTTAATCCTTATAGAGAATAAACTTTGAATTTGAATACACTGATGGATCTAAACAGGAGTCTTCTGGCAGGGCCGCATCTGCTCTTATTCACCTCTCTAGTTAAGAACGATAATAAACTTGTTGAATTAGGCATAAGAATTAACAACTGGGTGTCTACATTGCAAACTGAATTGTTTGCAATCCTAATGGCGCTAAAGCTAACTTATGACACTGAGCTTAACTCTATCATCATTACTGATTCTATGTTATCAGTGAATGCTCTAAGCTCATATAATGACTCCAACAACATGCTCATTGGGGAAGCCAGGTATAGATACTCAAAAATCAGGGACAAAGGAATTAATGTACAATTGCTATGGATCCCATCACACATTGGATTACTCCTTCATGAAAAAGTTAATATGTTAGCCAAGAAGAGTACCCAGAAGGAGAATGTAGAATATAACTTTGGTATAACTGTGTCTAGCATTAGGAATAATATTAGGAGAGAAGTAAATAATGAAAATGATTGTTATAGGAATGCAGTTAGAAGCCTGAGTAGATCTATAACCCACTATGATAACATGAACATAGATAAGTATGTTTATGAAGCAACTTGCAATGTGAACAGACTGACTGATGTTGTAGTGGCCAGGCTTAGGCTTGGTTACAAGTACTGACTGATGTTGTAGTGGCCAGGCTTAGGCTTGGTTACAAGTACTGACTGATGTTGTAGTGGCCAGGCTTATTCTTGGTTATATGTACTTCTGGCAGTTTGGGAGACACACAGATGATGATCAAATTAAATTTAAATTATTTGATCAGGTATATTGTCACTGTCTTGAATACTATGTGCTTAGTTGTCCACTTATTGAGGAATACAGAGATAGACAGTATAATAACCTATGTGACATGTCAAGATATCTTGTTAATGAAAATAAGACACCAGATATACTAAGCAAATTTCCTAAATTTGCTTGTAACAGATAACTGAACTATAGATATGGAGATATAAATCCATATGTACAACTGTTAACCCTTTTGAGGCCTAGTTCCTAGGCCTTTTTTGTATCCATATACTCTTGCGCTACCGTCCACAGGATGGATATGAGGTGCACAATAAACTAGCCACTTCGGTGGCAAAATCTAAAAAATCTAATCCACTCGATGACCTAGTGTTTTCATGTTAGTATCTTCCTCTAAGCCTTTATTTGTATTGGCGACAAAGTTTATCTAAAACAAGTCAATATAGAGGGACATTAAATTCCGGGTATCTGTATCAGGACATATTCGAACCAAGAACCACCATGTACCAGGATCCTGCGGTCTGCACCTCCTGACGAGGAGGGTGCGTTTTATCTTTGGATTTCTCAGCCGAATTTATTAACCTTAGGTCATGACATGAATCTAGTAGACGATTAAGTATGTTCTGAGAGTTGGAGAATCCTGTGGTGTGGATCATTATATCATTAGCAAAACTGATCGTATAATAATTGGGCTGCCTAGGCATGACATTTATAAAGGCATTGCAGATTCACAGCGATATTATATAAACTTAGTATTGCGAGAGGGATGTCATAAATTCTGGTCAACCATTCAGGTACAGGTCAGATACATTAGTACATGCTTGATATAACCAGACACAAAACTATTACATTCTTGTAATAGTGTCATTTTTATTGATATAATTTAAACCTTTGTGTTTATAAATATACAACCCATAATATCTCAATATATTTCTCTCTAATGTTGGGGCATTACTAGTATTTTTGGAGATACGGTTTTTGTGTGAGTTTAGCGATAATTTATTACTAAGAATGCCCATTAATAGGTTGGTTTTGTCATAGACATTGTTCTATGCTATGCAAATGTAAGAAACGGAACGGAACTTATCGAAACCCAACCTAATATAACCTTTCAAAGATAAGGTACTATGTACCCCAGTCAGCCCTTCTAGCTCTGTACCACTCTCTTATTTACCCTTACCCCACCTATGGTATTTGTGCTTGGGGCTCAACTACAGCAAATCACCTTAAGCCTTTAATAACCTAAAAGCTGTAGTGCGATTAATTACTGTGAAGGCTTACTCAGCCCTGTAACAACTTCAGACAGTATTACCAAGGCTAGCTCCTCCTGGAGTTTACCTGGAGTTCCGGGGGTCAACGCCCCCGCGGCCCGGTCTGTGACCAGGCCTCCTGGTGGATCAGAGCCTGATCAACCAGGCTGTTACTGCTGGCTGCACGCAAACCAACGTACGAGCCACAGCCCGGCTGATCAGGAACCGACTTTAGGTGCTTGTCCAATGCCAGCTTGAAGACTACCAGAGGTCTGTTGGTAATCCCCCTTATGTGTGCTGGGAGGCAGTTGAACAGTCTCGGGCCCCTGACACTTATTGTATGGTCTCTTAACGTGCTAGTGACACCCCTGCTTTTCATTGGGGGATGTTGCATCGTCTGCCAAGTCTTTTGCTTTCGTAGTGAGTGATTTTCGTGTGCAAGTTCGGTACTAGTCCCTCTAGGATTTTCCAGGTGTATATAATCATGTATCTCTCCCTCCTGCGTTCCAGGGAATACAGGTTTAGGAACCTCAAGCGCTCCCAGTAATTGAGGTGTTTTATCTCCGTTATGCGCCCGTGAAAGTTCTCTGTACATTTTCTAGGTCGGCAATTTCACCTGCCTTGAAAGGTGCTGTTAGTGTGCAGCAATATTCCAGCCTAGATAGAACAAGTACCTGAAGAGTGTCATCATGGGCTTGGCCTCCCTAGTTTTGAAGGTTCTCATTATCCATCCTGTCATTTTTCTAGCAGATGCGATTGATACAATGTTATGGTCCTTGAAGGTGAGATCCTCCGACATGATCACTCCCATGTCTTTGACGTTGGTGTTTCGCTCTATTTTGTGGCCAGAATTTGTTTTGTACTCTGATGAAGATTTAATTTCCTCGTGTTTACCATATCTGAGTAATTGAAATTTCTCATCGTTGAACTTCATATTGTTTTCTGCAGCCCACTGAAAGATTTGGTTGATGTCCGCCTGGAACCTTGCAGTGTCTGCAATGGAAGACACTGTCATGCAGATAAGGGTGTCATCTGCAAAGGAAGACACGGTGCTGTGGCTGACATCCTTGTCTATGTCGGATATGAGGATGAGGAACAAGATGGGAGCTAGTACTGTGCCTTGTGGAACAGAGCTTTTCACCGTAGCTGCCTCGGACTTTACTCTGTTGACTACTACTCTCTGTGTTTTGTTAGTGAGGAAATTATAGATCCATCGACCGACTTTTCCTGTTATTCCTTTAGCACGCATTTTGTGCGCTATTACGCCATGGTCACAGTCACACTTGTCGAAGGCTTTTGCAAAGTCTGTATATATTACATCTGCATTCCTTTTATCTTCTAGTGCATCTAGGACCTTGTCGTAGTGATCCAATAGTTGAGACAGACAGGAGCGACCTGTTCTAACCCATGTTGCCCTGGGTTGTGTAACTGATGGGTTTCTAGATGGGTGGTGATCTTGCTTCTTAGGACCCTTTCAAAGATTTTTATATGGGATGTTAGTGCTCTGGTGGCCTGGTGGTTAACGCTCTCGCTTCACACGGTGAGGGCCTGGGTTCGATTCCCAGCCAGAGTAGAAACATTGGACGTGTCTTTTCCAACTGTTGTCATATGTTACCCCATTCTAGTAGGGTCCTGGTGATTAGTGACTGTGTAGGTGACCATCTGGACAATGACTAGGAGGCCTGTTCAACAGTCCGGTTGTGACGGGGTCTGTTGGACCCCAGGAACCTTTCCAAGATTTATATATGTCTATCGGTCTGTAGTTCTTTGCTGTTGCTTTACTGCCCTCTTTGTGGAGTGGGGCTATGTCTGTTGTTTTTAGTAACTGTGGGACGACCCCCGTGTCCATGCTCCCTCTCCGTAGGATGGTAAAGGCTCGTGATAGGGGCTTCTTGTAGTTCTTGATGAACACGGAGTTCCATGAGTCTGGCCCTGGGGCAGAGTGCATGGGCATGTCATTTATCGCTTGTTCGGAGTCATTTGGCGTCAGGATAACATCAGATAGGCTTGTGTTAACCAAATTCTGTGGCTCTCTCATAAAAAATTCATTTTGATCTTCGACTCTCAGTCTGGTTAGCGGCTTGCTAAAAACTGAGTCATAGTGGGACTTGAGTAGTTCACTCATTTCCTTGCTGTCATCTGTGTAGGACCCATCTTGTTTAAGTAGGGGCCCAATACTGGACGTTGTTCTCGACTTTGATTTGGCATAGGAGAAGAAATACTTTGGGTTTCTTTCGATTTCATTTATGGCTTTTAGTTCTTCCCGCGATTCCTGACTCCTATAAGATTCCTTTAGCTTAATGAATAGAAAAAGAAATAATAATTCACAAAGATAAACACTATTATTTATTAATGCAAAGATAAAACATTGAAATATGAAGGTGTATCCTACTTGAAAGAGAAATGAAAAATGAAATGGAAAAATGACATTTGAATTCAACGTTAATATGTACAGTTATACTGGGGTGTCTGGTTGAGGTTGACACCGTCTTGTAGAAATTGTAACCGTTGATGATGATGTGGGGGGGGGGGGGTGTCACAGGTGTTGAGTGACAACCCAACGACTAGTTCTTCACAGAGTATAGCCGTGAATAGTCAGTCCAGATGACAGGAACTCGGGTTCTTTACCACTGCAAAGATGAGGGGTAGTGTCCTATACAATTAATCAGGTAGGTAGATCATGAAGTGACGTCCCAAGACCGTTTTCAGTCAGTCTCCGTCAACACTTCTCGTTGGTTGGCAGGTGACCCAATCTGTCATTCCAAGCTGGAAAGAGAGGTTGTTACCCACTGCTTAAGAAATCACTCTCCATGATAAGTGTAAGATACTTAAAAAAGGTGGTGATTATCGAAAAGTCTTATGTGGAGCTTAAAATTGAAAGGACTAAGTTTATTATCGGTCAAAAGTGAAGCTTTCAACCAATATCCACTAGAATAGGAGCAGAGGCTTTTACTTACAGTTGTGCTGGGAGCTGTGAGTCGAGTGATTACTGTTTGGCCGGAGCCCCCCACGTCACCTTTCGGGGTGGGGAAAAAGAGGGGGGGAGGGGACAGCGGGAGCTAGACTGGCCCTACCTTAACAAGCAGCCGGCAATCAAACTATTGTTACCGTATACTCGCTCGCTACTCCTATCTGTTGAACTTTTCCCTCACACTTCCCCATACCAAGTCTTATAGCCAAGGAGTATAAGAAGAATAGGCGAGGAAAAAGCTCTAATACGAAGTCGCGTAAGGCAACAAATCTACTGACTGTCACTTAACCAGTCAGAGAAATAATTGGATGAATCATTGATATACACAATATGAAACTTAAGTTTGCCCGAAATGCTCAGCATACGAGGGGCTTTTGGCATGTACACCAAACTATTATATTCCACTGTACAACCATGTAATTTGTCAAAATAAAAAATCTAAATATAAATCTAACAGTTTAACCTTACTCGACCAGCGGTAGATATGGGCCTGGCACTCCTGTATTTACATTCGATTGGTCTGTGTTTACATTCACTGTGATTGGCCTGGAGCGTCTATGCTAGCCGTTAATTGGCTCTGACGTGCAGCATCTCCCATTATTTTTGCTAATATCTGTCAAAATGCCGTATTTCAAAATAAATAGCAATTTGTTCCTCGGTATGGATAACACTTCTGTTGTACATGTGAAAATAATACGCGATTTCTCAAAAGTACCTGATCTCCATATTTGCCGCGTTATTGTCTTTAAGTTGGGGGAGACACATTATATAATAAAAACTTTTATATATTAATCCCCGGGTATAAAATATATATTGAAGTGTACATTTAATAGTTTAATTAAGGTAAGAGTATTATGGAGGGTGTTGTTGGGTGGGTTGGTAGGCCTGAGTGTCCGTCTGACAGTAGTGGGGGAAGCTGGTAATGGAGGGGGGAGTTATCTCATAATTTATCACTCTGTTTAGACCAGAGACTTTGTCGCTTCACCTGCACCTAGTAGAGGGTCACCGGCGCCTCCCTACGCCTTACACAGTATGTGTTACATCTTATAAATAGACATAGAGGCGATAATTACGTACGAGTTGCTTCTCGGCCATTTTGTTTATTATTCCCCGCTCTTGCAGGCGGAGGTAATCAATATCGTCCACATCCATCTCGGAGTTTTAGTGCTTGACATAATATATTGTGTGATTTATAGTAATGTGAGTGATGGAGACAGTTAGAGGAAGTGGTTATTGATGTGTGTTGATAACTGTCAGTGGTGGGGTGAGCACACCTGCCATAACAATAACTGTCATCTAAGTTGCTTTGTGATTTATTTATTAACGAGGAGTGATACTTTTTTTGTGGGTTATTCATGGGTGTCTTAAGAGGCAGTGAATGTAAATCAGAGTATGAAATATTTAGTTTAAGGCTGTATTCATAACTCATTCTTTTGACTTTTTCAAAATAATATCTGGTTTGTCCTTGATGTGTGTGATAAACAAGGGATACTAAGGCATGTTATATTGTCCTCTGCACTCTCTTCTTCAGTATTGATATTAAACTAATAAAATTCATTTGTTCCTGCAGCATAGAAATCCACACCATACACATATATGAGAAAATTTGAGAAAGCTGAGACTTGCTCTCAGGCTAGTGCCTGAAATTGAAGGAGCTGAGGTATGAAGACAAGCTTGGAGAACTGAGTCCTCATTACACTGGAGGAACCAAGCAACAAAGGTGACATGGTCACAACATACAAAATACTTACAGGCGCTGACAAGGTTAACTTAGATACTTTGTTTGAGAGGTGTGGAACCAAAGTGAAAGGACACAGATGGAAGCTAAAAACCAAAAATGAGGCAAAGAAATGTGAGAAGGAACTTCATTCAGCGTGGGGGCGGTGAGCGAGTGGAGTGCACTAGGGGAGGAGACAGAAGCTACAGTCACTCAATATCAAGTTCAAATGTAAATACGATGAAGCCCATGGGGCTCAGGATGCAACGTACCAGTCAATTAGTAATTAAGAGGCCGGGCCCAGGAGTTGGGGCTTGATCCTGTGGAACACTAGTAGGTGAGTACAAGGCAAATACTGCAGCATTGTTTTATGTAGTATGGTATTATGTTCAGATTTATCAGTTATCAGCCCTTTAAATATATATTGTCAGATACATACTCTTATCACATAAAGTTTTTAAAAGTTTATATACTTTTGCTCTGAGAATATTTATTTTAAAGATGCAGTGCTGTAATATATATACAAACTTGTAATACTGTATAGTATAAACTTATAAGCAGATTTTATTTGGATTATTACCCTGTTGGGTTAATAATTTTCATGATTCTTTGGCAACATTGTATTTGCTAAGAAAGTCTCATTGTAGTGTCCATCAACAAACTCTTCAATGTTAAGTAGGTTTATTTAGGTAGTTACACAAGTTTAAGTGATGACAGTTATCATACATAGCATCAAAGTGACTTGTGTATTTCCATTGGGCTCCTTGTAATATTGTCTTATTAGCAACCAAGCATAATCGAATCAAAATCAGCCTTGATTATAACCTTAAAAAATAAAACGACTAAGCAACAAAATTATGAAAATCAGTCGCATTGCACTAAAAAGAGGTGTAATAAGAATAAAGTGAACTGAGCAGTTTACATAAACATTAAGTAGGGAAAATCAGCTTAATATAGCAGGTACAGGAATGTTAACTATACAAGAAATCACTTTCTTCCCTTTATGTAGCTTTATTCATTAGGAACCTTTTAGGAATCTTTAAGGTGTCCAGTAACTCGGTTGGCAGTGCACTCAGCTCTCATACTGAGTGTCCATGGCTCAATCCCAGGCATGAGTGGAAATGTTAGGCATGTTTCCTGTCATTACTATTCCTGTTCACCTAGCAGCAAGTAGATCCCTGGATGTTAGTCAACCATTGTGGGTCACATCCTGGGGGTGAACAAGATTAAAGGACCCCAAAGGAAATAAGACAGATAGCCCCCAATGATGTACTGACATTATTGGGTTATCCATGGAGGCTAACCCTCTAGGTAAAAAAAATACGAACAAAATCTTATTTCTCTTCTTGAACTGGTTTATGCTAAAACTTACCTTGACATGTTCAGGCAACCTGTTCCACTCCTTTGTTGCTGTGTAGTAGGTGTTTCACTTTTCCTACTTCCATACTGATTTTGGTTGCCAACCTTGGCAAAATTTGTAGCATGATATTCTGGACATTGCTTGTGAGCAATTTTATAGACATGATTTAACTGGCTGCTTTATTGTGTCTTCAACATTTGGCATATCCAGTTGTTGAAATTCACCCTGGCCTACATGCTCTCTTGGACCCAGGCCCAAGATAAATCTCATCATTGTGTTCTGGGTGGTTTGAACATACATAAGAGCGTAAGAAAGAGAACACTGCAGCAGGCCTGTTGGCCCATACTAGACAGGTTCTTTACAATCCATCCCACTAACAAAATATTTTCAGTGCTACCCAAGAAATAAGCTATGATAATTCTATTTACTCATATGCAAGTCCCACTCAAATCCAACTCCTCTCACTCGTGTATTTATCCAACCTATCCAAGTCTGTCTTTGAAAACGAAAATGAGTACCATGCAGTACAAGAATTATCTACATGACAGTGTATAAGTGCTTGACATAGGGTCCTGCAAGCCTCAGTAGATAGACACTATGCCTATCTGTATTGCTTCTTGGTTATTGAAGTTTGTATAATCAGTTGTGATGAATGGTTTGAAAAACCGACAAGTTGAAGATTGAGACACTTATGCAGCATATGGGAATCTTTATTCAGGAAACATTTTGCCACACAGTGGCTTCATCAGTCCAATACAAAGAGGAAGGCATAAGGAGAGGAGGAGTATGAGGTAATCAGTCCCTCAGCCTGGAGTCGATGTGTTCAGTCCATCAATCTTGTAGAATGTACAGCATAGGGCCATAGACGTGGCTTATACTGTAGTGAGGTGAGGTGAAGCAGGCGGAGGCGGGGTCGTAGTGGCACCATCCACTAGTCGAAGTAGGTCTTCGTCCGAAGGTTGAACAAGTGTTGAAGAATTCTTTGTAACAAGATCCCATGATGCTGCAGTGTCTGACAGTTGTGATGAATGGTTTGAAAAACCGACAAGTTGAAGATTGAGACACTTGTGCAGCATATGGGAATCTTTATTCAGGAAACGTTTCGCCACACAGTGGCTTCATCAGTCCAATACAAAGACACTGCAGCATCATGGGATCTTGTTAAAAAGAATTCTTCAACACCTGTTCAACCTTTGGACGAAGACCTACTTCGGCTAGTGGATGGTGCCACTACGACCCCACCTCCGCCTGCTTCACCTCACCTCACTACAGTATAAGCCACGTCTACGGCCCTATGCTGTACATTCTACAAGATTGATGGACTGAACACATCGACTCCAGGCTGAGGGACTGATTACCTCATACTCCTCCTCTCCTTACGCCTTCCTCTTTGTATTGGACTGATGAAGCCACTGTGTGGCGAAACGTTTCCTGAATAAAGATTCCCATATGCTGCATAAGTGTCTCAATCTTCAATTTGTATAATCAGATTTACACCACTCCTCTCCTATTATCTAAATGATATTCTCACTTTTGGTGCCACATTCCTTTGTTGGTCTCATGCCATTTGATTGAGCATTGTATAATAGGAGTGTCCTGTTCACTCTTGTTTACCTGGAGTTTACCTGGAGAGAGTTTCGGGGGTCAACGCCCCCGCGGCCCGGTCTGTGACCAGGCCTCCTGGTGGATCAGCGCCTGATCAACCAGGCTGTTGCTGCTGGCTGCACGCAAACCAACGTACGAGCCACAGCCCGGCTGATCAGGAACTGCCTTTAGGTGCTTGTCCAGTGCCAGCTTGAAGACTGCAGGGGTACTGTTGGTAATCCCCCTTATGTGTGCTGGAGAATTTTACTCTCTGTTCCTTTGACCTTTTATAAGTTTTTAACTATGTTATCACTGTTTTGGGGGAAAGACTTTCTCCGTAAGCCAATGCTTTCGTAGTGACTGAAATTCGTGTAGCAATGGGCTAGTACCCTTCTCTGTTCCAATTACTAAAAGAAGAACTTTAAACCTGGGTTGGAAAATGGGGTTTGGATTACGCTCGAGCGTCAAGAATAGTGTTTATGCTCCTATGAGCAAGAGTTGGAAGTTCTGGACCTTTCTAGGTCAAGCAATTACGTGCTAGGAAGGTGCTGTTGAGTGGGCAAATCAATGAGATTAAACAAGTGACCTGAGATGCATGGGTTAGGTCCTAAAGTTTTGAGTATGTTACAATGATCAGTTTGTAAGGATAAAGAGATGGAATTGATAAATGTTAAGGTCCTTAAGGTGGATTAAATAAATTGATCGAGAGGGTCTTAAGCGTTGGGTTGCGCCTGGATTTTGTGGCGAATTGCAGTTGATTGAGAGATTGATTTCATATGTTTAATATTATAGGAGCTTTGACATCGTTGAGACTTAATTGTTTTGGGCCCACTGAAAATTTGGTTGAGACGCTAGCTTGAGTGTTGCAGATGAAAGTTTGGGGATCCCAGGTGGGTAATTGAAAGGAAGCCGCTTTGATTGAACTTTTATGAAAGGGGTATTAGATGAGGAATAATGGAGCTTTACAGACATGAGGAAAAAGTTTTCACGATATGCTAGGGCGAATTTACTTGTTTGTTGGTATGTTTGGTAGTAAAAGATTTGAGTAGACTTCAGGATGTACATGTTTATAGAGGGGCCACAGATATATCAGATCATTTCTAGTTGTAGCTACACTGAGAGTAAAAGGTAGATGGGATACAAGGAGAATAGAAGCATCAGGGAAGAGAGAGGTGAAGGTTTATAAACTAAAAGAGGAGGCAGTTAGGGTAAGATATAAACAGCTATTGGAGGATAGATGGGCTAATGAGAGCATAGGCAATGGGGTCGAAGAGGTATGGGGTAGGTTTTTAAAAATGTAGTGTTAGAGTGTTCAGCAGAAGTTTGTGGTTACAGGAAAGTGGGGTGCAGGAGGGAAGAGGAGCGATTGGTGGAATGATGATGTAAAGAGAGTAGTAAGGGAGAAAAAAGTTAGCATATGAGAAGTTTTTACAAAGTAGAAGTGATGCAAGGAGGGAAGAGTATATGGAGAGAAAAAGAGAGAAGTTAAGAGAGTGGTGAAGCAATGTAAAAAGAGAGCAAATGAGAGAGTGGGTGAGATGTTATCAACAAAATTTTGTTGAAAATAAGAAAAAGTTTTGGGAGTGAGATTAACAAGTTAAGAAAGCCTAGAGAACAAATGGATTTGTCAGTTAAAAATAGGAGAGGAGAGTTATTAAATGGAGAGTTAGAGGTATTGGGAAGATGGAAGGAATATTTTGAGGAATTGTTAAATGTTGATGAAGATAGGGAAGCTGTGATTTCGTGTATAGGGCAAGGAGGAATAACATCTTGTAGGAGTGAGGAAGAGCCAGTTGTGAGTGTGGGGGAAGTTCGTGAGGCAGTAGGTAAAATGAAAGGGGGTAAGGCAGCCGGGATTGATGGGATAAAGATAGAAATGTTAAAAGCAGGTGGGGATATAGTTTTGGAGTGGTTGGTGCAATTATTTAATAAATGTATGGAAGAGGGTAAGGTACCTAGGGATTGGCAGAGAGCATGCATAGTTCCTTTGTATAAAGGCAAAGGGGATATAAAAGAGATTGCAAAAATTATAGGGGGATAAGTCTGTTGAGTTGTACCTGGTAAAGTGTATGGTAGAGTTATAATTGAAAGAATTAAGAGTAAGACGGAGAATAGGATAGCAGATGAACAAGGAGGCTTTAGGAAAGGTAGGGGGTGTGTGGACCAGGTGTTTACAGTGAAACATATAATGTGAACAGTATTTAGATAAGGCTAAAGAGGTCTTTGTGGCATTTATGGATTTGGAAAAGGCGTATGACAGGGTGGATAGGGGGGGGAATGTGGCAGATGTTGCAAGTGTATGGTGTAGGAGGTAGGTTACTGAAAGCAGTGAAGAGTTTTTACGAGGATAGTGAGGCTCAAGTTAGAGTATGTAGGAAAGAGGGAAATTTTTTCCCAGTAAAAGTAGGCCTTAGACAAGGATGTGTGATGTCACCGTGGTTGTTTAATATATTTATAGATGGGGTTGTAAGAGAAGTAAATGCGAGGGTCTTGGCAAGAGGCGTGGAGTTAAAAGATAAAGAATCACACACAAAGTGGGAGTTGTCACAGCTGCTCTTTGCTGATGACACTGTGCTCTTGGGAGATTCTGAAGAGAAGTTGCAGAGATTGGTGGATGAATTTGGTAGGGTGTGCAAAAGAAGAAAAATAAAGGTGAATACAGGAAAGAGTAAGGTTATGAGGATAACAAAAAGATTAGGTGATGAAAGATTGAATATCAGATTGGAGGGAGGAGTATGGAGGAGGTGAACGTATTCAGATATTTGGGAGTGGACGTGTCAGCGGATGGGTCTATGAAAGATGAGGTGAATCATAGAATTGATGAGGGGAAAAAGAGTGAGTGGTGCACTTAGGAGTCTGTGGAGACAAAGAACTTTGTCCTTGGAGGCAAAGAGGGGAATGTATGAGAGTATAGTTTTACCAACGCTCTTATATGGGTGTGAAGCGTGGGTGATGAATGTTGCAGCGAGGAGAAGGCTGGAGGCAGTGGAGATGTCATGCCTGAGGGCAATGTGTGGTGTGAATATAATGCAGAGAATTCGTAGTTTGGAAGTTAGGAGGAGGTGCGGGATTACCAAAACTGTTGTCCAGAGGGCTGAGGAAGGGTTGTTGAGGTGGTTCGGACATGTAGAGGAGAATGGAGCGAAACAGAATGACTTCAAGAGTGTATCAGTCTGTAGTGGAAGGAAGGCGGGGGTAGGGGTCGGCCTAGGAAGGGTTGGAGGGAGGGGGTAAAGGAGGTTTTGTGTGCGAGGGGCTTGGACTTCCAGCAGGCATGTGTGAGCGTGTTTGATAGGAGTGAATGGAGACAAATGGTTTTTAATACTTGACGTGCTGTTGGAGTGTGAGCAAAGTAACATTTATGAAGGGATTCAGGGAAACCGGCAGGCCGGACTTGAGTCCTGGAGATGGGAAGTACAGTGCCTGCACTCTGAAGGAGGGGTGTTAATGTTGCAGTTTAAAAACTGTAGTGTAAAGCACCCTTCTGGCAAGACAGTGATGGAGTGAATGATGGTGAAAGTTTTTCTTTTTCGGGCCACCCTGCCTTGGTGGGAATCGGCCGGTGTGATAATAAAAAAAATATTCATTAATTTTGTTTTAAATCATCATTGTGTATATTTTACACTTGCATTGTTTTCTTTCACAAAAGCATGTGGTTTTTCATGTTTCTTCTGTCTTTCAGGAAAACTGCTGTCCAATGAAGATAAAGCAGACACAGCAAGGTGTGTCTTAGACAACGTTTTACTTAAGTGTGAGTTTTATCAAGGGCAATTCCAAAGTCTTTTGGCATTCTTTGCAAGTCATATTTTAAAATTCCTAAATCCATTTGATTTTTCACCTATGAGCTAATGCAGGTTTTTTTTTTCAGTTTTGCGAGAGCTGTCCCTAACTTTGCAATAATGGATGAGCATTGATCAAAATTTTCTTTTCACTACATTCCTAGTAAGTTGTTTAAATACTTTACAGTATTACATATATCGGTTTTGTGATTTATTCTGTGACTCCATATGCCGTTGTAATTAGCTGTTTTTTTTTTTTTTTAAAGTCACTTGAAGTCCCTTGAACTGTACTCCTTGAAGTTTTTTATTATTATTATTAACACACTGGCCATTTCCCACCAAGGCAGGGTGACCCAAAAAAGAAGAAACACTTTCATAGTCATTTACTCCATCACTGTCTTGCCAGGGGTGCACCTACACTACAGTTACAAAACTGCAACATATCAACACCCCTCCAGAGTGCAGGCACTGTACTTCCCACCTCCAGGACTCAAAGTCTAGCTTGCCAATTTCCCTGTATCCCTTCATAAATCATTACCTTGCTCTCGTTTCAACAGCACATCAAGTCATAAAAACCATTTGTCTCCACTCGCTCCTATCTAACATGCTCACGCATGCTTGCTGGACCTTTATGACCAACGAATTGGTCTTAAAGGTCCTGCAAAATTGATAGTATCTGCAGATGGTGCAAAATACCCCCAGTGACAAGTGGGGGTGCCATGAATACATTGAGAGAGAACACATTAAGTGCATAAAGAAGAATTATGAATAGATCCTGTCTTCAAGAGAGAATTTGATAAGTTCCTCAGGTTTTTTCCTGATAAGCTGGTATGTGGTTCATAAGTTTAAACTGCATGCAACCAGCACCAACAGCCTGACTGATTAAGCCCTCCACCAAGAAACCTAGTAATACAGACGGGCTACTGCTGTAAACGAAAATTGCTATAAAGTGAAACACAACCTTTTTTACTTTCAAATGCATATAAAAGCCTGATAACATGTTTACACTATCATATATTAAGTAAGAAATAGAGCTAGACCTAAAAAATGCATATACAGGACACATTACCTAAAATATTTTCATCCTAAGCTTATAGTGAATAATGAATATATTTATTGTAGGAAGTCTGAATAAATGAAGAATGGGCATAATTGAAAACTGCTGCATTAGTGAAATGCTGTAAAGCAAAGCGCTGTAAAGTGGGGGCTTTTCTGTAATAATAATAATGAAAGATGGCAATTGAATGAATGTTTTTTTTCTTTGGGTCACCCTGCCTTAGCAGGAGACATCCATGAAGTTAAATAATTTAATGCTTATGAAAGAATTTTGAAGTATTAATACATTAACTTTTACTTGTCATGTGTTTCCATTATGTAACGTGACAGAATCACCACCACTAACCTTCCGAGGTTGTGGTCAGATCATGAGTCATCCTGGTGCTCAGGCTTCGGTCAAAGTCGGTTAATCATGAGGAGAGACAAGCTTGTTGAGAACACTATTGAAGACATGCATCACTGACTGTAGCTCCAGCAGTGACATTTGTCACTTTGAGACTAATCTCTCGAATGAGGAACAATCACACACATCTTACCCATAGCCACATGTTTGCAGATGATCCTGCCCCTCTTCTCCCCAACTCTCTGTAGCTTGAGGTGTGCAAGTGACTGTGGAACACTCACTAACAGTTTGCACATAGTTTAAGTGTTTCTGCTTTCATCACTTTTTTGTTTTTAATTACCAGGGTGCCTGTGTGGGTCTTAGAGAGCTTTTAAGAGAGTTTTGGACATTAATAATTTTTAACTCATATTGGTTATTCTAACTTGGTATGATAGTACAGTTTTTATTTGTATTATGTAGTTTGTTCATATTAGTAGTTTTTACAATTATTAATTTTATCTTTTTCCTGTGTGTATGTTGTATACATCATGTATATATTTTGTATTGCCAAGAGTGATGATTGACTTGCAGAGTCAGAGTGCTCTTCCAGTATCAAAATTACCTACGTAATGACTGGAGCTAAACTATGCGGGCCCAAAAAAGACATTCTATACCCCTTAACTGTAGGGCTGAAGTTATTCATTTTTGGCATAGGGATGGAATCTCTGGGCCCCTGTCATAGGGCTATTAATGGTACCCCAAATTTCTAATCATTAACCCGTAAACGGTCCAAACATATATACAGTGGACCCCCGCATAACGATCACCTCCGAATGGGACCAATTATGTAAGTGAATTTATGTAAGTGCGTTTGTACGTGTATGTTTGGGGGTCTGAAATGGACTAATCTACTTCACAATATTCCTTATGGGAACAAATTCGGTCAGTACTGGCACCTGAACATACTTCTGGAGAGAAAAAATATCGTTAACCGGGGGTCCACTGTATATCTTCACTACCCCAGTGCCCTGAATATTTTGAAAAATAAAAAAAAAAAGTTTTTTTTTTTTTTATGGAAAGAACGAGCACATTTTTCTAAGTGTTATAAAAAAATTAGGGTCAGTACTTACAGAAATACGTATGAGGCCGAGAAGTTGGCACTGGATGCTCACCTGACGGCAACCTCGAGTACTGCCGCTTACAGAAGTGTTGCCGATATACTTTTTTTTTTATATTCGTATTATTTTATATAATTTTTATGTTTTGATGATTACAATTTATATTAGTTATTGCCATTTCATAACCAATCTTTGTTCTGACACTAGTACGGTATTAGGTACTGAAATAGTACTCAAATTGTAACAAACACACTGACAGGTGGACATTTGCACCTGCCTTGGCCATTTATTATTGTCTTGGAATAAATACAAAGTATTTATAGGTCCCAGCAATGTTTTGGATATGTGGAAGTATATAATAATAATAATAATAAGAAAAGAATAATAATAATCTTTCTTTCAACACATCGGCCGTATCCCACTGAGGCGGGGTGGCCCAAAAAGAAAGACAAAAGTTTCTCTTTTTAAATTTAGTAATTTATACGGGAGAAGGGGTTACTAGCCCCTTGCTCCCTGCATTTTAGTCGCCTCTTACAACATGCATGGCTTACGGAGGAAGAATTCTGTTCCACTTCCCCATGGAGAATAATAATAATATGTAATAATAAGTTCCTTTGAAGCCTGTACAACAAGCCTCAGTCCACCTCTGACAGTGAAGTGATAAGATGAGATAACAAAAGATAAGAGTTGACATTTGATGAGCATCAGCCCTCCTTTGTTTTCGCTGGTACACAAACATGTCTGTCTGTCTGTCAAGCTCCCTGTCTCAGAGAGAGCCACAGGATGGCATCATCATGTTTACTCATATCTTCATGCACAGTATAACACTTTGCCTGGATTTTTTGGGTTATCCTAGGTAATTTACACTATGTATACTTGTATTTGTGTGTACCTGTGAGACAGAGATAGACAGACAGAAAGGGATAGACAGAGACAGATAGACAGAGACAAAGATAGAGATAGAGACAGATAGACAGAGATAGACACAAACAAACGGAGCCAGGCCGCCAACACCCAGCCAGCCACTCAGCTGGCCAGCCAGCTAGCCAATCGGCCAGCCAGCCAGCCAATCGGCCAGCCAGCCAGCCAGCCAGCCAGCCAGCCAGCCAGCCAATCAGCAAGTCAGCCAGTCATTCAGCCTGCTGAACAAGTATTACATTCCAGAATTGTTTCTCTTTACTTAGGGCATAGGTTATAAGACATTCTGAAAGGGTGTTGCACAAAGGTTGCACATGGGTTATTATCGAGGTTTTTTGATATTTCCTCGACCACTTATGGCTGCATCCACCTCAGAGCCACTAAACTCGTGGTCAACATAACTTTCCTCTTAAAATGTGAGAGTTAACACTACATGAAATAAGTGAATCCCAGGTGTTTGCTGCGCTGTTTGCTCTAGCTGGTGCTCACTGGAACTGATGCTCCCACAAGGTACTAAGTGGTCCCAGATTTTTTTAATACAGTGCACACTGAGTGTTAAGACCCAGTCTATGCTGACAAAGCATCTCAGGCCAGTCGTGCCATATTTGAAGGCAGGAAAAATAAAACGTTTATATACGTTTGGGGCACTAGTGAACGTATACATAAGTTTGGACCATTTACAGGTTAATAGGGAAATTTTTTAGACATGCTTCATAACACTTGATGTTAGACAGAGGCCCGGTGGCCTGGTGGCTAAAGCTCCCGCTTCACACACGGAGGGCCCGGGTTCGATTCCTGGCGGGTGGAAACATTTCGACACGTTTCCTTACACCTATTGTCCTGTTCACCTAGCAGCAAATAGGTACCTGGGTGTTAGTCGACTGGTGTGGATCGCATCCTGGGGGACAAGATTAAGGACCCCAATGGAAATAAGTTAGACAGTCCTCGATGACGCACTGACTTTCTTGGGTTATCCTGGGTGGCTAACCCTCCGGGGTTAAAAATCCGAACGAAATCTTATCTTATCTTATCTTATCTTACCTTTTATGAGTTATTTCTTGGGGCGATTATATTTTACTAGTAGTTAGTTCACTTTGTTAAACTTTATAATTGTCATCATAAAATGAGATATTTGAAGCTCATTGTCTTTGTATTTGTAGTTTATGACAAAAAAAAATTGTAGCATTAATTATTTTTTGTCCTTTCAGAATTTCAAGCTTGAAAAACTAAATCAAGAAGATGAAAAAGTTATTCATGCGTCATGTTCTTTAAGAACATTATTTTGATACTATAGCAGCAGTTGATCAATAACTTTCTCTCCATTTGGATTAAAAGATTATCAACATGGATCAGACACCACAGGAGATAATGCATTCCCTGTTTTCCCTTGATCCTAATATGGAAAACAGGGGACATCTGTATCCTTATAACTATCCTTATGGACAATATCCTTACCCATACCACTATCCGTATCCTCCTCCTCACCATTCATCAGCTCATGCAAATATTCCTTCATCACACAGTATGCCACCACCACCATCTCATCCTATAACCCAGGCTTCACAGAGTCTTGCAGCATCACAGAATAACCTTTCACCATATAACGGTGGAGTCCACAATATCCGTCCACCTATGACTAACATGCGAGAGCAAATGGGAGATGGAAGGCTTCCTTTAGGAGACAGTAGAATACCTCATCTAAGTGATATTGAAAGACACACAGTTGATACACAACATATTGCAGAAGATCTACGTAGTGTACCTACTGATTCCAGGAACCTTGGTGATATGAGACATCATCCAGTTGACATGCGACCAATACCTGCTGAGCAACGGTACTTAGGTGATTTAAGATCCTTTTCAAGTCACCCACGTTCATCCTCCACAGATTTTCGACACATTACTGATTACTCGTCTCAACCAACGGATTTACGAACGCAACCAATTGATGCTAGACTCTTTAGTGATGTGCGACAACTTGCTGGAGATACAAGGCCACCACTTAATGAAGCGAGGCTCATGGGGGATCCTCGACATACCCTAATTGAAGATAGTATTAGAATCCAAGAAGACCCAAGGAATCTAATAAGTAGGCCCACAGGTGATTTCAGGTATGCAGGAGATTTTAGAACGTATGATAATCGCCCTGCTAGTGTTGCTCAACCTCCTGAGGATATGCAGCTTTTGTCTGGTGATCCAAGACCTCCAATAAGTAACACAAGGTCCATTGAAGAAACTAAGCCCCTTTATGATTCTTCAAGAATGAGTACAAATGAAAATAGGCTTCCATTACATCAGTTTGATACAACTAACCTTTTAAAATCATCAGGAAATCAGCATTATTTTGATGACAGAACTAGTTTAGTAAATAAGCCTTCAGTTAATGGTGAAGATCTTTCTATTAAGCATACAGCTCAGGATTTGAGACAAATGCTCACAGATTCAAGAGTGACTTCAGGAAGTAACAATCATTCTGTCCATGACATGCAACAAAGTATGAATGAACCAAAAGCACAGCTAAGCTCATCTGGACAAGATGCTGAGGTTAACCAAGGAAGTTTAAGATATCCCACAGTTAGTAGCCCAAACACATCTTTAGGGTTGTTGTCCCATGCATTGGGGGAGCATTTAAAAGAAAAAGAGTTTGAGAACAGTGATGGTAATACAAATTTAAATGTCAGTCAGGAAGAACCTCTTAATATGGACAACAAAAGTTATCATTCAGATGAACCTAACAGGGATAAAAATGTAGGGGAGATGAATGATGAAATGGAATATAAAGACAATAATGGAAAATGTGAAATTTCTCAGGATATTGATGAAGATGACTTTGACTCTGAAGCCTCCTCTACTGAATACTCTAATCCTTACATAGAATTCAATGAAGTAGCACATGGAGTATTCAACAATGTTAATAATATTGCTGGTCCAGTTAAACCTTTTCACTGTGAAGACTGTGATGCTACATTTACTACTAAAGGAAACCTTAAAGTACATAAAAGAATCCATACTGGAGAAAGGCCATATGAGTGTGAGGAATGTGGTAAAACCTTTTCATATTGTGCATCATATCAGTCTCATAAGTTAATACATAGTGGACACAGACCATACAAATGTGAATTTTGTGAACGGGCATTTTTCCGAAGTGAACATTTAGAACGTCACCGGAGGAGGCATACAGGTGAAAGACCATTTAAGTGTACAGAATGTGATGCTACTTTTGCTGCTAGTGATGGATTGTCAAGGCACACGAGAACTCATACTGGTGAAAGACCTTATAGCTGTGAGGAATGTGGAATGTCATTTGCTTATAAATCTACTTTTCTTCGACATAAACTGATGCATTCTGAGGGTGAATACAAATGTGAGGATTGTGGTGCAGCATTTAAAGATCCTGCTAGGTTAGATAAACATATAAAAAAGCATAATGACCCAAACTATGTGCCATACTCTGATGAAGGTAAACCAAAGCCACATAAACTTATGGAAGATGGTATAGAGGTTACAGGATGTGAGTTCTGTCAGATGAAATTTAAAAGAAAATCGGATTATTATCTTCATCGGAGAACACACACTGGAGAAAAGCCTTATGTGTGTGACGTGTGTGGTTCATCATTTATCAGGAGAGCATATCTGGACATTCATATGCGTACTCATACTGGTGAACGTCCATATAATTGTGAATCTTGCGAATCTGCATTTAAAACCCGCACTGCCCTAAAGTTTCATAAACGTACTCACAGTGGTGAAAGGCCTTACAAATGTGAACACTGTGATTTTGCCTTTGCCCAAAAATCTGCAATGAAAGCACACACACGTATTCATACTGGTGATAAACCATATAAATGTGATTCATGCGAAGCTGCTTTTCGCCATAGTAGTAGTTTAACTATACACAAACGAACTCACACTGGAGAAAGACCATATGTTTGTGATGCTTGTGGAGCAACATTTGCCCAGAGACCTCACCTCAATCTACACAAAAGAGCTCATTCAGGTATTAAGCCACACACTTGTGATGAGTGTAATGCATCTTTCACAAAAAAGGATTACCTTTTGGCTCACAAAACAAAGCATGCAGGTGGAAGCACAATCAAGACTGAAGCTTTAGTGGAAGCTGCAGGTGAGCAGGTGTACAAGTGCACTGATTGTGAGATGGTGTTTACACACCATTCCAGTTTAACAGTCCACATGAGAAAACACACTGGTGAGAGGCCATTTGTATGTGAAGACTGTGGTGCATCATTTTTATACAGCTCAAATCTTACTACTCACCGCAGAAAACACACTGGTGAAAGACCATATAAGTGTGATCAGTGTGAGGCCTCCTTCATTCTCAAGAGTTATTTAACGATGCACCTTAGGAAACATTCTGGTGAAAGGCCATTTAAATGTGATGAATGCCAAGCTTGCTTTACACAAAAAACTCACTTATCAACCCATAGGAGGATTCATACTGGAGAATGCCCCTACAAGTGTGAAGAGTGTGGAGAGGCTTTTCGTGATGGTGCCAATTTTTGGAGACATAAGAAGAAGCATTTAATTGGTGAAGGAGCTGCAACTGTAACACGTAGAAGAGGAAGAAGAGGACGAGGAAGAGGTGGGACTAGAGGTTCTAGAACTGCTCCAACTAGGCGAACAACACGTGTTCGTCGTTCCACAGTAAAATTTGAAGAGCTCTATGAGCAGTTTATTGTTAACCAACAAGATGAAAGAATGCTTGTTAAAGAAGAACCACAAGATCAGTCAAATAAAGATGATGAGGAGGAGGGTCCCTACATCACAATTAACCCAATGGTAGAGATCAAGTTAGAAGATGATGAGCATCACCAGATACAAGGTAAAAAAACAGAGTTAAGACAACCAGAGGACAGTAATCTTATAGGAATGGGTAAAGATACTGTTAAAGATCATCTTTCAAGAAATGATGAGAATGATAAGGAGAATTTGGAAAAAAAGCCAGATCATATAGATGAAAGGTTACATGTTAGTGATGGTAAAGTAGATAAAGTGACAAAATGATCATGTGAATATATTTTTCAAAATTATAATGTACAATTATATAGAATATAAGGTTGTCAAGTATGATATAGGGAAAGTATTGATTGTTAGTGCTGAAACTTATCATTAAAAGTATATATTTCTTGAATTACTAATGAAATATTGATACAGATCTCATTTTGGGTATATCTTATTTTATAAGTAAAGTAATAGAATATTTATTATTGATTAAAGTTACGGAGTATATTACCTGAAGTACTGTAGTTTGTATTCTTGTGATGTTATGAGAAGATTGTATGTGATGTATTTTCCAGTGATTGCTGTAGTGTGTGTATAGTATTACATACCTGGTCTTGTCCCAGTTTCAGTTTTGTTTTTAGAAAAATGGTGTGGAAGTGTTGACCTTTGGAAGGTTCAATGTTATCCTTTTGCAATTGCCAATTATGTACTTTTTGTGATAATACAAATCAGAATCGTGTTAATATGCAGACAGTTTTATATATAAATATATATGTATATATTTTGTGTTATTGTATCTTTGTAAGTTAAATATCTTTTAAATTTAAATTATTTGTTATGCAATTTTTTAAAAGTCTAAATGTCCAAGGAATTTTTATTGTGATTTCCCTGAATTACACTTGTTTTGTAAACAATTACTAGTCAGAATAGGCTTGGAGTCAGTATATTTTGATGTTAAGACAAAGTAATTTTGTTTTGTCTAGTGTTTACAGTAGTTTTGGCTGTAAATAGCAAATGTTTAGAAATGTCTATGTTTTGGAATACACTAGCTATTTTACTAAATTTACAGTGGTTTGTGAGATGTGACGAAAAAGGGAAATAAATTTTGAACCAAGGCAGTGTGTTTTACTCATCCAGTTTGTGTTGTATACAATTGTAACTTTTGCTGATATGTATGGAGTGGTTCATTTACAAGATGCCTCCCCTTCCTTGAATCAAAACCAAATGCCTCCCATTCCCCAGGTGTTGCATGAGCCTTGCAGGTTTAGCAGTTCCCCATAAATATAATAAATGAACAAAGAAAAACTATCTTGTACCAAGTTAAGATGTCAATGGGTAAAAAAAATTAGATTATAATTAGCTTTAACTGTGGTAAATATTGTAACAGTACTGTACTAGAAGAGGCACAGGAAAGCCTGAGAAGTTTGGTAAAGGGAAAATGAATAGTATGCTATATCTTGGGATGTGAAAGGAAAATTTGAAATGATAGAGTAATGTCATGTACATAATTGCAACTAGAATGTAGATTTTGAGTCTAAAACCCCTCAAGGAAGGTTCCTTGATGTTGGTGAGGGGCTCTTGATTTAGGGAATTGGATCTGTGCTCCGGTTCCCCGAATTAAGCCTGAATGCCTTCCATATTCCCCCCAGGCGCTGTATAACCCTCCGGGTTTAGCGTTTCCCCCTTGATTATAATAATAATAATAGTCTAAAAAATCCATTAATTATATGAGTAGGAATTTTACAGAATCAAACCTAATTCTATCAGTTTCAGAACTGAATTTGCTTTTAACACAAATATAATTTTAACTCCGTTTTGTACCTAAGTTAGTGGCACTACTGGGTTATTTAAAGTACTTTTTTTTTTTTTTTTTTTTTTTTTTTTTTTGCTAAGTGTATGGTTTTTGTTTTTGTAACACTTCTGGTTTTGAGGGACTAGTAACCCCTCCTGTATACATTACTTAAAGAGAAAATCTTTTGTTTTTCTATTTAGGTCACCCTGTCTCGATGGGATATGGCTGATTCGTTAAAAAAAAAAAATAATGATGCCAGGCCTTGAGGCAAGGCAACACACACAAGATAAACATTCATCGCCATTCAATTCAATTCAATTTAATTCAATTCAAAGTTTATTCTCTATAAGGATTACAATGCTGAGTTTACAGAATTTGGTTATTGTGTGCTTTACATGTAGTAAAATAATTACAGAGTACCACTAGAACACCTAGCATGGCTAGGCATTTCGGGCAGACTTAGTTTAATTCTTAATTTTAAAATATTACAAATTATGAGGTAAGTTGGTATTATGGCTAAGTGACTAAATACTAGTTTGTGAGTTTAGCAATGTGAATGCTTTTGTTTTGGCACAGTACATAGTTTCAGTATTGGAGTATCACAGGATTCATTATTTTAAGATTGAGATTAATATTTCTGTTTATGGTCAAATGGGTGAGTGAGTGTAAGTGTGAACCACCAGGTGGTATTCGTGTAGTTAGTTGACGGGGTGTATCAGGGAGATAAGATGTTTTCTAATGGTAGTTTTGAAGGTGATGAATGTGTCTGCAGTTCTAGAGTTCTCAGGTAGGGTGTTCCAGATTTTAGGGCCTTTGACATACATTGAATTTTTGTAAAGGTTTAGTCGGACACGGGGAATGTCGTAGAGATGTTTGTGTCTGGTGTTATGCCTGTGGGTTCTGTCACAACTATCAAGAAAGCATTTTAGGTCAAGGTTGATATTGGAGTTTAAGGTCCTGTAGATGTAGATTGCACAGTAGTAAGTGTGAATGTACTGAACAGGGAGTAAGTTTAGATCTATGAAGAGTGAGGGGGGGGGAAATGTTGCCAGGGATGGGATTTAGTGATTATTCTTACTGCAGCTTTTTGTTGGGTTATTATTGGCTTTAGGTGTGTTGCTGCAGTTGATCCCCAAGCACAAATAGCATAGGTGAGGTATGGATAAATAAGTGAGTGGTATAGTGTGAGAAGAGCATTTTGAGGCTCGTAGTATCGTATCTTGGAGAGGATCCCAACCGTTTTGGATACTTTTTTGGTTATGTGTTGGATATGGGTGCTGAAATTTAGGTTGTTGTCAAGGTATAGGCCTAGGAATTTGCCCTCATTATGTCTGGTAATTAGAGTGTTGTCGATCTTAATGTTAATTTGTGCATCTCCTGCTCTGCTACCAAACATAATATAGTAGGTTTTGTCAGTGTTAAGCGTAAGTTTATTGGCTGTCATCCAAGTCGATATTTTGATCAGCTCCTCGTTAACAATGGTGTTGAGGGTGGGAAGATTAGGGTGAGAGATGACATAAGTCGTGTCGTCAGCAAAGAGAATGGGTTTCAGGTGTTGGGATACGTTTGGAAGATCATTGATGTATATGAGGAAGAGCAGGGGACCAAGGACACTTCCCTGCGGAACTCCAGTATCAAGTGGCCGTGTTGTTGATGCTGTGTCTTTAATGGTGACATACTGATACCTATTAGTAAGGTAAGATTTGAAATAAGCAAGCGCATGGCCTCTTATACCGTAATGGTCAAGTTTTTGGAGTAGGATGTCGTGGTCTACTGTGTCAAAAGCTTTTCTTAGGTCAATAAAAATTCCTAGTGGATATTCCTTATTTTCCAATGCTGTGTAAAGCAGATCTAGCATTTTTATGATTGCATCGTTATATTCACAAAAATTGTCAGTCATTCAGTGCTGGAGGAGTTGTAGCATCAAGGTTCCAATAGTGGGAGATGGCCATTAAAATAGAAAATACATGTATATAACTACTCTTACCTTGAAGCAGCCCGTCTGTTCATATCATCAGTAGCTATGCTTATATATTATACTATATAATAATTACAGTAGTAATCTGTATACTATATTGCTCCCCCTTGTGGCTTAGCGCTTCTTTTTGATTATAATAATAATAATAATATATTGCTCCTATTTTAACTTCAGTGTTGGTAATAATTTGGGCAGATTATTTTTATATGTGTACATGTATGTATATGTGTGTATTCACTTATTGTACTTACCTTTGTGGTTGCAGGTATTGATGTATTTTATCAGATCCTGGCCACTGCTAGACGAGGCGAGTGACTTCAATATGGCAACCATTGATTATACCTGGAGGGTGTTCTGAGGGTCAAAGCCCCCATGGCCCTGTCCATGACCAGGCCTCGTGGTGGATCATGGTCTGATCAACCAGGCTGTTACTGCTGGCCACACGCAAACCGACTTACAAACCACAGCCCAGCTGGTCAGGTGATGACTGTAGGTGCCTTTCTAGCTCCTTCTAGAAGACAGCTAGGGGTCTATTGGTAATCCCCCTTATGTATGCTAAGAGGCAGTTGAACAGTCTTGGGCCACTGGCACTTACTGTGTTATCTCTTAGTGTACTCATGGTGCCCCTGCTTTTCATTGGGTGGATGATGCACCACCTGTCGAGTCTTTTGCTTTCATGAGGAGTGATTTCCCTGTGCGGATTGGGACTACTCCCTCTAGGATTTTCCAAAAGTTCATTATCATGTATCTTGCCTGCATTCCAAGGAGTATAGGTCAAGGGACTTCAACCATTCCCAGTAATTGAGGTGCTTTATTGTACTTACATATGCAGTGAAAGTTCTCTATATTCTACAGGTCTGCGATTTTGCCTGACTTAAACGGGGCCATTAGTATACAGCAGTACTCCAGCCTAGAAAAACAGGTGATTTGAAAAGAATCATCATTGGCTTGGCATCCCTAGTTTTGAAAGTTCACATTATCCATCCTTCATTTTCCTGGCAGATGTGGTAGACACACTGTTATGATCTTTGAAAGTGAGATGCTCTGACTTTATCATTCCTAGGGCCTTCATATTAGTTTTTTGCTCTGTTGTGTGGTTGGAATTTGGTTTATATTTTGATCCAATTTTTATTTCCTTGAGTTTTCCATAGTGGAGTAATTGAAATTTGTCCTCATTGAACTTCACATTTTTTTCTGGGGCCCATTTAAAGACTTGGTTAATATCCGCTTGGAGGCCTGCAGTGTCCTCAATGGATGACACTATCATACAAATTCTGACCTGCTTTCCCTGAAACAGAATTAGAACCAGAAGAATTAGAAAGCAGAAGAATTAGAAATGTAGATGGCTGAACAGATTGAAGGTTGATTGATAGCATAGTGGGTAGATGAGGGGAGGTGAGGATTTTAATTCTTTTGGCTCTTATAGTAATGACAATGTTTGAGAGAGTGGATTGATTTTGTGTTTGAAATGGATGGACAGGAGTGGTTTCATGAATGGATTGAACTAGAATGGGTGGAAAGTTGAATAGATGGTGGAGGGGAAAAGGATAGGATTTAAATTAAATGCATTTAGATGGTTTTGGGGGAATGTTGATGGGGAAATTGATTGAAATTTGATGCTCTTGGGGATAGGATTTTGACCAGCTTTGGGAAAGTGTTTTTGGGGGAATCATGATAATTTTCAGCTTTTGGGGAAAATTGAGAGAATTTTAAGAATCTTGGTGTGAAATGTTTTGGGGGACTCAGTAGCATTTAAAAGGTTTTGGGAGAATCTATAGAATTTTAAAGGTTTTTGAGAAATCAGCTTTTTATGAGGAAATTGATGGATTAAGGACAGTTTTGGAGGCATTTATAGAATTTTAACAGTTTAGGTAGTGTTTATGGAGTAATTGTAAGAGTTTTACCTGTTTTTTTTTTTTTTAATTTTATTGGTTTCTGGGGGAATCTGTAAAGTTTTAAACAGTTTTGGAGGGAATCAATAAGATTTAAATGTTTTGGAGGGAGTGGATATGCTGTCCCATAGCTCAGTTGGTAGCACTCACTCGGCTCGCACACTGAGGTCCTTGGTTCGATCCCCAGTATGTGTTGAAACATTAAGATGTTTCCTTAAGAAACCTGCTGTCCCTGTTCACCTAGCAGTAAAATAGGCACCTGGGTGTTAGTCAACCAGTGTGAGTCACATCCTCGGGACAAAATTGACCTAATTTGCCTGAAATGCTCTGCATAACAAGGGGCCTGGTCACAGACCGGGCCGCGGGGGCGTTGACCCCCGAAACTCTCTCCAGGTAAACTCCAGGTAAACACTGGCCGATTTCCACCAAGGCAGGGAGGCCCGAAAAAGAAAAGCTTTCACCATCATTCACTCCATCACTGTCTTGCCAGAAGGGTGCTTTACACTACAGTTTATAGTATATATCATTGATGTCAGCTAGGCCAGTACGTATACGTTGTACACTTACTTGTAGGAATAAATATTATTATTATTAATTTATTTTAGGAATCTATAGAATTTTTATAGTTTTTAGGAACAGACTGAATTTTAACTGTTTTGGGGGAGTGGGTGTGTAGTGATTGTGTGTGGGGGGTAGCAGGGGTTGAGTCACAGTTCCTGGCCTTGCTTCTTTGCTGGTCGCTACTAGGTCCACACTCTTCTTGCTGTAAGAGCTTTGTTGTATCTCTCCTTGAAGCTATGTATGGATCCTGTCTCCGCTACATCACTCTCCAGATTATTCCACTTTCTGACAACTCTAGTGCTAAAGAAATACAGTGGTACCCCGAGTTTCGGCCATAATTCGTTCCAGAAGGCTGTTTGAGTGCCGTTACCGAACGAATTTGTTCTCATAAGGAGTAATGTAAATTAGATTAGTCTATTTCAGACCCCCAAAAATATACTTACAAAAGCACTTACAATATTACACTTACATAATTGTTCGAGTTAGGAGCTGTACGAAACTCAGGGTACCACTGTAGTACTTCATAACTCCCTGCGACTCATCTGAGTTTTCAACTTCCAGTTGTGACCCCTTGTTCCTGTGAGCTATCTTTGAAACATTCTGTCCCTGTCCACCTTGGCAATTCTTCTCAGTACTTTATACATAGCTATCATTTTCCCCCTGTCCCTCCAGTGTCGTCAGGTTGAGTTCCCTAAACCTCTCCTCATAGGACATAGCCCTTAGCCCTGGGACTAGTCTTGTTGCAAACCTTTACACTTTCTTTAATTTATTAACATGCTTGACCAGGTGTGGGTTCCAAACTGGTATTGCATACTCCAATATGGGCCTGACATACACGGTGTATGGTGTCTTGAATGACTTCTTACTTAGATGTCAAAAAGCTATTCCTAGGTTTGCCAGGTGCTCATATGCTGTGGCAGTTATTTGGTTGATGTGTGCCTCAGGATGTGTTCAGTGTGATTCTCACCCTAAGATCCTTTTCTTTGAGTGAGGTTTGCAGCCTTTGACCTTCGGGCATGTACTCTGTATGTCGTCTTCCTTGTCCTTCCTCAGGCTTCATGACTTTGCACTTGGCGGGGTTAACCTCATGGAGCCGTTTGTCTGACCAGGATTGTGACCTGTCTAGATCACTCTGCAGTCTTACCTGGTCTTCACCCTCTTGAATTCTCTGCAATGGTTTCATATCATTTGTAAAGAGGGATACCTCAGAATCTATCCCTTCCGTCATGTCGTTCACATATACAGTGGTACCTCGGGATATGAACTTAATTCGTTCCAGAAGGCTGTTTGAGTGCTGATACTGAACGAATTTGTTCCCATAAGGAATAATGTAAATTAGATTAATCCGTTTCAGACCCCCAAAAATACACTTACAAAAGCACTTACATAAATACATTTACATAATTGTTCGAGTTTTGAGCTGTTCGTATCCCAAGGTACCACTGTACTAGAAACAGCCCCGGCCCTTGTGGAACCCCCACTCTACACATGCACCCACTTTGACATTTCATCATGAACCATCACTCATTTCCTCCCTGGTATTTATTCCCTGATCCATCGCAGTGCTTTTCCTGCTATACCTGCCTGTTCCTCTAACATTTGTACCAATCTCTTGTGCAGAACTGTGTCAAAAGACTTCTTACAGTCCAAGAAAATGCAATCAACCACCCCTCTCTGTCCTGTCTTACTTCTGTTACCGTGTCGCCGAACTCCAGTAGGTATTTGACATGATTTTCTCTCCCTGAAACCACACTGACTATCCACCTCATCTTCTAAGCTCATTCACATCTTCCTGCATATCTTGAAAGTCCTCATCTGACAATCTCCTTGTTGGATGAACAATTTCCTGGACCTGGCTCTCAACTGAAGGAAAGCCTCTAAAATTATTCGCCATACTATGCCATAATTTTTCCCATCCCGCATTTAACGTTGATTAAGGCACCTTATTCCATGCACTTTTTACATAGCTGATGGCATTTTCCATGTTAAATTTATGCCAAAAATCTGGCACTCCAAGCTGAGTCAGTATCCATTGCTCCAACAAGTTTCCACATTGCTATTTATGGATGTAGTTGCACTTAAATGTCTTAGCTTCTTGATCCAGTGGTTGCATTAACGGTGTGTTTGGTGGTAAAAAACATCTTTTACATGCGACTGCACATCTTCCAAGAGCTCTGGATGAGTATGGGATTTATCAAGGACAGAGAGAACCCTGGATGCCTGGTTCTCGGTCTGTAGGTAAAACATGACTTCCAGAATAAAATGATGCTTATACCAATCAATGAATAATTCTTGTCATCCATGCTGACTTTCGACCTCCAAATAACTGGCAAAGTGGTTTTGTCTGTCTTTCAAAGAATGGGGAGTCTAGAAGTGGTAAATGAGTATGGGGTTACTCTTAAAAATGCCTGATGCATTACTCCAAAGCAGCAACCTGAAGCAATCCTTTGCTGCTTTGAATCTTAGTGCACCTTTCTTTTGCTAGCTGATGCAAGTTCTAGATAGCATCACCTTCCAATAAAGACTTATCTTGTGAGCATTAAACACCTGTCATGGCTGAAAGCCACACTCAGGAATAATTTCCTGCAATGTAGCAGGGAAATTCTCTGCAAAAGTATTTTCACAAGAAAATTTAATAATATGCAACAGACTGCACAATTTGACCTTGTGAAACAAACCAGCCCTAAACAAGTGTACTCTTCTTGTTCAGGCCTTCCTTCATCATACTTAAAGTACTCAGTGTTTTTTTTTCCCTAAAGACGAATTAACACAGGCTAAGTTCTTATGGTACTGGTCGTGTACATACACAAGTGAGGAATGGGAGGTTGTATACATTAACCATGCCTCCCTTGCAAGACAATGGCCTCATTCATAGGCTCACAGATGGGATAAAACCAGCAGCATGCCATCTCTTGCTCTAAATTTACTCCATGTTAAATGACAAATACGGCATGTTCATCAAGAATGTACCTCAGTTTTTCAACAGTGTTAACTTGAAAGTGTTAATAGATTGCATGTTAATCTGTGTTCTACTGTACATACAATGAGTGAACAAATATCACAGTAGTCTCCCAGGTCATCCATTACCTGTTGCTATTGTTGAGAAAGACAGCAAATACAACATCAGTTTTGTCGCTGCTGACCTTCACCACAGAGCTGTGACTCGACCCTTGCAACCACAACTAGGCGAGTAACTGTACGTATTTGTGTACACCTGAATAAACTTACAGCAATGACAATGTCATCTATACACTGTATTTTCTTTGTAATGAAGAGCTTTGGAATTAAATCATAATCATGGGGGTTGATCTCATGAGAATAAGGTGGGTGTTCAAGCACTTCCCATCCCCCAATGCCATAAAATATTCTAAACAGTGTGTAATTTGTGGGTTGTTGCACTGTCATGAAGGATGATGGCATTCAATCAATTAAGGACATTTCATACTGGATGAAGTACAGTGGTGCCTTGGGATACGAACTTAATTCGTTCCAGAAGGCTGTTTGAGTGCCGATACCGAACAAATTTGTTCCCATAAGGAATAATGTAAATTAGGTTAATCCACTTCAGACCCCAAAAAATACACTTACGAAAGCTGTTCGTATCCTGAGGTACCACTTTTTTTTTTCTTTTTTTTTTAACACAGGGTTTGACAAGCTTAAGGATCCCTAGCTTTATTGACAAGCTATTTACAGGTTAAGGATTCCTAACTTTATTGGCAAGCTAAGAGCTGTTACCTACATCAGCTCATTTGAAAGCATTTTTATTGTTATGAGACATACAAGTATGGAACAGGATGAAGTTGGAGCCATCTTGGTACTGCAGGAATGATTTTAGCAGTGCACATTCATGGTTCGACAAATGGTATATGCAGCCTTTCCTACTGATGGCAACCAATGATGGATAATCAGGGAAACTACTATTAAGGTTGATGAATCATAGTGGCACTGTAGTGCTTACATATTTTGTAGTATGTAAATACGTATTTTCAAAATTAAAGAAAATAGAACAATGCATTTTTTTGTGTGTGTATGTGTATCTATTCCCTTCTGATGCATATTCCAGTTAAGGTTCTATTATTTTAGGTTAGTATTTTATTAATAAATTTTAGGTATCGAAGGGGGACATTTTTTGCGACCTAGGTCCCAAATTCCTACTTGTCTATGTAACATTGATAAATAATAATTATCTTTGTTATCATTTACTGTTATGTACATAATTAGTTATATTCAGATAAATGCAATTTTCCACAGTCAGGATCAAGGGGAACAAAGGTGGAAACTGGAGAGAGATGAGCTGTAGGAATGCAAGCAAGTACCTCTTTAGTCTCAGGGTGATTTAAGTGGAAGTATGTGGGTGAGTCAGTGGTGGAAGCAAACTCAATACCATACATTGCTTCAAGAGTAAGTATCATAAGGTCCAAGATTCTAGGAAGCAGTATGTCCATCAAAGTAGTCTAGGAGACAGGGCCAGGAGCTGACTCTGAATCCTGCCACATACACTGAGAACTATTGCTATAGATAATCCCATATGTTAAAAGTTCAACAATAGCAAAGTATTAATTTATTTTGTCTATTCTTTTTACCAATTATGCTATTTCATTGTTAGTACTGGTAATTTTAAACCCTTACATATTTCTTCAAACCAATGGTGGTAACCCCCCCCCCCCAAGTTTGTGAATTATCTAATTTTCACATTCAACTGTTTTTATGCAAGGTCCTCATGCAAATACTACCTTCAAATATTACATTTTTTTCCTTGTAGTGCCTCTTTTTTAAGGAATGTGGCATATGACCACCAAACTGAAAACCACAAGATTTATTAGTACTAATACAATGGAATCCACAAATTAAAAATTAATTAAAATTAAAATTGTTTATTTCTTGTAAAGTTTACAATGTTTGGCTGTATAGCCCTTGTGGCTTAGCGCTTCTTTTTGATTATAATAATAATTTACAATGTTTGGTTTGCATGTTGTAAAATGTTAATTTCAAAGAAGGGCACTAGCATGCCTAGGTATTTCGGGTATACACAAATAACCCGCACATAGAAGAGAGGAGCTTACGACGACGACGTTTCGGTCCGATTTGGACCATTTACAGTCACACTGAATGGTCCAAGTCGGACCGAAACGTCGTCGTAAGCTCCTCTCTTTAATGTGCGGGTTATTTGTGTATCGTTCCAGTCACGGTAGGCCTAGGCATTTCAGGTACACTAATACTAATTCTTACTCTACATTGATATAGGTCATGGAGAAGTACATTTGAACATACATTAGATAAATATATAATTAGATACATACTTAGCTAGGCACATACATAATTAGCTTTACATAATTAGATACATACCTAGCCAGGTACATACATAATTAGAATTACAATACTGATCAAATCAAATCAAGTTTATTCTCTATAAAGATTACAATGTGGGGTTTACATATTATTGGATATTGTGTGGTTTAAATATTATATAAAACTAATTACAGAGCGGGCCACTATAATAATATTACCAATGGTTAATTTAGTAATGGGATTGACTTGTCTGTTTCTATTAATGCTTATATATTGGATGCGTGTCTTAGGTGGACTTAGGACTAACTTAACATTTAATAGGCAACAGCTATATTAGGAATTTTATGTTTATAGTCATTCGGGTGGGTGTAATTTGGGGGAAATTAAAGATAACGAGAGTAGGACTATATTGGTTTGGTTGTGTTCATGATACAAAAAAGAAAATATATATATCACCTGAAAAATAAAATGGGCCCAACTCCAATACAAAAAGCTTAGCGCTTCTTTTTGATTATAATAATAATAATAATCCAATACAAAAATCTCTTATAGGGACAGAATTCAGTGATATCCACTAATTTTTGCAAGTTTAAATTAAGATAATAAAAGTGTGCACAGGAAATTTCAAGAAGACTTTCTTTCACACTTTTTGAATGAATTTTAAAGAGCACAATAATGCATATACTGTATATTACGTATTACTGTTAAACTTTTTATTAAAAAAAATATTCACTTATACTGTCATATTATTCACTTAAGTTAAATAATTCACTTTCTGGGTTTATTGCTTGTTTTTGATTATAATAAATAATTCTCTCTCTCTCTCTCTCTCTCTCTTCACTCTCTTCTCTCTCTCTCTCTCTCTTTCCCCTTCTCTCTCTCTCTCTCTCTACTTCTCTCTCTCTCTCTCTCTCTCTCTCTCTCTCTGATCTCTCTCTCTCTCTCTTTCTCTCTTCTCTCTCTCTCTCTCTCTCTCTCTCTCTCTCTCTCTCTCTCTCTCTACTCTTTCTCTCCTCTCTCTCTCTCTCTCTTCTTCTCCTCTCTCTCTCTCCTTGACGTGTGTGTTACGTGTTAGTACTAGTCATAATTAGTAAGAAATTAATTCCAGTATCTCTGGAATATTTCGCACACTCAGGTCTCTTCTTGGAACATGCAAATATTGTATTACTAAAGCTATCCATTCCTCTGTACTGTTCATACTCATCCCAATGACAAAAGTTCAGAGTTTGACAATGACACCAAATATTTACTACATCAAAGTTTAAGTAGATAATAAAGCATACCCCCGGCCGGGATTGAACCCGCGGTCATAGAGCCTCGCAAAGCTGGTTATCTTTGTTTAAACCTGGGAGTGTACGGACGTATTTCAACTAGTGAGGTGACACACTTGTTTTAGCTCTAACTTTACGCTTTTCAACTGGAGGATAATTATTGTTAATTTGTGACTTGTAAAATTAGTGGATTGAATGAGTTTTAGACGGCTGTGAAGAGTTAATTATTTTTTAGGCCGGGGAGGTTCCCACAATGCTTTGCGAGGTGACGTCACGAGCCCTCACAGACGTGGCACGGTAGCCACTCTGTCATATTTCTCTAAATTAAGCAACAAGTGGAAGCCCCTTTTGGTGAGCCATGGGTCTGACGTTATCCACGGTCTTCTCTCGTCTTTTCGGCAAGAAACAGATGAGGATATTGATGGGTGAGTGTCAGGAAGGAGACGTAATATCCGAGGCTCCTGTCATCTCTTAAGTACTGTTTTTCCCCACGAGTCAAAATTAATATTTTGCTCGATAATTGAGTAACATTATAGGTGGCAGGAAATTTTTACTTCGTTTTCCACACACTTGACACCTGCAGCGAGTCGTGGATGATTATTGACGGGTAGTTTAACCTTGGTAAGTGTGTAATGAATGAAGTTATTCATAGTAGAGGGTAATGACTCATAGTTAATGTCTTGTTAAAATTCAAACTTAATAGATAACTTAGTAATTACTGCTTAATTAAAGTGACGTTGTAATGTTCGTGGTTAAGTTGTGATAACATATCACTGGTATATATATATATATTGATATATACTGTTGAAGATAACTTGAATTTGTAATATTTACAACGACCTCAATGGAAATAAGTGACTTTGAAATTTTTGGGGGGCTATTCTGCCTAATTTATACATTATGTAAGACAAATATTGTGTAATTTTACCTAAATCAACTAGCCAGAAAATTTATAAGCTAAGGATAACCCAAGAAAGCCAAGCAGTGTGGCTTATATCCATTGTAATTAAGTTTATTTAGGTACAGGTACACAAGTACAATTATCATGCATAATTTAATGTTTAAATTACCTAGAATAGTCTGAAAAAGTGAGATAAAGCGACTTATTTCTATTAGTGATAGGTGGGATTTTGTTTGGATTTTTAACCCAGACAATAAATATAAAACAGGAAGTACACCGGTAAGCTGTCCTAATATACAAGTACACCTGGAGTTTACCTGGAGAGAGTTTCGGGGGTCAACGCCCCCGCGGCCCGGTCTGTGACCAGGCCTCCTGGTGGATCAGCGCCTGATCAACCAGGCTGTTGCTGCTGGCTGCACGCAAACCAACGTACGAGCCACAGCCCGGCTGATCAGGAACTGACTTTAGGTGCTTGTCCAGTGCCAGCTTGAAGACTGCCAGGGGTCTGTTGGTAATCCCCCTTATGTGTGCTGGGAGGCAGTTGAACAGTCTGGGGCCCCCTGACACTTTTTGTATGGTCTCTTAACGTGCTAGTGACACCCCTGCTTTTCATTGGGGGGATGGTGCTCGTCTGCCAAGTCTTTTGTTTTCGTAGCGAGTGATTTTCGTGTGCAAGTTCGGTACTAGTCCCTCTAGGATTTTTCCAGGTGTATATAATCATGTATCTTCCCTCCTGCGTTCCAGGGAATACAGGTTTAGAAACCTCAAGCCCCCCAGTAATTGAGGTGTTTTATCCCCGTTATGCGCGCCGTGAAAGTTCTCTGTTCTTTTTTCTAGGTCGGCAATTTCACCTGCCTTAAAAGGGTGCTGTTAGAGTGCAGCAATATTCCAGCCTAGATAGAACAAGTGACCTGAAGAGTGTATCATGGGCTTGGCCTCCCTAGTTTTAAAGGGGTCTCATTATCCATCCTGTCTTTTTTCTAGCAGATGCGATTGATACAATGTTATGGTCCTTGAAGGTGAGATCCTCCGACATAATCACTCCCAGGTCTTTGACGTTGGTGTTTCGCTCTATTTTGTGGCCAGAATTTGTTTTGTACTCTGATGAAGATTTAATTTCCTCATGTTTACCATATCTGAGTAATTGAAATTTCTCATCGTTGAACTTCATATTGTTTTCTGCAGCCCACTTTAAGGAGGTTATTAACAGAGTATTCAAGAGGTTGCTAGTAGAATTACAGTAGATCAACCATTCAGATCATTATGAAGCTCTGTGTAGTCTGCAGTCAATCAAACAAACGGGCTTCTGCATGGATAAATTGCCATTTTTGTGGAAATTGGTGTCACGCCTCTTGTGCAGATATCCAAGAACTAGCTGCAAGTAGTATTAAATCAGGGAAGTGTTTCTGGGTATGCCCAAATGAGATCAATCTGTGGACTAAAATCACATTGGTATTAAAGGAAGATAACATTAAAGGAGCTTTCATAGAAAACCTGGAAGCATTCTATAACAGATGGGAGAATAAAAAGTCTGGGCTTGATGGTATCGCCCTTGGTGCTGGCCATGTAGTCAAAAACTGTAAGGCTGGAGGTGCTGCCCCAGTAGTCAGTAAATGTGGGGCTGATAATGCTGTCCTGGGAGACAGTAATGGTGAAGCTGGAGGTGCTGTCCTGAGAGACAGTAATGGTGAGGGTGGAGATGCTGTCCAGATAGTAAATGTGGGAATGCATATAAATGACCCTGAGGGAGACAGGAGCTGTAGTGAGGAAACAAGTGTAGTCAAAGACAAGATAAAACCAATATTACAAACTAGTAATACCACAGGAGATAGCGACCAAGGGGACTCCACTAGCAATAGTGAGGATACATTACCAAAAACAACTGGTGAGAGCTCCATTGTTAGTGCTAGTGAGGATAGGAAAGAGACAGGTAAACATGCACCAACAGGGAATACAGTCACAGAAATCCAAGGCAAACGGAAACCAAGCCTGTGCACATACTATGCACTTGGTATCTGCAGACATGGGAAATCTGGAAAAACAGACGGGATGTGCAACTTTGACCACCCTAGAAAATGCTGTGCCCATATGACAACAGGAAAATGCAAACTTCCTTCCTGTAAGTTTTTTCACACTGAAATGTGTCCCTCTTCAGTACAGGAAAGACTGTGCTATAACTTAAATTGCCAGGCACACCATCTAAAGGGGACAAAAAGATACAAAATGTCCAGACCCTGGGAAAATCTGGGTAGCCACAGCCACTCAAGAGAGAGAGGTTTTTTAGTGCCAGGAAAAAAAAAAACTGGCAGGAAATGGGAAAATCGTACACCAAATCCATCATTCCTGGAGTGGAACCACAGTCGATGGTCTCCACTCCAGACCAACAGATACAGATACTAATGCCGGAAAAAAAAGTTCTCCCCCAGTACTGCCAATACCACCAGTCCGATGACATTCTTTTTTGCAAATATACAGGGTCTAAAGCCAGCAACAAACAACAAAATACCTTTCATCCGTGGGGGTGCTTGCAGAGGCAAATGCAGTGTTCCGGCTTTCACAGAGACCCCCATGAGGATCACTTGGACAAGGAAATATGGATCCCAGGTTACAACCTATACAGATGCGACAGAGTGAACAGGCAAAAGGGGGAGGGGGGTTAGCCTGTATATCGCAGAGTCACTTGTTTGCACAGAACTGCTTAATGCCTCAAATGATGTAATGGAAGTTTTAGCAGTAAAGATCAAGAACCAAAACCTAGTCATTGTGGTAGTCTACAAGCCTCCGGATGCAACGTCCCAGCAATTCCAGGAACAGCTGTTAAAAATTGACTACTGTCTGGAAAATCTGCCAGCCCCTGCCCCCAACATCTTGCTCCTTGGGGATTTCAACTTAAGGCACCTAAAATGGAGGAATATAGCAAATAATGTTGTTGCAGTGATAACTCCAGGAGGCAGCTCTTAGGAGAATTCACACACACAGCAAATAATAGAGTCTACTAGACTGGAGAATACACTAGACCTCATCTTCACTAACAATGATGATCTGATAAGAAATGTCACCATACCAAAAACAATATACTCAGATCACAACATAATCGAGGTTCAGACATGTATGCGCGGGGCTCAAGACCGACATAATGAGATTAGTGGGACCAAGTAAACCAAGTCCTAACCGAGATAAGCTGGGAAGATAGACTAAGCAACACAGACCCCCAACTTATGCCTAGAACAGATTAACTCGGTGGCACTCGATGTATGCTCAAGGCTTATTCCTTTAAGAAAAAGGAGGGATAGATGTAAAATAGAAAGAGACAGGCGCTCCCTTTACAGGCGACGAAAAAGAATAACAGAGCGGCTAAAAGAGGCCAATATATCTGAAATGCGTAGGGAGTCACTGGTCAGAGAAATAGCAAACATCGAACTTAAGCTAAAGGAATCTTATAGGAGTCAGGAATCGCGGGAAGAACTAAAAGCCATAAATGAAATCGAAAGAAACCCAAAGTATTTTTCTCCCATGCCAAATCAAAGTCGAGAACAAGTCCCGTATTTGGGGCCCCTACTTAAACAAGATGGGTCCTACACAGATGACAGCAAGGAAATGAGTGAGCTACTCAAGTCCCAATATGACTCAGTTTTTAGCAAGCTGCTAACCATACTGAGAGTTGAAGATCAAAATGAATTTTTTATGAGAGAGCCACAGAATTTGGTTAACACAAGCCTATCTGATGTTATCCTGACGCCAAATGACTTCGAACAGGCGATAAATGACATGCCTATGCACTCTGCCCCAGGGCCAGACTCGTGGAACTCAGTGTTCATCAAGAACTGCAAGAAGCCCCTATCACGAGCTTTTACCATCCTATGGAGAGGGAGCATGGACACGGGGATCGTCTCACAGCTACTAAAAACAACAGACATAGCCCCACTCCACAAAGGGGGCAGTAAAGCAATAGCAAAGAACTACAGACCGATAGCACTAACATCCCATATCATAAAAATCTTCGAAAGGGTCTAAGAAGCAAGATCACCACCCATCTAGAAACCCATCAATTACACAACCCAGGGCAACATGGGTTTAGAGCAGGTTGCAGACACTGCAAGGCTCCAGGCGGACATCAACCAAATCTTTCAATGGGCTGCAGAAAACAATATGAAGTTCAACGATGAGAAATTTCAATTACTCCGATATGGTAGACACGAGGAAATCAAAACTTCATCAGAGTACAAAACAAATTCCGACCACAAAATAGAGTGAAAAACAAACGTCAGTGTCATGTGGGTTTTTCGATACGTGGATAGGGTAAGAGTACTCGCGTAGGCTGGTAGTACGTATAATATATAACGGGAAGTATGGAAAGCGCCAACAGCCGTCCTGCCTCTCTCTGCTCCCTAGCCTGACTGACCCACCAGTGCCTGTGTGAGGGGGTGTTTGAAATCCTGCTATGGTCAGCAGCAATATGAATACAGTCAGTGATTCACGCAGAGACGGTTGGTAGTGAGTCATCTACTGGTACACTGGTTACTGGTAACTGGTTACTAGGAACTGGTACTACTACTGAGAGCTCGGCGATGCTTACGTACGTCGTCCCGACATACAACTAATACAAACTAGAGATGGCAGGTATACGGCTTGGGCTGACTCTGTACAATGTCAAAGTACACAACAATTGAACATTATAATATACATAAGTAGAACATTGGAATGGAAGCTTACGTAACTGAAACTACAAGGTATAATATAGCACAACTCATCGAATGAAACTCAACGTTGAGATTACACAATAGAAGTTATAAAAAAAAATTTGATCGATCGATCTGTATCCATGTGATCTACGGATTCTGAGGAAGGAATATATACAAAGAAAGAAGTGTTTAACAGAAAGGCAGATTCGTGCACTCAAATCTAGACTGTTAACTCTCAGAATTCGGAGAGAACGTGAACACAAAAAAAAAAAAATTCTTGAATACTGATAAGTTGATACTGTAATTATTCATCTATACAGGTTATTTACATTTAACCCCAACTCTGCTAGGGTGAGATTGATATATGCAGAATGGGTGTCATCTCTGGAAGGATCAAAACTCTGTAGCACTGGCTAACTCATGCTGTATTTGAGGCAAATCTGAATTGGTAGTTACAAATGATACTTGAGGATTTCTCAATACCTGTCGTGTACGTAGGGAATAACGACATTCAGGTTGATCGTCTGACTGAGTATCAGAGGTAGAGAGTACAGGATCAGGAGGATTGTCAGAGTCTTCACATTAGTCTGGGTTGGAACATCATTATCATCACATACTAACTTCATATGATCTAAATGCAATTCTTTATACTGACCAGTACTAATTTCTCTAACCTTATACTTATTACCAGTGATATGTTCAACTACTCGATAAGGACCAACAAACTTTTGATCAAGCTTAGGCATTGCAGACGTTTTGTTAAAGTTAGTCAGCATAACTCTCGAACCTACTTTGATTTTGGATGGCTTTGCTCGAGTGTTTGCGACTCTTGTAAATTCTGCTGTTGATTTATGAAGTGTTTCACAGGATTCTTCTAAAGACACTTTGAGCTAAACGGTACGAGTTGCTATGAAATCATCAGGGTTGTAATTTGGTTTCGGATTAGAATATAGCAACTCGTAAGGCAAACGTTTATCTACACCGTACAATGCATAATGTGGAGTGTCACCTATGGAAACATTGTAAGCAGAATTTATAGCACACTGCACATCAGGTATAACTTCATCCCAAGTTTCACTGTTGGGGTTGATAGTGGCTCTCAAGACATCAAGTACTTTTTTATTGGTTCGTTCTGCTAACCCATTGCTGGCAGGATGATGAGGAACAGTGGTGGATTTAGAGATCTTGTACAAGGTACACAAATTTTCAAGAATCTCATTACAGAATTCACCTCCATTATCTGTTACTAGGGACTTAGGGGTGCTATGCCTGCAGATAATGCGTTCTTAACCCTTTCAGGGTCCGTCCCATAGATCTACGGCTTTGCGTTCAGTGTCCAAACTGTAGATCTATGTCATGAGCTCAGCTCACTCTGATAAACTGAGAGTGGTACACTTGGGCCTAGATATGAGAGAATACATCTATGTGGTATGTGTGCACCACATAAAACAAATCCTGCAGCACACTGTGTATAATGAGAGAAAAAAAACTGAAACCAAGATTTTCGATTAAAACAGCAACTTTGCAGTGTTTTTTCGTATGTTTTTTATAGTTGTATTTGCAATTTCTTGGTCTCATTTGATAGAATGGAAGACATATTACAGAAATAGAGATGATTTTGATTGGTTTTAACACCGGAAATGGCTTGAAACTGAGCTCAAAGTAGCGGAAATGTTAAATTTTTGTCGATGTTCAAGAGTAAAGAAACGACCTCACATGTCTAATACACGCCAGCTGGTGGATCTAATACACATTCACAAATGTGGTGATGATATTTATACAATTATTACAATATTGCATAACAGTAAATCTTCTATTATTTGGTGTGAATAAAAATTCATTATGTAAATAAAAAATAAAAATGGGATTATTTTAAAGCCTCAAACGTAACTAATGAACCGAGGAAATGTTAGTTTAGTGCCAGGAATGCCTACATTGTTTATTCTGGATGCTATTTTGAAATTGGAATATTTTGAACTTTGTGTTAAATTGGCCAAATTACCAATTTCCGATCACTTTATTTTGTAGTTGAAACAGTTGACTTGGCGATTTCTTGTGCTCAATCAATAGAATAGAAGTAATACTAGTAAAATAGCTAAGAATTTGGTCGACTGGAATGATGTAATTGGCCTAAAATGGAAGTCAAAGTCGGCAAAATCGCCGATTCGTAAATATCGCTGACACATCAAAATTTGCGAGAGCATAATTTCGTCAATTTTCCATCAAATTTCGTACTTTTTGTTTTATTACCTTCGCAAAAAAGTCTCTACTCATTTCATAAGAAAAAAATAACAAATTTTTTTTTGGAAAATTCTTGGACACTGGGGCACCACTTCAGATTTGGGCCTTGGACCCTGAAAGGGTTAAACGCTTTAGCTACTGTCTCGGCAGTCTTATCTGCAATAGGAACTAACTCTCAATATCTGGTGAAATGGTCTACCATAACACACACGTTTGTTGCCCTGGAGGGAACATTGGAAATTAGTTACAAAATCTAGCGCAACTCTTTCCACGGTTCGCTAGTAGTTGGATACACTTGGATTGGATTGGACCATTAGCATTACCTTTACGTTGCATGCAGACACTACATTTCTTAACATACTCAGAAATATCAGTTGCCATACGAGGCCAAAAGTATTTCAATCTGGCTTGTTTTACTGAACGATCCATACCAGGGTGCGCAACACCTGGTACAATCGTGAACTAGCTGTAAGGCTACATTCACTAGTGACTGTGGAATTACTAACTGGTAAACTCTTCTGCTTAGGAGTACCCAACTCGGCTGTTCGATACAGTATTCTTGGTTCATGACAGTCACTGATGGGTGCTGGTGGCTTCACAGTCAGAATAAGATCTTCCTGGAGCAGGAATCGATCACACCAGACCACATGGGATCTGTTCGTTGAGCATTCTTTACATCTTCAGCACTAAATGGAGGGTCTGCAGTTACTACACTAACATGTCGCGATAAGGCATCTGCGACTACATTTGAATTGCCAGTAAGTGTTCAAAGGTGGGATTGAACTCTTGGATAGTCAAGGTCCATCTGGCTAACCTTCCAGTAGGTTGTTTGTTTTGGAATAAAGGTATCAGTGGAGCGTGGTACTGTCAAGACATGAACAGGGTACTGATAAATAATGTCTCGGAAGTGCTTTAAAGACCATACTATGCTAAAGCTTCTTGCTCAGTTACTGATAATTACGTTCAGCCTTCGTAAGGACTCGGCTAGCAAATGCAACTGCGTTGTACTTGCCATCGGTCTTCTGAGCTAGTACGGCACTATGCCAATAGAACTATGCATCAGTTGTCAGATAGAAGGGCTTAGAAAAATCTGGAAATTTCAAAATTGGAGCAGATGTTAGCTTTTCTTTTAGAGTTTGGAATGCTCTTTCTTGACGGAAGGTCCAAACAAAAGGAGCATCTTTCTTAAGCAACTCAGTTAGAGGAGCAGCTATGGAAGAAAAATTGGCAATGAAAGATCTATAAAAACCTGCTAAGCCCACAAAGGATCTTACGGCATCAGCAGATTTGGGAGTTGGAAAATTTAGTACTGCAGTTACTTTACTTTGGTCAGTCGTAACCCCTCTAGGAGTGAGTGTGACTAAGAAACTTAATTTCTGATCTGAAAAATTGACATTTAGACAGTTTGATCTTTAAATTGGCTTCTTCAAGCTTACCAAGTACTATATCAAGTCTTTTCAAGTGTGTATCCACGTCTTTAGACATGACGATTACGTCATCTAAGTACACCATAAGTGCATTACCTATGAGACCTCTAAAGATATTAGTCATGAGCCTTGAGAACGTGATAGGGGAGGATCGTAATCCAAACGCCATACGGAGAAAGTGATAATGACCTGTAGGAGTGGAGAATGCAGTTAGCTCTTGGGCTGTCCTCGTGAAGAGGGACTTGCCAAAACCCTTGTGAACAAATCCAGGGTTTGAAAAGACTGTTATCTCCGATGTTACGTAAAACATCACCCAGTACAGGAAGTGGGAAGCGATCTGGGATAGTTTTCGCATTTAACTTTCTAAAGTCAATCACTGGGCGCCAAGTACCATCCTTCTTAGGTGCTAGGATCAAGGGCGCATTCCAAGGTGAATTGCTAGGTGCAATAACTCCATCATCAAGCATTTGATTGATCAATTCTTCTGCAACAGCAACTTGTGAATGAGGCATTCTGTACGCAGGTATATAGATAGGTCTAGTACCAGGTTCAAGTGGAATACGATGGGACAATTAAGTTCGTTATACCCATTTTCTCGCCTGGTAAGGCAATGGCTTTACGACGTTTGTTCAACAGTCAACAAACGCTTGACTTCATCTGGGAAGTCAGTGGGAGCTATGTCTTTCTCCTCAACTGGTGGAACAGATTGATCCAGTGAAGTGGATGAGGTCTCCCCGGTTAGAAATAGCACGACCCACTGGTCAGGTGACAAACTCATCCTCTACCTGAACAGGGTAAGGATAGTGAACAAGGTCAACAAGATTGGTATTTGCTCTGAGACGAACACTGTGACCAGAAGTGTTAGCTAGGAAGAAATGGATCTTACTATCTCTTACAACATGTAAGGATGGTTCAACAAATAGACCTTTTACTTTGCAAGAATCACTGTCAACTAGGACGTTATCACCATCTGGAACACTAGGAACAACAACAGACACTCTAGTGAGGGCTCTAGCTGCGACAGAAACGTCTTTCTGCAGACGGCATGTGACATCAACAAGAGATGGCATTACTAGTTGCACGTAATTGTTTTCCGACAAGGCGTCCCCTGTGGAGAAACTAACTACTTGAACTAGCAGACATTGCAGGGATAGGCTCAGCACTCAAGGTAGTCAGAGCGTCCTCGGACACTTGAGGTAACTGGACACTATCTTGCAAGCCTGAAGTTGCAGGAACACAGACAGGAGTGACAGGATCATCAGTGCCTGACCGCTTGGGTACGCTACTGGAAAATGCACTGGCCTGTAAGGACTTAATTCGAATGTCATACTCTGCGGCAGTATGGCAGATCTCGGATCCAAGCTGGTAACCCCAAAATGGTACGATCAAGTCATCAATTTGGGCATGCCATCGATAAGTGTCGAGCACAATGCGCAAGTCTCGCATGGAAGCAAAGCCCAATAGAAGGTCACCAGGGAAAGTAATCTGGTCGACAACAAGGAAGGAAGCAGTGAAGTCTCTACCTTGGATAGAAAAGGTGAGGGAAGTCCGACCTCGGACACGCAGGTGAGAACCAGCTACTCCACTAAGGGAGGACACACGAGTCGGTTCTACGAGAAGGACATGTCGTAACTGCTTATCCCTAAACAAACTAGACCTGATAAATTGACTTGCGCACCAGAGGTCCATGAACAAATGAACGGGCGCATTATGAACAGATGCTTGCACTATAGGGCCTATGGTTGCATTGGAAGTTATGTGCAAACAAAAAGGTGGATTGTCATCAGCAAAGATTTGTTCCACTTCATCCCCAAAATCATCTATGTCAGAGACATGTGAAGCAACATCATCAGCAGGATTGTCATTCTCGAGACTGCTTAAGGCTTCAAAGGAATTGTGAACGGGGATGGTGTACTCATTATCACCTACTGTCACCATGGGACGGTTTGACTGGGGCGCTCGAATTCCCCCGAATTGGAAGAATGAGCCTGGTTCTGGTTATTTTGAGAATTGGAAGAATGAGCCTGGTTCTGGTTATTTTGAGAACCACGATATCTGTTTCCTCTACGGGTTCTGCGGTTGGAATGGCCACGGAAAGACCTAGAGTACTGAAGGTTGTAGAGAGCATTGCACTCAGATGTGTCATGTCCATGTATTCTATGATAAGTACAGTAGGGAAGATCTGACTGGTACTCATCATCAGTACGACGCCTCTTAGGGTAACTATCAGGACAATTAATTGCAATATGGCCATTGGGGTCCTTCAGTCTTGTCCCCCACTATGCGACCCACACCAGTTGACTAACACCCAGGTACCTACTTGCTTGCTAGGTGAACAGGGATAGCAGGTGCAAGGAAATGCCCAATGTTTATACCCAGCTGGGGATTGAACAATGGACACTCAGTGTGTGAAGCTAGAGCGTTGCCTATGAGGCCACAAGACACCCATGGGGACCTTTGTTCCTCTTCCTCTAGATGCTCTCCCCAATAAATTTAATTCCTAGTGATCTATTTACTGCTAGGTGATCAGGGGCAACAGATGTAAGGAAACATGCCCAGCAACTTTGCCCAGATTGAGTTGAATGGAAGATGCTACCTTTGAGCTATGAGCCATCTATAAAGCTAATTTGAGTACCTAGCAATAACCTAGGATTTAGTCAGAAGTTGTGGGTTTCATTATGGGAGAAAACTTAATATGGATTCCCATGCTAATATGCCATTTTGATTGTATTTTATGAGTTATCCTGGGTTATTGACCCTGAGGTAACTAATCCAAATAATCTTTAACAAACAAGATTTTATTTGGATTATAGCCCTGAAAGGTTAATAATCCATGATAACTCAGAAGCTAAAAGTTAGGCTTTCACCTCAGTGGTTTAATCCCTGGATGGGTGGAAATGTTGGGTATGTTTCCTTACACCTGCTGTCCCTGTTCACCTAGCATTAAATAGGTACCTGGGTTTTAGTCGACTGGTGTGGGTTGCATCCATTGAAGGACCCAATGGAAATAAAGCACAATCCTTATTGACTTCTGTGGGTTATCCTGGGTGGCTAAAAGTTTGACCAAATCTTATCTTAACAGTCTGCTAACCCCCAGATATCTAATGCTAAGTATATAGTAAAGTAAAGGTTTATTTCTTTGTAAAGGTTACTATGTGTAATTACAATTTTGGTTTGATATGTACAAAGAGAGCCACTATCATGCCGGGGCATTTCAGGCAGACTATTCCTAATACATAGAAACTACTTGAAACTAGACAAGATAGTAGTGGTTAACTGTAGTACATTTTTATTTAATCTTAATACTACTAATGTGAGGTAGTCAAGGTGGAGGTTTTTAAAAATAATAATTCTGAAGTTACACATAAAAACAATATTACAAATAATGGTTCAGGAAGTAACATTTCATGGACTGGCAGACGTTTTGGTTGAATTGATTAATATTGAGAGGTAAGACAATTTTTTAGCAAAGTCCTAAATTTATAAGTAGTCAGGGGATCCTTTACCAGTTCCGGTAGCGAGTTCCAGATCTTTGGGCTCTTTATATACATCGCGTTTTTGCATAGTGTGAGACTGACACGAGGGATGTTGAACTGTGCCTTATGCCTTGTGTTGTGACTGCATTCTGTTGTAACTGTCAAGTAGTAGTTTAAGTGTAGGGTTTATAGTGGAATTTAATGTTCTGCATATGTAGTAGGCACAGTAATACGAGTGTACGTATGTCTCGTATATTTAGTAAGTTCAGACTTTTGAAAAGTGGTGGTGTGTGTTGTCTACCACAGGAGCTGGTAGTCATCCACACAGCAGCTTTTTGTTGGTTTATTAAAGGTTTAAGGTGGTTGGCTGTGGTTGCTCCCCAGGCACAAATACCATAGGTGAGATAGGGATATATTAACCCTTTCAGGGTTTCCAACATACTAGTACGGCTTACGCACCAGAGATATTGACGTACTAGAACGCTTAAATTCTAGCGCCCTCAAATCTAGTGAGAGAAAGCTGGTAGGCCTACATATGAAAGAATGGGCCTATGTGGTCAGTGTGCACAGTATGAAAAAAATCCTGCAGCACACAGTGCATAATAATAAAAAAAAAACTGTGTTTTTGGTTTAAAACCAACTTTGCACTGTACTTTCGTATGGTATTTATGGTTGTATTCTAGTTTTCCTGGTCTCGTTTTATAGAATGGAAGACATATTACAGAAATTGAGATGATTTTGATTGGTTTCATAATGAAAAGTACCTTGAAATTGAGCTCAAAGTAGCAGAAATGTTCGATTTTTACCAAATTTCAAAAGTAAACAAATCATGCTAAGTGTCCAATACACATCAACTGGTGAGTCTAATATTCTCTCACAAGTGCACTGATATTATTTATACTATTTCTACACCATTTCTACACTAATGCAGTAGTCTGCATAACAGTAAATCTATTTCTTGTGAGAAAAATTCAAAGTGGAAAGCAAAGGAGATGTAAGTGGGGCCTCGGGATGTGACTAATGAACAGAGAAAATGTTATTTTAGTGCCAGGAATGTCTCTTGTTTATTCTGGACCCTATTTGAAAATTGGCGTCTTATGAAATTTGTGTGAAATTGGCAAAATTGCCAATTTCTGACCACTTTATTGGATACTTGAAATCAGTAAATGGGTAGTTTTTTGTAATCATTTGATAGAAAAAGTGGAGTTCTAGCAAAATAGATATGATTTTTGTTGACTAGTACACTGAAATTGGCTGAAAACAGGGCTCAAACTGGGCGAAATCCCCAATATGTCAACATCGTTGAGACCACTAACTTTGAAAGGGGCATATTCCATAAGTTTTCCATCAAATTTCATAATTTTGGTGCCATTTTGATCGGGAAAAGATTACCTGGAGTTTACCTGGAGAGAGTTCCGGGGGTCAACGCCCCCGCGGCCCGGTCTGTGACCAGGCCTCCTGGTGGATCAGAGCCTGATCAACCAGGCTGTTGCTGCTGGCTGCACGCAAACCAACGTACGAGCCACAGCCCGGCTGATCAGGAACTGACTTTAGGTGCTTGTCCAGTGCCAGCTTGAAGACTGCCAGGGGTCTGTTGGTAATCCCCCTTATGTGTGCTGGGAGGCAGTTGAACAGTCTCGGGCCCCTGACACTTATTGTATGGTCTCTTAACGTGCTAGTGACACCCCTGCTTTTCATTGGGGGGATGGTGCATCGTCTGCCAAGTCTTTTGCTTTCGTAGTGAGTGATTTTCGTGTGCAAGTTCGGTACTGGTCCCTCTAGGATTTTCCAGGTGTATATAATCATGTATCTCTCCCTCCTGCGTTCCAGGGAATACAGGTTTAGGAACCTCAAGCGCTCCCAATAATTGAGGTGTTTTATCTCCGTTATGCGCGCCGTGAAAGTTCTCTGTACATTTTCTAGGTCGGCAATTTCACCTGCCTTGAAAGGTGCTGTTAGTGTGCAGCAATATTCCAGCCTAGATAGAACAAGTGACCTGAAGAGTGTCATCATGGGCTTGGCCTCCCTAGTTTTGAAGGTTCTCATTATCCATCCTGTCATTTTTCTAGCAGATGCGATTGATACAATGTTATGGTCCTTGAAGGTGAGATCCTCCGACATGATCACTCCCAGGTCTTTGACGTTGGTGTTTCGCTCTGGAGAGAGCTTCGGGGGTCAACGCCCCCGCGGCCCGGTCTGTGATTCTCTTATCATTTCATAAGAATTTTTTTTTTTATTTTTTTTTTGTTTTTTTTACCAAAAAATTTTCGACTCCGAGGACAAGTTTAGGAGAGGACCTCTCGACCCTGAAAGGGTTAATGAGTGGTATAGGGTAAAGTGTCGTTTGTGGTACATAGTATTGTATCTTGGAAAGGGTGCCTACTGATTTGGAAATTTTCTTGGATATGTGTTGGATGTGGGAATGAAATTTAAGATTACAGTCTTGTAGATGAATGGTTCAGAGAACCGACACATTGATAAATTAGACACATGTGCAACTCTTGGGTATCTTTTTTGAGGAAACGTTTCACCACACAGTGGTTTCATCAGTCCATACAAAGGAGGAACGTGAAGAACGGGAGGAGAATGAGGTAATCAATCCCTCAACCTTGAGTCGTTGTGGTCAGTCCATCAATTTTGAATAGAATACAGCATATGTGCGGAAAGTCGCTTATTTTACCGTAGGCAGGAGAGGTGCAGCAGACATAGGTGGTGACACATTTGTTGATAAATTAAGTTGGATATTTAAGGCTCTGTTGCCAAACAGCAAGAAGTATGTTTTGTCTATGTCGAGAGTGAGTTTGTTGGTCATCATCAAAGTACATGTATATATATTTTAGCAGCTCATTGTTTACAGTGTTTCTAAGTACATCTGGGTTCAAATGGGAGTAGAGATAAGTAGTGTCATCTGCAAATAGAACTGGTTTAAGGAGTTGGGTTGCATTCGGTAGATCATTGATGTAGATGAGAAAGAAGAGTGGGCCTAGGACACTACCCTGGGGTACTACTACAGCTACAGGCTGAATAGCGGAGTTGACTCCACTTGCATATACATACTGGTGTCTGTCGTTAAGATAAGATTTTAGGTAATCAAGGGAATGTCCTCTGATGCCATAATGATTTAGTTTTAGGTGTAGGAGATTGTGGTCGACTGTATCAAATGCTTTTTGTAGGTCAATGAAGAGCCCCAGAGGATATTCATTATCAAGAGCTGTATATATTAGTTCAAGCATTTGTATAATAGCATTATTCGTACTTTTTTTTTTTGGTCTAAACCCAAACTGGCAGGGGTTAAGTATGTTGTTGGATATAAGGTAGGAGTAAAGTCGTTTGTGTATTATTTTTTCGAATATTTTGGAAAGTAAGGACAAGTTTGATATGTGTCTGTAGTTATTCAAGCGAGTTGAATCCCCTTCTTTGAGGATCGGGGTAATCCTTGCTGTCTTGAGTATAGATGGGAAAGTTGAGGATGCTACAGATTTATTAAACTTTGTTGCAATAATGGGTGACAACACATGTGCAGCTTTTTTATATATGAATGGTGGCAAGTTATCCAGATTTCCTACTTTGTTTTTTAATGATTTAATGATTGAGACTTCAGTAGAATTGGAGCTAGATAGAGTATTTGGTTCATTGCCAGTGAGATAGTCTTTCGGCTGGGTATTTGAGCTAGGAATTTACTTTGATCCTGCAGTAGAGAGGAAGACATTAAATTTGTTGGCTGTGTCTGTAGGCTGTATGTGAGGTTCATCTGGTTTAGTTAAAATTATCATTCTGTCTCCAGACAGTTTCCTAGAGCCCAGAAGTTTGGAGAGGGTTTGCCAGGTACTTTTGATGTCACCTTTTATTTCAATAAATCTATTTTCGTAATACATTTGCTTTGATTTTTGTATTAGTTTTGAGAGTATTGGTGTGTATCGTTTAGCCAGTTATTTAGTAATCAGGCCTAATCTGAACAGTTTTTCAAGTTGGTGCTTTTTATCAATAATTCGAGGATACTGTTTGTTAGTCATGGGCTGTTTAGTCTCTTTTCTGTGATCTGCTTTGTTTTCAAGGACAGCGTATGTTATAGAGGTTTAGGGTTTTATGTAGAAAATTTTTACATCTTTGTCAATACTATTGCTGTCATCTAGCTCTCTCTGCCAATCAGTGTCACCTAGTGCTAATATTAAATTGTCTGCCGATGTCTCATCGTGCAGGTGAAATGAGATCTTCTTCGTTTCTTGAGGTAATTTACATAAGTTGGTTATGAGAAAGGTGGGGTAGTGGTCTGTAGTGTTGTCTGTGATTATACCTGCTTCTGGTGAGGATATTGTGTTGGTCCAGATATGGTCAAGTAGTGAGGCATTTAGTCTTCTTGCAACTTAAGAGTCTTCAATCTTTCTTCATAAGGAAGATCTCCAATGCTATGCATCATTTGTCTGAACTGGCTGCCTCACCATGCCTTACAACATTGTGTATGCCACTATGCTTTTTAAATCTGTCAAACCAGCCTCTGCTGGCCTTAAATTCACTATTAGCACTGGTTTCAGGAGTTTTCTGTACCAGATTGGCATGCAGCTTCCTTGCCGTTTTGAAAATAATGGTCTTGAAAACTATCACCTGCCATTCACTATCCTTGACCCACACCAGCAACAATTCTCAACCTGATTGATTGTCTGGGGTTTTTTTTTTTTGGTTAGCAATTAACCCCCTTTGTAACATCAGCTTCCTTGATTTGTTTTTCTCTGCCAGGATGAACGAGGTTTGACTTGTTTTTCCCAACATCCGGGCAAGTCAACAAGTCTAAACCCCATCATATTCTGTATTATTTCCTATTCACATCTATGGTGTTTCTCATTTCTTTCCCAAAGGGGGCAAAACTAGCAAGTTTTTGGGGGGCCCATGGTGGGCTTATTTCACAGTTCACAAGCACTAAACACAAAAAATAATCAAAAAATGTTTGTGAGGCAAGGTTAGCTTTCATCAACATCAAAAAACCAGACTGGCTCAGGTGCCCTGCGTGGGGACGCAGACCGAGCAGGTGCTGGACAGGGGGTCCCTGGCGGTTCGAAATAGGGGGGTTCGATAATAGGAACAAATTTTGGTTTGAAATTTTTTTTTTATTTTCCAAAGAGTTCGAAAAGTTACGTTTAAAAATTTGAGGTTTCCCACGTTGTGTGGTGTGGTGTGTTTACAATGGACCCCGGTTTTTCGATAGCCCCCAATGCAACCAATTATGAATTTGTATTTTTGTAAGTGCATTTGTGTGTGTGTTTTTGGGGGTCTGAAATGGAAAATCTAATTTCAAAATATTCTTTGGGGAAAAAATTTCGGTCAGTACTGGCACTTGAAATACTTCTGGAATGAAATATTTTAAAACGGGGATCCACTGAAATTTTACACTTTAAGATCCCACCCGACTTTGACCAAGCTTGGTCGCCCCAATGGTTGTAAGTCAAAATGGAGCGGGTCAAACCTTTGAAAATTGCCGACATATGGGTGGGGCCCTTTAATGTAAATGTTTGCTATATAAACTACCTACATAATCTTAGTAATGTACAATCATTATTTCATTCTTTTACCAAAATTTTACTTTTTTTAAATTTTTTAAATTTTTTTGTGTGAATGTTTTAGTATACATGATTGTGAACTGTATTGAAAATTTTACATCCAGAGTATGTGTTAGTTTTTATGTATTTTTGACACAGGGGAATGGGGGATCCCCGGGTAGTGTCACCCTGCCAGAATGTAGTTAATTTGCCCCCAAAGTAAAGAGAAAAAACTCCGGAACAGTGAATACGTATCCGGTGGCCGGGTGGGTGGCGGATGGGTGGGTGGGGGACTAAATGTGGCTCTGCTTCTTCACTCCGCCCCCTTTCGCCCCTTCTCTTCTTGTCTCTCTCGCTCCCCTTCGCTTCTCTCGCTCTCTTCGCCTCGGCTCTCTCGCCTCGTCTCTTCTGTATCTCTGAATCTTCTGTTCTATGTATCTCTCTCTGTATCTATGTTCTCTTCTTTTCTCTCTTGTATCTATCTCTCTGTATCTTTTTTTTTTTTTACACGGGGTTTTTGAAAAGGGTTAAGGATCCTAGTTTTTATTGCAAGCTATTTACGGTTAAGGATTCCCAAATTATTGGGAAATAAAAGTGTTTCCTAATCGCTAATTTTTTAAGTATTTTTATTGTTATGAGACAAGTAGGGAAAGGTGAAGTTGAGCCTGGTGGGCCGCATTTTCATTTGATCAACTGCATTATTCGTGACATCATTTGCTGTACGAATGTGTTCCCCCCTTTGAGTCATCCCGGGGATGTATGATCTCAGATGGAGTGATGTTTGGAGAAAGGGGGCAGCCAGAGTGAATTGCGCTTTCTGCCGCTTGTGGGATAAAAGTTGTTTCACGCGTCCTCGAATGGTCAAGTGTGGTATTTTGCAAAATTGGGTTGACATAACAGTAAAGCCACCCAAAACCCTCCTATGTTTAAGGCTCTGCTGAAATGACGATTATCCAGGATGGGTCCAGGGAGAGATGGGTCTTGTTGTTTCTACCTTGTCAAACAGTCGAAGAGAGGGGGGGGGGGAAAAACCCAAAAAAGTGGGCATACTCAAGGTGGGGGTTCTTGTGCCTCGTACAGGATCTTGCAACCCTACTGTCAAGCAGTGGGAGATATGGCGAAGTGCTGTAAGCTTTGGCTGCTTGTTTTCAAGATTTACAAATAGTTTTATGGTTAGTTTGGAGTCAAATTTCACCCAAGGGGGGGTATAAAATTCTTTCCAGGTGCCAAAATCCTCCCATTTTCCTTTTACTCACCAGCTTACATCAGGTGCCCGAGCGATCATCATTTGCGTTTTCTCAGGTGCAAATGTTTTACTTCCATCTATTTCCCAAACTGATATAGCTCTAGTGGTGATTGATGTAGCTTTGACCCCGCTGGGGATTTCTTCTTTTGGGTAAGGAATTTAGTGTACAGTCGTCTGCATATGCATGTGATTCTGGGATGGATGAAGAAGGTCTTTTAAATAGACATTCCTAACAAGGACCAGCCGCTTCCCTTTTGGAAAAACTTTTCCCCAAAAGGATTTTTCTTGCTGATTCGTCCCTTGAGAACTACACTTAGGATTACCCTGAAAGGTAATCATTTAGGGCATGCGTAGAGCCCGAAAAATTTCCCGTGCTTGAAGTTTTGCTAAAAGGGCCCCGGTGCCCACCGGTCGAAAGCGCCGCAATGTTCAGTGCTCCACACAGCGACTTTTGGATTCATCCCGTGGACTGGTTTCCCCTTTGGGAGAGGTTTTTAAAAACAGATCAGCGCAGAGTAAACCCTTTTCCCGAACCAATGCGATCACAAAGTAGGAGTGGTAGTCAAAAACTCTGTCATTTGTCTTGAGTTTGTTTTAGGTTTTTCCCGTGATTTACAGGGTGACACTGGTCTGTAATTGCTGATTTTTCTTGCTCTTCTTTTTGTGAACGGGATAATTTGCCTCTTTCCATAGGAGGGCCATTTCACTGTATAGGCGTGCTGAAAGATGCGAGTTTAGGTGTGTAGCTGGTCTGCACATTTCTCAACAATTTGGGCTCAAAATTTTTGGGCCAAGCTTTTTTTGGTCAAGGGTTTAAATAGGAAATGCACCTCTCCCGCCTTTTGTCACCACTGCAGTTTTGACACAGTTCTTGCGCTAGCCAAAGGGGGGTCCCTTGGGGTGGATCAGGAACTTTCATTTTTGGGAGAAAGGAAGGAGGAAGGTAAATGCCGGAGGAAGGTACATGGAAGGAGGACAAGACAATGCAGGAGGGAAGGTAAATGAGGAGCGAAAGTAAATTAGGAGGACGGTAATGTGAAGGAGGACAGTACAATGAGGAGGAGGTAAATGAAGGTAGGACAAGTAAATGAAGGAGGAAAGGTAAAATGAAGGAGGAGACAGTAAATGACAGGAGGACCGGTAAATGAAGGAGGAAAGTCATTGAAGGGGGCAGGTAAACATGCAGGCGGACAGTAAATGACAGGCAGCGAAGGGTATAACATGAAGGAGGAAAGTAATAGAAGGAGGAAGGTTAACTGAAGGAGGAAGGTCCTGAAGGGTTAGGAAGTAACTGAAGGAGGTCACTGAAGGAGGACAGGTCCATGACGGAGAGGGCTCAACGTAACTGCCGGCGGCATGTACCTGCTAGGCGGAAGTCATGGGACAGGCGGCCCGTCCCTGCCGGTAGGTAACTTCCCTTCCTTCTTCCTTACCATCCTTTTCCCTACCCATCCTTCTTCCTTACCCAATCCTCTTCCCTACCATCCTTCTTCCTTACCCCATTCCTTCTTCCCTACCCATCCTTCCTTGCCCATACTGCGTCACCTACCCATCTTCTCCTTAACCCATCCTTCTTCCCTACCCCATCCCTTCTTCCTTACCCATCCTTCTTACATACCCATCTTCTTCCCATACCCATTCTTCTTCCTTACCCATCTTCTTCCTTACCCCATCCTTCTTCCTTACCCATCCTTTTTTCTTCCTTACATCCTTCTTCCCTACCCTCCTTCTTCCTTACCCATCTTCTTCCTTACCCATCCTTTTCCCTACCATCTTCATCCTTTACCATAACCTTCTTCCTTTACCCTCCTTCCTTACCCATACCTTTCCCTACCCATCTTCTTCCCTACCCAATCCTTCATTCCTTACCCATCCTTCTTCCTTACCCATCCTTCTTCCTTACCCATCCTTCTTCCTTACCCATCCTTCTTCCCTACCCATCCTTCTTCCTTACCCATCCTTCTTCCTAACCATCCTTCTTCCTTACCCATCCTTCTTCCTACCCATCCTTCTTCCTTTACTCATCTTCTTCCTTACCCTCCTTCTTCCTTACTACATCCTTCTTCCTTATCATCCTTCCTTACCCTTCCTTCTTCTACCCATCTCACCAAAGCTCTGTCTGGACAAGAACAAGACAAGAAGACTCAGGGACCTTACGGTCCTTAAGGCAGACCTGTTTGACGCTCCGGTCCCAGACCTATGTGTTTGATGCTGGTCCCAGACCTGTTTGTTGACGCTGGTCCCAGACCTGTTGACGCTGGTCCCAGACTGTTGACGCTGGGTTCCAGACCTGTTGACGCTGGTCCCAACCTGTGTGTTGACCGCTGGTCCCAGACCTGTTATGTTGACGCTGGTCCCAGACCTGTTGGACGCTGGTCCCAGACTGTTTGTTGACGCTGGGTCCAGACCTGTTTTGTTGGGACGCTGTTCCCAGACCTGTGTGTTGACGCTGGTACCCAGGACCTGTTGACGCTGGTCCCAGACCTGTTGAAGCTGGTCACAGACTGCTTGTTGACGCTGGTCCCAGACGGTTTGTTGACGCTGGTCCCTGACTGTTGACGCTGGTCCTCAGACCTGTTTCATTGACGCTGGTCCCAGACCTGTTTGTTGACGCTGGGTCCCAGACCCTGTGTGTTGACGGCTGGTCCCAGACCTGTTTGTTGCGTGGTCCCAGACTGTTTGTTGACGCTAGGTCCCAAGACCTGTTTGTTGACGCTGGTCCAAGACCTGTGGTGTTGTACGCTGGGTCCACAGCCCGTGTTTGTTTGACGCTGGTCCCAGACTGTTTGTTGAAGCTGGTCCCAGACATGGTGTGTTGACGCTGGTCCCAGACCTGTTTGTTGACGCGTCCCAGACCTATGTGTTGATGCTGGTCCCTCAGACATGTTGGTTGACGCTGGTCCCAGACCTGTTTGTTTGGAAGCTTGCTCCCAGACCTGTTTGTTGACGCTGGTACCAGGGGTCCTGTGTGTTGACGCTAGGTCCCAGACCTGTTTGACGCTGGTCACCAGACCATGTTGACGCTGGTCCGGAACATGCTTTGTTGACGTGGTCCCAGACCTGTTTGTTGACGCTGGGTCCCGAGACTGTTGACGCTGGGTCCCAGACCTGATTGTTGACGCTGTCCCAGACCTGTTGTGTTGACGTGGTCCCAGGGACCTGTTTGATGGCGCTGAGTCCTGACCTGTTTGTATGACGCTGGTTCCCAGACTGTTTGTTGACGCTGGTCCCAGACTGGTGGTTTGACGGCTGGTCCCGGACCTGTTTGTTGACGCTGGTCCCAGATGTTTGTTGATGACGCTGGTCCCAGACCTGTTTGTTGACGCTGGTCCCAGACCTGTTTGTTGACGCTGGTCCCAGACCTGTTTGTTGACGCTGGTCCCAGACCTGTGTGTTGACGCTGGTCCCAGACCTGTTTGTTGCGCGGGTCCCAGACTGTTTTGTTTGACCGCTGGTCCTAGACCTGTTTGTGACGCTGGTCAGACCTTTTGTTGACGCTGGTCACTGCCGGGTTACACGACCCCCTCTTACCCCTTCTCCTGACCCCCAGGAGCCCTACTGCTCGTACGGGTTTAGTGCCTCCTCCCGCCGGTGTGGTACACAAGGGGGGAATGAAAAAGGTAATTATAAGTTGTAACCGATGCGGTTTATGAAGGGTTATTGATATTGAGCGAGGGCGATGACGATAATTGTAACTTCCAATGAGGTGGAAGTTAATGTAATTATCAACAGGGAGGAAATAATGTAACTTTCAAAGGGTGAAATATGTAATTTTAAACAGGGAGGAAATAATGTAATTTTTAACAGGGAGGAAATAGGAAATAATGTGATTATCAACAGGGAGAGAAAAATGTTAATTTTCAAACAGGGGGAAAATAATTGTAATTTTTTAAACAGGGGGGAAATAAATGTTAATTTTAATACAGGGAGGAAATAATGTAATTTTAAACAGGGAGGATATAATGTAATTTTAAACAGGGAGGAAATAAATGTAATTTTATAAAACAGGGGTAGGATATAATGGAATTTTAAAAAGGGAGGAATTATTGTAATTTTAAACAGGGAGGGGAAATATGTAATTTTAAACAGGGAGGAAATAATGTAATTTTTAACAGGGAGGAAATAATGTAATTTTAAACAGGGAGGAAATTAATGTAATTTTAAACAGGGAGGAAAGAATGTATTTTCAAAAGGGAGGATTAATGTAAATTTTTAAACAGGGAGGAATAATGTATTTTAAACAGGGAGGAAATAATGTAATTTTAAACAGGAGGATAAATAATGTAATTTTAAAAGGGAGGTAAATAGTGTAATTTTCAACAGGCGAGGAAATTAATGTAATTTTAAAACAGGGAAGGAATAATGTAATTTTAAAACAGGGAGGAAAATAATGTTAATTTTAAACTGGGAAGTGTGATATAAATGCCATTACCAGCTAAGTTTAAACAAGGATACCTAACTTAATGACCAACTATCGCCTGCAAGCCGCCCCTGCAGACGGGTCTAGAAGCTGTCGAAACCATCTCACATTCGGCTGTCAAGAATTTATAATTTGTAAGATTATAAAGTCCCCTAGGGGGTGTTATGTAAGATTTCTTTCACTGTTGGCTGACAATCTTACTTGTTTGGACTCCAAAAGTCCGCACCTTACTCGCTGAACGATCGGCTTGATTACAAACTCCTTGGACTCAAGAACTGTGCAGTCCTCCGTACCACTTGAATCGTAACCTACCTTGCTCTTGTAGCGTGAGCTATGGTGTTCTTCACACTCTTCGTCTCCCTGTTTAAAATTACATTATTCCTCCCTGTTGAAAATTCATTATTTCCTCCTGTGGAGAAATTTTCTCCAGGAGGGGGGTTTCAGCCCCCTTCAGCCCCTCAGCCCTGAGGGTGCCCAGACCTTCAGAAGGTGCAAGCGTCTTGGTTTTTACTGATACAGTGAGTAATTGATTCACAGATGCCTTACAGAGTATGCGACTGTGGTCAAACTGACCGTTGCTCCTTGCAGTCCACAGTGTTGCAGTAGTGTTAATTTTAATAAGAGACCTTACTTCTCTTACTTTTAGCAGGACAATTAAGGGAAAATCTGCATCCCACTTTTATTACCATAGTTAAGATAGTGGACATTGTTGTATATGCTTAAGACAGCATGAATCAAACCTCTGCTTTGCTTTCATCGAGCAAGTGCAAGGAAGAAAAAAGTACTTGGTCAGCTTTTTTTTTTGTTGCTGGGGGAGTGACGGCAAGGGGCGCTGTGGACGTCTTCTGATACTTTTGGACTCTCTGAGAGTGACACTGACGCCAGGATAAACCAACATAAGAACAACGATCTGTGCGTTTGTGTAGAACAAAGGTGTATCACAAAACACAATAAACACTTAAGAGAAGTGTGATCAAGCTGCTCTTGTGATAGATATGAACAATAAAAGTCAATCTTGTGGAACATAGTCGTACCAGTGTTGCGTATTCTAGACATGGAAGACGTGGACATCCAAGGACACTTCAGCTTTATATCAAGTCACCGCTACCTGTCGAAGCGTGTGAAGAACACACATAAGCTCACGCTACAAGAGCAAGGTAGGTTACGAATTTCATGTGGTACGGAGGACTGCCCACAGTCTTGAGTCGCAAGGTAGTTTGTATTCAAACCTTATTAGGTCCCAAAAGGGGCTGTAAGGTGGCGGACTTTTGGAGTCCAACAAGTTAAGTTGTCAGCCATCAGTGAATGAAATTGCTTGACATAACAACCCTAGGGGTAATTTATAATCTACAAATTATATTTCTTGACAGCCCGTTGTGAGATGGTTTCGACCAAACCTTTAGGGACCTCGTCTGCAGGGGCGGCTGTGCAGGCGAGAGTTGTCTTAAGTAGGTGTTATGTTAAAACTTAGGCTGGTAATGCCATTTATCAACATCCCTGTTTAAAAATTACATTTTTCCTCCCTGTTTAAAATTACATTATTTCTCCCTGTTTAAAATTAACATTATTTTCCTCCTGTTGACAAAATTACATTATTTCCTTCCTGTATAAAATTACATTATTTCCTCCCTGTTTTAAAATTACATTATTTCCTCCCTGTTTAAAATTACATTATTTCCTCCCTGTTTAAAATTACATTATTTCCTCCCTGTTGAAAATTACATTATTTCTCCCTGTTAAATTACATTATTTCCTCCCTGTTTTAAAATTACCATAATTTCCTCCCTGTTTTAAATTACATTATTTCCTCCCTGTTATAAATATTACATTATTTCCTCCTGTTGAAAATTACATTATTTCCTCCCTGTTTAAATTGTACATTATTTCTCCCTGTTTAAAAATTACATTATTTCCTCCCTGTTTAAAAATACATTATTTCCTCCACTGTTTAAAAATTACTTTATTTCTCCCTGTTAAACATTACATTATTTCCTCCCTGTTTTAAATTACATTATATTCCTCCTGTTTAAAATTACATTATTCCTCCCCTGTTGCTATACACCATTATTTCCTCCTTGTTTATAAAATTACATTATTTCCTCCCTGTTTAAATTTACATTATTTCCACCCTGTTGAAAGTTACATTATTTCCTCACTGTTGATAATTACATTAATTCCACCTCATGGGAAGTTACATTATCGCTCGTCAATATCCAATTACCGTTCCATAAACCGCAGCTCGGTTACAATTATAATTACCTTTTTCTTTCCCCCTTGTTGTACCACACCGGCGGAGGAGGCACTAAACCCGGTCGGGGAGCCAGTAGGGCTCATGGGGGTCAGGAGAAGGGGTAAGAGGGGGTCGTGTAACCCGGCAGTGACCAGCGTCAACAAACAGGTCTGGGACCAGCGTCAACAAACAGGTCTAGGACCAGCGTCAACAAACAAGGTCTGGACCAGCGCAACAACAGGTCTGGGACCAGCGTCAAACCACATGTCTGGGGACCAGCGTCAACAAAACAAGGTCTGGGACCAGCAGTCAACAAAACAGGTCTGGGACCAGCGTCAACAAACAGGTCTGGGACCAGCGTCAACAAACAGGTCTGGGACCAGCGTCAACAAACAGGTCTGGGACCAGCGTCAACACACAGGTCTGGGACCAGCGTCAACAACAGGTCTGGGAACCAGCGCAACAAAACAGGTCTGGGGACCAGCGTCAAACAAACAGGTCTGGGCACCAGCTGTCAAACACACAGGTCTGGGACCAAGCGTCAACAAACAGGTCTGGGCCAGCGTAACAGGTCTGGCGACCAGCGTCAACAAAACAAGGTCTGGACCAGCGTCAACAAGCAGTCTGGGAAAGCGGGTCACAACAGGTCTGGGGACCAGCGTCATCAGGTTCTGGGACCAGCGTCACACCACAGGTCTGGGACACCAGCGTCAACAAACAGGTCTGGGACAGCGTCAACAAACAGGTCTGGGACCAGCCAATTATAGTCATCAAACATAACAGGTCTGGGACCAGCATCAACCATAGGTCTGAGGACTGCCGTCAACCAAAAAGGTCTGGGAACAGCGTCAACACACAGGTGGGACCAGGTCAAAAAACAGGTTTGGGACCAGCGTTAACAAAACAGGTTGGGACCAGCGGTCAACACACCAGGTGGACCAGCGTCAAAAAACAGGTCTGGGACCAGCGTCAACAAACAGGTCTGGGACCAGCGTCAACAAACAGGTCTGGGACCAGCGTCAACACACAGGTCTGGGACCAGCGTCAACAAACAGGTCTGGGACCAGCGTCAACAAACAGGTCTGGGACCAGCGTCAACAGGTCTGGGGACCAGCCGTCAACAAAACAGGTATGGGCCAGCGTCAACATGCAGGTCTGGGGGACCAGCGTCAACAGGTTCTGGGTCCAGCGTCAAAGGTCTGGACCAGGCGGTCAACACAAGGTCTGGGGACCGCGTCATCAAACAGGTCTGGGACCAGCGGTCAACAAACAGGATCTGGCGACCAGCGTCAACAGGTCTGGGACCAGCGTCAACCAATACAGGATCTGGGACTCAGCGTCTAACAAACAGGTCTGGGACCAGCGTCAACAAACAGGTCTGGGACCAGCGTCAACAGGTCTGGGACCAGCGTCAACAGGTCTGGGACCAGCGTCAACAAACAGGTCTGGGACCAGCATCAACACACAGGTCTGGGACCAGCGTCAAACAGGTCTGCCTTAAGGGACTCGTAAGGTCCCTGAGTCTTCCTTGTCTTGTTCTTGTCCAGTACCAGAGCTTTGGTGAAGATGGGTAAAGGTAGAAGATGGGTATATGGTAGGTTGGATTAGGAAGAGGATGTGTATAGGGTAGATGTGGGGTAAGTTAGAAGGATGAGTAGGAGAAGGTTGGGGAGGGAAGAAGGATGGGTATGGTAGTTGGTGGGTTAGAAAGAGAGGATGGTAAGGATGAAGGATGGGTAGGGAGAAAGGAAGGGTTAAGGAAGAATGATGGGTAGGGAAGTGGATGGGTATGGAAGATGGATGGGGTAAGGAAGTAAGGTTGGGTAGGGAAGAAGGATGGGTAGGGATAGAAGGTGGGGTAAGAAGGATGGGTAAGGAAGAAGGATGGGTAAGGAAGAGGTGGGTAGGGAAGAAGGATGGGTTAGGGGTAGAAGGGATGGGATAAGGAAGAAGGATGGGTAGGAAGAAGGGATGGGTAAGGAAAGAAGGATGGGTAAGGAAGAAGGATGGGTAAGGAAGAAGGATGGGTAAGGAAGAAGGATGGGTAGGGAAGAAGGATGGGTAGGGAAGAAGGATGGGTAGGAAGAAGGATGGGTAGGGAAAGGAAAGGATGGGTAAGGAAGAAGGTGGGTAGGGGAAGAAGGATGGGCAAGGAGGATGGGTAGGTGAAGGAAGGATGGGTAAGGAAGACGGATGGGTAGGGAAGAAGGATGGTAGGAAGAAGGATGGGTAGGGAAGAAGGATGGGTAAGGAAGAAGGATGGGTAAGGAAGAAGGATGGGTAGGGAAGAAGGATGGGTAGGGAAGAAGGATGGGTAAGGAAGAAGGATGGGTAGTGAAGAAGGATGGTGTAAGGATAAGAAGGAATGGAAATGAAGGAATGGAATGAACACCCCCCCCACCCCAAAAAAAAACCTTATAAGTAATGGAAGGAAGAAGGATGGGTAAGGAAGAAGGATGGGTAGGGAAGAAGGATGGGTAAGGAAGAAGGATGGGTAGGGAAGAAGGATGGGTAAGGAAGAAGGATTGGGTAGGGAGAGGATGGGTAAGGAAGAGGGATGGGTAGGGAAGAAGGATGGGTAAGGAAGAAGGAGGGTAGGGGCAGAAGGATGGGTTAAGGAAGAAGGCTGTGTAGGGAAAGAGGATGGGTTAAGAATAATGTATTTTAGTGAGATGATGTTTTAAGGAAGACGGTTTGTAAGTAAGAAGTATGGGTAAAGGAAGAAAGGATGTTTAAGGAATAATACGGGTAATTAATATTACTGTAAAGTGACTAATTATGTAAATTAAGAAGGATTGGTAAGGAATATGGTTGGTATGTTTTGATTGGGGGGGATGGTTGTTTTGGTAGGGGGTTGGTTTGTTGGTGGGGGTTGGTTGTTGGTGGGGGTAGGTAGATGGTGGGGGTGGGGTGGTTGGTGGGTGTGTTGTGTTGTTGGTGGGGGTGGGTAGTTGGTGGGGGTGGGTTGTTGGTGGGGGTTGGTTGTTGGTTGGGGTGTGGGTTGTTGGATGGGGTGGTGTTGGATGGGTATGGTGATGGTGGGGGGTTGGAAGATAGGTTGGGTATGAGTTGGATGGGTATGGTAGATGATGGGTAAGGATTTGTAGGTTGGGTAAGTATGTAGGATGGTAGGGAAGAAGGATGGGTTGGGGAAGATGGATGGGTGAGGAAGAAGGATGGGTAGGGAAGAAGGTGGGGTTGGTTAGTAGGTTGGGTTATGAAGGAAGGTTGGGTAGGGGAAGAAGGATGGGTAGGGAAGATGGATGGGTATGGATGAAGGATGGGTAAGGATGATGGATGGGTAGGAAGAAGGATGGGTTAGGAAGGATGGGTAGGAAGAAGGATGGGTGTAAGGGAAGATGGATTGGTATGGAAGAAGGGGGTATGGAAGTAGGAGGGTAAGGTAGAGGATGGGTAGGGAAGTAGGATGGGAAGGAAGAAGGATGGGTAGCAAGGAAGAAGGATGGGGGTTGGTTGTTGGAGGGGTGGGTTGTTTGTGGGGGTTGGTTGATGGTGGTACGGTAGGGAAGAAGGTTGGGGTTAGGTAGTTGGTGGGGTTAGGTTGTAGGATGGGGTTGGGTTCTTGGTTGGGTAGGGATGTTGGTTGGGGGTAGGTTGTTGGATGGGGGTGGGTGAAGTTGGGGTGGGTTGTGGGTGGGGGTTGGTTGTTGGCTGGGGGAGTTGTGTTCGGTGGGGGTTGGTTGTTGGTGGGGGGGTTGTTGGTGGGGTTGGTTGTTGGGGGGGTTCGGTTGTTGGTGGTGGGTTGGTTGTTGGTGGGGTTTGGTTGTTGGCTGGGGGTGGGTTGTATGGTGGGGGTTGGGTGTTGGTGGGGTGGGTTGTTGTGGGGGTTGGTTGTTGGTGGGGGGTGGGTTGGTTGGTGGGGGTGGATTAGGTTGGGGTTGGTGTTGGTGGGGGTGGGTTTGTTGGTGGGGGGTTGGTGTTGGTTGGGGTGGGTTGTTGGTGGGGGGTGGGTTTGTTGGTGGGGGTTGGTAGTTGGTGGGGGTTGGTTGTTGGTGGGGGTTGGTTGTTGGTGGGGGTTGGTGTTGGTTGGGGGTTGGGTTGTTGGTGGGGGGTTGGTTGTTGGTGGGGGTGGTTGTTGGGTGGGGGTTGGTTGTTGGTAGGGGGTTGGTTGTGGTGGGGGTGGTTGTTGGTGGGGTTGGTTGTTTGGTGGGGTTTGGTTGTTGGTGGGGGTTGGTTGTTGGTGGGGGTTGGTTGTTGTGGGTGGTTGGTTGTTGGTGGGGTGGGTTGTTGGTGGGTCTGGTTGGTCTGTTGGTGGCGGGGTGGGTTGTTGTTGGGGGTTTGGTTGTTGGTGGGGGTGTTGTTGGTGGGGGTTGGTTGGTTGGTGAGGGGTGGGGTTGTTGGTGGGGTGGGTTGTTGGTGGGGGGTGGGTTTGTTGGTGGGGGTGGGTTGTTGGTGGGGGTGGTTGTGTGATGGGGGTTGTTGTTGGTGGGGGGTTGGTTGTTGGTGGGGGATGATGGGTTGTTGGTGGGGGTGGGTTGTTGGGTGGGGGTTGGGTGGTGGGGGTTGGTTGTTGGTGGGGGTGGGTTTTGGTGGGGGTTGGGGGTTGTTGGTGGGGGTGCGGTTGTGGTGGGGGTGGGTTGTTGGTGGGGGTTGGTTGTTTGGTGGGGGTTGGTTGTTGTGTGGGGGTTGGTTGTTGGTGGGGGTGGGTTGTTGGTAGGGGGTTGGTTGTTGGTGGGGGTAGGTTGTTGGTTGGGGTTGGTTGTTTGGTTGGGGTTGGTTGTTGGTTGGGGTTGGTTGTTGGTGGGCGGTTGGTTGTTTGGGGGGGTTGGTTTGTTGGTAGGGGTTGGTGTTGGTCGGGGTGGGTTGTTTGGTGGGGGAGGGTGTTGGTGGGGGTTGGTTGTTTGGTGGGGTTGGTTGTTGGTGGGGGTTGGTTGGTTGGTGGGGGTGGGTTGTTGGTGGGCGGTTGGTTGTCTGGTGGGGTTGGTTGTTGGTGGGGGTGGTTGTGGTGGGGGTGGGTTGGTTGGGGGTGGGTTGTTGGTGGGGGTTGGTTGTTGGCTGGGGGTGGGTTGTTGGTGGGGGTTGGTTGGTGGTGGGGGTTGGTTTGTTGGTGGGGTAGGTTGTTGGTTGGGGGTGGGTTGTTGGTTGGGGTGGGTGTTGGTGGGGGTTGGTTTGTTGGTTGGGGTTGGTGTTGGTAGGGGTTGGTTGTTGGTGGGGTTGGGTTGTTGGAGGGGTGGGGTGTTGGTGGGGGTTGGTTGTTTGGTGGGGGTGGGTGTTGGTGGGGTTGGTTGGTTGGTGGGGGTGGGTAGTTGGTGGGGGTTGGTTGTTGGTGGGGGGTTGGTTGTTGGTCGGGGTTAGGTTGTTGTGGGGGAGGGTTGTTGGTGGGGGTTGGTTGTTGGTGGGGGTGGGGTTGTTGGGTGGGGGTGGGTTGTTGCGTGGGGTTTGGTTGTTGGTGGGGGTGGTTGTTGGTGGGGGTGGGTTGTTGTGGGGGTTGGTTGTTGGTGGGGGTTTGTTGTTGTGGGGGTTGGTTGTTGGTGGGGGTGGGTTGTTGGGGAGGTTGGTTGTTGGTGGGGTTGGGTTGTTGGTTGGGGGTTGGTTGTTTGGTTGGGGGTGGGTTGTTGGTGGGGGTGGTTGTTGGTGGGGGTGGTTGGTGGGGGTTGGTTGTTGGTGGGGGTGGTTAGTTTGGTGGGGGTTGGTGTTGGTGGGGGTTGTGTTTGGTGGGGGTTGGTTGTTGGTGGGGGTGGGTTGGTTGGCGTGGGGGTGGGCTGTTGGTGGGGGTTTGGTTGTTGGTGGGGGTGGTTGTTTGGTGGGGGTTGGTTGTTGGTGGGGGTGGGTGTGTGGGAGGTTGGTTGGTGGGGGTTGGTTGTTGGGTGTGGGGGTTGGTTGTTGGATGGGGGTGGGTTGTTGGTGCGAGGGTGGCTTGTTGGTGGGGGTGGGTTGTTGGAGGGGGTTGGTTTGTAGGAGGGGTTGGTGGTTGGTGGGGGTGGTTGTTGGTGGGGTTTGGTTGTGGTGGGGGTGGGTTGTTGGTGGGGTTGGTTGTTGGTGGGGGTTGGTTGTTGGTGGGGGTTGGTTGTTGGTGGGGGTGGGTTGTTGGTTGGGGGTGGGTTTTGGTTGGGGGTGGTTGTTGGTGGGGGTTGTTGTTGGTGGGGGGTTGGTTGTTGTGGGGGTGGGTTGTTGGTCGGGGTTGGTGTTGGTGGGGTGTTGTTGGTGGGGGTGGGTGTGGTGGGGGTTTGGTTGTTGGTGGGGGTTGGTTGTTGGTGGGGGTTGGTTGTTGGTGGGGGTTGGTGTTGGTGGGGGTGGGTTGTGTGGTGGGGGTTGGTTGTTGGCTGGGTTGTTGTTGGTGGGGGTGGTTGTTGGTGGGGGTGGGTTGTTGGTGGGGGTTGGGTTGTTGGTGGGGGTTGGTTTGTTGGGTGGGGGTGGGTTGTTGGTGGGGGTTGGTTGTTGGTGGGGGTGGCTTGTTGGTGGGGGTTGGTTGTTGGTGGGGGTGGGTTGTTGGTAGGGGGTTGGTTGTTGGTGGGGGGGGTTGTTGGTGGGGTGGGTTGTTGGGTGGGGTCTGTTGTTGGTGGGGGTTGGTTGTTGGTTTGGCGGTTGGTTGTTGGTGGGGGTTGGTTGTTGTTGGTGAGAGAGAGGGGAGAAGACAGCAGGGGGGGGGGGGGTGTGTGTGATGACGGAGGAAGGTCAATGACAGGCGGGAAAGTCAGAATGTAGGAGGCAGGTAACAATGACGGAGGAAGGTAGACATAGAAGGAGGACAGTAAATGCAGGAGGAAGTAAATGCCGGAGGAAGGGAAATGAAGGAGAAAGTACATGAGGAGGAAGGTAATGCAAGGCAGGAAAGTCAATGACGGAGGACGGTAAATGCCAGGAGGAAAGCTAAACATGTAAGGCGGAAGGTAAATGAAGAGAGGCAAGTAACATGAAGGAGGACAGTAACAACTGAAGGAGGACAGTAACTGGAAGGAGGAAGGGTAATGCACGGGGAAGGTAAATGAAGGAGGAAGTAAATGAAGGAGGAAGGTAAATGAAGAAGGAGGAAGGTCCACTGGACGGAGGAAGGTAAATGACGGAGGCAAGGTTCAATGACGGCGGAAAGTCAATGACCGGATGCCGGTTAAATGAAGGAGGAAGGCTACTTGACGGAAGGAAAAGTAAATTGACTCGGCGGGCACGGTAAATGCAGGACGGAAGGTAAATGAAGCGGAAGGCTTCACTGAAGGAGGAAAGTAAATGAAGGAGGCAAGCAATGAAGGAGAAGGTAAATGAAGGAGGAAGGTAAATGAAGGTAGGACGGTTCTACTGACACGGGCGGAAAGTCACTGAAGGGGAAAGGGGACCATGAAGGCGGAAAGTTAATGAAGGCGGAAGGTAAATGAAGGAGGAAGGTAAATGAAGGAGGACAAGTAAAATGAAGGAGGAACGGTAAATGAACAACAACCGGAGGACAAGTAAATGAGAGGAAGGCTATGAAGGAGGACAGGTCCAATGACGAGAAGGATAAATGAAGGAGGAAAGTAAATGAAGGAGGAGGGTTAATGAAGGCGGAAAGTAATGCAGGAGAAAGGTCAACTGAAGGCGGCCAGTAGTAAATGGGTAAGGAAAAGTAAATGAAGGAGGAAAGGGTAATTGAAGGAGGAAGGTAATGAAGGAGGACGGTGCCAATGACTGGAGGGACGTAAATGACGGAGGACGGTACAATGAAGGAAGGTAAATGAAAGGAGGAGGTAATGAAGGAGGCAAGTCAAGGCAAGGCGGCACAGGTAACTGAAGGCAGAACGTCAATGAAGGAGGAAGGTAACAATGAAGGCGGAAAGTAAATGAAGGGAGGAAGGAAATGAAGGAGGAAGGTAACATGACGGCAGGAAGGTTAAATGAACGGAGGACAGTAAATGAAGGAGGAGGTAAATGACAGGCGGAAGGTAAATGAAGGAGGAAGGTAAATGACAGGAGGAAGTACATGAAGGAGGAAGGTAACAATGCAAGGGCAAGTAAAATGAAGGCAGGAAGGTCAATGCCGGAGGCACTAGGTCACTGACCGGAGGAAGGTAAATGAAGGACGGAAAGAATGAAGGCGGAAGGTACATGCGGCGGAACGGTACAATGAAGGTATGGAAGGTCAATGACGGCGGAAAAGTAATGAAGGAGGCAAGCATAATGAAGAGAGGAAGGTAAATGACGGAGAAGAGGGTAAATGGAGGAGGCAGGTCAAACTGACTCGGAGGCAAAGTTACACTGAAGGCGGACAACGTAATGGCACGGAGGAAGGAAAATGAGGCAGGAGGTACATGAAGGAGGAAGGTACATGAAGGAGGAAGAGTAAATGAAGGTAGGAAGGTAAATGAAGGACGGAAAGTAAAATGAAGGAGTAAATGAAGGAGGAAGGTACAGAGAAGGGGAACGGGTAAACACTGCCGGAGGACGGTTAACACATGAACGGCGGAAAGTAAATGCTAGGCGGAAGGGCATGCAGGAGGAAGGTACAATGGAAGGAGGACCGGTAAATGCCGGAGGATCAAGTAAATGAAGGAGGAAAGTACACAGGAAGGAGGAAGGTTACAGGAAGGAGGGCAAGGTAAATGAAGGAGGAAAGGTAACATGAAGGAGAGAAGGTAAATGAAGGGAGGCCGGTAATGAGGAGGACAGGTAACATGATGCGAGGAAGGTCAATTAACGGAGGAAGGTAAATGAAGGGCGGAAAGATAAATGAGGAGGAAGGTAACTGAAGGAGGAAGGGTAACTGAAGGGGAAGGATAATGAAGGCAGGAAAGTAACTGCAAGGGAAAAGTAAATGAACGGAGGACGGTAAATGAAGGAGGAAAGTAAATCGAAAAGGAGGAAGGTAAATAAGGCACGGTAAATGACGGAGGAACGTCAATGAAGGGGAAAGTAAATGCAGGAGGAGGTACATGAAGGAGGCAGGTAAATGAAGGACACAGGCAAACGTAATGCAGGAGGTAAAGTAAAGCGACAGGAGGAAGTAAATGAAGGAGGACAGTAAATGCAAGGAGGAACAGTAAATTGAGAGGGGAATGGTACCATGAAGGAGCGAAGTAAATACGAAGGAGGTAAGGTACATGAAGGAGGAAAGTAAATGGTAGAGAGGAAGGATCTAAATGAAGGAGGAAAGTACATGCAAGGAGGAAAGGTAAATGAAGGAGGACGGTAAATGAAGGAGGAAGGTACAATGCCGGAGGAAGGTAATGAAGGAGGAAGGTAAATGAAGGAGGAAAAGTAACACTGAAGGCATGAGAAGGGTAATTGAAGGAGGATCGGTTAAAATGAAGGGGAAACGGTAAATGACAGGAGGAAGGTCAAATGAAGGAGGAAGCGTTAATGAGGAGGAAGGTAAATGAAGGAGGAAGGTAACGGAAGGAGGAAGGTACAATTAAGGAGGAAGGGTAAATGAGGAGGAAAGTACATGAAGTAGGTAAGTCAAATGAAGGAGGACAGTGTAAATGAAGGAAGGCAAGTAAATGCAGGAGGACAGGTAAACTGAAGGCAGGTAATGACGGCGGATAACGTACATTGAAGGAGGAGGTATATGACAGGAGGAAAGTTAAATGAAGGCGGTAAGAAAAACAAGCGTAAATTGAGGAGGCATGTAAATGAAGAGGGAAGGTAATTTAGGAGGAAGGTAAATGAAGGAGGAAAGGTAAATGAACGGACGGAAGTAAATGAAGGAGGACCGTAAATGAAGGAGGAGGTCAATGAAGGAGGAAGGTAAATGCAGCGGGAAAGGTACATCATGAAGGAGGTAAGTCCATGAGGAGGAAAGTAAATGAAATGAGGAAGGTAAATGAAGGAGGAAATGTAAATGAAGCGACACCGATAGGAACGTAAATGATAAGGAGGAACGGTAACTGAATGAGGAAGGTAATGAAGGAGGAAAGAAATGAGGAGGAAGGTAAATGAAGGAGGAACGTAAATGACAAGGAGGAAAGTAAATGAAGAGGAAAGTAAATGAAGGAGGACACGGTAAATGAAGGAGGAGTAAATGAAGGAGTAGGTAATGAAGGAGGAATGTAAATGCGTGCGGCAAGGGGGGGGGTTTTTTTTTAACAATTGAAGCGAGGAAAGGTAAATGAAGGCGGAAGGTAATGAGGAAGGTAAATGAAACGGAGGAAAGTAAATGAAGGAGGACGGTAAATGAAGGATGGACGGGAATTGACGGAGGCAAGTACACTGAAGGACGGACAGATCAATGAAGGAGGAAAGGTAACCAGAAGGCTGGAAAGTAACATCGGAAGGAGGAACGTACATGAAGGAGGAAGGTCAATAGAAGGCGGGAAAAGAAATCGAGGCGGATAGTAAATGAGACGGAGGAAGGCTAAATATGACGGCGGACGGTAACTAGCACAATAGGAGGAAGGCTAATATTGCAGGCGGCAGGAATGAAGGAGGAGGTACAATGAAGGAGGAAGGTAAATGAAAGGCGGAAGGTTCAATGAAGGAGGGAAAGTAAATAAAGGAGGAAGGGTAACAATGAAAGGATGCAACAGTAAATGAAGGAGGGACATAGGTCAATGAAGGAGGAAGGTAATGACAGGAGGAACTGTAACTGCCGGCGGAATGGTAAATGAGGAGGAAGGTAAATGAAGGAGGAAGGGTACATGACGGAGGAAGGTACCTGAAGGGGAAGGTCAATGAAGGAAGGCAGGTAAATGCGGCGAGAAGGTAAATGACAGGAGGGAAGGTCAAAGGAGGAGGAAGGTAAAGGAAGGAGGAAGGTAAATGCCGGAGGAAGGTACATGGAAGGAGGACAAGACAATGCAGGAGGGAAGGTAAATGAGGAGCGAAAGTAAATTAGGAGGACGGTAATGTGAAGGAGGACAGTACAATGAGGAGGAGGTAAATGAAGGTAGGACAAGTAAATGAAGGAGGAAAGGTAAAATGAAGGAGGAGACAGTAAATGACAGGAGGACCGGTAAATGAAGGAGGAAAGTCATTGAAGGGGGCAGGTAAACATGCAGGCGGACAGTAAATGACAGGCAGCGAAGGGTATAACATGAAGGAGGAAAGTAATAGAAGGAGGAAGGTTAACTGAAGGAGGAAGGTCCTGAAGGGTTAGGAAGTAACTGAAGGAGGTCACTGAAGGAGGACAGGTCCATGACGGAGAGGGCTCAACGTAACTGCCGGCGGCATGTACCTGCTAGGCGGAAGTCATGGGACAGGCGGCCCGTCCCTGCCGGTAGGTAACTTCCCTTCCTTCTTCCTTACCATCCTTTTCCCTACCCATCCTTCTTCCTTACCCAATCCTCTTCCCTACCATCCTTCTTCCTTACCCCATTCCTTCTTCCCTACCCATCCTTCCTTGCCCATACTGCGTCACCTACCCATCTTCTCCTTAACCCATCCTTCTTCCCTACCCCATCCCTTCTTCCTTACCCATCCTTCTTACATACCCATCTTCTTCCCATACCCATTCTTCTTCCTTACCCATCTTCTTCCTTACCCCATCCTTCTTCCTTACCCATCCTTTTTTCTTCCTTACATCCTTCTTCCCTACCCTCCTTCTTCCTTACCCATCTTCTTCCTTACCCATCCTTTTCCCTACCATCTTCATCCTTTACCATAACCTTCTTCCTTTACCCTCCTTCCTTACCCATACCTTTCCCTACCCATCTTCTTCCCTACCCAATCCTTCATTCCTTACCATCCTTCTTCCTGACCCTTCCTTCTTCCTTACCCATCCTTCTTCCTTACCCATCCTTCTTCCCTACCCATCCTTCTTCCTTACCCATCCTTCTTCCTAACCATCCTTCTTCCTTACCCATCCTTCTTCCTACCCATCCTTCTTCCTTTACTCATCTTCTTCCTTACCCTCCTTCTTCCTTACTACATCCTTCTTCCTTATCATCCTTCCTTACCCATCCTTCTTCCTTACCCATCTCACCAAAGCTCTGGTCTGGACAAGAACAAGACAAGGAAGACTCAGGGACCTTACGAGTCCCTTAAGGCAGACCTGTTTGACGCTGGTCCCAGACCTGTGTGTTGACGCTGGTCCCAGACCTGTTTGTTGACGCTGGTCCCAGACCTGTTGACGCTGGTCCCAGACCTGTTGACGCTGGGTTCCAGACCTGTTGACGCTGGTCCCAACCTGTGTGTTGACCGCTGGTCCCAGACCTGTTATGTTGACGCTGGTCCCAGACCTGTTGGACGCTGGTCCCAGACTGTTTGTTGACGCTGGGTCCAGACCTGTTTTGTTGGGACGCTGTTCCCAGACCTGTGTGTTGACGCTGGTACCCAGGACCTGTTGACGCTGGTCCCAGACCTGTTGAAGCTGGTCACAGACTGCTTGTTGACGCTGGTCCCAGACGGTTTGTTGACGCTGGTCCCTGACTGTTGACGCTGGTCCTCAGACCTGTTTCATTGACGCTGGTCCCAGACCTGTTTGTTGACGCTGGGTCCCAGACCCTGTGTGTTGACGGCTGGTCCCAGACCTGTTTGTTGCGTGGTCCCAGACTGTTTGTTGACGCTAGGTCCCAAGACCTGTTTGTTGACGCTGGTCCAAGACCTGTGGTGTTGTACGCTGGGTCCACAGCCCGTGTTTGTTTGACGCTGGTCCCAGACTGTTTGTTGAAGCTGGTCCCAGACATGGTGTGTTGACGCTGGTCCCAGACCTGTTTGTTGACGCGTCCCAGACCTATGTGTTGATGCTGGTCCCTCAGACATGTTGGTTGACGCTGGTCCCAGACCTGTTTGTTTGGAAGCTTGCTCCCAGACCTGTTTGTTGACGCTGGTACCAGGGGTCCTGTGTGTTGACGCTAGGTCCCAGACCTGTTTGACGCTGGTCACCAGACCATGTTGACGCTGGTCCGGAACATGCTTTGTTGACGTGGTCCCAGACCTGTTTGTTGACGCTGGGTCCCGAGACTGTTGACGCTGGGTCCCAGACCTGATTGTTGACGCTGTCCCAGACCTGTTGTGTTGACGTGGTCCCAGGGACCTGTTTGATGGCGCTGAGTCCTGACCTGTTTGTATGACGCTGGTTCCCAGACTGTTTGTTGACGCTGGTCCCAGACTGGTGGTTTGACGGCTGGTCCCGGACCTGTTTGTTGACGCTGGTCCCAGATGTTTGTTGATGACGCTGGTCCCAGACCTGTTTGTTGACGCTGGTCCCAGACCTGTTTGTTGACGCTGGTCCCAGACCTGTTTGTTGACGCTGGTCCCAGACCTGTGTGTTGACGTGTGGTCCCAGACCTGTTTGTTGCGCGGGTCCCAGACTGTTTTGTTTGACCGCTGGTCCTAGACCTGTTTGTGACGCTGGTCAGACCTTTTGTTGACGCTGGTCACTGCCGGGTTACACGACCCCCTCTTACCCCTTCTCCTGACCCCCAGGAGCCCTACTGCTCGTACGGGTTTAGTGCCTCCTCCCGCCGGTGTGGTACACAAGGGGGAAAGAAAAAGGTAATTATAAGTTGTAACCGCTGCGGTTATGAAAGGTAATTGATATTGAGCGAGGCGATAATGTAACTTCCAATGAGGTGGAAGTTAATGTAATTATCAACAGGGAGGAAATAATGTAACTTTCAACAGGGTGGAAATAATGTAATTTTAAACAGGGAGGAAATAATGTAATTTTAAACAGGGAGGAAATAGGAAATAATGTGATTATCAACAGGGAGAGAAAAATGTTAATTTTCAAACAGGGGGAAAATAATTGTAATTTTTTAAACAGGGGGGAAATAAATGTTAATTTTAATACAGGGAGGAAATAATGTAATTTTAAACAGGGAGGATATAATGTAATTTTAAACAGGGAGGAAATAAATGTAATTTTATAAAACAGGGGTAGGATATAATGGAATTTTAAAAAGGGAGGAATTATTGTAATTTTAAACAGGGAGGGGAAATATGTAATTTTAAACAGGGAGGAAATAATGTAATTTTAAACAGGGAGGAAATAATGTAATTTTAAACAGGGAGGAAATAATGTAATTTTAAACAGGGAGGAAATAATGTAATTTTCAACAGGGAGGAAATAATGTAATTTTAAACAGGGAGGAAATAATGTAATTTTAAACAGGGAGGAAATAATGTAATTTTAAACAGGGAGGAAATAATGTAATTTTAAACAGGGAGGAAATAATGTAATTTTCAACAGGGAGGAAATAATGTAATTTTAAACAGGGAGGAAATAATGTAATTTTAAACAGGGAGGAAATAATGTAATTTTAAACAGGGAGTGTTGATAAATGGCATTACCAGCTAAGTTTAAACAGTGAACACCTAACTTAAGACAACTCATCGCCTGCACAGCCGCCCCTGCAGACGAGGTCTAGAAGCTGTCGAAACCATCTCACAACGGGCTGTCAAGAAATATAATTTGTAAGATTATAAATTACCCCTAGGGGGTGTTATGTCAGCATTTCATTCACTGATGGCTGACAACTTACTTGTTTGGACTCAAAAGTCCGCACCTTACTGCTGACTATAGGTTGATTACAAACTCCTTGCGACTCAAGAACTGTGCAGTCCTCCGTACCACATGAAATTCGTAACCTACCTTGCTCTTGTAGCGTGAGCTATGGTGTTCTTCACACCTTCGACAGGTATCGGTGACTTGATAGAAGCTGAAGTGTCCTTGGATGTCCACGTCTTCCATTGTCTAGGAATACGCACACTGGTACACTATGTTCCACAAGATTTGACTTTATTGTTCATAATCTTATCACAAGAGAAGCTGATCACACTTCTCTTAAGTGTTTATTGTGTTTTGTGAGACACTTTGTTCACACTAACGCACAGATCGTTGTTCTTTGTTGGTTATCCTGGCGTCAGTGTCACTCTCAGTAGAGTCAAAAGTAATCAGAAGACGCCACAGCGCCCCTTGCCGTCACTCCCCCAGCACAAAAAAAAAGCTGACCTAGTACTTTTTTCTTCCTTGCACTTCCTCGATGAAGCAAAGCAGAAGGTTTGATTCTTGCTGTCTTAAGCATAGACAACAATGTCCACTATCTTTACTATGGTAATAAAGTGGGAGCAGGATTTTCCTTAATTGTCCTGCTAAAGTAAGAGATGTACGGTCTCTTATTAAAATACACTCTGCAACACTGGACTGCAAGGAGCAACGGTCAGTTGACCACAGGTCGCATACTCGTACGGCATCTGTGATCAATTACTCACTGTAGCAGTAAACAAGACGCTTGCCCCTTCTGAGAGGTCTGGGCCCCTCAGGGCTGAAGGGGCTGAAGGGGGCTGATACCCCCCTCCTGGAGAAAATTTCTCCACAGGGAGGAAATAATGTAATTTTCAACAGGGAGGAAATAATGTAATTTTAAACAGGGAGGAAATAATGTAATCAACAGAGGAAATAATGTAATATTCAACAGGGAAGAAATAATGTAATTTTTAACAGGGAGAAATAATGTAACTTAAGATAGGGTGATGGTGATGGTTGACAACACCGAGTTACTTTGCCGGGTTTCAACACTGTCTGCTATACAAAGATCAGTAAGTATGTCACCTGTATACCATCAAGAATACTTTAATACTTACAATTAGTATATACACTTGAAGACATATATTTCTCGGTATATATACACCGAGAGTTGCTGGGTATACACTATACTGTGTATATACACACACACTGATATGTTTCAGTGTGTATACACTTGAAATACAGCTTTCTGATGTATATGTATGAAGATACACAGTATATTCACGGAGAAGTGTATATCAGGGATATACAAAGATAGGCATCTTTATGTATCTTCATATATACACTTCATATGTAGTTATATGTAATCGCAGACAAGGGATACACGGAGGGAGTTGAATGATACCTCTTGACCTTCTGTGTTGCAGTCAACACATCAAGAGCTTGCAGTGTTGCAGAAATGGACGGATCTGCCTGGACTTCCTACTACTGCAACACTGCAAGCTCCTGAAGATATATTTGCAACACGAGAGTCCTAGAGCTATCATTCACCTCCTCCTGTTTTGCATACATATGTGTGTATATATCTCCAGTATGTACCTCCTGTCTCGCTGTCTTGTGTACGTGATAAACGAGACGGAAGAGAAAAGTTCAACGCTTTTTTAACATTTGTTAGTTGACCATTTTAACGCCATCACTGAGAGAGAGAGAGAGAGGAGAGAGAGAGAGAGAGATTTTGTTTCTGTTTTGGCTCGCACGCTGCCATCTTGTTTTTTAAATTGCGCGGGTAAATTCTCACTTTTCTTTTGTTTACGCGGGAAAGTTTCAAGGTTACCTGTTGTTGTCTTCAACTGACTCCCGTATAGTTTCATATTGTTTAATAACAGTGAACTATATGTTGTTTTAACTGTGGCACGGGTGATGGTATGTTGACTGTCTGCACTCGGGTATAATACACGTCGTGGTATGTTTACCTATTGTGGACATTCAGGTACGACACACGTCACTACTGTGTAGCGATTCTCTGGTGACACCTAGCAGAGGTAGACCCCTGGCACCTAGCTGGGGTAGACCCCTGGCACTTGGCAGAGGCAGACTCCTAGTACCTAGAGGTAGATACGGGATACTTAACTACTGAACGGGTCAATTTTAAGACCCGTGCCAGGAAACACTGTGATGGTTCGTGAACCGTGCCAGGAAACAGTGTTGGTCCCTGAACCGTGCTAGGAAACACTGTTGGTTCCTGACGTGTCAAAACGTCTTCATCCTCGTTGTAACAAAACTTGGCAGGCTACGTCCGTAGACTCATGGTATTCCATGCAAGTTTACTGGTACCTAGTTCTTGTGAATCATCTGGTACTCCATGCAAGTTTACTGGTACCTAGTTCCTGTGAATCATCTGGTATTCCATGCAAGTTTACTGGTACCTAGTTCCTGTAAATCATCTGGTATTCCATGCAAGTTTACTGGTACCTAGTTCCTGTGAATCATCTGGTATTCCATACAAGATTGATGGACTGAACACATCGACTCCAGGTTGAGGGACTGATTCCCTCATTCTCCTCCTCTCCTTACGCCTTCCTCTTTGTATTGGACTGATGAAGCCACTGTGTGGCGAAACGTTTCCTGAATAAAGATTTCCATATGCTGCATAAGTGTCTCATTCTTCAACTTGTCGGTTTTTCAAACCATTCATCACAAGTTTACTGGTACCTAGTTCCTGTGAATCATCTGGTATTCCATGCAAGTTTACTGGTGCCTAGTTCTTGTGAATCATCTGGTACTCCATGCAAGTTTACTGGTACCTAGTTCTTGTGAATCATCTGGTACTCCATGCAAGTTTACTGGTACCTAGTACCTGTGAATCAACTGGTATTCCATGCAAGTTTATTGGTACCTAGTTCCTGTGAATCGTCTAGTATTCCATGCAAGTTTACTGGTGCCTAATTCCTGTGAATCGTCTAGTATTCCATGCGAGTTTACTGGTACCTAGTTCCTGTGAATCATCTGGTATTCCATGCAAGTTTACTGGTACCTAGTTCCTGTGAATCATCTGGTATTCCATTCAAGTTTACTGGTACCTAGTTCCTGTGAATCATCTGGTATTCCATGCAAAATTCCTGGTACCTGGTTCCTTTTTAGCGGGTCATCTCCCGGGTAGTGTAAGGAGCGAGCATCTCACATCTCTCTGAGATTCGTCTGGCAGCATCAACAACAGTGAACGTTGCGAAATACAGCCTCGTTTATTTAAGCAATACATTTTTATTTTCGACTTGTGGGAGCCTTGACCCAGGATAGATGTGAGGTGTGTGATATAAATTTAGGTTTTAGAGAGGATATAGGGAAGCACTGGTCGGTGTTGTGGACGAGTGGAACAAACTCCCGAGTACCGTCACTGATGCTATAACGTTGTGAAGGTTGAAATATAGAGAAATACATGAGTGGGTGTGAGTTGGACCTGACTAGCTTAGGCCAGTAGGTAACTTGGACCTGACTAGCTTAGGCCAGTAGGTAACTTGGACCTGACTAGATTAGGCCAGTAGGTAACTTGGACCTGACTAGATTAGGCCAGTAGGTAACTTGGACCTGACTAGCTCAGGCCAGTAGGCTTGCTTCAGTGCTCCTTCTTTACGTTTTTATATATGTATGTGTGGAGCGATAGATGATAGGTGCGTGATATAAGTCGACAGCGTATAATAGATGGGTGGTGATGGTGGGGTGGTTGGCTATCTATTAATTGCTGATGGTGGGGGGAGGGTGGGTTGCCTGCTGGGTTAATGGAATATTTTGCTGATGGGGAGGGTGGGTTGCCTGCTGGATTAAGGGTAATAATTTTGCTGATGGGGGAGGGTGGGTTTGCCTGCTGGGTTAATGAATATTATGCTGATGGTGGGGGAGGGTGTTGCCTGCCTGGGTTAATGGAATAGTTTTGCTGATGGGGAGGGTGGGTTGCCTGCTGGTTAATAATATTTTGCTGATGGGGGAGGGGGTTGCCTGCTGGGTTAATGGAATATTTTGCTGATGGGGAGGGTGGGTTGCCTGCTGGGTTAATGGAATATTTTGCTGATTGGGGGAGGGTGGGTTGCCTGCTGGTTAATGGAATATTTTGCTGATGGGGGAGGGTGGGTTTTGCCTGCGGGGTTAATGGAATATTTTGCTGATGGGGGAGGGTGGGTTGCCTGCTGGGTTAATGGAATATTTTGCTGATGGGGGAGGGTGGGTTGCCTGCTGGGTTAATGGAATATTTTGCTGATGGGGGAGGGTGGGTTGCCTGCTGGGTTAATGGAATATTTTGCTGATGGTGGGGGAGGGTGGGTTGCCTGCTGGGTTAATGGAATATTTTGCTGATGGGGGAGGGTGGGTTGCCTGCTGGGTTAATGGAATATTTTGCTGATGGTGGGGGAGGGTGGGTTGCCTGCTGGGTTAATGGAATATTTTGCTGATGGTGGGGAGGGTGGTTGCCTGCTGGGTTAATGGAATATTTTGCTGATGGGGAGGGTGGGTTGCCTGCTGGTTAATGGAATATTTTGCTGATGGGGGAGGGTGGGTTGCCTGCTGGGTTAATGGAATATTTTGCTGATGGGGGAGGGTGGGTTGCCTGCTGGGTTAATGGAATATTTTGCTGATGGTGGGGGAGGGTGGGTTGCCTGCTGGGTTAATGGAATATTTTGCTGATGGGGGAGGGTGGGTTGCCTGCTGGGTTAATGGAATATTTTGCTGATGGGGGAGGGTGGGTTGCCTGCTGGGTTAATGGAATATTTTGCTGATGGGGGAGGTGGGTTGCCTGCTGGGTTAATGGAATATTTTGCTGATGGGGGAGGTGGGTTGCCTGCTGGGTTAATGGAATATTTTGCTGATGGTGGGGGAGGGTGGGTTGCCTGCTGGGTTAATGGAATTTTTTGCTGATGGGGAGGGTGGGTTGCCTGCTGGGTTAATGGAATATTTTGCTGATGGGGAGGTGGGTTGCCTGCTGGGTTAAGGGAATATTTTGCTGATGGGGGAGGGTGGGTTGCCTGCTGGTTAATGGAATATTTTGCTGATGGGGGAGGGTGGGTTGCCTGCTGGGTTAATGGAATATTTTGCTGATGGGGGAGGGTGGGTTGCCTGCTGGGTTAATGGAATATTTTGCTGATGGGGGAGGGTGGGTTGCCTGCTGGGTTAATGGAATATTTTGCTGATGGGGGGGGAGGGTGGGTTGCCTGCTGGGTTAATGGAATATTTTGCTGATGGGGAGGGTGGGTTGCCTGCTGGGTTAATGGAATATTTGCTGAGGGGGGAGGGTGGGTTGCCTGCTGGGTTAATGGAATATTTTGCTGATGGTGGGGGAGGGTGGGTTGCCTGCTGGTTAATGGAATATTTTGCTGATGATGGGGGAGGGTGGGTTGCCTGCTGGTTAATGGAATATTTTGCTGATGGGGGAGGGTGGGTTGCCTGCTGGGTTAAGGGAATATTTTGCTGATGGGGGAGGGTGGGTTGCCTGCTGGTTAATGGAATATTTTGCTGATGGGGAGGGTGGGTTGCCTGCTGGGTTAATGGAATATTTTGCTGAGGTGGGGGAGGGGGTTGCCTGCTGGGTTAATGGAATATTTTTGCTGATGGGGAGGGTGGTTGCCTGCTGGGTTAATGGAATATTTTGCTGATGGGGGAGGGTGGGTTGCCTGCTGGGTTAATGGAATATTTTGCTGATGGGGAGGGTGGTTGCCTGCTGGGTTAATGGAATATTTGCTAAATGGGGGAGGGTGGGTTGCCTGCTGGTTAATGGAATATTTTGCTGATGGGGGGGGAGGGTGGGTTGCCTGCTGGGTTAATGGAATATTTGCTGATGATGGGGGAGGGTGGGTTGCCTGCTGGGTTAATGGAATATTTTGCTGATGGGGGAGGTGGGTTGCCTGCTGGGTTAATGGAATATTTTGCTGATGTGGGGGAGGGTGGGTTGCCTGCTGGGTTAATGGAATATTTTGCTGATGGTGGGGAGGGTGGGTTGCCTGCTGGGTTAATGGAATATTTTGCTGTGGTTTCTTATCCGTGAAAGACTGAAAGACTTTTTTTTTTTTTTTTCAAATTCTTCCTGTCTCTACCCGGTCACCTTTATCCTGTGTTAGTTCCTCTCTACACTGACCACACCCTTGTACCAACACCACTGACCACGACCCTTGTACCAACATCCACTGACCAACCCTTGTACCAACATCGACTGACCACACCCTTGTCCAACACCACTGACCACACCCTGTACCAACACCACTAACCACACCCTTTGTACCAACACCACTGACCACACCCTGTACCACACCACTGACCACGACCCTTGTACCAACACCACTGACCACACCCTTGTACCAACACCACTGACCACACCCTTGTACCAACACCCACTGACCACACCCTTGTACCAACACCACTGACCACACCCTTGTACCAACACCACTGACCACACCCTTGTACCAACACCACTGACCACACCCTTGTACCAAACCACTAACCACACCCTTGTACCAACACCACTGACCACACCCTTGTACCAAAAACCACTGACCAAAACCCTTGTACCAACACCACTGACCAAAACCCTTGTACCAACACCACTGACCACACCCCTTGTACCAACACCACTGACCACACCCTTGTACCAACACCACTGACCACACCCTTGTACCAACACCACTGACCACACCCTTGTACCAACACCACTGACCACACCCTTGTACCAACACCACTGACCACACCCTGTACCAACACCACTAACCACACCCTTGTACCAACACATGACCACACCCTTGTACCAACACCACTGACCACACCTTGTACCAACACCACTGACCACACCCTTGTACCAACACCACTGACCACACCCTTGTACCAACACCACTGACCACACCCTTGTACCAACACCACTGACCACACCCTTGTACCAACACCACTGACCACACCCTTGTACCAACACCACTAAACCACACCCTTGTACCAACACCACTGACCACAACCCTTGTACCAACACCACTAACCACACCTTGTACCAACACCACTGACCAAAACCCTTGTACCAACAACCACTGACCACCACCCTTGTACCAACACCACTGACCACACCCTTGTACCAACACCACTGACCACACCCTTGTACCAACACCACTGACCACACCCTTGTACCAACACCACTGACCACACCCTTGTACCAACACCACTGACCACACCTTGTACCAACACCACTGACCACACCCTTGTCCCAACACAACTGACCACACCCTTGTACCAACACCACGACCACACCCTTGTACCAACACAACTGACCACACCCTTGTACCAACACCACTGACCACACCCTTGTACCAACACAACTGACCACACCCTTGTACCAACACCACAAACCCCACACCACTGACCACACCCTTGTACCACACCACTGACCACACCCTTGTACCAACACCACTGACCACACCCTTGTCCCAAAAACACCACTGACCACAACCCCCTTGTACCAACACCACTGACCACCCCCTTGTACCAACACCACTGACCACACCCTTGTACCAACACCACTGACCACACCCTTGTACCAACACCACTGACCACACCCTTGTACCAACACCACTGACCACACCCTTGAAACCAACACCACTGACCACACCCTTTACCAACACCACTAACCACACCCTTGTACCAACACCACTGACCACACCGCCTTGTACCAACACCACTGACCACAGACCCTTGTACCAACACCACTAACCACACCCTTGTACCAACACCACTGACCACACCCTTGTACCAACACCATGACCACACCCTTGTACCAACACCACTGACCACACCCTTGTACCAACACCACTGACCACACCTTGTACCAACACAACTGACCACACCCTTGTACCAACACCACTGACCACACCCTTGTACCAACACCACTGACCACACCCTTGTACCAACACCACTGACCACACCCTTGTACCAACACCACTGACCACACCCTTGTACCAACACAACTGACCACACCCTTGTACCAACACCACTGACCACACCCTTGTACCAACACCACTGACCACACACCTTGTACCAACACCACTGACCACACCCTTGTACCAACACCACTGACCACACCCTTGTACCAACACCACTGAACCACACCCCCTTGTACCAACACCACTGACCGACAACCCCTTGTACCAACACTAACCACACCCTTGTACCAACACCACTAACCACACCCTTGTACCAACACCACTGACCACACCCTTGTACCAACACCACTGACCACACCCTTGTACCAACACCACTAACCACACCCTTGTACCAACACCACTAACCACACCACTGACCACACCCTTGTACCAACACCACTGACCACACCCTTGTACCAACACCACTAACCACACCCTTGTACCAACACCACTAACCACACCCTTGTACCACTAACAACTCCCCTGTCCCACTAACCACTCCTCTACACTAACCAGTGTTGCACTTCTCCCACAGTTCCCAGTGCCACAATACTGAACGGACCAGAGATTCACGTTCACCGAGGCTCTGTCATCAACCTGACTTGTATCGTCGACCACACCACCGAACGACCGCTCTACATCGTATGGTACCACTATAACAAGGTACAGTCATGTTGCAGTAGGGTACAGTAAGGTACACTCAGGCTACAGTAGGGTACACTCAGGCTACAGTACAGTGATAGGAAGTGAGCCTGTGTAACATAAGACATGACTCATCATGTATTACGGGTCTCACACACACCCGGGAAGAGACATCACCACAACATACAAAATACTCAGCATCATTCATAGAACGGGTTACGTACATAAATATATATATAATATTATATATAATATATATATATATATATATATATAATATATATATATATATATACAGACGAGGCAGGTCTGTATGGTAAGTATACAAGAACATAGTATTATACCACACACACACACACACACACACACACACACACACACACACACACACACACACACAACACTTTTCCACCCCCCCCGCTAACCACCCACAAGCTCATCCGCAAAGGGGTGAAAAAGCAATCAGAAAAACAGTGATTCCTTACACGCAATTTCAAGAGTATTGTACTAGCCATGTTGATACCTCGCCCCACACCATC
>NC_069448.1:7335403-7402499 GCF_026875155.1 Cherax quadricarinatus | reverse complement strand
ATTCCCCCCCCACTTTCACCCCCATCCCAATTATTTTTCGAATTTTTTTTTCTCGATAATACAAAGACCCCAAATTCCTCAAATAAAAGATTTTCTCGATTTAAAATTTCCCCTTTCCCTCGGATAAAGTTCACTCGAAATCAAAGCTCCAATTCCTTGGATCAAGTTTTTCTCACTCCTCTCCTTGGATCGAGTTTTTTGGTTTTCCCCCTCTGGGTATAAGCATTCAAAATGGACCCCCATTTTGCATCCCATTTTTTTTTCTCTCGAAAATACAAAGACCCATTTCCCTTGGATCAAGTTTTTGGATTCCCCCCTATGGGGTTTCGAAATTCTTATGATCTCCTGGATCAAGTTTCTCGATAATACAAAGACTCCAATTCCTCGGATCAAGTTTTTCTCGAAATCAAAGTCTCCATCTCCTCGGATCAAGTTTTTGGATTCCCCCCCTCTGGGGGTAAGCATTCAAATGAACTCCTCCTATGGGGGGCATGGTGCTCTCTCTTACTACAGGTCTAAACAAGTGTGACGTCAGTATTCCTCTCATTAAGTTAAATGAAGTAAAAAGGGTGTTTACTCGGCGGTCAGTGACGTCACACACACATACAGACTGAATCTTGTCGACTTCCCCCTATGTCAGTGACGTCACATGATGACCTCACACATACAGGCTCAATCTTGTCGACTTCCCCCTATGTCATTGACGTCACGTGATGACCGCACACAGGCTGAATCTTGTCGACTCCCCCCCCCCTACACATTTCATATACAACATAGGGAAAACATTTTCACTCTTAACCCAGGAAAATCCAAATAATTTCACATTTTTTTCGTTAATACCCACAACAATCTACAATTTCTTTACAACACAAGTCTAGACATTTTTCTCGTTTTAACTATTTCATCTCAGGTCACTCCCCACGAAGTAACCTTCTCTCTCTCCTCCTCCCACCTCCCGAACCCTCACACTCCAACAACACCTCACATTTTCAATCATAACCCCCCAATTTTTTCGTTTTAACTATTTCATCAGAAGTCACCACAAACACTTATAACCCCTTTTCGATAAAAATTCACTAGTCACAATTTACATATTACGAAGTTAATACGCACACACACCTCACTTTTACACCTTCAAAACACTCTCATAAATCATTTGAATACTCACAAAAATACCTTTGAACATTTCCAAACAACACCGAAAACACTTCCAAGAAACATTTTTGAATACTCCAAATAAGATTGACAGCTCTAATTTATCTACACTTACACATTTCATTAAATTAAACTCAACCCCCCCAAACTCCTCCCCCAGTCTCCAGACTTCACAACATTATCACAAAAACTAACTCAAACACTTTACTTTGAACATCACCAAAAAACACCATCAATTGCCTTTAAATACTCAAAAACATCATTCGAAAACCCCCCAAAAACACCTCTGAATACTCTCTGAAAACCTTCATAAGTATCTTGCAATCATTTGAAAAACCTTCAAAAAAAACCTTTGAACATTTCCAAACAAAAAATGAAACCCCTTCCAAAAAAACCATTTGGGGTACTCCCAAATACCCCACTAAAAATACTACTAAAACCCCATAATACACTAAAAAAACACCACCAAAACACCAAAAATAAGATAAAACCCCCCCAAAACATCCCAAAATCCCCAAACAACCCAAAAAACACCACAACACCCAAAACCCCCCAACACCCACACCCCACAATTTTTTTTCTCGTTTTAACTAATTTCTTCAGAAAAAGGCAAAACAACTTTTTTTCTTTAATCTCTAGTTCGACAACAACCCCAAAAACCCAAAATTTCCAAACACCCACACCCCAAAATTTTTTCTCGTTTTAACAAATTTTCATCAGAAAAAGTCCTCAAAAAAACCCACTTATAACTTCTTTTTTCGGTATCTTAGTTGGGAAAACAACACCCACAACACCCCATCCCACAAAACCCAAAAAACCCACATCCCCCAAACACCCCACAACACACACAACCCACAATTTTTTTCGTTTTAACTAATTTCATCAGAAAAAGTAAAAACAACCCCCCACCCCCCACAACACCCACACCCCAAAATTTTTTTCTCTTTTTTAAAAAAATTTCTCAAAGTCACAAAAAACAACAACCCAAAAACTTATAATAAACCCCTTTTGAAAAACCCTCAAAAAAAACCTTTTGGGGTTACTCCCAAAATACCCCCACTGAATTTTACTAAAACCATTTAAATACATTTCAAATCACCAAAAAAAATCCCCATAAACAAAAGATCAACACCCACCCCCCACAACCCCCACAACCCAAAAACCCACATCCCACTTTCACCCCCCAACCCACACACCCAACCCACAATTTTTTTCTCTTTTTAAACAAAATTTCATCAGAAAAAGTCACAAAAAAAAAACCCACTTATATCTTCTTTTTTGGGTTTAACTCTATTCGATTTAATTACCCAAAACCCCTTTTAAATTTTCCCCAATTTATTCAAAAATTTTTTTCCCCTTTTTTTTATTTGAATTTTTAAATGTAATAACATTTCCTCTTTACTTTTCCAAAAAAATTTCAAATAAAATCCTTCCCCCCCAAAGGCCCTTTTTATCCACATAAATTGATATTATACTCGCATAAAACTAATCTCATTTCCCCCAACTATTGCGACATGTTTCAAACCCTCCATTTTTTTCCAATATATCAAAAATTTTTCAATTCTAAAATTTTTTTTTAAAAAATTTCACACTTTACCTTTATTTTCAGTAAAATCCCCCCATTTTTTTTTAAAAATTTCTAATAAACCCCTTCCCCTTTCCCCTCTCCATCTCACTCCCCTTTTCTTCACATCCACTCCCCCATTCCCAACACCCCTCTTCTGAACACACAAAAAAAATTCAAAATTTCACACCCAAACAAAGCATCTCATCCCCCCATCTAAAAATCCACAAAAATCACTGAAACCCAGTATTCCCCAAAACTTATGACCACCTAACACACACACACACACACACACACCACCACACACACTTTTAACCTAACCAAACCCGAACCTAACCTATCCTCCCCTAACCTACCCAAAACCAAAACTTATCCTAACCTAACCAAAAACCAAAATTATCCTAACCTAACCAAACCCAAACCCTAACCAAAACCAAAACTTACCCAAACCTAACCTAACATATCCTAAAAAAACCAAAACCAAACCTGCCCAACCTAACCTAACCTATCCAAACCCTTTAACCAAACCTACCCCAAACCTTAGCCGACCAAACCAAACCCTAATCCCTTTCCCCCAAAGTATTGCGTCTGTTTTTTGTACACCCCTTCCCCCCCCCCAAACGACGCAAGAAATGCGGGTTACACCCAAGGGTAGAAAATCACATAGTCATCTCTTTCCAGATAACTGTAACCTAACCTGCCCTTTAACCCCTAACCAAACCCTAACCTCCCCCAAACCAAACCAACCAAAACGAAAACCTTTAACCCAAACCCTCTAACCTAACCAACCTAACCAAACCCCTAACCTAACCTAACCTACCAAAAACCTAACCTAATTACCCAAACCCAAAATTAAACCAAACCCTTTAACCAAAACCCAAACCCAAACCCCTAACCAAACCTAACCTATCCAAACCTATCCAAACCTATCCTAACCTAACCTAACCTATCCTAACCTAACTTATCCTAACCAAACCAAACCCAAACCCTTTAACTTACCCTTTAACCTAACCAAACCCTTTAAACCTAATTTATCCAAAACCAAACCCAAACCTAACCTAACCTAACTTATCCAAAACCAAAACCTAACCAAATTTAACCAAAACCAAAACCCCTAACCTAACTTATCCTAACCAAACCTAATCAAAACCAACCCAAACCCAAAAACCCAAAATTTTCCCAAAATCAAACCCCAAACCCAAAACCTAACTTATCTAATCTAACCAAACCCTAACCAACTTATTCCAAACCCTAACCAAACCAAAACCAAACCCTTTAAAAAAACCAAAACCTAACTTATCCAAAACCTAACCAAAAACCCAAAACCTAACTCTTTCCTAATCTAACCTAACCTAACTTACCCAAACCAAAAACCTAACCAAACCCTTATCCAAACCTAAAAAAAAAACCAAAACCTAACTTATCCAAACCCTTTACCCAAACCCTTTAACTTACCCTACTCAAATCCACAAAAATTCACTGTAACCAAGATTTCACAAACTCTATGCCCAAACCTATCACACCCACAACACACACACACACACCCAAAACACACACACCACACACCACACACACCACACACACACACACACAAAACACAAACACACACACACACACACCCCAACACACACACCCAAAACAACACACACACACACCCCCCACACCACACACACACACACACCACACAAAAACACAAACACACACACACACACACCACACACACACCCCACCACAAAACCACACACACCTCCTTTTACTTTAAAACCCCTTTCAAAACACTCTCATCATCATTTGAGGCCACCTTTTCTCAAAATCTCTAAATCCAAAACCCTTTTATCTCACTACGGGAAAAAACCCAAAGATTACTTCAAAACACTCTATAAATCATTTGAGAAACTCACAAAAAACACCTTCGAACTTTTTCCAAAACCCAAACACTGAACCCATTTCCCAAAAATTTCCCTTTTAAATTTACTCCCAAATAAGATTTATAATCTCAAATTTATCTCCCACTTACATTTTTCTTTAACTAAAATTACAACACACCCACCTTTACTACTCCCTCGTCTCCAGACTTTACATCATTAGCAAAAAAAAAAAAAAAAACTTACTCACCCCCTTATGACATGAGCCCATTCCATATTTAAACACACGGGAACTAACTTTAAACCAACTCGGGAACCCCCATGATCTTCTTAAAAAAAATACTTTAAGAACATAAGAACTTAAGAACATAAAAAAAAGGAGGAATAAGCGGGGCCTTACTTCCCACATCATTTGAACCCCCTTAAAAAAAAAACACCATCAAACACCCCCGGGAATACTCCCAAAACATTTACTGATTACTCCAAAACCCCCACTGATTTACTCCCAAATTTCACCGTCAAAAACCAAAAACTAAGTTTAACCACCATCTAACATCCTTTCTATAGAAACCCCCCCAAATCAAAAAACCCAAAAACTCCCTCCCATTTGCAAAAAAAAAGCATGAAAAAAAAAAACCTAATACGAAAACATTTTAGTACATGATCCCCATCAACTGAAAAACATTTTCTTGTAACACACAAAATTAAAGGACACCCCCCCCCCCCCAATCACCCATGTTAACTTCCCTAAAAAAAATCACTAAATCACAGAAAACATCATTTTTATAAACATTTCCACAAAAAAAAAAATCATTTTTTGACAAATTTTAAGCGCACTCCCCTTTCAACCCCAACACACGTTTGCCCACACCCCCACGGGGACCGACTTTGCTCACCTCCAGGGGGACGTCACACTCCCATTGTGTTATTGGGGGGTTGGAAAACTCCCCCCAACCCCCCTTGTTTAAAACCTGTTGAAACCCTACATTATCTAAAACATTTATATCCAAGCGATTCAAAGTTTTTTATGACCCCCCACCAAGATAAAGGGAAAACACAATTTTTTTTTAATTATTCACAAAAAAAATCACGATCCCCAAAATTCCATATCATTTTTACCGTATCTATAAACCCACTCATCCCCAAGATCCCCAAAAAATCTAAAAATCATGATCTAAAAAAATACTATGATCACTGAAAACATTTTATTTTTTAAAAAATTCGCACAAAAATAAACATACCAAAATACCAAAAACACTTCCACCAACATCTATAACATAAATGACCCACTAAAACATATCACTATCAAAAAAAAAAATAATACACGACACCCAATTTTTATCTTTTTAAAACCCCAAAAAATTTTAAAGGGACATGGCCCATACCCCAAAAATTAAAAGGACTTTCACCTCCAACAAAGGGACTACAATCTTAATTAAAAATTTACAAAAAAAAACCTATTTTCCCCCATATTGCGAAAATAAATATTCTACCGCATTTATTTTGCATATCCACTTTTCCTCATCCACATCACCCCAAAAACTTTCCTTCCTTTTTTCATTCCGTTTTTTCCCTCTAGAGGGGTTTTAAAACCCCGAGGGGCTCATCAGGGACTAGGAGCCAGAGTGTAGTAGGTGGTGTTTGGGTGGGGGATATTTTCCTTGGCTCCCCCCCCCCCCCCCCCCCCCCCCCCCCCCCCCCCTCGTAAAGGGAAAACCGTGGGGGTTTAAAAAACAACTTAGGAGATATAGGGAAATTTGAAAAAGGGGAAGGATTTTTTTGGGATGTTTGTGGATGAGGAAATGTGATATGCAACATAAATGGGGGTTATGAATATTCATATCGCAATATTTCAAGTTAGGTTTTTTTTTTTATGTCTTAGTTAAGTTGTGTATGTCGTAGTTGGAGGGGAATGTTCTTAGTTTTGGGTTGTATATGTCTCATGTCTTAAATTTGTGTTTTGAAATGTATAAGTTGTGGGTGTTGTGTATTATTTTTTTTGTGATAGTGATATGTTGTAGTGCTCTTTATGTTATAGTGTTGGTGGAAGTGTTTTTGGTTTTTTTGTTTTATGTCTTTTTTTTGTGCGAATGTTTAAAAAAAAAGTTTTTTTCAGTGAGTTTAATATGTTTATTATGCCCCCCAAAACCACCCTGTGGGCGGTAGAAAAAGATTCCCAAAAAAAGGTACTTTAAGGGGTCCAGGGACGGGGCCCTTTCAAATTTTTGATGGCTGAGAAATTTTTACAGAGGTAATGTTTTCACAATTTAAAAAGGTTTAATAAACTCACAATTTACAAAGGTAAGAACTCCAGGTGGGTTTTAGTCACAATCATGAAAAGTTAAAAAGGAAATTTTACAGATTAAGAGGTCCCACAATGGGCCCAGGGCCCGGGGGCTGGTTGATCATAGTGTTTTGAGATGCTTGATCTTAGATTTTTGGTGTCTTGGTGTGATTTGTTGATAGATGGGGTTTTAAACATGATATGGAATTGGTGATCGTAAATTTTTTTTGTAAATTTAATTTTAAAAAAAATTGTGTGTTTTCTGTGATTTTGGTGGTGGGGTCTTTAAAATTGGTAATCGTTTTTGGGTTTTAAGTGTTCTTAGATAATTTAGGGTACAACGGGTTTGAAACAAGGTGGGTTGGGCCTGTGATTTTTCCCAACCATAAGTAACACAATGGGGTGGGGAACGTCATGGAGGTGAGCACGTCGGTCCTGGGGAGGTGTGAAACTGTGTTGGTGGTAGGGGAGGTGAGGCCCCTTGATATTGTAAATATGTTTTTTTTTTGTGTGTAAAATTTTTAAATAAAAATGATTTGTTTTCTGTGATATTAGTTTTTTTTGAGGAAGTAAAACAGGGGGTTGATTGTATTTGGTTTTTTTGGGCTTAGATTATGTGTGTTTTACAAGATATTTTTTCGTTGATGGTGATCATGTACAAAGTGTTTGCGTATTAGGTTTTTTGTTCAGTTTTTTTTTTAATCCCAAAATTTTTAAAATTTTCCTTGGGTTTTATAAAAAAATTTTGGGATTTTAAAAAAAAATTTAAAAAATTTATTTAAACTTATTCCCCTTTGTTTTGTACTAAATTTTAAAAAAAAAGAATTCAGTTTTAAAAATTTTGGAGCCCCCCCCATAATGTTTTGGAAAATTTTCCCCCCTGTTTGTTTGGTTGTTTTTTGAAGGTTTTTTCCCAAATAAATGTGCAGAGAAATTGGGCCCCCTTTTTCCCCGTTTTCCCCCCCCCCTCCCCCTTTTTTATGTTCCCCCCCTTCCCCGGCCCCCCTTTTATGTTCTTTTTGGTTTTTTTTGAAGAAATAAAGTGGTGTTTCAGGGGGGTTAAAATTTGGCCCGTGGGTTAGATAAATTGGTAACATATGTTTCCCCCAGGTCATAAGTGGTATGATTTTAAGTTTTTTTTTTTTTTTTTCCCCCCCTTAATGAGGGAAACCCCGCCCGGGGGGCCCCCCCCCCCCCTGAGGGAAATTTGTAGGGTTTGGTTGTTTTTTGTAATTTCAGTTAATGAAATTTTTGTAAGTTTTAGATAAATTAGAAAAGATAAATCTTTTTTGGGAGTTTTAAAAATTGATATTTTGGAAGTGCTTCAGTGTTTTTTGGAAATGTTCGAAGGTGTTTTTTTGTGAGTATCAAATGATTTATGGGAGTGTTCAAAAGTAATCTTGGGGTTGTTCTGTAGTGAGATGATAAAGGTTGTGGATGAGAGATATTGGGGGAAAAGGTGGCCCTTAAAAAATGTGTATGAGGTTTTTTGAAGGGTTCAAAGTAAAGTGAGGTGTGTTTTGTGTTGTGTGTGTGTGTGTGTGTGTTTGTGTGTTGTGGTGTGTTTTTGTGGGGTGTGTGTGTGTGTGTGTGTGTGTGTGTGTGTGTGTGTGTGGGGGTGTGTGTGTTTGTGTGTGTGTGTGTTTTGTGTGTGTGTGTTAGTGTGTGTGTGTGGGTGTGTGTTTGTTTGTGTGTGTGTTGTTTTGTGTGTGTGTGTGGTGTGTGTTTTGTGTGTGTGTGTTTTGTTTTGTGTGTGTGTGTGTTTTGGGGGTGTGTGTGTGTGTTTTGTTTAGTGTGTGTGGGGTGTGTGTGTATGTGTGTGTGTGTGTGTTTGTGTGTGGTGTTTGTTTTGTGTGTGTGTGTGTGTGATGGGTGGTCTTGATTTTTGTGAAATCTTGGTTACAGTGATTTTATTTGGATTTGAGTGGATAAATTTTGGGTTTGGTTAGGTTTGGTAAGTTGGGTTAGGTTATTTTGGGTTAGGAAAAATTGGGTTTTTAAGGTTGGTAAGGTTGGGGAAAAAGTTGGTTGGGGTTGGGTTTTAGTTGGGGATGGGGTTTTGGGTTTGGGTTAGGAAAAGTTAGGTTAGGTTATTTTAGGTTAGGTTAGGTTAGGATAAGTTAGGTTAGGTTAGGTTAGGATAAGTTAGGTTGGGTTTTTGATTAGGATAATTTGGGTTTAGGTTGGGGTTAGGTTAGGTTAGGTTAGGTTAGGTTAGGTTGGGTTTTTAGATTATTTTTGGGTTGGGGTTAGGAAATTTTTAGGTTAGGTTTTTTAGGTTAGGATAAGTTAGTTAGGTTGGGTTTTTGGGGTTAGGATAAGTTAGGTTGGGTTAGGAAAAGTTAGGTTGGGTTTGGGTTAGGATAAGTTAGGTTAGGATAAGTTAGGTTGGGTTTTGGTGGGTTAGGATTTTTTTGGGTTTTGGGTTCGGTTGGGTTTTTGTTAGGTTGGGAAATCGGTTGGGGTTAGGTTGGGTTTTTGGGTTAGGAAAAAGTTAGTTTGGGTTAGGTTAGGTTAGGTTGGGTTTTAGGTTGGGTTTGGGTTTTAGGTTAGGTTAGGTTAGGTTGGGTTTTAGGTTACGTTCGGTTGGGTTTAAAGTTCGGTTAGGTTGGTTAGGTTGGTTGGGTTGGGGTTTAGGTTGGGTTTTAGGTTAGGTTAGGTTGGGTTTTTGGTTTTAGGCCCCGGGGGTTTTGGGGGTTAAAACCATTGGTCTGGAAAGAGATGATTTTTGTGATTTTCTCCCTTGGGGGTGTGAACACCATTTCATGGCGTCTTTTCTGACATGAGTTGACGCAGGTGTTCGGTTTAAAGGGGATGACTATGTGAAAATTTTTACCCTTGGGGTGGAACCATTTCATGGGGGGTCGTTGGAGGGGGGAAGGGGTGTACAAAAAACATTTACGCAATTCTTTGGGGTAAGGCATTGGTTAGGTTAGGGTTTGGTTTGGATAAGTTAGATTAGGTTTTGGTTTTGGGTTGGATAAGTTAGGTTTGGTTAGGGTAAAATTAGGTTTTTGGTTGGTTAGGATAAGTTAGGTTAGGATAGGTTTTGGATAGGTTAGGTTAGGGTTTGGTTAGGTTAGGTTTTGGTGTGTGTGTGTGTGGTGTGTGTTTTGTGTGTGTGTGTGTTTTGTGTTTACTCACCCATTTTTTTTCTCACCTATTTTTTGGTTGCAGGGGGGGGCCCAGTCACAGCTCCTGGCCCCCCCCTCTTCGTGATTGTAAATAGGTCCTCTCTCTTCCCCGCCCCATGGGGCCTTTTATCATACCCCGCTTTAAAAATATGTATGGTTCCTTCTCCACCCATCACTTTCTAGGCTATTCCCCTTTTCCCGAATTTCTCTATGACTGAAAAAATTTTTTCCTAAAATCCCTTTGATTCATCTGGAGTCTTTAACTTCCCCCTTTTTGACCCCTTTTTGTTGTGGGCCCATCTCTGGAACATTCCCCTCTTTTTTCCACCTCGTCTATTCCCCGCAGTTTTTTTATGTCGTTATCATGGGCTCCCCTGACCCCCCCTGGCCTCCCGTTTTCGGGCAGGGCCCATTTCCCTCAAAACCCTTTTTAAAAGGCCAAACCCCGTGTCTGGGGGCTAGTCTTTTTGCAAAACCCTTTTCCCCTTTTCTAATTTCTTGGGCGTGCTTGACTAGGTGGGGTTTCCCAAAAATGGTTTCCCGCATACTCCGTATGGGCCTGACTTAAAATGGTTTTTAAGGTTTTTAAACCCAATTTCCCTTTTGAGGTACGGAACGCATCCCTAGGTTTGGCCCGGCGGCCCCTTTTGCTGCAGAGTTAAACGGGTTTTATGTGCGCCTCAGGAGATATGGCTCGGTTTTTATACTCCCCCCCGATTTTTTTCCCTTTGTTTAGGGTTTTCAGTCCCTTTTGGGCCCTTAAACATATTGTTTTCTGCGGTCTTCTTTGCCCTTCCCCAAACTTCATGATTTGCATTTGGCAGGGTTTTTAAAATTTTAAGGAAACCCGTTTTCTGGACCAGGGTTGTAGCCCGTCCAGATTCTTTGTAGTTTTGCCTGGGTCCTCGTCCGAATTTTGATTTTTTCATTAAATTCACATCGTCTGCAAACAAGGCACTTTTTGGTCTATCCCTTCCGTTTTTGTTTGTTCACCCTTAACCCAAAAACAGCACAGGTCCCAGGGACTGCCCCCGTGGAACCCCGCTTGTCACAGGCGCCCCCTTGGGCAAACCCCATCGCGTACCATGACTCGTTGTTTCCTCCCGTTTAGATATTTTTCTGATCCATTGCGTACCTTTCTGTTAGTGTGCCTGGTCCTCTAGCTTTTGCAGTAACCTCTTGTGAGGGGAAATGTGTCGAAAACCTTCTTGCAGTCCAAAAAATACGCAGTCGATCCACCCCTCTCTCTCTTGTCTTTCTTCTGTCCCTTGTCAAAAAAAACTCTAGTAGGTTTGTGGCACCCGGATTTTTCCCTTCCCCGAAAAACCCTGCTTTGGTTTTCAATTTTAAAATTGTTTCTTTTCAGGGGGCCCCCCCACTCTCCCCTGTTTATCTTTTTCCATGACCCTTTCATTTCTATACACGTTTTGAGATACAGGTCTGTAGGGTTTTGTGCCTATGTTTTGTCTCCCTTTTTAAAAAATTTGGGGCTACATTTGCCCTTTTCCCAAACCTTCCCCCAGTTGCCCAGTTTTTAAATGATGTGTTGAAGATTTTTTTGTTTTAAAGGCTCACACAATATCTCTGCTCCCTCTTTAAGGACCCTGGGGAGTGTTGTCTGGGCCCACCGCCTTTGAGTGTCAAGTTTGCATAGCAGCCCTTTTTCCCTCCCCCTTGGTTATATGTACCTTTATCCAGCCCCTTGCTGGTGTGCCCCCCTGTTTGTTTCTTGGGGGTCCTACTGGGGTTTTCCCCTTAAAAACCTCTTTAATTTGTGTTGAAATTTCCTGGGCATACCTCTCGGTCGTTTCTTGTTTAATTCCCCATCACCCTTCCTCAGTTTGATTACCTTTTCCTTGACTGTTGTTTTCCCCCCTGATTTTGGTGGAAAAAACAGCTTCGGGTCGTCTTTACTTTTGTGCTTTCAATTTTTTATTTGTCTCTGAGCCTCCCTTCTTTTCGTGCATATTCGTTTCTGGCTTTTTCGGCTGATTTCTTTATTTCCTGAGTTCTTGTCTTCTGTACCTTTTCCCCTTCTCTAGTACACCCAGTTTTTGCCCCCTACACCTTTGGGGTGAACCAAAGGGCTTTGTTTGTTCTTCCCAATTTTTTCTGTTTCCCCTTGGGGGAAAAACCCCCCCTCTGCCTCCTTGCATTTTGTTGCCCAAATAGTTTAAACATTTCTTGGACTGGTTTTTCCGGTTTAGTTTCCCCCTCCCCCTGAAGGGCTTGAAGGAAGTTCCTCTGCCGGGGTAGTTCCCCCCTTTTTTAGTTTGGTTTTTTTCCCAGCCTATTCCTGTGTGTTTTGTGTGGGGTGTGTGTGTGTTTAGGGGGGTCATAGAGTTTTGTGAATTCTTGGTTTTCAGTGATTTTAGTGGATTTTTAGATGGGTGATGAGATGCATTTTTGGGGTGTGGAAAAAGTGATTTTTGTGTGTGTTTTAGAAGGGGGTGTGTTGGGAGATGGGGTTTAGTGGATGTGAAGAAAATGGGGGTGAGGGTGGAGAGGGGTATGGGGGGGGGGTTTGGGATTAGAAAATTTAAAGAAATATGGGGGGATTTTATGAAAAAAAAAAGGTTTAAAGTGGGGAAAATTTTTAAAAAAAAATTATGGGAAAAGAAAAGTTATGATATAAAGGGAAAAAAATGGAGGGGGTTGAAACATGTCGCAATAGTTTTGGGTTTGTGAGATTTGTTGATGCGAGTATAATATCAAAATTTTTGTGGGGTACAAGGACCCGGGTTTTGGAGAGGTTTTTTTTAGAATTTTTTTAATGTAAAAAAGGAAATGTGTATTTCATTTTAAAATTCAGTAAAAAAAAAAAGGGGAAAAAAAATTTTGAATAAATTTTGGGAATTGATTTAGGGTTGTGGGGGAATGTAGTCGAATAGAGATACCAAAAAGATGATATAGTGGGTTGTTTTTGTGACTTTTTTCCCGATGAATTTAAATTTGTTTTAAAAAAGGGGAAAAAAATTGTGGGTTTTTTTTGGGGATGTGGGTTGTGGGGGATGTGGGTGTGGGGGGTTTTGGGTTGTGGGGTGTTGTGGGATGTGGGTGTTTATCTTGTTTATGGTGTTTTTGGGGGTGTTTTGGGGTGTATTTCCCGTGGTGTTTTGTAGTTTCAGTTTGGGGTTTTTTTGGGAGGGGTTCCCCAAAAAGGGGTTTTTAGGTTATTCAAAGGTGTGATTTTTAAGTTGTGGGTTGTTGTTGTGGGCTTTTTGATGAAATTTTGTTTTTAAAACGAGAAAAAATTGTGGGGTGTGGGGTTGTGGGGTGTGGGTTTTGTTGTGACTTTTTTGATGAAATTAGTTAAAACGAGAAAAAAAAATTTTTGGGTTTTTTGTGTGTTGTGGGGTGTGGGTGATGTGGGTTGGGGTTTTTGTGGGATGTGGGTTTGTGGGTGTTTTTTTGTCGAAATAGAGATACCGAAAAAAAATGTTATAAGTGGGTTTTTGATGTGGGGCTTTTTCTGGAAAGAAATTAGTTTTTAAAAAGAGGAAAAAAAAATTTTGGGTGTGGGTGTTGTGGGTTTTGGGGGGTTGTGGGGGCGTTGTTGTCGAAAATACAGATACCGAAAAAAAATGTTGTTGTGCCTTTTTCTTGAAAATTTGTTTAAAAAGAGGGAAAAAATTGTGGGGTGGGGTGTTGTGGGTTGTGGGTTTTTTTTGGGTGTTGTGGGTTGTGGGTGATGGGGGGATGTGGGTGTTGATCTTGTTTATGGTGATTTTTTGGGGGTGTTTTGAGTGTATTCAGTGGGGGTTTTTAGTTGTATTCAGGGTGTATTTGGGGGTGTATCAAAAAGGGTTTTTGGGGAAATGTTTCAGTGTTTTTGGGAAAAGTTCAAAGGTGTTTTTGAAGGGGTTCAAATGATGTGCCAAAAATACTTATGAAGGTGTTTTCCGAGAGTATTTTAGGGGGTGATTTTGGGGGTGTTCGAATGTGTTTTTGGAGTATTTAAAGGCAGTTGTGGGGTTTTTTTTTGGGGATGTTCAAATTAAAAAGTTTTTTGGGTTTGTTTTTGTATAATGTTGGAAATCTGGAGACTGAGGGGGAGTTTGGGGGGGTTTGAGTTGTAATTTAATGGGAAAAGTGTAAGTGTGATAAATTGAAACTGTCAAATCTTATTTGGGGGTATTCAAAAATGTTGTCTTTGGGGAAATGTTTTTTGGTTTGTTTGGAAAAAAGTTCAAAGGTATTTTTGGAGTATTCCAAAAGATTTATTTGGGTGTTTTGAAGGTGTTTTAAAGTGAGGTGGTGTTTCGTTTAACTTCGTAATATGTAAAAATTTTGGGCTAGTTTAATTTATCGAAAGTGGTTTTTAAGTGTTGTGGTGACTTTTTTGGAAATAGGTTTTAAAAAGAGAAAATTGGGGGTTATGAAATGAAAAAAATTTTGAGGGTGTTGGGTTGGGGGGTGGGGGGTTTTTTTTTTTTTTTGGGGGGGGGTGGGGGGGGGAAGAGAGGAAAGGTTTTCTTTTATGGGGAGTGACCTGAGATGGAAAAAAGTTAAAAGGGGAAAAATTGGTTTTAGACTTGTGTTGAAAGAAAATTTTGGATTGTTTTTGGGTATTAACGAGGGAAAAATTTTGAAATTATTTGGATTATCCTGGGGTTTTAAGAGTGAAAATGTTTTCCTATGTTGTATATGAAAAAATGAGGGGGGGGGGGCGACAGATTCAGGGCCCGTGTGCGGTCATACGTGAGTCACTGACATAGGGGGAAATCGAAAGATTGAGCCTGTATTGTGAGGTCAATTTTGTGACGTCACTGACCAAGGGGGGAAATCGGGCAAGATTCAGTCTGTATGTGTGTGTGACTTTACCCGACCGCCCCAGGGAAAACCCTTTTTCTTTATTTAACTTAAAGAGAGGAATTTGGGCGTCAACAATTGTTTTGACCCGTAGTAAAAGAGAGCCCCCATGCCCCCATAGGAGGAGTTCATTTTAATGCTTACCCCCAAAAGGGGGGGAAATCCCAAAAAATTGATTTCCCAGGGGGATGGAGACTTTGAATTTTTGAGGGAAAAAATTGATCCGAGGAATTGGAGTCTTTGTATTATCGAGAAAAAATTGACAAGGAGATCAATTTAAAAATTTCGAAAAACCCCCCTTTTTGGGGGGGAAAACCCAAAAAATTGATCCCAAAGGGGAAATTTGGGGTCTTTGTATTATCGAGAGAAAAAAAAAAAGGGATGCAAAATGGGAGTCCCTTTTTAATGCTTTTTTCCCCGAGGGGGGAAACCAAAAAACTCGATCCCAAAGGGGATTTGGGGGAGGGAAAAAATTGATCCAAGGAAATTGGAAATTTTGGGTTTTTGAGTTAACTTGATCCGGGGATGGGACTTTTATAAACGAGAAAATTTTTGATTCGAGGAATTTTGGGTCTTTGTATTTTTCGAGAAAAAAAAAAACGAAAATAATTGGGATGGGGGGTTGGGAAAATGGGAGGGGGGAAAAATCAAAAAAAATTTTAAACCCAGGAGGGGCACAAGAAAATTCAAAAAAAAAATTTTAAAAAATCGGAAAAAAAAATTGGGGCGCGGGGGGGGGTCCGGACGGGCGCTGCAGAAGGGCAAGAAAAAAAGGGCGGGGGGGGAGCGCGAGGGGCGGAGGGGCGCGAGGGGCGCGGGGGGGGGCGCGGGGGGGCGCGGGGGGGGGCGGGGGGGCGCGGGGGGGGGGGTGGGGGGGGGCCCCCGGGGGGGGGGGCGGGGGGGGCGGGGCGGGGGGGGCGGGTGGGGGTTGGGGCGGGGGGTCGTGGGCGGGGGGGCGTGGGGCGGGGGGGCGTGGGCGGGGGCCGGGGGGGCGGGGGTCGTGGGGCGGGGGTTCCCGGGGGGGGGGGTCGTGGGGGGGGTTTGTGGGGGGGGGTTAAAATATTAGGGGCTAGGTGTGAAAAAGGTCTTAGCACATAGGTGTGAAAAGGGGGGCCCCCTCTGTAGAAGGGATTGGGCCCGAGAGGGGGGACCGCTCTGGGAGAAAAAGACCCCTGAGCGGATGGACCGTCTGTAGAAGGGGCCGCCCCTGTAGAAATCTCCTACTCCTGTCATTTATGTCTTTTTGAAGTTTTTGGTGTCAGGTAAAAATTAGATAGTTGTGTGTTTAAAATAAGAGGGTAAAATAAGATTTCGTTCGGATTTTTAAACCCCCGGGGGGTTAGCCCCCCAGGTAACCCAAAAAAAAGTTCAGTTTGGGCATCGAGGACTGTCTAACTTATTTCCATTGGGGGCCTTTAAATTTTTCCCCCCGGATGCGACCCACCCAGGGCGCTAAAAACCCAGGGACCTATTTGCGCTAGGTGAAAAAGGACAACAGGTGTTAAAAAAAGTGTCGAAAAGTTTTCCCCCCGCCCGGGGAAACGAACCCGGGCCCTCCGGGGTGTGAAGCGGGAGCTTTAAGCCCCCGGCCACCAAACTCTTTTATTTAAAAAAAAATTTATTTAGGTCTTCGACTCTCAGTTGTTAGCGGCTCGCTAAAAAATGAGTCGTAAAGGGGGCCCTTTAGTAGCTAAATCATTTCCTTGCTGTCATCTGTTTTAGGCCCATCCCCCTTTTAAATAGGGGCCCAATACTGGATGTTTTTCTCGACTTTGATTTGGTATATGAAAAATTCTTTGGGTTTCTTTCATTTTTTTTTATGGCCCTTTTAAATTCTTCCCGCTCCCTTTTTGTCCTGTAAGGTTCCTTTAGCTTTTGTTCGATGTTTTTTTTAAACTCTGACCGTGTTTCCCCGCTTTCATACTGAAGAATTTTTGAACCCCCTTTTAAATGCTCTGTTTTTCTTTGCCTTCACTGGATAGGGAGTGCCCTTTTTCTTTCTAGTTTACATCTTCTCCTCCTTTTTTCCCTTTAAAAGGGAAAAAGCCTTGAGCATACCCTTTTGTGCCACATAGTTTAAATTTTTTTTTAAACATAGGTTGGGGTCTGTGTTGCTTTTGGCTACTTCCAGTTTTAATGTTTAGGACTTGGTTACTTGGTCCCACCTTATGTTTTTGTTATTAAAGTTGAATTTGGTAAAAGGGTCCCTCATGGCTGATCACAATTTTTTTCGGTCTGGGGCCCCCCCGGGATAAAATGTCTGAACCTCTATTATGTTGTAATTGAGTTTTGTTGTTTTTGAAAATGGGACATTTCATTTCAGATTATCAAATTTTTTTAGTGAAGATGAGGGGCCCGTGGGAAAACTTTCCCAAACTTGTAGGCCCCTAATTTTTTGCTGCTAAACTTATTTGCTATATTCCTCCATTTAGGTGCCTTTTGTTGAAAAACCCCCCCCGGAGCAAAATGTTGGGGGGAAGGGGGGGTGGAAGATTTTCTAGGGCATTGTTGGGGGCGGGTTTCGTCCCGGGGGCTTGTATACAAACCCCAATGATAGGTTTTGGTTCTCGATTTTTTACTGCAAAACTTTAACTACATCATTTTGAGGGATTTAGTAGTTCCGAGCATATAAGTGGGTGTGATAAACAGGCCCCCAATTTTCCCCTTTTTTCCGGTTCCCCTCTGGGGCTTGTATAGGTTGTAATCCGGAATCCATTTTTTCATTGCCCCAAGTGATCCCCTTGGGGTTCATGAAAAACCCCGAACATTGCCCTTTTTACTTTTGAAGAGTCCAGGATGAAAAGGGATTTTTTGTTTGTTTCTGCCCTTTGACCCTGTATACTTCCCAAAAATTTTTTTTGATGAATGGGTTTAGAGAACAAAAAGTTGATAAATTAGACACATTTTGCAACTCTTGGGTATCTTTATTGAGGGAAAAGTTTTTGCACCCCAGTGGCTTTTATCAGTCCATTCGTGAGGAAAAAAACTTGAAGAAAAAGGAGAAAGAGGTAATTTAGTCCCTCAAAATTTAGTCGATTTTGTTCAGTCATCAATCTTTTAGTAAAAATCGGCATGGGCGGAGAAGCAGCTTTTAAAAACCCTATGGGAGGAGAGGGTGCAGCAGTCATAGGGGGTGTAAAATTGTTCAATGTGGGAAATAGGGGCGTGCCCAAGAAATTTGGCAAGCGAAAAAAATTTCCCGTTCTTCAAATTTCTCTACGAAAGGCTGATGAAGCCACTGTGTGGGGGAAAAGTTTCCAAAAAAAAGTACCCCAAAAGTTGCAAATGGGGCTAAAATTTTTCAACTTGCCCAAAAATGAATGTCGTCGGATTGGGTGGTATGGGGGTGGGGGCTTTTTTTCCAGGCGCTTTAAAAATCTGTTTTTTTTGGGTTTTTTGGGGGCAATTTGACCCCTGATTTTCCCTTTCCAGAAGTAATCGGAATTGGTGTACGATTTCTGTTTTTCCCTGCCTGGTACAGAAAACACCTTGGAAAACTTTTCAAGTGAGAAGGGTTGGATCTGAGGGGAATGACCTCAGTGGTCCATTCTCATCTATACTTCCGGGCGTAAAAAAAAAAACCTCTTGGAGGGCTGTGGCTCCCCGGGTTTTCCCATGATTGGAGGTTCTGTTTTTCTTGCCCCCTTTAGGTGGTGTGCCTGGAAATGTAAATTATCATCTCTTTCCTAAAAATAAGGACCATTTCAGGGTGGAAAAGCTTACAGGAAGGGGGATTGCACCCGGACCCTTAGTTTTGTAATCTTTTGTAGCCCACAGGAGGGTAAGGGGTGCTTTAATAAAGATATTAAACTAACTAAATATGGGACGGCATTATCTGGGGTTTGCAAAATTTCACGCCCATCTGTTTTTCCCGATTTTCCCTGCCCGCAGATACCAAAAATTCTAGAATTTGCATAAACCCGATTTCTGTTTACCTTGGTGTTTTGTGACTGTATTCCCTATGGGGCGGGGTTTTCTATGTCATTACTATCTAGGCAGGAAAAAATTACAACATTGGATATAATGAATGTTGAAAGGGAGAGTAAAAAAAAAATGAAGTTAAATCAAGTTTTTAAAATTGTCACAAACTGTGTCCCGATACCTGATTCAATTTTTTGTCAAGGGTTGGGAAACCCCAGCAATCATAGTATGGGGGGGAAAAAGCACAACTTTTTAGTACCCACAGCTGGCCGGCTTCATAACCCTTTTTTTGTACAGCAAAAAAGGAATGTCAAAAATGGTTACAATTTTCCCCAGGTTTTTAGGTAAAATAGCAACAGTTAGCAACTTTATTCCGAAAGTTTCGCCTACACATAGGCTTCTTCAGTCGAAAACAGAAAAAAGGAGGAACAGTAGAGTGTGAAACATGTAATCAGTCCTCCCCTTGTAGTCGTAGAAATTTTAGGTTGTAGTCCCTCGGCCTGGAGAAGTTTAGTTCCATGTCAGGAAATATTGAAGATAGGCGACAGTGCGGAGACTTAAATACGTCGGAAGGAGAGTGCATCTTGGACAGAAAAAACCTTGGGACAGAAAACACCTTTGGACAAGCTTTTAAGTGAGAAAGGGGTTGGGTCTGAGAGGGACATGACCTCTCAGTGGTCACATTCTCACTACTACTACTACTACTCTGCACCTCTCCTTCCGACAGTATTTAAGTCTCCGCACTGTCGCCTGATCTTCAGATAGTTCCTGACTATGGAACTGAACTTCTCCAGGCCGAGGGACTGACAACCTCAAATTCTACGACTACAAGGGTGATGGACTGATTACATCGTCTTCACATCTCTACTGTTCCTGCCTATTTTCTGTATTCGACTGAAGAAGCCTACTGTGTAGGCGAAACGTTTCGGAATAAAGTTGTCTAACTGTTGCATATGTGTCTTACCTAACAATAAAGGAATGGAACAGACTGCCTGCACATGTCAAAGCCAGTCATAGCATGAACCAGTTCAAAAAGAGAACCAAAAGGTGCCTAATAAATGTAGCGACAGAAAGGGAGAATAATTTTTTATTTTTTTAGCTAACACACATGTAAATATAAATAATTAATTTTACCTTATTCCTAGTACATCTCCTTTATAGTATAATAATAAGATATTATCTCCTTTATAATAACAATAAGGTATTAAAAGGACCCCAATTGAAATAAGTCACTTTGTCTGGCTTTTTTTGGGTTATCCTAGGTTCTCTACACATATGCTGCTATATATGATAATCTATGTAACTGTATTTGTGTATACCTGAATAAACTTATCTGTACTCATCTATTCTAAGAAAATTTCCAAGACTGTAGGCATACTATCGAAGATACGGTACTATGTTCCACAGTCAGCCCTCCTGGCCCTATATCACTCTCTTATTTACCCCTATCTCACCTATGGAATTTGTGCATGGGGCTCAACAACAAGTAACCATCTCAGACCACTAATTACCCAACAAAAGGCTGCAGTTAGAATGATAACAAATTCTCACTACAGGCAGCACACTCCACCAATATTCAATACACTAAACCTACTCACCATACAAAACATCCATACTTATTACTGCACCTATTACATACATAGAACACTTAACTCTGATATTAACCCTCCCCTCAAACATCTCCTTGCCAACCTCAACAGAACACATGACCATAACACAAGGCACAGATCACTCTTTGATGTTCCTCGTGTCCATCTCACACTATGCAAAAACTCAATGCACATAAAAGGCCCTAAAATCTGGAATTCATTACCTGTAAATATAAAAGAAACACAACCTGTTTATAAATTCAAGTCTCTTCTCAAAGATTACTTACTCACCCAAAACCAAATAAATACTGAATAACTGAACATTATAAATTGTATATCTTAAATGTTTCTCACAATTATATCACATAAATGTTAAACCTAAAACCCAATCTAACTTTATTATTTTTTAAATACACTACCTAACAGAATCACTACCTAACTGAATGCAACCATATGACCTGTCTTTGTAATACTCACTTGTGCTTTATAGTTATCTGTTTACATTAATGTTTTATCTGATTTCATCATTGCTTAGTAGCAGCGCTGTATAGTCCTTGTGGCTTAGCGCTTCTTTTTGATTATAATAATAATAATAATAATCATTGCTTAGTTAATCTTAAGTTAATTTTAAGCCAGCCCGTAATGCTATGCATAGTATAAGTGGCTTTGGCATACTGCTCTTATCTGTATTTTTTTTGTACCTCTGTATGTGTGCACAAATTGGAAATAAATAAATAAATAAATAAATAAATAAATAAATTCTCAGGGCAATTAGTGGACGCACCTTTCATCAGCTCTTTCTAATTCTAAGAAAAGTCTGTTATTGTTGACTCAAGTGCGAGTGAAGGTGTGTGGCACTGTAAATAAGTTTATTCAGGCAAAAGTACACATTAAAAGAGTTACATAAATTATCATACATAGCTGCACATGTGTAGATTACCTAGGATAACCCAAGAAAGTCAGATAAAGTGACTTAATTCCATTGGGGTCGAGATGTAGGCAAGGGAGTCCACCTGACCTAATTAGAAAATAGAAATGAGACCAGATTTCTATTTCCGACAAAAACTATGTTTCCGTTATAATTTCCACCCATATTTTGGAAACATATTTTTACCGGATTTCCGGGAAGCTGGGCTCAATAAAACATGGAAGTTTTGAAGATCCTTAACAACCCAACAACAACAACAACAACAACAACAACAACAACAACATCAACAACAACAACAAGAGCAGTGACCTCCTGACTTCTCCTCTCATTATTACCTAATTTAAAAGTAAAGTGGTTTCTGTTGCTTATTTTTTTTTACGCCGAATATATGTACATTAACGTTTTTGTCAATTAATAAAGAAGATATCGTGCACATTGTGGCGGCAGTCAGGTTTGTGACGTTTAACAAAGATTAAGTGATGAATGTTTACCTAAAACATTCATCACATGATTGTCAGTCATGTTGAACTGTGAGACATTGACCTTTGACCTCCACCACCATCACATCCTTAATGATTTAGCTAAGCCAGTATTAAATAAAGAGAATGTTGAGTATAGTTTTGTTTTTATTTTCTAAAAGAAGTTTACGGAACATTGTCAAAGGAACTAGCAAACGACTTTGAATAATTATTGCATTAATGAGGGAGCACTAAACCCATACAGTTCCTCGGGGAATGGAAGGCATTCAGACTTGATTCAAGGAATTGGAGCATTGGTCCAGTTATTTAGATTAAGAGCCCCTCACCAACATTAAGGAACTTCAGTGGATTCCAGTAGTAGTAATATATTTTTTTTCACTTCGGGTACCATGTACAAGGTATACAGTCCTAGCTGACATCAATGACATACTACTATATAGAAAGCCCCTTGTTATGTAGAGCATTTCAGGCAAATTAGGTCAATTTTGTCCCAGGATGCGACCCACACCAGTCGACTGACACCCAGGTACCTATTTTACTGATGGAGTGAACATGAACAGCAGGTGTCTTAAGGAAATACATCATAATGTTTCCAGCCGTGCCAGGGATAACCCCCCAGACCTCGGTGTATGAGTGTACTGGCAATTGATGAAGGATCTCGGTGGAAATAAGTCAGTTTGTCTGACTTTATTGGGTTATCCTAGGTAATTTACACTATGATAATTGTACTTGTATACCTATGGCTAAATAAACAAGCTTGCTTACTTCGAGGAGAAATGAGCTTGAAGAAAGTAGAGTAGTACAGATATGAGCCAGCAGGTCCATTATCCAGCATAAAGAAATGTGTCAAGTTAAATATATTTATGGAGAAAGTAATAAGGTCAGTAGATTGCAAAATGTTGCTTCTGCTCAACTAAGTCTAGGCTATAAGTATCTCTGGCAGTACAAGTTGTATATAGATGTCAGTGACATAAAGTGTGTGGACAGAGACAGTGCCATGCATTGGAGCATTATATCTTAGTGTGTTCAAACATTCAATATTTCAGAGACACCTCCATGCAAGACTTACAGGATATGGCAAAACACCTCATTGTTAATGATAATAGATCTGAAATCTTGAGGTTGTATCCATATTTTGCAATGACTAAGTCATTGTGACCAGATGAACAAAACTGTCTTTACAGACACTGCAACCCAGCTATGACCAGTTTTATTTTTTGTGGTAATTAGATATAAATTTTTTGAGATTGTATTCCTTACTGTAAAGTGTACAACATCTATATAAAGAAACTGTAAAAATATTTTAGTGGTAATAAGATATAAATATTTTGATATTGTCTTCCTTAATATACTGTGTACAACTACAGTATATGAAGTAATTGTAAAATACAAAAATTACTAATATGTATTTCATTATAGCAATGTAACAGTGCTCAGTGGGGTCAGACAAAGACCCATTGTGACACCTCTAATCCTGTTTTTTGTTCTGTCGCTCATAGGATAAGCTGCTGGTGAACAATAAACTAGCCATTCAAGCAGCACAACTAATTAAGAGGGCTGTGAGGGAGTCTGCCCTCAAGGGTGGTTCCTTCATAACATGTCATGAAGGATACAATCCTTCATGACTGTCATGAAGGATTGTATCCTTCATGATGGTGCAAATGTTAGAATCCAAAATGATATATTTAGTGTACATTAGGTCACTGATAGATTACCATGCACCAATTTAATCCTACAACACAGTAGAACTATCGAAAGACTTGAAAAAACACAAAACGAAACCCCTGTGAATTATTTTTTGCTGTCACATAACCACCAACATACAGTACAGTACTTAATTAATATGAGAAGAGTGTTAGGCATACTTAGTGTTGCTGAAATTGATGTCATGATAGGATTGAAGCTGCTTTGTGGTGATCCAAATTCTGTTGTTGCTATAGAATTATTAAAACAATTCACGAGACATGTGAACCAAGACAGATTCAAATAACAGCCACACACAAATATGTTTGCACTACATGAACTATATTGTGCTTGAAAACAAAACGATTTCCCACCACTTTGACAGATAACTGCTTTTGATATCACCATACGTAGTTACCCTTCCAAAAAACTAATGATGCTCAATCCTCGTCTTCGATTCCTTATTAAACTCATTGCTCTGGAATAAATGCACAAGCTTCAGACAAAAAATAATACCACAGCCATCTATGCTGATAGTTCCCTTAACTCTGACAGTTTGAGGGTGGAAAGTGCAGTTATCATAAACCAGCCTGATGGTACTATAATACAGAGAAGTATTAGATTTAATAACTGGGCTTTCACCTTACAAAATCAACTGTTTGCAATATTTGTTACTTTCAGTGTTGTGGAAATTATAACTTTGGACAATTTAATTGTAATGACTCTCTTTCCTCATTACTTGCTCTACATAGCCTGAGACCTGAATGCAGCTTGTCTGTGGATATACAGTGGAATATTGACTTACGAGTGTCCCAATGTATGAGTTTTTTGAAATACGAGCCGTTGCTGGGTCAATTTTTTGCTTTGAATTATGAGTCAACATCCAAGTTATGAGCCAGCTCCCCCCGCTTCCCCCTCAACCCAAAATCAAACCAATGACTGTAAAAAATGCAAGCAAAGCATGAGAGAAATACTCCCACACCGAGGTAAACAGTGCACTGAGTTGTTGACGTTCTGAAGCTCTCATTATTATTATTATTATTATTATTATTATTATTATTATTATTATTATTATTATTATTATTATTATTATTATTATTATTATTATTATTATTATTATTATAACAATAATAATATAATGATTACATGTAAGGTTCAGTTCCCTAAATTAATAATAATAATAATTATAATAATGATGATGGCCGCTTCCGCCGCCATCATCACTTGTCATATTATGGCCTATTTTATTCATTCTAGAGTATATATCATGTTTCTCTGTTAATTATATTGTTTATTATGTCATATTAGATGAATTGTGATAGAGAAATAAGCCATAGAGTGATAATGTTATATTAAAATATTTTGTACTGTCGCTGGGACGGATTAATGGTATTTCAGTTAATTTAAATGGAGAAAATTGATTTGATATACGAGCAAATTAAGTTACAAGCTAGGTTACGGAACGGATTAAACTCATAAATCAAGGTTCCAGCGTACTCTACAAATTATTAAGATGGGATTACAGTTAAGCTTACATGGATTACCTCTCGCATAGGCCTCCTTAGCATAACAAAGTTGATAGCTATACAAGCATTAAACAAAGAGAATGCTGAATACAATTTTGGTTTCTCAAATAGAATTTAAAAAAAAAATGTCTGTAAAGAAATAGCCTTCAGTATATAAGCCACTTCTTCACAGATATGCTGTATTCTTTTCAAGATTGATGGACTGATTACATCGGTTCAAGGCTGAGGGACTGATTACCTTAAAACTCCTCATGTTTTTCACCATTTTCCTTTGTATGGACTGATGAAGCCACTGTGTGGCAAAACGTTTTCTCATTAATGATACCCAAGTGTTGCACACGTGTCTAATTTATCAATTTGTCAGTTCTCTGAACCATTCACCTACATTCAGGCCCATCTTCCACCTTATACATTTCGGTCATGTCTCCCGTCATTCTACACCTTATGAGAGAATGAAGGTTTAGGGCTTTCAGTCTTTCATATGAAAAATTTCTTGTACATTGTCCTAATTTTGTTATTCTCTGTATGTTCTAGGATGAATTTATATCCATTCCCTAGTATGGGAATGATAACTAAGCTGCATAATCTAAATGAGGCCATTCTAATGATGTATATAGCTGTAATATAATTTCTGAACTTTTGTTGCTTATACTTCATGATATGAAACCAAGTAATCTGTTAGCCTTATTATGCATGCTCAGGTACTGCTGTCCTGGCTTCAGACTGCTGCTTACCAGAACCAACAAGTCCTTTTCACATTCTGTATGTCAAGTTATTTATTATTTTGTTTATAAGTGCAGGGGTTATTTATATTGCAAAGCTTTATGATTTTTCATTTATCTATATTAAACAAATTTCACAGTACAATCTCTTAATAATCAAAAATCAACTACCTCAGTATATGTGATTTTACTAGTAAGAATAAGCCACCTTACGTTATGTATTTTTCTTAAATTACTATTTTTATTAAATTACTATTGCTTGCTTAAATAATTGTTTAATAAATACTATGTGTCCATTTTGCAACCCCATATTTTTAAATACTATTAATTGCTATCACTTATTAAAAATTTATTTAATACAATATTTACTATCAGTCCAATTTACTCTTGTACATTTTTGACATATTATTTTAATTACCATTACTTGCTAAAAACTTGTTTTAATACCACATTTACTGTCAGTCCATTCTACTTTATACAATTAATCACAAAATTCTCTTAGTGTAATTCCTAACTTTTAAATACATTGTACTGCCAGATAAGTTCTAATATTACTACCAGTGCAATACTGAATCTAAATAGTTGTTCATGAAAATTTAATACTTGTAATAGAAATTATTTCTTTTTTTTTCTTTTTTAATTTTTTAATTTTGTTCAATGCCATACTTACTGTCAGTCCATTTTACTTTTGTACAACTTACCATTACTTGCTTACTATTGTAAACTATCATTATAGAACTAATAACCAGTGCAATATTATATTTTCAAACTTGTGCCATAGTAAGAGTTATCATAATCCCTGTACTTTGTAATTATTATTTAATCTAGTATTATAAACTATTTTGTTTTCTCTCAATTTTCTTCTATATCTACCATTACCTGCAGACTTTTAATCTAATTATCACTTCTAGTACTAAGCAATTTTGTGTTCAGTAAACATCTATTCTAAATCTACAACTTTTGTCAAACTCTAAAACTATGACAGTTCAATATTAATTCATCAAATCCGTACCATATAAAGAGAAAACTGTATCTCTGTATTTTTTAAAAAACTATTTGTAACAATCCATTAGCTAGTAAGATAAACTGGTTAAGTATCATAATTATTAAGTTTAACATAACACTTTTTTCAAACATCTAGTTGTAGTCACTGTCATTCTTATAATTACAAACATTGATCCTGATATAAACCTTTTATTAAATGACTTACACGAATCAAACGGCAACTGTAATTATTATACAGCAGACCAAGCAAAGACAGTACTCAGAGCAAACAATAACATAACTATCTTTAATTATAATGTCAGATCCTTGAGGAAACATTACAATGACCTCGCAGCATCACTCAATTCCCTTCATTCCAGTATGTCAATCATCACACTCACAGAAACCTGGCTAAAGCCTGGTACTACAGATGTCTATGCCATTCCTGGTTACTACTCAAATCAGCTTGAATGTATCAATAATTCTTGCACAAGGGATAAACATGGAGAATATATTATAGCTAAATTTAAATCAAAAGACCTGCAAAAACCTCTCACAGTCATAAACATCTACTGAGTACCACAGTCAATCATTTACCATTTTAGTGAAAAATTAGGAAACTTGATAACTGATGCACATATGAACAAAGACCACTTGCTGCTAACAGAAGATTTCAACATAAACCTACAACATGACCAGGACCCACAAGTAACTGAATTCGCAAACACTATGAGCAACTGCTTGTTGCTACCAACAATATCAAAACCTACAAGAATCTCCAAGACTAGTATCTCTTTATTAGACCACATCTGGACTAACACCATATCCCCTTTAAAATCAGGCATAATCACAGACAACACCACAGACCACTGCCCTACCTTTCTCATAACCAATCTAGGTAAATTGCCCCAAGACACTACTACTGTTACCTTCAGACTACATAATGAGACAGCTGTTAATAACTTTATAACAGCTATGAATAATGTCAACTGGCATAATGAGCTTGAAACATATACAGATACGAATGAATGTATTGATAATTTTCTAAAAAAAAAAAAAAAAAAAAAAAAAAACTACCTCTATAACAAGGATTGCCCTAAAAAAAAACTAAACAGATCACAGCTAAGAGACTGAATAGTCCCTGCCTATCACACAACATACTTAAATTCATTAACACAAAGCACCAATATGAAAAACAGTACAGAATGGGTCAAATAACTAGAGACCAGTCTAAATGTTACTCATCAACCCTTACCAGCCTGATAAGAAGGTCAAAAAAATTATATTATGAAAACAGAGAACATAACATAAAAGGTGATATGAAAAAGACCTGGAATACCCTATCTGAAATTCTAGGAACTAAAAAGATATCCAAACCAAAACAATGAAATTAACAAAATCAGACGAACCCTTACTCCCACCAACTGAAACAGTAAACATAGGAAAGAATCTAGTGGGCAAAATCCCAAGCTCAAACACCTGTCCATCAGACTACCTCACAGGCACCTACCTGAATACACTATTCCTATCTCCAACCAACCCAACAGAAGTCTCGCTCATTGTCAACACCCTTAACAACAAGGCAGGAGACATGAACAACTTGCCAACTTTTATGTACAAAAAAGCTTCACAAGTACTGTCACCAATTATTGCAACGCTCTTGAACAAATCCATTGAATCCTCCACCTTCCCAGCAATTCTCAAAATAGCGAGGGTCACCCCGATCCACAACAGAGGTGATCAAGCTGACTTGAATAACTATAGACCAGTATCTAACTTACCACTGCTCTCTAAAATCTTTGAAAAATTAATCCATAAACAGACCTATTCCTACCTCGTCTCACACAATATACTAAACCCCTGTCAGTTTGGATTCAGGAATAATAAGAGCACAAATGATGCTATTATACACATGCTAGAACTAATATATACCTCTCTCAAGAAGAAAGAAGTCCTGCTGGGAATCTTCATTGATTTACGTAAAGCTTTTGATACAGTTGACCATGAATTGCTGCACATCAAATTAATGCACTGTGGTTTAAGAGGGCACTCCCTCAACTACCTAAAGTCATACCTTAGTAACAGAAGCCAATATGTGTACACAAATGGTGCAAACTCTTCCACTCACCCAATCACAGTAGGTGTTCCACAAGGAAGTGTCCTTGGACCACTCCTCTTTCTCATCTACATCATTGACCTACTGAATGCATCATGCTACTCAAACTATATTGTGTGTGCAATTAGTGTATATTTTAATTACATTATTGTTCAAGGCCCAAAACTATCTTTTGCTAGCTACTACCAACTACCTCATATTATTTTTTACTTTTTATAGTACAATAAATTGCTCAACTTATTATATATAACAAATCAGATCTTACTCCCAAATCAATATCATAGTTACTATCTGCCAATTTAACTTTGTTTACCATTATTTAATTTAGTCCCTATATTTTTTCTCCTTTATTTTAGCTTTATTATAGCTTTACGTAACAACCTTAGTTCATATATTCACAATTGTTCAAATAATCAAGGTGCTATTCTCAGGTGCTGAAGTGTAATAAGTTCACTATTTTGCCATTATATTCCCTAGCTCATTTATTTGATTACCACTTTATTTGTTCACAAAGTTTTTTTTTTTTTTTAGTCCCCTTTGTATTGTCTCCTTTATTTTAGCTTTAAAGAGCTACCTTAGCTCAAATTTTTTACATTTATTAAAATAACTCAGGTGCTATTTTATAGCTTTAGAATATTTACTTTGTCTTATACTTAATTCTAACTATAGATTCACTATAAATCTTATGATAACAAACATTGATCCTGATACCAACCTCTTACTGAATGACTTAAATGAATCAAACAGTTACTGTAATTACTACACAGCTGAACAATTAAAGGCACTTCTCAGAGCCAACAAAAACAACTGTTTTAAACTACAATATCAGATCTTTAAGTAAACATTACGATAACCTCATAGCATTACTAAATTCCCTGCATGCCAGTATATCCATCATTACTCTCACCGAAACCTGGCTAAAGCCTGATACTACAGATGTCTATACCATTCCTGGTTACACAGCCATACACAACTGTAGGCCAGATCAACAAGGGGGTGGCACAGCTAAATACTACTCAGACCAACTAGAATGTGTCACTAATACTTTCACAAGGGATGAACATGGGGAATATATAATAGCTAAATTCAAATCCAAATACCTACAAAAACCTCTTACAGTGATAAACATCTACAGAGTACTACAGTCAAACATTAGCCATTTTAGTGACAACCTGGGAAGTATGATAACTGATGCATGCATGAACAAAGATCACTTGCTACTCTCAGGTGACTTCAATATAAATCTCCTGCAAGACCAGGACCCACACGTTACTGAATTCACAAACACTATGAGTAACTGCATGTTGCTACCAACAGTAACAAAACCTACAAGAGTTACAGAGACTAGTGTTTCCCTACTAGACCACATCTGGACCAACACCATATCCCTTTAAAATCAGGCATAATCACAGATAATGCCACAGATCACTACTCTACCTTCCTCATCACAAACCATGGCAAATTACCCCAAGACACTAATAAGTCACTTTCAGACTTCACAATGAGGCAGCCATTAATAACTTCACAGCAGCAGTGACAAACATTGACTGGCACACTTAGCTAGAAATCTATACAGATATTGACGAATGTATTAATAATTTTCTAAAAAAAGACCCAATACCTTTATAACAAGCACTGCCCCAAAAAAACTAAACAGATGACAGCTATGAGACTGAACAGTCCCTGGCTAACACCCAGCATCCTCAAATCCATAAATACAAAGCACCTATATGAAAAACAGTACAGAATGGGTCACATAACCAGAGACCAAACAAAACGTTACTCGTCAATCCTAACCAGCCTGATAAGAAGGGCTAAAAAACTGTATTTATGAGAACAGATTATCCAACTTACGAGGTGATATAAAAAAGACCTGGAAAACTCTAGCAGAAATTCTAGGAACAAAAAAGATATCACGAAATAGCGAAATTGAATTAACAAAACCAGATGAACCCCAACTCCCACCAACTGAAACAGCAAACAGACTCACTAATTTCTTTTCCACTATAGGAAAAAAACCTTGCCAATAAAATCCCAAGCTCAGATACCCCACCCAATGACTACCTCACTGGCAACTACCCGAACACACTGTTCCTAGCTCTAACTAACCCTACTGAAGTCTCCCTTATTATCAACGCACTAAAAAACAAGACAGGAGATTTAAATACCTTACCACCCTTTATATACAAAAAAGCGTCACAAGTACTATCACCAGTCAATGCAACACTCTTTAACAAATCCATTGAATCCTCTACCTTTCCTACAGTTCTCAAAATAGCAAGGGTCACCCCGATCCATAAAGGAAGAGACCAAACAGACTTGAATAACTATAGGCCAATATCCAACTTACATCCTCTCTCTAAAATCTAAAAAAAATTAAGTCATAAGCGAATCTTATTCCTAACCTCATCTCCCAACAAACTAATCAACACCTGTCCAAGTTCAATTTGGGTTCAGGCCTATTAAAAATTACTAATGATGCTATTATACCACATGCTAGAATATATATATACTGCAATAGAGAAAAAAAGAAGTCCCATGGGGATCTTCATGGACTTACGCTAAAGCTTTTGATACAGTTGACCATGACTTGCTCCGTATAAAAATTGTCGACTAAGGTATCGAGGGCACTCCCCTCAACTACCTAAAAGTCTTACTCACCAACAGAAGCCAATATGTGTACCAAAAGGGGCAAACTCTTCCAACAGCCAATGACAGTTGGTTGTCCCCACAAGGGAAGTGTCTAGGCCCTCTTCTCTTCTCTATACATAATGATCTACCAAATGCATCGCACACACTACTCCTAACCACAATATTTGCAGATGACATACATACGGTCTTCTATCACCCGTGCCAGACCACGCTAGCCAATACTGTAAATTACGAATTACAGAAAATATATTATTGGTCTGAGTACTAACAAACTTACTCTAAACATTGACTAAACATACTTCATTTCAGTTGGCAACTGAGCTACAGACGTCCCTCTTAAGCATAATGATAAATGGTTCTCCTATCAGCAAAACTCAGAGGGAAAATTCTTAGGAATACACTCTTGATAATAGACTCAAATTTCAAACACATTTACAAAAAATTTCCAAAAATATTTCCAAGACAGTAGGCTTACTATCGAAGATACGGTACTATTGTTTCCACAGTCAGCCCTCCTCGGCCCTATATCACTCACTTATTACCTTAATCTCAACCTATGGAATTTGTGCTGGGCCTCAACAATAATAAACCATCTCAGACCATTAACCCTTTGACTGTTTCGGCCCCTCGCTGAAACTGTATTCATATGTCGCCAACTATTCGACAAAAAAAAAAAATTATTTTTTTTTTCTTATGAAAATGTTAGGAATAAAAAATATTTTTTTAGTAGTGTTTCAAGCCTAAAAAAAATTCTTTGCCATCAGTACATTACCGGAGATATAGAGCTAGCCAGCAAAGTTTGCAGAAAAGTGACGTGCGTACGGCAACAGCGGCGACGTCCGCCCAACCGGTGATTCTTTTTATTTACCTCTAATTTCAAAGGGTTCTGGCATTTTTCAATATTTTTACTGTTCCAGGAACTTATGTGGACTTGTGAGACCCATTGTAAGGTGCATTCTTCAAATATACACTCATTGTTTACAACACATAACAGAAAAAACTTTATCACTATAGTTTGTGTATACAATTTGTTTACACAAGCAAACAATACAAACGAATGTTTATTACTATTGTTCCATATATATATACATATGTACAGTCACTAAACATGTTCCTAGAACTGCTGCAGCTTGGGGAAAACTCTTTGAAACATGGGTATATGCAGAGGGGAAACTTCACACTCCTCACACAAAAAATGAGTGTCTCTGCGTGTTTGTGGGCATTTTGTGGTTTATGCATACTTTACATAAACCTCTTCTGAGCATTTTTTCTTGGCAGTAGTAGGAGGCAGTTGTATGGGGTAGTGATCACCAGGCCTCAAACGAGATGACGTCTGTGGGCGCTGGTCTATTGCGGGAGTTGCTCCTTGGTACTTTGGCAATTATTTGTCTGATTACTGACAGGAAAAAATTCACCATATTTTGGTGTTTTTTTGGTCTTAAAACTTGTATATGTTATAAGCATTTAGCATAGAGATATCAACAAGATGGAAAAAAAGTTTTATATACCATTATAACTCTTGCGTACACAGTCGCAAACCCAATCTGCATGTCACATTTGTCCACTAAGCGCATATTGAGGTTGTAGTCCATGACAGCTGTAGGCTTTAGAATGGGTTCATTGGTCTCTCTGTTGTCCCTGCCACTGGGTACCATTTCGTTTCTGTGAACTGATGTCAACAATGTGACATCACTTTGTCATGCCACCGAAATGCCATGATGTCATTGGCAGCAAAGGCTTGCACCTCACCTCTGCGGAGTGCCAGCGTTGGACCTTGGCATATGTTTACGTTACCACGCACTGTGCCACACACGTCTGTCAATTTTCACTCGCAAGAAATCACTGAGTAAGGGCTTGTGTACCAGTTATCAGTAAATAACATATGCCCTACCAAGATATTTTTCCATCATTGTTTCGAACCACATCACCAGAGATACCCAAAAAACTTCATGGTATCTCTAAAAGTATTACTGCCAGTGTACACAATTTATCCAAAACTAGACCACTTCGGGCAATCACACAGTACAAATAGCTTTATACCAAAGCGTTTCCTCTTGCTTGGTACATATTGCTTGAATGAGAGTCTTCCTTTAAATTTAAAATCAAGGACTCATCATAACAAGCTTCCTGAAGGGATAAAATACATGCAGCACTTTTGTTTCAGGTACTTAAACACATTTCTGATCTTATAAAAACCTGTCGCTTCTGTCAGGCCTGGTTTTGTCTGAAAAGTGTAACATACGTAACAGTATCAGGAAACGATTGACATCTATAATGTCACTAAAACCTGGAGTTGAAATCGGGCGTTCTGTTGCCCAGTATGTGGTGACAGTGTGCTTATACACATGTGCCATAAGCATTATTGTGGCAAAAAAAACAGGTACATCTCTGCCACAGTTGTCTCCTTCCACTTGTGTACCCGTGATTTTGGTGAAGAATTGTATTTGCCATGGTGTAATCACAGTATGTGTTTGTTTCCCTGACATGATGTTCCATCGGGGGTTTCATCAAAGAAAAAACTCAAAGCAGTCCAGTTCACTGGCATTGTTCCAAGTGGACAAGATGGTTTTATTCCACTTTGTGTTTCATCAAAGTCATGGGGACGGGGAAAACAAACTCGTCATCGTCCTGCCAATCCCAGTTGCGGTCTGCTGGTCGGGTCTGGATATTGTCCCGTGGTTGTGGTTGTGCAGGTTGTGGTGGTGCAGGTTTGTGGGATGTGGGGTAGGGTGGGGGCTGGTTGTTGTGCTGCGTCAGCAGCGTGGGTAGTAGCGTGGCCCGCTGATGGTGCCACATGGGCCGTGCCACCCCACTATCACCACCACTGCCTCCTCCCTCACTGTCACCATTCATACCCATCATTACAATATCTTCATCTTCACTATCAGGTCGTGGTGTAGGGCCACGGATGTGCTCCCAGAGTTTTCTCCTTCCCCTTGGAACAACATAGAAACACTACCAGACCGCATGCTACGTCGTACATACTGCCGCTTCACTGGGAAATTTTTCACTCTCACTGTCCACTAGAACTGCTTTCAATGACCTTGAAATCACTATCACTATCACTATCACTGCTATCAAACTGGGTGTTGTACACGACCAAATAGTTTCCTCTTTCGTCCTGGTTTCAGGCGAACGTGAACTGAACAAGCCGGCACAGCACCAGAGGTGGAAGGTTTTTGGGTCATCTGGGTTTTCATCACTAATTTACGTTATCCTGGCCTTTTTCCGGTAACACTCACTTCGAAACCCTGGGAAATTCACTGTCACTGACATTTTCATCGCTGTTAGAGCTATCACTTGGGAACAAAAGACCTCCAATCCGCTGAGGAGTGAGGAACTTCTTACCGAGAGGCATGGTGAAAATGGACTAACAACATGGCGTTCCCACAATGCACCGCTGGGTCCCAGATTTTTTTCACAGGGTACACACCGACCACTGAGACCCATTCTCTCTCGTGTAAGCCTACCAGGCCTTTGGCACTTGATTTGAAGCCGCAAGAATTTGTGCGTATAAATACGTCAGAAACATTGGCTCGTAAGACGTATTTATACGTCGGAAACAGTCAAAGGGTTAATTACCCAACAAAAGGCTGCAGCCAGAATCATAACAAATTCCCACTACAGGCAGCACACACCACCAATATTCAAAACTCTAAACCTACTCACCATTCAAAACATCCATACTTATTACTGCACCTACTACATTCATAGAACACTTAATTCTGATATAAACCCTCCCCTCAAACGTCTCCTTATCAACCTCAACAGAACACACGACCATAACACAAGGCACAGATCACTCTTTGATGTTCCTCGAGTCCATCTCACGCTATGCAAAAACTCAATGCACATAAAAGGCCCTAAAATCTGAAATTCATTACCTGTGAATATAAAAGAAACACTGTCTGTTTATAAATTCAAGTCTCTTCTCAAAAATTACTTACTCACCCACTGCTAAATAAATACTGTTAGGTAACTGTCTGACAGATTGATCATTAAAATGGTATAAAATACCGACAGGTATTTTATACCATTTTAATGATAAATAAATACTGAATAATTGTATCTCATAAATATGTAGTAGGTTGGTAGACAGCAACCAACCAGAGAAGTACTACCGTCCTGCCAGATGACTGTGAAACAGAAACCTGTAACTGTTTTGCATGATGGTAGGATTGCTGGTTTCTTTTTCTGTCTCATAAACACACTAGATAACAGGGATATCTTGCTACTCCTACTTACACTTTGGTCACACTTCACAGACACGCACATGCATGTATATATACATATATATACAGTGGACCCCCGCATAACGATGGCATCACATAGCGATTATTTCGCATACCGCTTACTTTAATTGCAAAAATTTTGCCTCACATACCGCTTAAAAACCCGCTTACCGATTTTCGTCCGAGACGCGTCCAATGTGCGGCCTGAGCCAAGCTCACATGTTCCGCCGGTGGCATTGTTTACCAGCCAGCGTCCGCGGTAACATCCAAGCATACAATCGGAATATTTTGTATTATTACAGTGGTTTTCGGTGCTTTTTTCTGGAAATAAGTGACCATGGGCCCCAAGAAAGTTCTAGTGCCAACCCTACAGCAATAAGGGTGGAATTACAATAGAGATGAAGAAAAAGATCATTGATAAGTATGAAGTGGAGTGCATGTCTCCGAGCTGGCCAGGTTGTATAAAAAAACCCCAATCAACCATCGCTACTATTGGTGGTACAGCTGCTGCTGCTGCTGCACTGTCAGCTGCGCTGCTGCTGTAGCACCCTTTTTGGTGTGGTTATTGAGAATACCAAGAAAACAATTAAACCCAGAGGATTTGCCACCCGGATAACCCAAAAAAGTCAGTGTCATCGAAGACTGTCTAACTTAATTTCCATGGGGGCCTTAATCTTGTCTCCAGGATGCAACCCACACAAGTCGACTAACACCCAGGTGAACAGGGAAAAATGCCCGGAACTAGTGCTCATATTGGTGAATTTAAAGCCAGCAAAGGTTGGTTGAGAGATTTAAGAATCGTAGTGGCATACACAGTGTGATAAGGCCTGTTCTGGAAGAAAAAAAGCCAAACAGGACCACAGTACTCAGGAGGGAAAAGGCACTCCCGGACACAGTGTTCATCAGTCATGCTGCATCTTCAAAAAAAGGGTAAGTGTCATTTATTCTTATTTAGTAGCTATACATGCAAAAATATATACTGTGCATGCTCTTTACTATTGTCATGTATCCTTCTTTTTGTGTGGGGGGAAAATGTAATTTTGTGAAAATTTTTTTTTTCATACTTTTGGGTGTCTTGAAACGATTAATTTTATTTCCTTTTTTATGGGGAAAATTCATTCACATAACGTTTTTTCGCTAACAATTACCCCCCTTGCCGGATTTAAAATGTAACCGGGGGTCCCTGTACTACATACATATATTATATTACATATATATCATACATACATACATACTAAACTAAGACCTGTGTCATTACGTTATAGTATGCAAAAAGGAGAAAATTATCAGGGGGAAGTGGGGGACACCTGGAAGGGGAACAGATAAAATGCCAACCACATGGATTCCCAGGGAAGGGCAAATCCTGTGTCAATACCTTCTGGAGTTTTATGAAAAAAATTAACAGAAGAAAGACAAGAGAAGAGGGGGGTTTTATTGCTCTTCTTGGACTGCAAGAAGGCCTTTGACACAGTTCCTCAAAAAGGATTAGTGCAGAAGCTAGACTCAGGCCATATAAAGGAAGGGGGCACTGAAAAATGGATCGAGAATCCCTGACAGGGGGGAAACAACAGTCATGGTACGTAATGATGTTCACAGTGGGCCCCTGGAGGGGGGGGGGCCCCACGGGGGTCGGTCCGGACCAGTGATTTTTGGTATTGTGAACGACATGACGAAGCGTTAGACTCAGAAGTGCCCCTGTTTGCAGATGATTTTAAGTTAATGAGGGGAATTAAATCTGATGAGGACCAGGCAACTTCAAAGAGACCTGGGCAGACGGCACCTGGGCCCCGCAAAAGGCTTTTTCGAAATTTATCCCCGCCAAAGCAAAGTCAGAAAATAGGGGGAAGGGGGACAGAAGACCCAGACAGATAAGGCTAGGGGGCCAAAAAACTGCAAAAACCCCACTCAAGGGGAAAGACTGGGGTGAGTAAAACACCGAGCATGTCTCCGGAAGCACACATCAATCAAAAACTGTTTCCGATATGGGGGCCTGGCAAACCTGAGAACAGCATTCCCATACCTTAGTAAGGAAATTCAAGACATGTACACCGTGTATGTAGGGCCCTACTGGGGTTGCAGCACCTTTTTGGGAACCCGCACTTGATAATGCACGTCAGAAACTAGAGAAAGTACAAAGGTTTGCAACAAGTTAGTTCCAGAGTTTAGGGGAATGTCCTATGTAGAAAGATTAAGGGAAATCGGCCTGACGACACTGGAGACATGAGGGTCAGGGGAGACATGATAACGACATATAAAATACTGCGTGAATAGACAAGGTGGACAAGGACAGGATGTTCCAGGGAGGGGACACAGAAACAAGGAGGCCACAATTGAAGTTGAAGACACAGAATGAGTAAGAGATAGTAGGAAGTATTTCTTGCAGTCATAGAGTTTGTAAGGCAGTGGAATACCTAGAAATGACGTAAGTGGAGGCAGGAACCATACACAGTTTAAGACTATGTTTGATAAAGCTCATGGCGCGGGGAGAGAGAGGGCCTAGTAGCAACCGGTGGGAAGAGGCGGGCAGGAGCTAGATCGACCACTGCAACCAAATTCTTGGAGTATAAATAGGTGATACATCTAGGTTTTTCTCCTTTTTCTAAATCGCTCTTTTTCTTCTTTATTTCTTCTATGTCCATGGGGAAGTGGAAGTTTGTGTGATGATGTGTGTGTGATGTGTATGAGTGTGTGTGCGTGTGTGTGTATGAGTTTGTGTAGTGTGGTGTGTGTATGTGGTGTGTGTGTGTGTGTGTGTGTGTGTGGTGTGGTTGTGTGTGTGTGTGTGTGTGTGTGTATGAATTTGTATGTGTGTGTGTGTGTGAGAGAGAGAGAGAGAGACTCAGCAATCAACAATTTGCACCAATAACTCACTACAGTTGTGACCGGGTGTGGGAGTGTGAATGGCTCATTACTCTAAATTTTTCATGATTGCAGCCATGTATAAACGAGTAACCATTCTTACAGTATTCATTACCTTTTTGTAACTTGTGAGTTCATTACTTTGTAACTTGTGAGTTCATTACCTTGTACCTAGTTCAGCATCCATCAAAACTTGGAGCCTGGTCCCCTGGACCCATTGTGTACCTCTGTAATCTGTAAATACCTTTGTAACTTGTCATGATTGTGACTAGACCTACCTGGAGTTCATTACCTTTGTAAATTGTGAGTTCATTACCTTTGTAAATTGTGAAGTCATTACCTCTGTAACTTGCTCAGCTATCAAAACTTTGAGGCCCAGTCCCTGGACCCATTATGTACCTCTGTAATCTTTTGACTACCGCCCACAGGATGGGTAAAGGGTGCATAATAAACATATTAAACTAACTAACTCCATAAGCCATGCGTGTCGTATGAGGCGACTAAAATGCCGGGAGCAATGGGCTAGTAACCCCTTCTCCTGTAGACATTTACTAAAAAAGAGAAGAAGAAAAACTTTATAAAACTGGGATGCTTGAATGTGCGTGGATGTAGTGCGGATGACAAGAAACAGATGATTGCTGATGTTATGAATGAAAAGAAGTTGGATGTCCTGGCCCTAAGCAAAACAAAGCTGAAGGGGATAGGGGAGTTTCGGTGGGGGGAAATAAATGGGATTATATCTGGAGTATCTGAGAGAGTTAGAGCAAAGGAAGGAGTAGCAGTAATGTTGAAGGATCAGTTATGGAAGGAGAAAAGAGAATATAAATGTGTAAATTCAAGAATTATGTGGATTAAAGTAAAGGTTGGATGCGAAAAGTGGGTCATAATAAGCGTGTATGCACCTGGAGAAGAGAGGAATGTAGAGGAGAGAGAGAGATTTTGGGAGATGTTAAGTGAATGTATAGGAGCCTTTGAACCAAGTGAGAGAGTAATTGTGGTAGGGGATCTGAATGCTAAAGTATGAGAAACTTTTAGAGAGGGTGTGGTAGGTAAGTTTGGGGTGCCAAGTGTAAATGATAATGGGAGCCCTTTGATTGAACTTTGTATAGAAAGGGGTTTAGTTATAGGTAATACATATTTTAAGAAAAAGAGGATAAATAAGTATACAAGATATGATGTACGGCAAAATGACAGTAGTTTGTTGGATTATGTATTGGTAGATAAAAGACTGTTGAGTAGACTTCAGGATGTACATGTTTATAGAGGGGCCACAGATATATCAGATCACTTTCTAGTTGTAGCTACACTGAGAGTAAAAGGTAGATGGGATACAAGGAGAATAGAAGCATCAGGGAAGAGAGAGGTGAAGGTTTATAAACTAAAAGAGGAGGCAGTTAGGGTAAGATATAAACAGCTTTTGGAGGATAGATGGGCTAATGAGAGCATAGGAAATGGGGTCAAAGAGGTATGGGGTAGGTTTAAAAATGTAGTGTTAGAGTGTTCAGCCGAAGTTTGTAGTTACAGGAAAGTGGGTGCGGGAGGGAAGAGGAGCGATTGGTGGAATGATGATGTAAAAAGAGTAGTAAGGGAAAAAAGTTAGCATATGAAGAAGTATTTACAAAGTAGAAGTGAATGCAAGGAGGGAAGAGTATATGGAGAAAAAGAGAGAGGTTAAGAGAGTGGTGAAGTAATGTAAAAAGAGAGCAAATGAGAGAGTGGGTGAGATGTTATCAACAAATTTTGTTGAAAATAAGAAAAGTTTTGGAGTGAGATTAACAAGTTAAGGAAGCCTAGAGAACAAATGGATTTGTCAGTTAAAAATAGGAGAGGAGAGTTATTAAATGGAGAGTTTAGAGGTATTGGGATGATGGAGGGAATATTTGAGGAATTGTTAAATGTTGATGAAGATAGGGAAGCTGTGATTTCGTGTATAGGGCAAGGAGGAATAATATCTTGTAGGAGTGAGGAAGAGCCAGTTGTGAGTGTGGGGGAAGTTCGTGAGGCAGTAGTGGTAAAATGAAAGGGGGTAAGGCAGCCGGGATTGATGGGATAAAGATAGAAATGTTAAAAGCAGGTGGGGATATAGTTTTGGAGTGGTTGGTGCAATTATTTAATAAATGTATGGAAGAGGGTAAGGTACCTAGGGATTGGCAGAGAGCATGCATAGTTCCTTTGTATGAAGGCAAAGGGGACAAAAGAGAGTGCAAAAATTATAGGGGGATAAGTCTGTTGAGTATACCTGGTAAAGTGTATGGTAGAGTTATTATTGAAAAGAATTAAGAGTAAGACGGAGAATAGGATAGCTGTTGCGAATAAGAAATTTTTTTAAAGAACTTCAGAATGTGGCCTGTTACCATTTATTTCTTATGCAACAAGATTTTTGGATCCGAGTTATTTAAAGGTATTTTAGAGTCTAGGGGAAATAATTTCAACTGGGAAACTCCATAGAATAATATTCAAATTTATTAAAGTATTTAAATACAATACTTTATCTTCTCTTTGTAGTTAATGTAACTTAATACTTTGTACAATAAATTTACCATATACATTTAGTTCAAAATCATGGAAATGTCACATTAATAAGGAAGTTTAATTATTCTTCCTGTATTTAAGACTTCAATAACATTTATGTCTTTGTCTTAGCCAGACTGTAAACTCAAAATACAAAAGGTACAGGATTTAACAAGACCCTTGAATCTGGCCATAAAGTATCTCTATGGATTACTGAACTGACCAAGAATATAAATATCAAAAGAATCTTTCAGAGCAATGAGGAACAAACTGAGTCAGCTCTAGAGTCCAATTCTCAAAACTATTCAAACTGTACACCGTAAGAGCCAATATACGATCAGTTGTCAGGGCTAGAGCAGGGAGCAGACTGACTACTTGCCAGTCTGTTGACACATCGTTAGGTTGGATCAGCTGACCCAAACGTCAGCCAGCCAGACATAAACAATTGAACAATGTTCCGAGACTTAAACTCTATATACACAAGAAATCCTACCTAACAATGATAATAAAATAATAGTGATAATAATAACAAAATAGTGATAATAACAAAATAGTGATAATAACAAAATAGTGATAATACCATGGTATTTTTCATATATTAACAGATAATAATATAACGCCGAAAGTCTCTATTTTAGCTATAAACGGGGACTTTCGCGCTATAATATTAAGTGATGAACATATTCTCTTACAATAGTTAAATAACACAGGATGACCAATTTTGAAAATATAACAATAGCAGATGAACAAGGAGGCTTTAGGAAAGGTAGGGGGTGTGTGGACCAGGTGTTTACAGTGAAACATATAAGTGAACAGTATTTAGATAAGGCTAAAGAGGTCTTTGTGGCATTTATGGATTTGTAAAAGGCGTATGACAGGGTGGATATGGGGCAATGTGGCAGATGTTGCAGGTGTATGGTGTAGGAGGTAGGTTACTGAAAGCAGTGAAGACTTTTTACGAGGATAGTGAGGCTCAAGTTAGAGTATGTAGGAAAGAGGGAAATTATTTCCCAGTAAAAGTAGGCCTTAGACAAGGATGTGTGATGTCACCGTGGTTGTTTAATATATTTATAGATGGGGTTGTAAGAGAAGTAAATGCGAGGGTCTTGGCAAGAGGCGTGGAGTTAAAAGATAAAGAATCACACATAAAGTGGGAGTTGTCACAGTTTCTCTTTGCTGATGACACTGTGCTCTTGGGAGATTCTGAAGAGAAGCTGCAGAGATTGGTGGATGAATTTGGTAGGGTGTGCAAAAGAAGAAAATTAAAAGTGAATACAGGAAAGAGTAAGGTTATGAGGATAGCAAAAAGATTAGGTGATGAAAGATTGGATATCAGATTGGAGGGAGAGAGTATGGAGGAGGTGAATGTATTCAGATATTTGGGAGTGGACGTGTCAGCGGATGGGTCTATGAAAGATGAGGTGAATCATAGAATTGATGAGGGGAATAAGTTAGGAATAACAGGGAAAAAATTAGAATCTTTCATTAGTGCTAAGATCCAGGAAAGACTTGAAAGAGAGAGAATTGAGAGAGAAGAGAGACAGAAAGGGAAAGAGAAGAGAATAAGGAGAGAGAAAGAATAGAGAGAGAGAATCAAGAAAGACAGAAAGAGAAAGAGAGGATAAAAAGGAGAGAGATCGAATTGAAAGAGAAAACCAAGATAGACAGTTAGAAAGGGAGAGAGAAGACAAAAAGGAGCGTGATGGACTTGATCATGAGGAGAGAGCTAGAGTACGTGAGGAACAAGCTAAAGTACGTGAGGAACAAGTTAAATTAAGAGAACTTGAGGAAAGAGCAAAGGATAGAGAAGTTGAGGAAAAAGCTAGAGAACAGGAGGAAAAAGCTAGAGAACTTGAGTTAATAGAGCGAGAAAAGGATCGCGAGCTCAAAAAAGCTCGCCTTGAATTAGAGAATAAAAAGTTAACTCTTGCACAACAATTAGAGGAAGGAGTAATTGAACATCATGCAGCTAGTGCACATATTCCAACACCTAATTTACCTCCCTTCACAGAGGGTGATGACATTACTTCATACATTATCAGGTTTGAAAATACCACTACCCTCTGTGAATGGCTGCTGAAAACCGGCTAGTTAGGAATGTTATTTCTGGTACGCCTGGAAATCTAGAACTTTGTTGCAGGATATCATATGTAATTATAACCTACTGAAGAAGGCAATCCTTAAAGCATATCAAAAAACCACTAATTCTTACAGGAAAGATTTCAGGTATGCCACCTTACAGCCTGGCCAGAACTTTCAGCGGTTACAAGTAACACTCTTTCGTTTGTTCGACTTTTGGATAGAGAGTTCAGGAATTGATCACAGTTATGAATCTCTTAGAGACTTCATGGTTGCTGACCAGTTCCTGACAGCTCTTCCCCACCAGATAAGAACATTCATCAGAGAACGTAACCTGATTAAAGCTGAGGAAGTTGCTGAGGCTGTTGACTTGTATGCTGAGGCTCACAATTCCTATAAAGACCAAAAGGGATCGAACCCTAAGGGCAAGGGTTCATCAGACCTTAAGAAATCAAAACCTCTAGTGGAAAGTAAAGTGACTTCTTTTATTCCTGTTTGTCATTTGTGTGGTGTTAAGGGACATAAACGTCCAGATTGTCCTTCTAAGAAGGTCCAAAAAGTTGGAAGATGTTTTAAAGACTGTAATGACCAAGCACCCTTCTGTTCAGGAACAGTTAATGGACTTAATGTATCTACCATTTTACGAGACACTGGATGCACATGTATAGTCATTTCTGATAAGCTGTTCCCTAATCTTAAAGAAACTCATTCCTCTACTATACTTTCAGACTACTTGGGCCGTACAGACACTTTTCCTACCATCCGTTGTTACATTAGGTCTAAGTGGTTCACAGGTTGGTCTGAAGCCGTACTAGCTCCCATCACTTCTTACTCCGTACTAATAGGTAATGTAAAAGGTGCCATTCTTCCTTCTGAGGTTGACCTTTCATCACCAAAGATGGACATAAGTGTTTCAGATCCTCTTCCTGTAGTCAGAGAAGCCCCTCGAAAGTTCAGATGAGACAATGTCTCGTGAGATTCATGTGGGATTAAAAACCAGTGATGCTACTCTCGAAAGCGAGGTAGTAGGATCACCGGTTCACTTGTTAGATGAAAGTGAAGATATCACCTCCGATACCATAAATGTCTTGACTAGGACTCAGACCAAAGCCCAGGCATCTCCTACTGTCCAGCCTTTGATTTTCCCTGACTTTAAGCCTTTAGATATATCGAAGGACTCCTTTGTCAATTTACAACGTAATTGCCCTTCTCTTCAGAATTGCCATAATGCCGCTAAACAAAATCAAGTTATCCAAAGGCAGTTTGGAGGGATATGTTGTGTATCTTTATACGTATATGCTTCTAAACTGTTGTATTCTGAGCACCTCTGCAAAAACAGTGATAATGTGTGAGTGTGGTGAAATTGTTGAATGATGAAAGTATTTTCTTTTTGGGGATTTTCTTTCTTTTTTGGGTCACCCTGCCTTGGTGGGAGACGGCTGACTTGTTGAAAAAAAAAAAAAAAAAATCTTGTACAAGTCAGTATTCAAACTAAATTCAGATGAGATAGACTATTCCATCTTAGTTGTTCCAAGTCATTGCAGAGAGACTGTTCTTAAAATGGCTCATGACCTGCCAGTGGCCGGACATTTCTCGCATCGTAAAACCTTAAATAAAATTAGGGAAATCTATTTTTGGCCAAAAATGTCCTCAGATGTCACTACCTATTGTAGATCGTGTAAAGTTTGCCAGCTGTCATCCTCCCGAGGTACCAGGCAAGTACCTATGGTCAAAATGCCTATCTTTACGGTACCGTTTGAAAGAGTAGCTATTGACATCGTTGGTCCGTTATCTCTACTTTCATCTGGGGGACATAGATATATACAGTGGACCCCCGCATAACGATCACCTCCCAATGCGACCAATTATGTAAGTGTAATTATGTAAGTGCGTTTGTACGTGTATGTTTGGGAATCTGAAATGGACCAATCTACTTCTCAATATTCCTTATGGGAACAAATTCGGTCAGTACTGGCACCTGAACATACTTCTGGAATGAAAAAATATCGTTAACCGGGGGTCCACTGTATTAACATTAGATGATTATGCTTCGAGTTTCCCTGAAGCCATTCCCTTAAAGACCATAACTACTACAGAGGTGGCTAAAGCCCTTTTTTCCATCTTCTCCAGAGTGGGCATCCCTAGAGAAATTTTGTCTGACCATGGGACACAATTCACATCTGACTTAATGCAACATCTATACCAACTTCTGGGAGTGAAGCCTCTCTTCACCACACCCTATCATCCCAGCTGTAATGGGAGGATTGAGCGCCAGCATTCGATTCTCAAGTCCATTTTAAGGAAACTTTGCTCCCTTAAACCTAAGGAGTGGCATCGTTACCTACCCTGTGCTTTGTTTGCCATGAGGGAAGTTCCCAGTGACTCTTTGGGGCTTTCACCTTTTGAACTTCTCTATGGTAGACAGGCCAGAGGTCCATTGTCCATCCTTCATGACTTGGATTGGATAGCTCTTGTCCTACCCAGGCATGCCCAAATCCTTCATCTTTCAAGCAAGACAGCATCTTGGCACCACTCCTTCTGCTATCTTCCTCTGCCTTTGTAGGACACTTTACTTGCATGGTTCCACTCCTAATTTTATCACTCTTCAATGGAGTTCCCTTGATGCCAGTGAGGGGCTCTTCATCCAAGAAATTGGATTTGTGCTCTCTTTCTTGGATCAATATTGAATAACTTCCATTTCCCCTAATGCTGTATGACCCCTACAAGTTCAGTGCTCCCTCATGATTATTATACAGAAATAGTCGTGCAGGAAGAGGGGGTTCATTGACTTCTGCTTCCCTCTTTCCCTGGGATTAGAGTTCATCATGCTTATGGAAATTCCCCTTGGTCCATTGTCCCCATGTCTCATCTAAAGCATCAGTCTCCTGTGCTGCCTCTTAACTCCCTTTCTTAGCTTTCAGAGTTTGCCATGGGGCTGCTCTCCAGTCTGTACCCTGATGCTGGGCCTGTCTGCACTTTTGATTTTCTTGGATTTGGGTCCTCTTTATTCACTCCACATCTCTTGATGGGACTCATCCTCTTCTCTCCATCAGGGATCTCCTCTCATCTCTGCCCACTACCTCTGGCTGCATCATATTTTTTGCTTAGTAGCTTTCATTCTACCACTGTTATCTCTATGCTTGTCAGACATGCCTTCATTGGCAACCTCATTTTCTCCAACTGTGGCCCTGGCTTCTCCGTGTAGTTCTACAGTTGTTCCAGCTCTCGGTATATATTCAACCTCTGCTCCTCTACACTGGAGGTTTATCAGTCTGTTCTGTGGCTGAAAAGTTTCTCCTGTGAGGAGGCAAGTTTTGTGGCAAAACATTATTACTAGGAGTGCTAGATGGTTCTCCATTTGGAGAGTCTTCTAGTAATTTCTTCTGTATTAACAATATTCTGGACTCAGATCTTGCCTTGGCAGTTGTCATCAAGTTCCTCTTCCAGAGGCCCACTCCAGCAACATCATGCAGGCTATTCAAGTCTACAGTGCTAAGAGCCAGTACATCTCCTGGGTATCTTTCTAGGATATCCTCTTCCCCCATGCTGTTAAAGTGATGTTTCTTTGGCATTATCACCTATTGCAGTCTTAACTCAAAGCAGTCCGTTCAGGTTGTCTTCGACTATATTAAGGCCCATTCAGTCTTCTATTCTGAGATGGCCCATTGATGGTAGCCCACACAGAAGACCCTTCTTCCTGGCTGTCACTGCAGGTGCCTAGGTTATCACTTTCCTTGCACTTCAATGATTCTGTGGATTTATGGCATTCATGAAGCAGGTTTTAGTGTCACTTACCCTACATGTGGACTTCTTGTCACTAACAGGCATGTGTATAACATGCAGTGCCATCTGATGAGAATCACAGTCCCAGACAGCTCTGTTTTTCATCTGGTGGGGACTAACTACTGCCTCTTAGCAGACCAATCAACAAACGTTTGTCAAATTGGTCTCTTCATCAATCCATCCTCCAATCTCATGGGTAATTCTTGCCTCTGAGTTGTTTGTTTAGATAATAATAGTGCAAAGGATGGTTGCTTCACATATTGTTACTGTGGCTTGGCTGTTGTAAAACTTCAGTTTGATATTGGCTTTCTTTGTACCAATCAAATTATGAAATGTAAACACACACTGTAACCTTTGCAAAGAAATAAACCTTTGTTTTGTTTTGTTTTAAGTGTCTCATTTGTAAGTGCGGATGTTTGTAATTTGGAGCATTTATGTGTTGGGACCTCCTGTGCTTGTATTATGTGGCATGTCCTTGTGCATGTGAATATTGTATGTTAATGCTGATCATTTCTCAGATACTATACTCTAGATATTTTATTCTCTTCTTTGTCTCAGGTTTACATTCAGCACTGGTGACAAAAATGATTAAGGACTACTGTATCTGCTATTTCTTATTCATAGGCTTGTGAATGTAAGTACAGTACTATATATCATAATCTTACTGAATTTAGGATTTACCCATATGTTATTCGATATTTTTTTGTTTTTACTTCTAAGGTGTATTATCTTTCAAAAAAATTAAGATTGTAAAATATACATAAGGCCCCGCTTTATGCGTTTACCTTACAGGATTCCGCTAATCAGCAATTTCAAATTATACCAAAACTTGCTGTACGAAAGTGGGATATGCGTGTGTATCTTGCCAGGATTATGGGAAGTCCACATCAATGATCATTCACCGTGGTAAAACAAGAAATCAGGACTGATGCTTCGAAGGAGTAAATTTGTATGAAACAGAGATCACAAACATCGAAGATCTGAGAAGTTGTTGTTTGGTGTGATCAACGAAAAACAGTTAGTGGGAGATAGTTTTTGGAGGCGATAATTTGTAAAGGCAGGCAGTTGCATGCGGATCTCGCAAAGGAAATGCCTAATGATGCTGCTGTTAGTGAATTTAAGGCCAGCAGAGGCTGGTTGACAAATTCAAGAAGCGAACTGCATACACATGTGATAAGGCATGGCGAGGCTTCAATTTCGACAAACGTGGTCCGAAGATTCATTATGAATTAAGGAATACGTAAGCGGGATTCCTCCCAACAAGTTTAGTTGTGATAACAAGCCGCTTTTGGAAGAAATGCTGAAAGACCTACAATCATGCAGGAGGAAAAAGGCACTGTCAGACACAAGCCTATGAAGGGTATGCTAAATCTATGTTCTGTGGTAATGCTATGGGGGATTTTAAGTGAAGCCTTTACTGTGTTCACTCTGAAAATCCCCGAGTGCTAAGGGAAAATGTTATCAAGAGTACATTGTGTATAATGTGGAAGGCTAACAATCAGGCTATTGGTCATGAGGGAAAATTTTCATTGAGTGGTTCATGAAGTGTTTGGCCCAAATGCAAAGAAATACTCATGGAAAAATCAGTTGCCCTCAAGTGCCCTGGTATGGGCAGTGCTCCTGCTTATCTCCAGATATGGAAGACCTTGTTGGAGGAGTTAGTTTCATCACAGTGAAGTTTTGCCCACTATACACTCTTCCCATCCAGCCCATGGACAGCAGGTCATGTTCACAAATTTCAAAAAACTCTACACCAAGGCCTGTTAGGCATGGAGGTCTTTGGAAAAGTGGGGACCGCAGACATTGAATTGCACAAAAGAGTTTTGGAGGAATCACTAAGTAAATCCTCAATTGCAAAGCTTATAGATATTCATTGGCAGGGAGTGACTTCCAGCATGAAACTCTGTTGGAGAAAATTGTGGCCAGAATGTGTCCTGAGAAGGATTTTGAAGGGTTTGAGGCTGACCCTGATGACCCTACACCTATTGTGGAATCTATTGTGTCTTTGGGGAAGCCCATGGGGTTGGATGTGAATGGCCAGGATGTGGAAGAGTTGGTGGACAACCACAGGGAAGAGCTAACCACTGAAGAGCTGCAAGACCCGACCTTCAACTGGGACAGCAACAGACTGCAGCTGAGGAAATTGCTTCAGAGGAGGAGGAAGAGAGAGGGGAGAATGTGTCTTCTTCAGTGATTAAGGATGTGTGCAAAGTAGAGTGAGTTGCAAAGTTTTGTGGAGAAATATCACCCTAACAAAGCTGTTGCAAGCCATGTCTGTAACATGTTCAATGACAATGCCTTGTGTCATTTTAGGCAAATCTTAATGAGACGCCAGAAACAGACACCTCTGGACAGATTTTTTGTACGACAGGGGTACAGTGACTCTAAAGCTGGTCTTAGTGCCAGTAAAAGACAAAGAAGGGAAGTAACCCCAGATAGGGCCTTGATACCTGAAGTCCTTATGGAAGGGGATTCCCCTTCCAAATAAAAACCTCTCCTCCTCCCTCTCCCCTCCTTGCCATCTTCCATATGCCAACAAGAGTCTTCAATAAAGGTAAAAGTGATGTTAAATGTTCATTTATCCATTTCATTACTCATTTATGTTTATTTTTCATTGTTTTCTGTATGTAAAACCGTAGTTATTCTCTATAAAATGTATTTTTTGTTAATATTTTTGGGTGTCTGGAATGGGTTAATTGGATTTACATTATTTCATATGAGAAATATTATTTCAGTTTTTGTACGATTTGGTTTTCGTCAGACTTTTTAGAACAGATGAATCACGAAAACCGAGGTTCCACTGTATTTTATATGTAATCTGATAATTATACTTATGTGTACCTGTACCTAAATATACTTACACACTGTGCTGGCATGCAGGTACACATTAAAATCACCGAGAGCCTCTCTACTCATGACGCCATATAATAATCTCTTGGGCACATTAAATGTCATATATTACGTTAATATAGACATTTTCATTAATCCATATATGATATTTTTTCAAAATTATATTTATTTATTTATTTATTTATTTATTAACAATTTGAGCATACATAAAGAGGTACAAAAAAATACAGATAAGAGCAGCATGCCAAAGCCACTTACACTATGCATAGCATTACGGGCTGGCTTTAATTAAAATTAACTAAGCAATGATGAAATCAGTGATAATACATTATTGTAAACAGATAACTATAAAGCACAAATGAGTATTACAAAGACAGGTCATATGGTTGCATGCATTGCTGTACATTCAGTCGTATGGAGTATTCTGTTAGGTAGTGTATTTAAAAAATAATAAAGTTAGATTGGGTTTTAGGTTTAACATTTATATGATATAATTGTGAGAAACATTTAAGATATACAATTTATAAGGTTCAGTTATTCAGTATTTATTTAGTTTTGGGTGAGTAAGTGATTTTTGGAGAAGAGACTTGAATTTATAAACAGGTAGTGTTTCTTTTATATTTACAGGTAATGAATTCCAGATTTTTAGGGCCTTTTATGTGCATTGAGTTTTGCATAGTGTGAGATGGACACGAGGAACATCAAAGAGTGATCTGTGCCTTGTGTTATGGTCATGTGTTCTGTTGAGGTTGGCAAGGAGATGTTTGAGGGGAGGGTTAATATCAGAGTTAAGTGTTCTATGTATGTAATAGGTGCAGTAATAAGTATGGATGTTTTGTATGGTGAGTAGGTTTAGTGTATTGAATATTGGTGGAGTGTGCTGCCTCTAGTGAGAATTTGTTATCATTCTAACTGCAGCCTTTTGTGGGTAATTAGTGGTCTGAGATGGTTAATTGTTGTTGAGCCCCATGCACAAATTCCATAGGTGAGATAGGGTAAATAAGAGAGTGATATAGGGCCAGGAGGGCTGACTGTGGAACATAGTACCGTATCTTCGATAGTATGCCTACAGACTTGGAAATTTTCTTAGAAATTTGTTGTATATGTGTATGAAATTTGAGTCTATTATCAAGGTGGATTCCTAAGAATTTTCCCTCTGTTAGCTTTGTGATAGGTGATCCGTTTATCATTATGTTAAGAGGGACATCTGTAGCTCTGTTACCACAACTGAATGAAGTAGGTTTTGTCAATGTTTAGTGTAAGTTTGTTAGTCCTCATCCAGGTAGATTATTTTCTGTAATTCGGTATTTACAGTATTGGCTAGCGTGACTGGGCTCGGGTGAGAGAAGCGTATGTAGTGTCATCTGCAAATAGTGTGGGTTTGAGTAATTGCGAAGCAATTTGGAAGGTCATTTATGTATAAGAGAAAGAGAAGAGGGCCAAGGACACTTCCCTGTGGGACAACCAACTGTAATTGGTTGCGCAGAAGAGTTTGCCCCATTTGCGTACACATATTGGCTTCTGTTGCTGAGGTATGACTTGAGGTAGTTGAGGGAGTGCCCTCTTATACCATAGTGTGACAATTTTACGTGGAGCAAGTCATGGTCAACTGTATCAAAAGCTTTACGTAAGTCAATGAAGATCCCCAGTGGGACTTCTTTTTTCTCTATTGCAGTGTATATATGTTCTAGCATGTGTATAATAGCATCATTAGTATTTTTATTAGGCCTGAATCCAAATTGGCAGGGGTTTGAGCATGTTTTGGGAGATAAGGTAGGAGTAGATTCGTTTATGAATTAATTTTTCGAAGATTTTTGAGAGAGGGTGTAAGTTGGATATTGGCCTATAGTTATTCAACTCTGTTTGGTCTCCTCCTTTGTGGATCGGGGTGACCCTTGCTATTTTGAGTACTGTAGGGAAGGTGGAGGATTCAATGGATTTGTTAAAGAGGTGTTGCAATGATTGGTGATAGCACTTGTGACAGTTTTTTTGTATATAAAGGGTGGTAAGGTATTTAAATCTCCTGCCTTGTTTTTTAGTGCGTTGATAATAAGGGAGACTTCGTATGGGTTAATCGGAGCTAGGAACAGTGTGTTCGGGTAGTTGCCGGTGAGGTAGTCATTTGGTGGGGTATCTGAGCTTGGGATTTTATTGGCAAGGTTTTGTCCTATAGTGGAGAAGAAATCATTGAGTCTGTTTGCTGTTTCTGTTGGTGGGAGTTGGGGTTCATCTGATTTTGCTAATTTTATTTCGCTATTTCATGATATCTTTTTTGTTCCCAGAATTTCTGATAGGGTTTTCCAGGTCTTTTTTATATCACCTCGTAAGTTGGATAATCTGTTCTCATAATACAATTTTTTTGCCCTTCTTATCAGGCTGGTTAGGATTGACGAGTAACGTTTTGTTTGGTCTCTGGTTATGTGACCCATTCTGTACTGTTTTTCATATTGGTGTTTTGTATTTATGGATTTGAGAATGCTGGGTGTTAGCCAGGGACTGTTCAGTCTCTTAGCTGTCATCTGTTTAGTTTTTTTAGGGCAGTGCTTGTTATAGAGGTATTGGTCTTTTTTAGAAAATTATTAATACATTCGTCAATATCTGTATAGATTTCTAGCTTAGTGTGCCAATCAATGTTTGCTACTGCTGTTGTGAAGTTATTAATGGCTGCCTCATTGTGAAGTCTGAAGGTGACTTTAGTAGTGTCTTGGGGTAGTTTACCAAGAGTTGTATGAGGAAAGTAGGGTAGTGGTCTGTGGTATTATCTGTAATTATGCCTGATTTTAAAGGGGATATGGTGTTGGTCCAGATGTGGTCAAGTAGGGAAACACTAGTCTCTGTAACTCTTGTAGGTTTTGTTACTGTTGGTAGTACATACAGTTACTCATTGTGTTTGTGAATTCAGTAATGTGTGGGTCCTGGTCTTGCAGGAGGATTTATATTGAAGTCACCTGAGAGTAGTAAGTGATCTTTGTTCATGCGTGCATCAGTTATCATACTTCCTAGGTTTTGACTAAATTGGCTAATGTTTGACTGTGGAACTCTGTAGATGTTTATCAATGTGAGAGGTTTTTGTAGGTATTTGGATTTTAATTTAGCTATTATATATTCCCCATGTTCATCCCTTGTGCAAGTATTAGTGATACATTCTAGTTGGTCTGAGTAGTATATGGCTGTGCCACCCCCTTGTTGATCTGGCCTACAGTTGTGTATGGCTGTGTAACCAGGGAAAGGCATAGACATCTGTACTATCAGGCTTTAGCCAGGTTTCAGTTAGTGTATGATGGACATATTGGCATGTAAGGAATTTAGTAATGCTATGAGGTCATCGTAATGCTTGCTTAAAGATCTGATATTGTAGTTAAAGATAGTTATGTTGTTGTTGGCACTGAGAAGTGCCTTTGATTGTTCTGCAGTGTAGTAATTACAGTAACTGTTTGATTCATTTAAGTCATTAAATAAGAGGTTGGTATCAGGATCAATGCTTGTAATCATAAGATTTGTAGTGAATCTATAGTTAGAATTAAGTATAAAACAAAGTAAATAGTCTTAAGCTAAAAAATAGCACCTGAATTATTTAACAAATGTAAAATAATGAGCTAAGGTAGTTTTCTTTTTCTTTTTTTTAAGCTAAAATAAAGGAGACAATGTAAAAGGGACTAATACAAATAAAGTGATGATCAAATAATGGAGCTTGGGAATATGATAGTAGGTAGTACTATAAAGGTAATTTTTTAAAGTTAGAATTATAGTATAAAATTATAATATAAAAGGGACTAATATAGGTTGTGGTGAACAATAATGTGGTAATCAAATAAATGAGCTTTGGAATATAATGGCAAAATTGTGAACTTATTCTACTTTAGCACCTGAGAATAGCACCTTGATTATTTTAACAATTGTGAATATATAAACTAGGGTAGTTATATAAAGCTAAAATAAAGGAGAAAATATATAAGGGACTAAAATTAAGTAATGGTAAACAAAGTTAAATGGACAGATGGTACATAGCATATACACATGATACACCCACAGTATAAAAATTGACATAAATATGAGATTTGTTTATCAAGCTGTTTGTAGGAGTGTGAGAAGAAAGTTTCTCTAGTCAGTCACCAGTTACTGGGGGATAAGTGTAGAAAAATATTTCTTTCTTATGCTCTCACTCTTATCTATAGCTATTCATGACCCTTGTGGGTTTAGCACTTTTTTTTATGATTATAGTAATAATAATTCTAGGTAGTAGGTTGGTAGACAGCAACCACCCAGGGAGGTACTACCGTCCTGCCAAGTGAGTGTAAAACGGAAGCCTGTAATTGTTTTACATGATGGTAGGATTGCTGGTGTCTTTTTATTCTGTCTCATACACATGCAAGATTTCAGGTATGTCTTGCTACTTCTACTTACACTTATGTAACACTACACATACATGTACAAACATATATATACATATCCCTCTTGGTTTTCTTCTATTTTCTTTCTAGTTCTTCTTCTTGTTTATTTCCTCTTACCTCCATGGGGAAGTGGAACAGAATTCTTCCTCCGTAAGCCATGCATGTTGCAAGAGGCGACTAAAATGCCGGGAGCAAGGGGCTAGTAGCCTCTTCTCCCGTTTATATTACTAAATGTAAAAGGAGAAACTTTCGTTTTTCCTTTTGGGCCACCCCGCCTCGGTGGGATACAGCCAGTGTGTTGAAAGAAAGAAAGAAGTAATAATAATAATAATAACAACTTGTATTAATAATAATAACTTGTAATAATAATAATAATAACTTGTAATAATAATAATAACTTGTAATAATAATAATAATAAAAATAAGGTAGTAGGTTGGTAGACAGCAACCACCCAGGGAGGTACTACCGTCCTGCCAAGTGAGTGTAAAATGAAAGCCTGTAATTGTTTTACATGATGGTAGGATTGCTGGTGTCTTTTGTCTGTCTCATAAATATGCAAGATTACAGGCATGTCTTGCTACTTCTACTTACACTTAGGTCACACTACACACACATGTACACGTTTATTTATACACACTCATCTGAGTTTTCTTTGATTTTATCTTAATAGTTCTTGGTCTTATTACTTTTCCTTTTATATCCATGGGGAAGTGGAATAAGAATCTTTCCTCCGTAAGCCATGCGTGTTGTAAAAGTCAACTAAAATGCCGGGAACAATGGGCTAGTAACCCCTTTTCCTGTAAAGATTACTAAAAAGAATAGAAGAAGAAAATTGTCAAAGTGGGAAGTCTGAATGTGCGTGGATGTTGTGTAAATGATAAGAAAGAGATGATTGTGGATGTTATGAATGAGAAGAAACTGGATGTCCTGGCTTTAAGTGAAACAAAGCTGAAGGGGGTGGAGAGTTTCAATGGAGAGAATAAATGGATTAGGTCAAGGGTTTCAAATAGAGTTAGAGCTAAAGAAGGAGTAGCAATAATGTTGAAGGATAAGCTATGGCAGGAAAAGAGGGACTTTAAATGTATAAATTCAAGGATTATGTGGAGTAAAATAAAGATTGGATGTGAAAAGTGGGTTATAGTAAGCGTGTATGCACCTGGAGAAGAGAGAAGTGTAGAGGAAGAGAGAGAGATTCTGGGAAATGTTGAGTGAATGCGTGGGGAGTTTTGAATCAAGTGTGAGAGTAATGGTGGTTGGGGATTTCAATGCTAAAGTGGGTAAAAATGTTATAGAGGGAGTTTGTAGGTGAATTTGGGATGCCAGGGGTAAATGTAAATGGGGAGCCTTTAATTGAGCTATGTGTAGAAAGAAATTTGGTAATAAGTAATACATATTTTATGAAAAAGAAGATAAATAAATATACAAGGTATGATGTAGCACGTAATGAAAGTAGTTTGTTAGATTATGTATTGGTGGATAAAAGGTTGATGGGTAGGCTCCAGGATGTACATGTTTATAGAGGGGGAACTGATATATCGGATCATTATTTAGTTGTAGCTACAGTTAGAGTAAGAGGTAGATGGGAAAAGAGGAAGGTGGCAACAACAAGTAAGAGGGAGGTGAAAGTGTATAAACTAAGGGAGGAGGAAGTTCGGGCGAGATATAAGCGACTATTGGCAGAAAGGTGGGCTAGTGCAAAGATGAGTAGTGGGGGGTTGAAGGGGTTGGAATAGTTTTAAAAATGCAGAGTATTAGAATGTGGGCAGAAGTTTGTGGTTTATAGGAGGGTGGGGGCAGGAGGAAAGAGGAGTGATTGGTGGAATGATGAAGTAAAGGGTGTGATAAAAGAGAAAAGGTAGCTTACGAGAGAAAGGTGAAGAGAGTGGTGAGAGAGTGCAAAAGGAGAGCAGATGAAAGAGTGGGAGAGGCACTGTCAAGAAATTTTAATGAAAATAAGAAAAAATTTTGGAGTGAGTTAAACAAGTTAAGAAAGCCTAGGGAAAGTATGGATTTGTCAGTTAAAAACAGAGTAGGGGAGTTAGTAGATGGGGAGAGGGAGGTATTAGGTAGATGGAGAGAATATTTTGAGGAACTTTTAAATGTTGAGGAAGAAAGGGAGGCGGTAATTTCATGCACTGGCCAGGGAGGTATACCATCTTTTAGTAGTGAAGAAGAGCAGAATGTAAGTGTGGTGGAGGTACGTGAGGCATTACATAGAATGAAAGGGGGTTAAAGCAGCTGGAACTGATGGGATCATGACAGAATTTTAAAAGCAGGGGGGGATATAGTGTTGGAGTGGTTGGTACTTTTGTTTAATAAATGTATGAAAAGAGGGGAAGGTACCTAGGGATTGGCAGAGAGCATGTATAGTCCCTTTATATAAAGGGAAAGGGGACAAAAGAGATTGTAAAAATTATAGAGGAATAAGTTTACTGAGTATACCAGGAAAAGTATACGGTAGGGTTATAATTGAAAGAATTAGAGGTAAGACAGAATGTAGGATTGCGGATGAGCAGGGAGGCTTCAGAGTGGGTAGGGGAGTGTAGATCAAGTGTTTACATTGAAGCATATATGTGAACAGTATTTAGATAAAGGTAGGGAAGTTTTTATTGCATTTATGGATTTAGAAAAGGCATATGATAGAGTGGATAGAGGAGCAATGTGGCAGATGTTGCAAGTATATGGAATAGGTGGTAAGTTACTAAATGCTGTAAAGAGCTTTTATGATAGTGAGGCTCAGGTTAGGGTGTGTAGAAGAGAGGGAGAATACTTCCCGGTAAAAGTAGGTCTTAGACAGGGATGTGTAATGTCACCATGGTTGTTTAATATATTTATAGATGGGGTTGTAAAAGAAGTAAATGCTGGGGTGTTTGGGAGAGGGGTGGGATTAAATTATGGGGAATCAAATTCAAAATGGGAATTGACACAGTTACTTTTTGCTGATGATACTGTGCTTATGGGAGATTCTAAAGAAAAATTGCAAAGGTTAGTGGATGAGTTTGAGAATGTATGTAAAGGTAGAAAGTTGAAAGTGAACATAGAAAAGAGTAAGGTGATGAGGGTATCAAATGATTTAGATAAAGAAAAATTGGATATCAAATTGGGGAGGAGGAGTATGGAAGAAGTGAATGTTTTCAGATACTTGGGAGTTGACGTGTCAGCGGATGGATTTATGAAGGATGAGGTTAATCATAGAATTGATGGGGGAAAAAAAAGGAGAGTGGTGCGTTGAGGTATATGTGGAATCAAAAAATGTTATCTATGGAGGCAAAGAAGGGAATGTATGAAAGTATAGTAGTACCAACACTCTTATATGGATGTGAAGCTTGGGTGGTAAATGCAGCAGCGAGGAGACGGTTGGAGGCAGTGGAGATGTCCTGTCTAAGGGCAATGTGTGGTGTAAATATTATGCAGAAAATTCGGAGTGTGGAAATTAGGAGAAGGTGTGGAGTTAATAAAAGGATTAGTCAGAGGGTAGAAGAGGGGTTGTTGAGGTGGTTTGGTCATTTAGAGAGAATGGATCAAAGTAGAATGACATGGAAAGCATATAAATCTATAGGGGAAGGAAGGAGGGGTAGGGGTCGTCCTTGAAAGGGTTGGAAAGAGGGGGTAAAGGAGGTTTTGTGGGTTAGGGGCTTGGATTTCCAGCAAGCGTGCATGAGCGTGTTAGATAGGAGTGAATGGAGGCGAATGATACTTGGGACCTGACGATCTGTTGGAGTGTGAGCAGGGTAATATTTAGTGAAGGGATTCAGGGAAACCGGTTATGTTCATATAGTCGGACTTGAGTCCTGGAAATGGGAAGTACAATGCCTGCACTTTAAAGGAGGGGTTTGGGATATTGGCAGTTTGGAGGAATATGTTGTGTATCTTTATACATATATGCTTCTAAGCTGTTGTATTCTGAGCACCTCTGCAAAAGCAGTGATAATGTGTGAGTGTGGTGAAAGTGTTGAATGATGATGAAAGTATTTTCTTTTTGGGGATTTTCTTTCTTTTTTGGGTCACCCTGCCTCGGTGGGAGACGGCCGACTTGTTGAAAAAAAAAAATAATAATAATAATAATTAGTAATAATAATAATTGTAACTTGTAATAGCATCATTCCTTCTAAAAATGATGCTACGTGAGAATGGAAGCATTGGTCATTATTTATTCTACTGTACCTCTGTGGAGACAACTTGTACACAGTGTAAGGTGTTTGTATGAAAGTGTATCAACCATAACCAGATGTGTTTGTTTACATAGCACTCTGCAGCTCTATCCTTTTACTTGTTCTCTCTCTCTCTCTCATTTATTCATTTTTATCTCGCTTACTCACTTCTCGCCCTACATTAAGACTACAAATATTTTAAGGTAAGTAATGAGTGTACTGTATATGCATTTTATTGCTCTACAGCACTTTAAATGTCATAGTAGGTGGGGTGGCCAGGTGGGCTACCATACCTCCTCTCGCACAACTTTCTACAAATAAAAACTTTTCACCTCTCACCCTGCATTAAGACCATTAAGATTACAAATATTTTAAGGTAAGTAATGAGTGTACTGTATGTGCATTTTATCGCTCTAGGGCACTTTAAGCATTGTAGTATATTATGTGTGGGTGGGGTGGCCAGGAGGGCTACCATACCTGACTTCTTACAGTAAATACTACTCACCTTTTGCCCTACAGTAAGACTACATATATTTTGAGGTAAATAATGAGTGTACTGTGTGTGTATTTTACTTTTTATTGTTTTTTAATGCCTAGTTCTATTGCTAACTTAATATATGTTAGTGTAAACTTATCTGGCATTTATATGGATTTATAAGGGTAAAAAAATGGCGTTCTGCTTTGCGGCAGTAGCCTGGAGCCTAACCTGCCATATAAGTGGGGCCCTACTGTATATATTTAGATATAAATTATCATGATCATGTCTGCTAGCAACATTTCTCCAAGTTCTATTCTTGTTGGTTTTAACCCTTAAACTGTCCAAATGTAGATCTACATTTTTTCAACATTTGAAAGTATGTAAAAAATGTAGATCTTCTTTTTGTTTTTTTTACATTTGAAAGCATGTAAAAATAACTTTGATCTACATTTTTTTTTTGTTATATTTGAAAATATGTAAAAAAAACGTAGATCTACTTTTGGAGCACTACGCATGTGAACATAGATCTGTTTGGACAGTTTAAGGGTTAAGGGCCACAACATATGTATTATGTTGTTTGAGCCTTACTCTGATAAGTCTGGTATTTAAACATTTGCTTAACACCCAGATAATGTCCAGTCTGCCTGTGGAGCAAAAAAAGGAACATGTAGCATGTAGATGCATTTACTCTACTGAAGACTTTAATAATTCTCCATGGGAGCTTCATGAATCTTGAAGTTACAGATTTGAGATTTCCCATTTCTGAATTTTTGAAATTGTTTGTATTTTATTTTTACATGTACATTAATAACATTGAGAAAAATTCTTTAAATTTTGCTTTAACTTATTGTTCTTAATGCTGTATAGACATTCATAAGAAATAATGACCAATAGGAAACCTCTATCACTGAAAATCTTCAAACCCTCCATATAACCCTTCCCTCCTTCCACATCAATTTATACACCCTTTTGGTTGTCCTCTTCTGCATCTCTCTTTATTGATAACTAAACCACCTCAACTCTCTTTTGCTATCTAATTTTAATATGTTTTTACAGAGCCTTGAAGTCTGTAATTGTTGGTGCCATTTTGACTTTGTTTGTCGTGTATTTCATCATTCCATTGGTATTTCATTACTCTCCTGCACTTCAACGACATATTGTCTTCCTAAATTTTGGTAAGTATGCTACACTGCTTTGTTAACATAATCAGAATTTTATCTTGAATACTGGTTGTAGTTTAACCCTTTGAGGGTCGACAGGCCCTCTCCGAAACTCGTTCTCAGGGTCGGCCAAATTTAAAAAAAAAAAAATTATTTTTTCTTATGAAAAGATAGAGAATCTTTTCCCGATCATAAAGACACCAAAAGTTTGAAATTTGATAGAAAACTTACGGAATTATGCTCTCGCAAAGTTAGCGGTCTCGGCGATGTTTACGCATCGGCGATTTTGCCCACTTTGAGCCCCATTTTCGGCCAATTTCACTGTACTAGTCGACACAAAACATGAATATTTCGCTAGAACTCCATTTTTTCTATCGAATGGGTGCAAGAAACCACTCATTTATGAAATTCAACTATCCAGTACAGTGGTCAGAATTTAGCAATTTTGCCAATTTCACACAAATTTCAAAAGATGCCAATTTCCGAATAGGGTCCAGAATAAACAAGAAAGACATTCCTGGCACTAAAATGACATTTCCTCTAGTCATTATTCACGTCTCAAGGCCCCTCTTATATTCTTTTGCTTTCCACTTTGAATTTTTATTTCCACAAAAAATATAAGATTTACTGTTATGCAGACTACTGCATTAGTGTAAAAAATGGTATAAATATTATTGGTGCACTTGTGAAAGAATATTAGACTCACCAGTTGACGTGTATTGCACGCTTGGCACGATTTGTTTACTTTTGAAGTTTGGTAAAAATCGAACATTCTGCTACTTTGAGCTCAATTTCAAGGCACCTTTCTTTGTAAAACCAGTCAAAATCATCTCTATTTCTGTAATATGTCTTCCATTCTATAAAATGAGACCAAGAAAACTAGAATACAACAATAAATACCATACGAAAATACACTGCAAAGTCGCTGATTTATTAAAAAAAAATGGTCAAAGTTTTTTTTTTCTCATTATGCACTGTGTGCTGCAGGATTTTTTTTAGACTGTGCACACTGACCACATAGACCCATTCTTTCATATGAAGGCCTACCAGCTTTCTCCCACTAGATTTGAGGCCGCTAGAATTTATGAGTACTAGTACGTCAAAAACCCCTACGCGTAAGACGTACTAGTACGACGAAAACCCTCAAAGGGTTAAGGTAGAATAATATAATCAAGTGTTGCTCTATAGCTTCATACTGTTTTGAAATTATACTATTCATTGTGATACTGGTGATATTTTATCTTTGTAAGGAAGTGATAATTTTTCTCTGCAAGGAGGCCTATGCTTTTCTTAAGAAGAGGCCTATGCTTTTCTTAAGAAAAAGGACACAAGTGCAACTAATGTGACATTTTATTGTGTCAACGTTTCAGTCTCCAGGAGCTTTATCAAGCCAGTAATGGCTTGATAAAGCTCCTGGAGAGCGAAACGTTGCTGCAATAAAATGTCACATTAGTTGCACTTGTGTCCTTTTACTTAACATAGTGTTGGTATGTCTACCAACATTAATACACATGCTTCTCTTTGTAAGAAAGCCAATGCTTTTCTCTGTAAGGTGGGCTAAATTTAGAGATAAAAACAAGCATTTAAGCCATATATAAGATAATGAAAGGATATGAAAGAATTAGTCAGGTTTCCTAATATCATCACTGGAAAAGAAGTTGCCAAAGCTATAAACTAAGAAAAAAGGAGATGCCAAAAAGATATTAAAACTTCTTAACTCCATCATTTGACAGAGCAAGGTTATGAATACAAACTAGGAAGAAGAACTTCTGATGGCACAATAGACAATGGAAGAATATTAAAATCGTTTACTAGAGGAGGTACTAAATGCTACAAGCATTGGAAACTTTAAAAACATTACTTGGAGTATACTTGGAGAGGGTTTCATCGATCAGTGCCCCCACTGCCCAGTCTGTGACCAGATTATAATCTAAATGTTTGATGAAGGAGCACCAGGAGCTTAGCTTTGGTCCTAGAGTTACAATAGACACAGAAATTATGTTCTGCACATAATGTAATTTACTGCAATGTGTCTGCCAAAGCATAGAAAGAAATTTGACTAAATCCTGTATGATCAAATAAAATACTGAATAAAATTATTTCACTGAATTAATTTTTTTATGTTGGCATTACAGTATAAGTTAGAAATAGTAAAGTTGTTATGTTAGGGAAGCATATTTATGTATACAGTAGAGTCTGAACTGCTTGCTGCCAAAGAAATTAAAAGATGTATGGTAATTGCAAATTAAAACTGCATCAGTGTACACTGTTGGGAATATCTATTTATTGCAGAGTGAACTTTTGATACAAAGCAAGAAAGTTATAGGTCACAACTAGCATGACCATGAATAGAAAATGTTAAAAATTAATAATAAAATGTACAACAGGAAATGAAATTAGTGTATAAGTTATGGCTCAGTATAAATACTGCACTAAAATACTTTGAGTGCTCTTGTCATTAACCAGATAATTTATAGAATGTTCTTTCCATCTATATTTCTAATACAATTTATATATAATTATTATTTATTGACAGTAAATCTTCCTAAAGGAGTAGACTACAATGTACCAGATAAAGAAGATTTACCTGGGACACGCAACTTCTATTTACAAACTGACAAAAAAGTTAAAGTTGGAGTGTGGTGAGTGTTCATTTTTTCATTGCAAAGTCCCCAGTAGTATGTGTAAGCTGGCCATGTGGTATTCAGGGTCTCGAATAGTATGATTAATTCAATAATTTTTCCAACTCGCAATAAGAATATAATGCTGTGTTTATTTTTCTTGTATGAATACAATTTCATGCAAAATGAAAAGAGGTGAAGCAGCTGGGATTGATGGGATCAAGGAAGAAAATGTTAAAAGCAGGTGGGAATATAGTTCTGGAGTGGTTGGTGCATTTGTTCAGTAATTATATGAAAGAGGTAAAGGTACCTAGGGATTGCCAGAGAGTATGCATAGTTTCTTGTATAAAGGAAAAAGGGATAAAAGAGAGTGAAGAATTATAGCAGAATAAGACTATTGAATATATCAGGTAAAGTGTATGGTAGAGTTTTTTTTTTTTTTTTTTAACAAGTCGGCTGTCTCCCACCTAGGCAGGGTGACCCAAAGAGAAAGAAAATCCCCAAAAAGAGAATACTTTCATCATCATTTAACACTTTCACCACACTCATACATAATCAAAAGTTTTGGCAGAGGTACCAAGATACAACAGTTTAGAAGCATATATAAAGATGCAATATAAAAAGTGACCTGAAATAATATAATAACTCCTGTAGAATATAATATCAGGGCCCCAATTATGTATATACCATCCTTTTACAAATCTCTCCAAACCCCCAATATCCCAAACCCCTCTTTTAACCCTTTCAGGGTCCAGAGGCCAGATTTCAAAGTGTGCACCAGGGTCCAAGAATTTTCAAAAAATAATTTTGTTATTTTTTCTTATGAAATGGTAGAGAATCTTTTTCTGACGGTAATAAAACAAAAAGTACAAAATTTGATGGAAAATTGACGAAATTATGCTCTCGCGAAGTTTGATGTGTCGGCGATATTTACGCATCGGCAATTTTTGCTGATTTTGACCCCATTTAGGGCAATTACAGTATTCCAGTCAACCAAATTCTTAGCTATTCCACTAGTATTACTTCTATTCTATCGATTGAGCACAAGAAATCGCCAGGTCAACTGTTTCAATAACAAAATAAAGCGACCGGAAATTGGTAATTTGGCCAATTTAATGCAAGTTCAAATATTTCAATTTCAAAATAGGGTCCAAAATAAACAATGCATGCATTCCTGGCACTAAACTAACATTTCCTCTGTTCATTAGTTATGTTTTAAGGCTTTACAAATGAATTTCATTTTGATTTTTTATTCACATAATGAATTTTTATTCAAACCAAAAAATAGAAGATTTACTGTTGTGCAATACTGTAATAATTGTATAAATAATATCACCACATTTGTGAACGTATATTAGACCCACCAGCTGTCATGTATTAGACTTGTGAGGTCATTTGTTTTCTCTTGAACATCGGCAAAAATTTAACATTTCTGCTACTTTGAGCTCAGTTTCACGCCATTTCCAGTACTAAAAAAACCCAAACAAAATCATCTCTATTTCTGTAGTATTCTTCCATTCTATTAAATGAGACCAAGAAATTGCAAATACAACTGTAAAAAACATGCAAAAAAAACTGCAAATTCGCTGTTTTAATCGAATATTATGGTCTCAGATTTTTTTCTCTCATTATGCACTGTGTGTTGCAGGATTTGTTTTATGTGGTGCACACATGCCACATAAATGTATTCTCTCATATCTAGCCCAGATTTACTGCTCACAGCTTATCAGAGTGAGCTGAGCTCATGGCGTAGATCTACAGTTTGGACCCTGAACGTAAAGCCGTAGATCTACGGCACGGACCCTGAAAGGGTTAAAGGGCAGGCACTGTACTTCCCATTTCCAGAACTCAAGTCCGGCTATATAAAAATAACAGATAGAGTAAGAAGTAGTTGGGACGAAAGGAAAAATGGAAACAACAAGTAAGAGAGAGGTGAAAGTGTATAAACTAAGGGAGGAGGAAGTTAGAGTGAGATATAAGTAATTATTGGCAGAAAGGTGGGCTGGTGCAAGTATGAGTAGTGGGGGGTTTAAGAGGGTTGAATAGTTTTAAAAAATGCAGTACAAGTGGACCCCTGCTTAACGATCATCTCCCAATGCGACCAATTATAAAGTGTATTTATGTAAGTGCGTTTGTATGTGTATGTTTGGGGTCTGAAATGGACTAATCTACTTCACAATATTCCTTATGGGAACAAATTCGGTCAGTACTGGCACCTGAACATACTTCTGGAATGAAAAAATATCGTTAACTGGGGGTCCACTGTATTAGAATGTGGAGCAGAAGTTTGTGGCTATAGGAGGGTGGGTGCAGGAGAAAAGAGGAGTGATTGGTGGAATGATGAAGTAAAGGGTATGATAAAAGAGATAAAGGTAGCTTATGAGAGGTTTTTACAAACCAGAAGCATTATAAGAAGAGCAGAGTATATGGAGAGTAAAAGGAAGGTGAAGAGAGTGGTGAGAGAGTGCAAAAGGAGAGCAGATGAAAGAGTGGGAGAGGCACTGTCAAGAAATTTTAATGAAAACAAGAAAAAATTTTGGAGTGAGATAAACAGTTAAGAAAGCCTAGGGAATGAATGGATTTGTCAGTTAAAAACAGAGTAGGGGGATTAGTAGATGGGAGATGGAGGTATGGGGTAGATGGCGGGAATATTTTAGGGAACTTTTAAAAGTTGACGAAGAAAGGGAGGCAGTCATTTCATGCACTGACCAGGGAGGTATAACATCTTTTAGGAGTGAACAAGAGCAGGATGTGAGTGTTGGGAAGGTGCGTGAGGCATTACATAGAATGAAAGGAGATAAAGCAGCAGAAACTGATGGGATCATGACAAAAAATGTTAAAAGCAGGGGGGACATAGTGTTGGAGTGGTTGGTATTTTTGTTTAATAAATGTATGGAACGGAGGAAGGTACTAGGGATTGGCAGAAAGCATGTATAATTCCTTTATTTAAAGGGAAAGGGGACAATAGAGATTGTAAAAATTATAGGGGAATAAGTTTACTGAGTATTCCAGGAAGTGTACGGTAGGGTTATTATTGAAAGAATTAGAGCTAAGATAGAGAAGGATTGTGGATGAGCAAGGAGGCTTAAGAGTGGGTAGGGGATGTGTAGATCAAGTGTTTACATTAAAGCATATATGTGAACAGTATTAGATAAAGGTAGGGAAGTTTTCATTTCATTTATGGATTAGAAAAGGCATATGATAGAGCGGATAGGGGAGCAATGTGGCAGATGTTGCAAGTACGTATATGGAATAGGTAGTAAGTTACTAAATGCTGTAAAGAGTTTTTATGAGGATAGTGAGGCTCAGGTTAGGGTGTGTAGAAGAGACGGAGACTACTTCCCCGTAAAAGTAGGTCTTAGACAGGGATGTGTAATGTCACCATGGTTGTTTAATATATTTATAGATGGGTTGTAAAAAAGTAAATGCTAGGGTGTTGGGGAGAGGGGTGGGATTAAATTATGGGGAAATCAAATACAAAATGGGAGTTGACACAGTTACTTTTGCTGATGATACTGTGCTGATGGGTGATTCTAAAGAAAAATTGCAAAGGTTAGTGGATGAGTTTGGGAAGGTGTGTGAAGGTAGAAAGTTGAAGTGAACATAGATAAGAGTCAAGTGATGAGGGTATTTCAAATAATTTAGATAACACAAAATTGATATCACATTGGAGAGGGAGGGGGTAGGAAGAGAGTGAATTTTTTCAGACATTTGGAGTTGACTTGTCACAGACCGTAGTTAAAGGATACAGTTAACATAGAAATGATGAAGGAAACGGTGAGTGGTGCTTGAGGTATCCTGTGGAGATAAACAACCATTATCCATGGAGGCAAGGGGAATGTACAAAGTATAGTGGTACCACACTTATTGGGGTGAAGCTTGGGTTGCAGATGCTGCAGCAAGGAGTGTGCTGGAGCAGTTGAGATGGTCCAATAAGCAATATGTAGGTGTAAAATTATGCGAGAATTGTAGTGTGGAAATTAGGAGAGTTGTGGAGTTCTAAAAGTAATAGTCAGAAGTGAAGGGGTTTTGAAGGTGGTTTGGGTCATTAGAGAGAATAGATCAAAGTAGAGTGATTGGAGAGCATAAAATCTGTGGAAGGAAGGCAGGTTAGGGTCATACTAGAAAGGTTGGAGGAGAGGTAAAGGAGGTTTTGTGGCGAGGGCTTGTACTTCCAGCAAACAGCTCGATAGAAGTGAATGAGCGAATGGTTTTTGGGACCTGATGAGCTGTTGGAGTGTGAGCAGGATATAAATTTAGTGGAGGGATTCAAGGAACGGTTATTTTTATATAAGCGGACTGAGTACTGGAAATGGGGAAGTACAAGCTGCACTTAAAGAGGTGTTTGGGATATGGCAAGTTTGGAGGGTATGTACATATCTTATCTTCTTTCAAACGTACAGCCGAAACCCACGAGGAGGTATCATAAGGAAACACGAAGTTCTCCTAAATTAATAAACCGAAAAGGGGTTTTGGGTTTTTTTGGAGGGGGTTAAACCATCTTTTTTTAAAGAAGTTTTTTCCCCCCGAGGTGGGGGATAAAGGGAAAAAAGAAAAAATTTTAAA
>NC_069448.1:7303158-7334903 GCF_026875155.1 Cherax quadricarinatus | reverse complement strand
TGGAATACGGCCATCTTGTTTACTTGGGAACAATGCCAGTGAACTGGAATGTTTCGAGTTATTCTTTGACAAACCCCTGATGGAAATTATTGTCAGGGAAAGCAACAGATACTACGAGTACACCATGGCAAACACAATACTTTGACCAAACTCACGCCTACACCAGTGGAAGGAGACAACTGTGGCTGAGATGTATCTTTTGTTTGCTACAGTAATGCTTATGCCATATGTGTATAAGCACAGTGTGAAATCATACTGGTCGACAGACCGCCTGATTGCAACCTCAGGGTTCAGTGATATAATAGGAGTGAATTGATTTGTGCTACTATTACGTATGCTTCACTTTTCAGACAAAACCAGGCCTGACAGAAACGACAGGTTATATAGATTTAGGAATGTGTTTGTGAATCTGAAACAAAAATTCATTATGTATTTTTATCCCTTCAGGAAGCTTGTTATTGATGAGTCTTTGATTCTGTTAAAATTAAGACTCTCCTTCAAGCAGTACATAGCAAGCAAGAGGAAATGCTTTGGTATAAAGTTGTTTGTGCTTTGTGAGTGTTACAGTGGTCTTGTACTGGATATAATTGTGTACACTGGAAGTAATACTTTGTGAGATACCAGAAAGTTACTGGGTATCTCCGGTGATGTGATTAGAACAGTGATGGAACCATATCTTGGTAAGGGACATATATTATATACTGATAACTGGTGCACAAGCCCCTTACTCAGTGATTTCTTGCTAGTGAACATGATAGATGTGCGTGGCACAGTGCATGCAAATCGGAAACATATGCCCAGGTTCGACGCTGGCTCTCATAGAGGTGAGGTGCAGGCGTTTGCTGCCAATGACATCATGGCATTTCGGTGGCATGACAAACGAGATGTCACACTGTTGTCTTCAGTTCACCCTAATGAAATGGCAGACACTGGCAGGCAGCATAGAGAAAGCAATGAACCCATTCTAAAACCTGCAGCTGTGATTGACTACACCCTCAATATGTGAACAAATGTGACATGCAGATTGGGTTTGCTGATTGTGTTCGCAAGAGTTATAAGTGGTACATAAAACTCTTTTTCCATATTCTGGACATTTCCATGCTCACTGTTTATAATATATATAAGATGAGGACCAGAAACAAACCACCATATGGCGAATTTTGTTTGTCTGTCATCAGACAAATAATAATCAAGTACCAAGGAACAGCACCTGCAATAGAAAACCGCCCACGTAATTATCAACAACTACCTTCTCATCTGAAGCATGGTGATCACTTCCTAACAAAACTGCCTGCTACTGCTTTCAAGAAAAAGGCTCAGAAGAGGTGTTACGTCTGTGCACATACAAAAAAACACCCAAAACAACGCAGAGACACTCGTTTTATGTGTGAGGAGTGTAAAACACCGCTGTGCGTGACACCATGTTTCAAAGACTTCCACAGGCTGCAGAACTTCTAAAAACATGTCCTGTCACTGTATATGTGTATATAAAATATAGAAAAATAGTAATAAACAACATTTTGTATTGTTCGTTTGTGTAAATAAGTTTTGTAAACAAAATAGTGAGCAACAGTGTTTGTGCAGTTATTGTGTAGTATAGAAAAAGAAATAACTTACAGAATAGTGCTCACATTGGTCTCACAAGCCATAAAGGTTACTTCTTTCTTTCTTTCAACACACCAGCCGTATCCCACCAAGGCGGGGTGGCCCAAAAGGAAAAATTTCTCCTTTTACATTTAGTAATATATACAGGAGAAGGGGTTACTAGCCCCTTGCTCCTGGCATTTTAGTCGCCTCTTACAACACGCATGGCTTACGGAGGAAGAATTCTGTTCCACTTCCCGATGGAGGTAAGAGGAAATAAACAAGAACAAGAACTAGTAAGAAAATAGAAGAAAACCCAGTGGGGTGTGTATATATATGCTTGTACGTGTATGTATAGTGTGACCTAAGTGAAAGTAGAAGTAGCAAGACGTACCTGAAGCCTTGCATATTTATGAGACAGAAAAATGGACACCAGCAATCCTACCATCATGTAAAACAATTACAGGCTTTTGTTTTACACTCACTTGGCAGGACGGTAGTACCTCCCTGGGCGGTTGCTGTCTACCAACCTACTATCTAGGATAAAAGTTACTTGAAAAAAACTTAAAAAATAATAGAAAATAGTACCGAAAAAGAAAATAAAGTAATACTCGGTGACTGGCAGTCGGCGATGTTACCATATGCCGGTCATTTTCTGTCAACTTCATGCCTCCATATCTCGGTAAGAATTGATGGTAAAATTTTTTTTTTTAGCCTATAAAATTTAAAAAAAAGATACTATCTTATCATAAGAATTTTTTTTTTTTTTTTTTTTTTTACTAACCCTGAGAATAGGTTTGGGAGAGGGCCTGCCGATCCTGAAAGGGTTAAGTTTGTTGGGAGTATCGGTTGACTGAAGAAGAGGTTTGTAAGGTTTCCTTAAGTTAATCATTCTGTTTTGTGGCAGCATTTTAGATCCTAGGATTTCTGATAAGGTTTTCCAGGTCTTTTTAGCATCACCTTTTATATCCTGAAATCTGCTTTCGTAATACAGTTTTTTTTGACCTCCTTATTAGGTTTGTTAGTAATGTTGAGTAACGTTTAGTCGTATCCTTTGTTATTAGACCCAATCTGTACTGTTTTTCATATAGGTATTTTTTATCAATAGATTTGAGGATGCTGTTTGTAAGCCATGAGCTGTTTAGTGTCTTAATTGTAATCTGCTTAGTTTTTATCGAGCAATGCATGTTATAGAGGTTTTGGGTTTTTTGTAAGAAAATATTAACACATTCATCAATATCAGGGTTGATTGCCAGTGAGTGTTGTTTAATGCTGAAATAAAGTTATTGACAGATAATTCATCATGTAGTCAGAAGGTGATATTAGTTGTGACCTGAGATGCTTTATCTAAGTTGGTCATGAGAAAGGTGGGATAGTACTAGATCAGTGGTGTTAGCTGCGATTATGCCTGATTTTAATGGGGATATTATATTTGTCCAGATATGGTCTAGTAATAAAGCATTTGTATCTGTGATTCTAGTAGGTTTTGTTATTGTAGGCAGAAGTAAGTAGCTGCTCATTGTGTTTGTGAAATCAGTTACTAGAGGATCATGGTCATGGATGAGGTTTATGTTTAACCCTTTGACTGTCGCAACCCCCAATCCTGAGGTGTCTCCTGGTGTCGCAAAATTTAAAAAAAAAAAATATTTTTTCTTATGAAATGATAGAGAATCTTTTCCCGATTGTAATGACACCAAAAAAACGAAATTTGATGGAAAACTGACGAAATTATGTTCTCGCGAAGTTGGCGACCTCGGCGCTGTTTACAAATTGGCGATTTCGCCCACTTTGAGCCCTATTTTTGGCTAATTTCATTGTTCCAGTCGCCCAAACTCATAGCTAATTCTTTAGAACTCCATTTTTTCTATCGATTGAATACAAGAAACTGCCCATTTACCGATTTCAACTACCTAATAATGTGGTCAGAAATTTGCAATTTGGCCAATTTCACGAAAACTAAAAAATATGACAATTTCAAAATAAGGTCCAGAATGAACAATGCAGACATTTCTGGCTCTAAAATAACATTTTATTTGCTCATCAGTCATGTCTCCAGGCCCCTCTGATATTACTCTTGCTTTCTATTTTGAATTTTTATTCAAACAAAAAATAGAAGACTTACCATTATGCAGACTACTGCAATACTGTAATAATTGTATAAATAACATCAACCCATTCATGACTGCATATTAGAATGGCTAGTTGGACATTTATTGGACAATGGCATCATTTGTTTACTTTTGAACATTGGCAAAAATCAAACATTTCCCCCACTTTGAGCTCCATTTCTAGGTTCTTTTTATAGGAAAATCAATCAAAATCACTGCTATTTCTGTAATATGTTTTCCATTCTATCAAATGAGACCAAGAAAACGAGAATACAACCATAAATACTGTAAGTAAATAGACCACAAAGTCGGCATTTTAATTAAAAAAAACGGTCGGAGTTTTTTTTTTCTCATTATGCACTGCGTGCTCCAGGATTTTTTTATATGGTGCACACTGACCACACAGACCCATTCTCTCACATGTGGGCCTACCAGCTTTCTCCTGCTTGATTTGAAGCTGCTAGAATTTATGAGTATATATACGTCAAACATGGTACCTCATAAGACATATATATACGGCCGCGACAGTCAAAGGGTTAAGTCTCCTGTAAGAATCAGGTGATGTTTATTCATCTCTGCATCAGTTATCATGTTTCTTAGTTTTTCACTAAAAGAGTAAATATTGGAGTAAGGTACTCTATAAACTGCTCCAACTGTTATTGGTTTTTAAGGTCTTTTGATTGAAATTTAGCAATTATATATTCACCATATTCATCCTTAGTGCAAGTAGAGTTTATACATTCAAGTACATCAGAGTAGTATTTAGCTGTTCCGCCTCCTAATTGGTCTGGTCTACAATTGTGTATGGCCTTGTAGCCGGGTATGGCATAGATGTTTGTAATATCAGGTTTTAGCCATGTTTCGGTGAGAGTAATGATAGACATACTGACATGTAGAGAATTGAGTAGTGCTTGGAAGCAACATACATTACCAACAAGCTAATGACTTAAGACCCATGTGTAACACTAGAGAATATTATCAAACATATATACTAAACAAGGAGGCTTTAGGAAAGGTAGGGGATGTGTGGACCAGGTGTTTACAGTGAAACATATAAGTGAACAGTATTTAGATAAGGCTAAAGAGGTCTTTGTGGCATTTATGGATTTGGAAAAGGCGTATGACAGGGTGGATAGGGGGGCAATGTGGCAGATGTTGCAGGTGTATGGTGTAGGAGGTAGGTTACTGAAAGTAGTGAAGAGTTTTTACAAGGATAGTGAGGCTCAAGTTAGAGTACATAGGAAAGAGGGAAATTATTTCCCAGTAAAAGTAGGCCTTAGACAAGGATGCGTGATGTCACCGTGGTTGTTTAATATATTTATAGATGGGGTTGTAAGAGAAGTAAATGCGAGAGTCTTGGCAAGAGGCGTGGAGTTAAAAGATAAAGAATCACACATAAAGTGGGAGTTGTCACAGTTGCTCTTTGCTGAAGACACTGTGCTCTTGGGAGATTCTGAAGAGAAGCTGCAGAGGTTGGTGGATGAATTTGGTAGGGTGTGCAAAAGAAGAAAATTAAAAGTGAATGCAGGAAAGAGTAAGGTAATGAGGATAACAAAAAGATTAGGTGATGAAAGATTAGATATCAGATTGGAGGGAGAGAGTATGGAGGAGGTGAATGTATTCAGATATTTGGGAGTGGACGTGTCAGCGGATGGGTCTATGAAAGATGAGGTGAATCATAGAATTGATAAGGGGAAAAGGGTGAGTGGTGCACTTAGGAGTCTGTGGAGACAAAGAACTTTATCCATGGAGCAAAGAGGGGAATGTATGAGAGTATAGTTTTACCACGCTCTTATATGGGTGTGAAGCATGGGTGATGAATGTTGCAGCGAGGAGAAGGCTGGAGGCAGTGGAGATGTCATGTCTGAGGGCAATGTGTGGTGTGAATATAATGCAGAGAATTCGTAGTTTGGAAGTTAGGAGGAGGTGCGGGATTACCAAAACTGTTGTCCAGAGGGCTGAGGAAGGGTTGTTGAGGTGGTTCGGACATGTAGAGAGAATGGAGCGAAACAGAGTGACTTCAAGAGTGTATCAGTCTGTAGTGGAAGGAAGGCGGGGTAGGGGTCGGCCTAGGAAAGGTTGGAGGGAGGGGGTAAAGGAGGTTTTGTGTGCGAGGGGCTTGGACTTCCAGCAGGCATGCATGAGCGTGTTTGATAGGAGTGAATGGAGACAAATGGTTTTTAATACTTGACGTGCTGGGAGTGTGAGCAAAGTAACATTTATGAAGGGGTTCAGGGAAAATGGCAGGCCGGACTTGAGTCCTGGAGATGGGAAGTACAGTGCCTGCACTCTGAAGGAGGGGTGTTAATGTTGCAGTTTAAAAACCGTAGTGTAAAGCACCCTTCTGGCTTTACTATATAATTATTTAATATATAATTATTTCTTTATAGTTAGCAGCAGTGATTTCCCCCTTTTCCTCTTCCCCTCATGTAAAATAACTACCAGCACTTGTATATGCATGAAGTAATAATCTGATCTATCTGAAGGCAATTTTCTAACATCTTGCCATTCCTACAGGATATGCAGACTCTTCTCCTGTGCAGCCAAATGAACCTGGAGTAGTGCATGATGCCAAGATTGTTTACAGATACCTGCGTGAGAGAATTGGCTCATCACCTTTATTTGTGTGGGGTCACTCACTTGGAACAGGGTATGTACCTTACTAATACTATCTAGTCAGCATCCATCAGTATCTTCCTGACCTTTGAATATTGTGTTTTCCATTTTAATTGGTGGCTGTTTAGTGCTTACATCTGTGCAAACACACATATGCTATGTATTTCTTAACCCTTAAACTGCCAATAGTGGTAAAATGAAATTGTAATGTAGTGCCAAAATATTCTTGGAATTATTTTTAGCAAAAAAAAAAAAAAAAAAAAAAACTTGATTTTACTTTTTTTTTTTTTTTTTTTTCAACAAGTCGGCCGTCTCCCACTGAGCCAGGGTGACCCAAAAAGAAAGAAAATCCCCAAAAAGAAAATACTTTCATCATCATTCAACACTTTCACCTCACTCACACATAATCACTGTTTTTGCAGAGGTGCTCAGAACACAACAGTTTAGAAGCATATACATATAAAGATACACAACATATCCCTCCAAACTGCTAATATCCCAAAACCCCTCCTTCAAAGTGCAGGCATTGTACTTCCCATTTCCAGGACTCAAGTCCGCTATATAAAAATAACCGGTTTCCCTGAATCCCTTCACTAAATATTACCCTGCTCACACTCCAACAGATCGTCAGGTCCCAAATACCATTCGTCTCCATTCACTCCTATCGAACACACTCATGCACGCCTGCTGGAAGTCCAAGCCTCTCGCCCACAAAACCTCCCTTACCCCTTCCTTCCAACCTTTTCGAGGACGACCCCTACCCCGCCTTCCTTCTCCTACAGATTTAAATGCTCTCCATGTCATTCTAATTTGGTCCATTCTCTCTAAATGACCAAACCACTTCAACAACCCCTCTTCAGCCCTCTTGACTAATACTTTTATTAACTCCACACCTTCTCCTAATTTCCACACTCCGAATTTTCTGCATAATATTTACACCACACATTGCCCTTAGAGACATCTCCACTGCCTCCAACTGCCTCCTCGCTGCTGCATTCACAACCCAAGCTTCACACCCATATAAGAGTGTTGGTACTACTATACTTTCATACACTCCTTTCTTTGCCTCCATAGATAACTTTTTTTTGACTCCACATATACCTCAACGCACCACTCACCTTTTTTCCTTGATCAATTCCATGATTAACCTCATCCTTCATAAATCCATCCGCCGACACGTCAACTCCCAAGTATCTGAAAACATTCACTTCTTCCATACTCCTCCTCCCCAATTTGATATCCAATTTTTCTTTATCTAAATCATTTGATACCCTCATCACCTTACTCTTTTCTATGTTCACTTTCAACTTTGTACCTTTACACACACTCCCAAACTCATCCACTAACCTTTGCAATTTTTCTTTTGAATCTCCCATAAGCACAGTATCATCAGCAAAAAATAACTGTGTCAATTCCCATTTTGTATTTGATTCCCCATTAATTTAATCCCACCCCTCTCCCAAACACCCTAGCACTTACTTCTTTTACAACCCCATCTATAACTATATTAAACAACCATGGTGACATTACACATCCCTGTCTAAGACCTACTTTTACAGGGAACTAGTCTCCCTCTCTTCTACACACCCTAACCTGAGCCTCACTATCATCATAAAAACTCTTTACAGCATTTAGTAACTTACCACCTATTCCATATACTTGCATCATCTGCCACATTGCTCCCTATCCACTCTATCATATGCCTTTTCTAAATCCTTAAATGCAATAAAAACTTCCCTACCTTTATCTAAATACTGTTCACATATATGCCTCAATGTAAACACTTGATCTACACATCCCCTACCTACTCTGAAACCTCCTTGCTCATCCTCAATCCTACATTCTGTCTTACCTCTAATTCTTTCAATAATAACCCTACCGTACGCTTTTCCTGGTATACTCAATAAACTTATTCCTCTATAATTTTTACAATCTCTTTTGTCCCCCTTCCCTTTATATAAAGGGGCTATACATGCTCTCTGCCAATCCCTGGGTACCTTCCCCTCTTTAATACATTTATTAAACAAAAGTACCAACCACTCCAACACTATATCCCCCCTGCTTTTAACATTTCTGTCATGATCCCATCAGTTCCAGCTGCTTTACCCTCTTTCATTCTACGTAATGCCTCACGTACCTCCCCCACACTTACATTCTGCTCTTCTTCACTCCTAAAAGATGGTATACCTCCCTGGCCAGTGCATGAAATGACTGCCTCCCTTTCTTCCTCAACATTTAAAAGTTCCTCAAAATATTCTTGCCATCTACCTAATACCTCCCTCTCCCTATCTACTAACTCCCCTACTCTGTTTTTAACTGACAAATCCATACGTTCCCTAGGCTTTCTTAACTTGTTTAACTCACTCCAAAATTTTTTCTTATTTTCATTAAAATTTCTTGACAGTGCCTCTCCCACTTTATCATCTGCTCTCCTTTTGCACTCTCTCACCACTCTCTTCACCTTTCTTTTACTCTCCATATACAGTGGTCCCTCAATAATCGTCCGTAATCCGTTCCTGGAAGTGGGACTATTATCGAAATGGACGATTTACGAATCAATTTTCCCCATAAGAAATAATGTAAATTCAATTAATCCGTTCTTGACACCCAGAAGTATTAAAACAAAAATTTTTTTTACATGAAACATAGATGTAGTACATAAACAATACAGTGGCACATGATGAACTAAACATTAACAGAATAACACTTACCTTTATTGGCGATTCTTCTTTGTGTATGGAAGACTGGAGAAGGAGACTGATTGGATGAATTACTGTTTGGAAGGGGAATCCCCTTCCATCAACACCTTGGGTACCAATTGCTTTCTGGGTTACTTTCTCTTCTCTGTTTCTTAATGCCACTAGGACCACCTTGATAGTCACTGGAGTCCTGTCTCGCAAAAAAACTGTCCAGAGAGCTCTGTTTCTGGCATCTCTTTAAAACTTCCCTAAAATGGGCCAAGACTCTGTCACTGTACAAGTTGCCGATATGGCTTGCAACATCCTTCTCTGGGTGATGTTTCTCCATAAATCTTTCCATCCTACCCCACATTTCAAAAATCTCCTTAATTTCTGAAGAAGGCACCTTCCTCCATCTCTCTCCTCCTCCTCTGCAGCAAGAATTCAGAGCTGCCATCTGTTCTGTTCCTGCTGAAGCTCTGCAGCTCCTCAGTGGTTAGCTCTTTGTTGTGGTCCTCCACCAACTCTTCCACATCATCCAAACTCACATCCAACCCCATGGAAGCCCCCAGTGCCACAGTGGATTTAACAACCGACATAGGCTCATCAGGGTCAGCCCCAAACCCTTCAAAATTCCTCTTGTGGACACAATCTGGCCACAATTTTCTCCAAGCAGAGTTCAAAGTCCTGGTAGTCACTCCCTCCCAAGCCTTACCTATAAGGCTTACACAATGGAGAATACTGAATGTTCTTTCCAAAAATCTCGTAGGGTCAAGTGAGTGTCTGAGGTCACATTAAAGCACCTCTCAAACATTGCTTTGGTGTAGAGTTTTTTGAAGTTTGAAATGACCTGCTGGTCCATGGGTTGGAGGAGAGGAGTCGTATTCAGGGGCAAGAACTTTACTGTGATGAACCCAAACCCTTCAGAATTAGGTCATTCAAGTTTGGAGATGAGCAGGTGCATTGTCCATTACTAGGAGGCACTTGAGATCCAATTTCTTTTCCAGGAGGTAATCTTCACACTAGGGCCCAAACACTTCGTTGAACCCTCTACAAAAATTTCCCTCGTGACCCATGCCTTACTATTAATTTCCAAAGCACACACAATTTACTCTTCATAACATTGTTTTTTCCTGAACCTCTGGGATTTTCAGAATGGTACACTAGTAATGGCTTCACTTTGAAATCCCCACTAGCATTAGCACAGAACATTAGCGTCAGCCTGTCTTCATAGGCTTGTGTCCTGGCATTGCCTTTTCCTCTTGTGTAATGAAGGTCCTCTTTGGCATTTTCTTCCAAAAGAGGCCTGTTTCGTCACAATTGAACACTTGTTCAGGTTTCAGTCCTTCACTGTTTATGTACTCCTGGAATTCATGCACATATTTTTCAGCTGCCTTGTGGTCCGAACTGGCAGCCTCACCATGCCTTACCACACTGTGTATGCCAGTACGCTTCTTAAATCTCTCAAACCATCCTTTGCTAGCCTTAAATTCACTCACATCATCACTAGTTGCAGGCAATTTCTTTACCAAATCGTCATGCAACTGCCTAGCCTTTTTCACAAATAAGCGACGTCATAAGACTGTCTCCTGCTAATTGTTTCTCATTTGTCCACACCAATAATAACTTCTTCTCAACATCTTCGAGTACTGGTGATCTCATTTTTGTCACCATATTTACCCCCTTTGCAACAACAGCGTCCTTGATTTTCCTTTTTCTTGGCTATGATGGAAGATATGGTTGTACGGGATTTGTTATACATCCTGGCCAGTTCACACCACACGTACACCACTATCATATTGTTCATGATGTTTTTCTTAAATTCAATCGTATTTCTCACCTTCTTTACCAAAGGCTTGGCACTAGGAGCTTTCTTTGGAGCCATGGTAGCTTATTTAGCACTTAAATAACTTGCAAGCACAAAAATAAATGAAATATTATGAAATATTTCACTGGAGCACGTGAGGGGACCGTCGCTCACTTGTAAACAATGGCACACTGGCTGGGAAGGAAAGGCTGAGGCGGCCCGAGTCCGCTCAGACCGTGCATACGCGTCTGGGACGAAGGACTATTAGCGAGTTACCGGACCATTTCCGAGCCAATATTTTGACGAAAAAACAGGACTACAGTGGACCCCCGCATAACGATGGCATCACATAGCGATTAATCCGCATACCGCTTGCTTTAATCGCAAAAATTTTGCCGCGCATACCGATTAAAAACCCACTCACCGATTTCGTCCGAGACGCCCCAATTTTGGCCCCTCACCCAGCCTCACATGTGCCCCCGTCCCATTGTTTCCACCAGCCCCGGGGAAACAGCAACATACAATCGGAATATTTCGTATTTTTTCATTTTTTTTCGGTGCTGTTTTGGAAAAAAAAGTGACCAGGGGCCCCAAGAAGCTTCTAGTCCCAACCGACACCAAAAAGGTGAAATTCCCAAAATAGAAAAAAGAAGAGATCATTATAATATAAAGGGGAGTGCGATCGCCGCCTGGTCAATTTACAAAAAACCCCAATAAACCCACGCTACTATTGTGGGCACCAGAAAGAAATAAAGGAAGCTGTTCTTGCCAAAGGTTTAACTGGTTTCAAACAAAATCGCAAGTAGGGAAGATTTAGAACTCTTTTGGGTGTGGTAAAGAAAAACGCTAGCAGAGATATGTCTCTCAAGCGACATAAGTGAAAAGGCTGGGAAGTGCATGAGGATTTAATTAAAAAAAGCCTGCAAACTAGTGAAGGAGTGAATTTGGGCCGAAAAGGGTTGGGTTTGAGAGATTTAAAACGAGTGGCATCCATAGTGTGAAAAGGGCAGGTATCCCATTTGGACCACAAAGCCAAAAAAATATGTGCGGGAAATTAAAGGGAGTACATAGACATGAAGGACTGAAACCTGACAAGTGTTTAATTGTAAGAAACGGCCTTTTTTGGGAAGAAAATCCCAAGCGGACCTACATTACCAGGAGGAAAAGCACCCCGGACATAACCATGAAAGAAGGTTACTTTGTTGAGTGTGCCAAGCAGTGGATTGCAAAATTAAGCCTTTATTTGTGATCACTCTAACTCCCAGAGCGTTTAGGGAAAAGAAGCCCAAAGGATAATTTGTGTGTGCTGTGGAGGGCAAACTAAAGGGATGGGGCACTGGGACTTTTCATATCGGGGTTTCACCATGCTTTGCCCCCAATGTGAAAGTTTCCTAAATGAAAAGAAATTAAACTTTAATGCCTCCCCGGGTTTGAAAGCCCCCTGGGGCATCCTACAACGTGGGGAGAGCGCTTATGGGGGCATGAGCTTTTAATAAGGGAAAATTTTTGCCCCCTAAACCCCCCTCCCTCAGCCCCGGGCCCGCAGGTTATTTCAAACTTCAAAAAACGTAACAAAAGCTCGTTTAAAGGGCTTTGTATGCCTAAAACTCAAAAGACCAAGAGATTTTGGAAAGCACTTTAAATCCCAATTGTGAAACCTTATAGGAAGGGCTTGGGGGAGTGACTAAAAACCTTGAACTCTGCTTGGGAAAAAAACTTGGGCCCAAAGTGTAACAAAAGGATTTTGAAGGGTTTTAGCTAACCCCGAAGATTAAAGCCATTTTTTTTTTTTTTTTTTTTTTTTTTTTTTTTTTTAAAATTTGGGGGTTTTTTTTTGAGAAAAAAGGCCAGTGAGGAAACTGGTTAGAGGGGAAGGAAATTGAAAAGGCCTACTACAAAATTAAAGAAAAATCTGTCAAAGGGTTGAAGTCAAACCTAAAAAGGATGAAAATCACCCCACACAGCATTGCAAGCCGTGTTCAACCTGTACACTGACAATGTTTTAAACATTTAGGGGAAATCATAAAGGAACGAAGGGACGGCCACTATGGACAAAATAGTTGGCGAAAAAATCCATGACTCTGAAGCTGGGCCTAAGGCATTAAAAAAGAAGGGGAAATAAACCCCCGAAAAGGACTTGACACCTCAACTTTAAAGGAAGGGATTCCCCTTTTAAACACTAACACTCCTCTCCCCCCTCCCATCCCCTCAATCATCACCAATCTTCAATAAAATAAGTGTATTTTAAATGGCATGCCTTTTTTTAGTTTGTGTGTTTTTAAAATTTAAATTTCATGTGTAAAAAAAATTTTTTTTTTTATACTTTTGGTTCTTGCACGTTAATTTTATTTCCAATTTCTTATGGGGGAAAATTCATTCACATACCTTTTTTTTCATAACAATTCCCCTCTTCACATTAAACTTTTGTGGGGGGCCACTGTATTCCGAAAAGGACGACTTTCAGGCCGGACAAATTTTGAGGGACCATGTACTCTGCTCTATTATAACACTTCGCTTTGTAAAAACCTCTCATAAGCTAACTTTTTCTCTTTTATTATGCCCTTTTCTTCATCATTCCACCAATCACTCCTCTTTCCTCCTGCCCCCATCCTCCTATAACCACAAACTTCTGCCCCACATTCTAATACTGCATTTTTAAAACTCATCCAACCCTCTTCAACCCCCATCCCCCCTACTACTCATCTTTTCACTAGCCCACATTTCTGCCAATAGTCGCTTATATCTCACCCGAACTTCCTCCTCCCTTAGTTTATACACTTTCACTTCCCTCCTACTTGTTGTTGCCACCTTCCTCTTGTCCCATCTACCTCTTAATCTAACTGTAGCTACAACTAAATAATGATCCGATATATCAGTTGCCCCTCTATAAACATGTACATCCTGGAGCCTACCCATTAACCGTTTATCCACCAATACATAATCTAGCAAACTACTTTCATTACGTGCTACATCATACCTTGTATATTTATTTATCCTCTTTTTCATAAAATATGTATTACTTATTACCAAATTTCTTTCTACACATAGCTCAATTAAAGGCTCCCCATTTACATTTACCCCTGGCACCCCAAATTTACCTACTACTCCCTCCACAACATTTTTACCCACTTTAACATTGAAATCCCCAACCACAAGTACTCTCACACTTGGTTCAAAACTCCCCACGCATTCACTCAACATTTCCCAAATCTCTCTCTCTCCTCTACACTCTCTCTTCTCCAGGTGCATATACACTTACTATAACCCACTTTTCACATCCAACCTTTATTTTACTCCACATAATCCTTGAATTAATACATTTATAGTCCCTCTTTTTCCTGCCATATCTTATCCTTCAACATTATTGCTACTCCTTCTTTAGCTCTAACTCTATTTGAAACCCCTGACCTAATCCCATTTATTCCTCTCCACTGAAACTCTCCCACCTTCAGCTTTGTTTCACTTAAACCCAGGACATCCAGCTTCTTCTCATTCATAACATCCACAATCATCTCTTTCTTATCATTTGCACAACATCCACGCACATTCAGACTTCCCACTTTGACAATTTTCTCCTTCTTATTCTTTTTAGTAATCTTTACAGGAAAATGGGTTACTAGCCCATTGTTCCCGGCATTTTAGTTGACTTTTACAACATGCATGGCTTATGGAGGAAAGATTCTTATTCCACTTCCCCATGGATGTAAAAGGAAAACCAATAAGACCAAGGACTATTAAGATAAAATCAAAGAAAACTCAGATGAGTGTGTATAAATAAACGTGTACATGTATGTGTAGTGTGACCTAAGTGTAAGTAGAAGTAGCAAGACATACCTGTAATCTTGCATATTTATGAGACAAACAAAAAAAACACCAGCAATCCTACCATCATGTAAAACAATCACAGGCTTTTGTTTTACATTCACTTGGCAGGACGGTAGTACCTCCCTGGGCGGTTGCTGTCTACCAACCTACTACATATTTTTTTAAAAATGAAAATCTGATTAAAACTTAACAAGAAATAGTTGCTGGACATTTCTGGAAGTGACCCCTCATCTAGTAATATGGTTGCATCCAGTTTTTTTTTTTTTTTTCAACATTCACATGTGATCAGTATATGTACTTTCAGACTATATTTATAGAATATTTAGTGTTCAATGACTAATTATTTCTTATTTGAAAAAAAAAAAATTCTGACAAATTATTCATTTTCGGTACAGTAGGGCCCCACTTATACGGCAGCTTAGGTTCCAGGCTACTGCCGGAAAGCAGAACTCCATTTTTTCCACTTGTAAATGAATGCAAATGCCAGATAACAAGTTTACATTAACATATATTAAGCTAACAGTAGAACTAGGCATTAAAAAACAATAAAAAGTAGAATACATATACAGTATATTCATTACTTACCTTAAAATATTTGTAGTCTTAATGTAGGGTGAGAGGTGAACACAGCCTCTCCTCACTTAACGGTGGAGTTATGTTCCTAAGACCATGTCAGTCACTGAATTCGTCACTAAGTGAGGAGCATGATATAATGGTAGTGGGTTTGTGTCAGCCATCTTTGATGTTGTTTTAATGTCACATTTGCACCATTTATAACATTTCTGGTATATTTTTAAATGTTTATACAGTAGTGTACTGTTTATTGTAATAAGAATAGAGGAAATTAGCTCTAATATATATTATTAAGGTATGCATAGTGGTCAGAGAGCCCATCATAAGTCCTAGTCGTTGGTAAACGAGTAAGTCACTGAGTGAGTAGAGGCTGTAGTAGTATTTATTTGTAGGAAGTTAGGTGTAAGTAGCTGGTAGATGTAGGTAGCCCTGACTCCCACTCCCAAACGTAATACAGTGGTACCTTGACTTGCGAGTTTAATTCGTTCTGTGACCGAGCTCGTAACTCAATTTGCTCGTATATCAAATAAATTTTCCTCATCGAAATTAACTGAAATGCCATTAATCCGTTCCAGCCCCCAAAAACCCACCCCAATATTTTTTACTACGGGTTTTTAAATAAGAAAAATGTATTTATAAATCCACCACCCTCACTACTCCACCCACCACCATCTAAGCTACACTCACTACTCCACCTACCATTATCACTACTCCATCCACCACCCTCACTACTACACCCACCACCATCTCTACTCCACCCACCATCTTCACTACTCCACCCACCATCTTCACTACTCCACCCACACCTTCACTACTCCACCACCACCTTCACTACTCCACTTACCACTATATCTACTCCACCCACCACCCTCACTACTCCACCCACCACCATCTCTACTCCACCCACCACCATCTCTACTCCACCCACCACCATCTCTACTCCACCCACCACCTTCACTACACCCACCACCATCTCTACTCCACCCACCACCATCTCTACTACACCCATCACCCTCACTACTCCACCCAAAACCATATCTACTCCACCCACCACCATCACTGCTCCACCCACCACTGTCAGTACTCCACCCACCTTAATGTTTCTGGAAAAACTCTGAGTGTTGAAATGGAGGTTACCTCTTCCCCCGGATTTGTACGAGAACCAAACAAGGGATGAGGTGCCTCACTACAATCTGGGATTAGTGTGGGAGTATTATCCTTCCAGTTATGTCTTGGAAGAGCATGTAAGATGGGACGAAGTACCAGACATTCCTCTGGGTACAGAGTTGGATTTGACTTCAGATACTCTGCCACCTCTGAAGCTCGCTCGTAATTCGGATTTTGGCTCACAACTCAAAGCAAAAAATCAACAAAGCGACGGCTCGTAACTTGGAAAACTTGTAAGTTGGGGCACTCGTAAGTCAAGGTACCACTGTAATTGGCATTTGAAGTGGCTTAGAGCAATAAAATACACATACAGTGCACTAATTACTTACCTTAAAATATGTGTAGTTTTAATGTAGGACAAGAGGTGAGTAGTATTTATTTGTAGGAAGTCAGGTGTAGGTAGTCAGGAAACCTGCCTGGTTCCCACATCTAACGTAATAATGTATGTGGTGCTTAAAGAGGCCCTGAGTAATATTATTACCATCAACATACCTTGTTCACTGAGTTTAATCATTTCTAACAGCTGCCTTTAAATGCCATCATAAACAAAGGAAGAAGTAATGAGAAGAAGTCATGCTGAGAATTGTAAACAAAGCTGAATGTGTTAAGGGGAGTCACTGGGTCAAAGGTGCATTGATACACATTTTCTCTGATGCTGGACAAGAGAAAATGTAATTTTATCCCTCCGCCCAGCTAGCACACCTTGTATTTATATGAAATTTTTTTCTACTGTGGGTTATGCATCACGTTTATGTGCTATGTAACGTGTTTTTTTATATAATTTTGAAGAAAATATCATAGATGGATTAATGAAAATGTCTATATTAACGTAAAATAAGACATTTAACCCTTTCAGGGCCGGCAAGCCCTCTCCTAAACTTGTTCTCAGTGTCGGAAATTTTTCTAAAAAAAAAAAAAATTATTTTTTCTTATGAAATGATAGAGAATCTTTTCCTGATAATAATCACACCAAAAGTATGAAATTTGATGGAAAACTTACGGAATTATGCTCTCGCGAAGTTAGCGATGTTTATGCATCTGCAATTTCGCCCATTTTGAGCCCTATTTTCGGCCAATTCCAATGTACCAGTCGACAAAAACATGTGTAGAACTCCATTTTTCTATTGAACGAGTACAAGAAACCACCCATTTACCGATTTCAACTATCCAATAAAGTGGTCAGAAATTGGCAATTTTGCCAATTTCACACAAATTTCAAAAGATGCCAATTTCTAAATAGGGTCCAGAATAAACAAGACAGACATTCCTGGCACTAAAATAACATATTTCCTGTTCATTAGTCATGTCCCGAGGCCTCTCTTACATTCCTTTTGCTTTCCGCTTTGAATTTTTATTCTCAAAAAAAAAAATAGAAGATTTACTGTTATGCAGACTACTGCATTAGTGTAGAAATGGTATAAATAATATCAGCGCACTTGTGAAAGAATATTAGACTCACCAGTTGACATGTATTGGACATGTGGCAGATTTGTTTACTTTTGAACTTTGGCAAAAATTGAACATTTCTGCTTTTTTGAGCTCAATTTCAAGGTACTTTTCACCATGAAACCAATCAAAATCATTTTAATTTCCATAATATGTCTTCCATTCTATAAAATGAGACCAGGAAAACTTGAATACAACCATAAATAGCATACTACTAAAATACACTGCAACGTCACTGTTTTAAAGCAAAAACACGGTCATTTTTTTTTTTCTCATTATGCACTGTGTGCTGCAGGATTTTTTTTTTATACAATGCACACTGACCACATAGACTCATTCTTTCATATGTAGGCCTACCAGCTTTCTCTCGGTAAATTTGAAGGCGCTAGAATTTGTGTGTGCTAGTACAGCACCAACCCTGAATTGGTTAATGTGTCTAAGTGATTACAGGTCTCCCTCAACATTTGCATTTTCAACTTTCCTGGACTTCAAACATTCGCGAATTCCCAACTGCCAAATTCCCAGCCTCCAAATTCCCGGCCGCCAAATCATATTTAAGTTTCCCGCACACTGCGAGTCCCTACTACCCTCCCTCCGACCCCCGCAACTGGCAGCCAGCCCTCCCACCAGTGTGGTGAGTGTTTTGTTTGTTCATTACAGTGGACCCCCGGTTCACGATATTAATCCGTTCCTGAGAGCTCATCGTAAACCAAAATTATCGGAAAGCGAATCAATTTTCCCCATAAGATATAATGGAAATCAAATTAATCCGTGCAAGACACCCAAAAGTATGAAAAAAAAACTTTTACCACATGAAATATTAAGTTTAATGCAATAGAATAATTACAATAACAACAATAACAATAGAATAATAACAATAGAATAATTGACACTTACCTTTAATGAAGATCTGGTGATGATTGATGGGATGGGAGGAGGGGGGTGTTGAACCTATTGTTTAGAAGGGGAATCCCCCTCCATTAGGACTTGAGGTAGCTTTTCCTCCTGAGTAATGTAGGTCCTGCTTGGCAATTTCTTCCAAAACAGGCCTGTTTCATCACAGTTAAACACTAGTTCAGGTTTCAAATCTTCAGCCCCTATGTACTCCTTGAATTCATGCACATATTTTTCAGCCGCTTTGTGGTCTGAACTGGCAGCCTCACCATGCCTAATCACACTATGTATGCCACTACGATTCTTAAATCTTTCAAACCAACCTTTGCTGGCCTTAAATTCACTCACATCACGACTAGTTGCAGGCAATTTCTTTACCAAATCGTCATGCAACTGCCTTTTCACAAATGATCGCTTGTGAGATGCTATCTCCTGCTATCTGTTTTTCATTTATCCACACCAATAACAGTCTCTCCAACATTTTCTAACACTTGCAGTCGCTGTTTCGTAATCACAGTTGCACCTTTTGCAAGAACAGCTTCCTTGATTGCCGTTTTCCTGCTCACTATAGTAGAGATGGTTGATTGGGGTTTACCATACAACCTGACCAGCTCCAACACACGCACTCCACTTTCGTACTTTGCAATTATCTCTTTCTTCGTTTCAATAGTCATTAGCACCCTTCGTCTCGAAGGGTTGGCACTAGAAGCTTTCTTGGGGCCCATGGTGACTCATTTTGCAGAAACAAGCACCAAAAACAGTGATAATATGGATAATGTGGAATGTACCGAATGTATCCTTAGATGCGCGCACACTGGCTGGCTTGTAAACATTGGTACACACGGGGAAGTTCAGGCCATACGTGGACACGTCTCGTACGAATCGCATCGCATACCTGGTTTTGTAACGGGAGCCAAGGCAAATTTTTGGTGATATAATGCATCTGTTACCGGATTTATCGGATACCGATAGCATCACGAACCGGGGGTCCACTGTATTTGCTATTAAACTACAGTATAAATAATGTAAACCCATTCATGACTGCATATTGGACAGGTATTGGACGGTAACATCATGTATTTGCTCTTGAACACAGCAAAGAAACAAACATTTCTGCTACTGCTAATAATAACAATAGTAATAATAATAATTTTTTTTTATTTTATTAACACACTGGCCGATTCCCACCAAGGCAGGGTGGCCCGAAAAAGAAAAACTTTCACCATCATTCACTCCATCACTGTCTTGCCAGAAGGGTGCTTTACACTACAGTTTTTAAACTGCAACATTAACACCCCTCCTTCAGAGTGCAGGCACTGTACTTCCCATCTCCAGGACTCAAGTCCGGCCTGCCGGTTTCCCTGAAGCCCTTCATAAATGTTACTTTGCTCACACTCCAACAGCACGTCAAGTATTAAAAACAATTTGTCTCCATTCACTCCTATCAAACACGCTCATACATGCCTGCTGGAAGTCCAAGAACCTCGCACACAAAACCTCCTTTACCCCCTCCTCCAACCTTTCCTAGGCCGACCCTACCCCGCCTTCCTTCCACTACAGACTGATACACTCTTGAAGTCATTCTGTTTTGCTCCATTCTCTCTACATGTCTGAACCACTTCAACAACCTTCCTCAACCTCTGGACAACAGTTTTGGTAATCCCGCACCTCCTCCTAACTTCCAAACTACGAATTCTCTGCATTATATTCACACCACACATTGCCCTCAGACATGACATCTCCACTGCTCCAGCCTCTCCTCGCTGCAACATTCATCACCTATGCTTCACACCATATAAGAGCCTTGGTAAAACTATACTCTCATACATTTCCCTCTTTGCCTCAAGGACAAAGTTCTTTTGTCTCCACAGACTCCTAAGTGCACGCTCACCTTTTCCCCTCATCAATTCTATGATTCACCTCATCTTTCATAGACCCATCCGCTGACACGTCCACTCCCAAATATCTGAATACATTCACCTCCTCCATACTCTCTCCCTCCAATCTGATATCCAATCATTCATCACCTAATCTTTTTGTTATCCTCATAACCTTACTCTTTCCTGTATTCACTTTTAATTTTCTTCTTTTACATACCTACCAAATTCATCCACCAACCCTCTGCAACTTCTCTTCAGAATCTCCCAAGAGCACAGTGTCATCAGCAAAGAGCAACTGTGACAACTCCCACTTTATGTGGTGATTCTGTATCTTTTAACTCACGCCTCTTACCAAGACCCTCGCATTTACTTCTCTTACAACCCCATCTATAAAATATATTAAACAACCACGGTGACATCACACATCCTTGTCTAAGGCCTACTTTTACTGGGAAATAATCTCCCTCTTTCCTACATACTCTAACTTAAGCCTCACTATCCTCGTAAAAACTCTTCACTGCTTTCAGTAACCTACCTCCTACACCATACACCTGCAACATCTGCCACATTGCCCCCTATCCACCTGTCATACGCCTTTTCCAAATCCATAAATGCCACAAAAACATCTTTAGCCTTATCTAAATACTGTTCACTTATATGTTTCACTGTAAACACCTGGTCCACACACCCCTACCTTTCCTAAAGCCTCCTTGTTCATCTGCTATGCTATTCTCCATCTTACTCTTAATTCTTTCAATATAACTCTACCATACACTTTACCAGGTATACTCAACAGACTTATCCCCCTCTAATTTTTGCACTCTCTTTTGTCCCTTTGCCTTTATACAAAGGAACTATGCATGCTCTCTGCCAATCCCTAGGTACCTTACCTCTTCCATACATTTATTAAATAATTGCACCAACCACTCCAAAACTATATCCCCACCTGCTTTTAACATTTCTATCTTATCCATCAATCCGGCTGCCTTACCCCTTTCATTTTACACTACTGCTCACGAACTTGCCCACACTCACAACTGGCTCTTCCTCACTCTACAAGATGTTATTCCTCCTTGCCCTATACACAAAATCACAGCTTCCCTATCTTCATCAACATTTAACAATTCCTCAAAATATTCCCTCCATCTTCCCAGTACCTCTAACTCTCCATTTAATAACTCTCCTCTCCTATTTTTAACTGGACAAATCCATTTATTCTCTAAGCTACCTTAACTTGTTAATCTCACTCCAAAACTTTTTTTATTTTCAACAAAATTTGTTGATAACATCTCACCCACTCTCTCATTTGCTCTCTTTTTACATTGCTTCACCACTCTCTTAACCTCTCTCTTTTTCTCCATTTTACTCTTCCTTCCTTGCATCACTTCTACTTTGTAAAAACTTCTCATATGCTAACTTTTTCTCCCTTACTACTCTCTTTACATCATCATTCCCAATCGCTCCTCTTCCCTCCGCACTCACTTTCCTGTAACCACAAACTTCTGCTGAACACTCTAACACTACTTTTTTTAAACCTACCCCATACCTCTTCGACCCATTGCCTATGCTCTAATTAGCCCATCTATCCTCCATTAGCTGTTTATATCTTACCCTAAGTGCCTCCTCTTTTAGTTTATAAACCTTCACCTCTCTCTTCCCTGATGCTTCTATTCTCCTTGTATCCCATCTGCCTTTTACTCTCAGTGTAGCTACAACTAAAAAGTGATCTGATATATCTGTGACCTCTCTATAAACATGTACATCCTGAAGTCTACTCAACAGTCTTTTATCTACCAATACATAATCCAACAAACTACTGTCATTTCGCCCTACATCATATCTTGTATACTTATTTATCCTCTTTTTCTTAAAATATGTATTACCTATAACTAAACCCCTTTCTATACAAAGTTCAATCAAAGGGCTCCCATTATCATTTACACCTGGCACCCCAAACTTACCTACTACACCCTCTCTTAAAATTTCTCTTACTTTAGCATTCAGGTCCCCTACCACAATTACTCTCTCACTTGGTTCAAAGGTTCTTATACATTCACTTAACATCTCCCAAAATCTCTCTCTCTCCTCTACATTCTTCTCTTCTCCAGGTGCATACACGCTTATTATGACCCACTTTTCGCATCTAACCTTTACTTTAATCCACATAATTCTTGAATTTACACATTCATATTCTCTTTTCTCCTTCCATAACTGATCATTCAACATTACTGCTACCCCTTCCTTAGCTCTAACTCTCTCAGATACCCCAGATTTAATCCCATTTATTTCCCCCCACCGAAACTCCCCTATCCCCTTCAGCTTTGTTTCGTTAAGGGCCAGGACATCCAACTTCTTTTCATTCATAACATCAGCAATCATCTGTTTCTTGTCATCCGCACTACATCCACTCACATTCAAGCATCCCAGTTTTATGAAGTTTTTCTTCTCTTTTTTAGTAAATGTCTACAGGAGAAGGGGTTACTAGCCCATTGCTCCCAGCATTTTAGCCGCCTCATACGACATGCATGGCTTACGGAGGAAAGATTCTTTTCCACTTCCCCATGGACAATAGAAGAAATAAAGAAGAACAAGAGCTATTTAGAAAAAGGAGAAAAACCTAGATGTATGTATATATATATGCATGTGCGTGTCTGAAGTGTGACCAAAGTGTAAGTAGGAGTAGCAAGATATCCCTGTTATCTAGCATGTTTATGAGACAGAAAAAGAAACCAGCAATCCTACCATCATGCAAAACAGTTACAGGTTTCTGTTTCACAGTCATTTGGCAGGACGGTAGTACTTCCCTGGGTGGTTGCTGTCTACCAACCTACTACCTTAAATAATAATAATAATAATAAATGCGATAGAATTCTTTCTTTTTTTTTCTTTTAACACACCGGCCGTATCCCACCGAGGCGGGGTGGCCCAAAAGGAAAAACGAAAGTATCTCCTTTTACATTTAGTAATATATACAGGAGAAGAGATTACTAGCCCCTTACTCCCGGCATTTTAGTCGCCTCTTACAACACGCATAGCTTACGGAGGAAGAATTCTGTTCCACTTCCAAATGGAGGTAAGAGGAAATAAACAAGAACAAGAACTAGTAAGAAAAATGGAAGAAAACCCAGAGGGATGTGTATATACATATATGCTTGTACATGTATGTGTAGTGTGATCTAAGTGTAAGTAGAAGTAGCAAGACATACCTGAAATCTTGCATGTTTATGAGACAGAAAAAAGGACACCAGCAATCCTACCATCATGTAAAACAATTACAGGCTTCCGTTTTGCACTCACTTGGCAGGACGGTAGTACTTCCCTGGGTGGTTGCTGTCTACCAACCTACTACCTTAAATAATAATAATAATAATGATAATAATAATAAATGTGATAGAATTGAAGAAGGAAATTGTACAAAAATGTGAGGGAATGGTTGACACATCGTCAGTGTGGCTTTGTTTATGCTGGAGTGAGCATTAGTCTCTGTGCTCTTCCAAACATTTCACAATAATTTATTGTGTTTGGTGCTTGTAGATTGAGTGCGACTGGAGTGGTAGAGGCAGTGTTTGAGGAAGCGGTTGAAGCAGTGGGTGAGGCAGTGGGTGAGACAGCAGTTGAGGCAGTGGTTGAGGCAGTCGGTGAGGCAGTGGTTGAGGAAGCGGTTGAGGCAGTGGATGAGGCAGTGGTTGAGGCAGTGGTATTTAATAACATGCATGTTAATAATAATAATAATAATAAATGTTAATAATATGTATTATTATTATTTATAACATGTTATTAACCCTTTGAGGGTCGACAGGCCCTCTCCGAAACTCGTTCTAGGGTCGGCCAAATTTAAAAAAAAAAAATTATTTTCTCTTATGAAAAGATAGAGAATCTTTTCCCGATCATAAAGACACCAAAAGTTTGAAATTTGATGGAAAAACTTACGGAATTATGCTCTCACAAAGTTAGCGGTCTTGGCGATGTTTACGCATCGGCGATTTTTGCCCACTTTGAGCCCCATTTTCGGCCAATTTCACTGTACTAGTCGACAAAAACATTAATATTTCGCTAGAACTCCATTTTTTCTATCGAATGGGTGCAAGAAACCACCCATTTATAAATTCAAACTATCCAGTACAGTGGTCAGAATTTAGCAATTTTGCCAATTTCACACAAATTCAAAAGATGCCAATTTCCGAATAGGGTCCAGAATAAACAAGAAAGACATTCCTGGCACTAAAATGACATTTCCTCTAGTCATTAGTCACGTCTCAAGGCCCCTCTTATATTCTTTTGCTTTCCACTTTGAATTTTTATTCTCACAAAAAATATAAGATTTACTGTTATGCAGACTACTGCATTAGTGTAAAAAATGGTATAAATATTATGGTTTCACTTGTAAAAGAATATTAGACTCACCAGTTGATGTGTATTGCACGCTTGGCACGATTTGTTTACTTTTGAAGTTTGGTAAAAATCGAACATTTCTGCTACTTTGAGCTCAATTTCAAGGCACCTTTCATTGTTTAAAAACCCGTCAAAATCATCTCAATTTCTGTAATATGTCTTCCATTCTATAAATGAGACCAAGAAAACTAGAATACAACAATAAATACCATACGAAAATACACTGCAAAGTCTCTGATTTATTAAAAAAAATGGTCAAAGTTTTTTTTTTCTCATTATGCACTGTGTGCTGCAGGATTTTTTTTAGACTGTGCACACTGACCACATAGACTCATTCTTTCATATGAAGGCCTACCAGCTTTCTCCCACTAGATTTGAGGCCGCTAGAATTTATGGTATAGACGTCAAAAACCCCTACGGGGTAAAACTATGTACGCCCAAAACCCTAAAAGGGTTTAAAAATACCACTGCCTCAACTGGTGCTCCACCATTCCTAAACCCGCTCCCCAACCCCCCGCCAAAACCCGCTCCCTTCCCAGCCCCTCAACCGCTGCCTCAACCACGCCTCAACGCTGCTAAACCACCCTCACTCACCCCCTCACCACTGCCTACCACTGCCCAACGTTCCTCAACCACTGCCTTCCTCCGTCTCATCATTAAAAGCACCAAACAAGTGAATTATTGTGAATGTTTGGAAGAGCACGGGACAAATGTCACCCCAGCAAAAAAAGCCACACTGATTAGTGTCAACCACCCGTATTTTTGTACATTTCCTTTTCTTTTCTATCACATTTATTATTATTATGTTATTATTATTATTTATTTTATTAGCAGTAGCAGAAATTTTTGATTCTTTGCGGGTTTTTAAAGAGTAAAACATGGGTCACGCCCAATACTGTCCAAATAGCCATTCCCGTATGCAGTCATGAAAGTGTTTACATTTTTTATACTGTAGTTTAATAGCAAATAATGAACAGACAAAACACTCACCACACTGAGTGGTAGGAGGGCTGGCTGCCGTTGTGGGGTCGGAGGGAGGGTAGTAGGGACTCGCAGTGGTTGAGGAAGTGGTGGAGGCATTGGTGGAGGCAGTGGTGGAGGCAGTGGTATTTAATAATATACATGTTATTAAACCATAACATGTATGTATTTAGTACAGTTTATGACATTTTCATGTATTTTATGATTGTTCATGGTTCAACAAGTTAAGGAAGCAGTATTGTATTATATTTCCCTACAATATTTTGGGGCACCAAACATTCGCGAGGCTCTTGATCCCCTAACCCTCGCGAATGTTGAGGGAGACCTGTATTATTATTACGTATTAGTATTATTATTATTGTTATGGCATCAAAACTAGTGGGAAACTCTTAGTAATTTTAATGTGTACCTGCATGCCAGCAGAGTGTGTAATTTTATTTAGGTACAGGTACACCTAAGTATAATTATCAGAGTACATATAAAATCCGCAATAACTTTGAAACACTTGAAATTATGGAAAGTTTCCAGACATAATGGAGAGACATGCTCACAGAGAATGTAAACAAACTGGGTGGTATGCAGTGACCGTGTTAGAAAGTCAGGTGGGGGGAGCCGAATTTGAAATGCGGCATTTGCCTCAAGGCAAAAACAACGTAAAGTGGGGCCTACTGTATTCTTTTTTATTCTACTTTTCTCATATATTATGTGTACTATACACTGTACAGTCACTATACATGCACTGTACATCCACTTTGCAGTCACTGTTCACTATGCCAAGTACAGTTGCTTGAGTTCATGACACTCTTCAATGCAGGGTTCCATGAACAGTGGAGTTTTGCCAGTTTTACACATGAATTGTGTGTCCTTGCATTTCCTCATTTTTATGGTGCTGTTACAACATACATAACATATCTGAGGATGTTTCTTCTCACTGGAAGGAAGTGGTGTTATGTAGTACTTCATAGCTCATCAGGATTTTCCTTGCTTGATGGGGCATCTGTAGTGGCAGCAGCACTCTATGTATCTTCATTATCATACTCCAAGTATTCATCACTATCTTCAGTACTAGAATCAACCTGGGCAAACTAAATGGCCAATAGACTTTGGAATGAGGGGATGTCTAGCACAAGACATGTTGGTATGGTACCTTGAGGCAAACCGTTCCCACAGTGCCCTGATTAGTGGAGGAATTTTTTGTTGAAGATCACACCAACAGTGAAGGACTACTTTATACTGTGTAGGCCTAACATTCCCGATTGCAGCCATTTTGAGGATGCTAGACTTTAAACATTGATCTACATGTGTGACAGTATACACACACACCTGTTGATCTACATGTATGACAGTATACACACACCTGTTGCTCTACATATGTGACAGTATACACACACTTGTTGATCTACATGTGTGACAGTTTAAGGGTTAACCAAAATATATATTGTAGATATAGGGTAGAAGCAGGAGGTTTTGGCTTCTGTGAAACACAGTGAAGGAGAGAGCTAGAAAAAAAAGTGAAAGTGTAAAGGGTGAATAAAGAGACGGAGGTACATCTACCATCCGACTTACGACCGAGCTTGGTTCCGACCAACCAGTCGTAAGTCAAAATTCACGCAAGTCGAACTTTACTACTGAATATCAACATCACATTTTTGTAATGACTTTATTGTTTTATTTTGGTATTTCATTTTTTACTTTACTTTTTATGCTGTTAGTACTGTATTTTATACTGTAAGGTTTAGGATAAACACTGTGTACAACACAAACAGTTGTTTATTTCCCAGAAATTTGGCATAAAAAACACGGTCGTAAGTCGAGTGGTCAGTATGTCGAGCAGGTCATAAGTCGAATGGTAGGTGTATATATTTTTAAGATTGTAGTGTTTTATAATAATTTTATTTTGATGGTACTGGGGTTGAAGCCAAATACTCTCTCCCTCATCACCTGTGATTGGACCACACTTATGTAGCTATAATCATACGTTATACACAATATTACATGTCTGATCATTATTTTTTGTTTGCTCTTCACGCTTGCAGAGTGTCAACACATGCAGTTGGAGACTTATGCTTAGAGGGTGACCATCCTGCAGCTCTGGTGCTGGAATCGCCCTTCAATAACATAAAAGATGAAATAAAATTCCACCCACTTTCATCAGTAAGTTTAAATTACCCATTAGAGCTTTTTTTTAATGCCATGATTTTTTACCCCCTCCCCCCAAAAAAAAATCACCATCATTCAGTCAATAGCTCTCTTGCTAGAAGTGTGAAGACATCATATTTCAAATGATGCTCTTATTACAACACCCCCACCCCCTTCCCAAGAGTGCAAGTACTGCTCTTCTCACCTCCAGAACTCAAATCTGGCTACCAAGTTTTCCTGGATGAGTTGAAATAAATGGTTTTTGGGACTTGACGATCTGTTGGAGTATGACCTAGGTAACATTTTGTAAAGAGATTCAGGGTAACCGGTTAGCTGGACTTGAGTCCTGGAGGTGAGAAGTACATTGCCTGCACTCTGAAGGAGTTGTGGGGATATTTTGAAGTTTGGAGGGGCATTTGAATTGTAGTGTCTGCACACCTCTGAAAGACACTGATGGAGAAAATGAAAGTGTTTCTCTTTTGCATCACACTACTTTGGTGGGAAACAGCCAGTGTTAATAAAAATCATCTTAGATAAAATCCTAATTATTATATCTATAGTTGTTGACCAATTTCATCAGAACAAATATGAACCCTCCATGCATTCATAAAATAAACATTTGTAAAATTTAAATTCATTTGTTAAAAAAAATAATTGAAAAGAATGTGTTTAAATATTTGTTATATTCATTTTAATAAACTGACATTTGTAAGAAACCAGAAATTAATTGGTTGTGAAATGCCCTGTTCATAAGTGTGGATGTTGATTAATTAGATGATTGTAAAATGGGAATCCACTGTAGTTCCAAAGTGTGTAAGAGCAGTTTCAGTTTTTTCATGGAGATGTATTACTAGTTAGGAACCAACCAGGTGATGTATCATATGATGAAAGGATTCATGGTTTTCACCCCACCAGTTCTCCAGCCTTACTTTGCCAAGTCATATGTTTTAACATAACTTGTGCACTAATCCTCATATACATAAAAGCAGGCTAGAAGCATTGGGTATGACACCTAGCTGATGAGTAAAAAAAAAGAGACATAATCACATTCAAGATTATTTAAAAGGATCCAAAAGAATTGACAAGAAGTGCTTCCTAACCCTGTCAGCTAGTGGAACGTGAAGAACTAGAGGCTATGATTATAAACTGAGTAAGAAGAGCTCTCAAAATGACACTTGAAAGTTTTGTATTGCTGAGTGTTAGAATAATGAAATGGTTTACAGGAAGAGGTAATAAGTGCTAAAACTACTGGAAACTTTGAAAGATTTTCTTGATATATTAAATGCTAAAGGTGATAAACAACAAGCCTAGTTTTACTTTTGAAAGACAAATAGATAATAGGTTGATAGACAGCAACCGCCCAGGGAGGTACTACCGTACTGTCAAGTGAATGTAAAACGGAAGCCTGTGTTTGTTTTACATGATGTTAGGATTGTTGGCGTCTTTTTTTCTGTCTCATAAACATGCAAGATTTCAGGTACCTCTTGCTACTTCTACCTACGATTAGGTCACACTACACATACATGTACAAGCATATACACACCCCTCTGGGTTTTCTTCTATTTTCTTACTAGTTCTTGTTCTTGTTTTATTTCCTCTTATCTCCATGGGGAAGTGGAACAGAATTCTTCCTCCGTAAGCTATGCGTGTTGTAAGAGGTGACTAAAATGCCAGGAGCAAGGGGCTAGTAACTCCTTCTCCTGTATATAGTGTATTACTAAATGTGAAAGGAGAAACTTTTGTTTTTTCTTTTGGGCCACCCCGCCTCGGTGGGATACGCCAGTGTGTTGAAAGAAAGAAAGTATACACACTCATCTGAATTTTCTTTAATTTTATCTAAAGAGCTCTTGTTCTTATTACTTTTCCTTTCTTATCCATGGGGAAGTGGAATAAGAAGGTTTCTTCTGTAAGCCATGCATGTTGTAAAGTCAACTAAAATGCCCGAAGCAATGGGCTAGTAACCCCTTTTCCTGTATGGCCTGCTACCTTAGATATACCTTTGAAGAGTTTTGAAAGTTTACTATCTGGTGTTTGCCTGGTCAACCAGGCTGTTGCTGCTGGAGGCCCGCTGCATCACATATCCATCACAGCGTGGTTGATCTGGTACCTGGTGAAGATACTTGTCCAATTTCCTCTTGAAGGCTACTACACTTGTTCCATCTGTGTTTCTGATATCTTCTGGTAAGATGTTGAATAGTCTGGGACCCCGGATGTTGATACAGTGTTCCCTTATTGTCCCTACCGCATCCCTGCTCCTCAAAGTGGGATGTATCATTGTGTGTGGTTGTACTGCGAATGATAAGGAGATGATTGTGGATGTTATGAATGAAAAGAAGCTGGATGTTTTGGCTCTAAGTGAAACAAAGCTGAAGGGAGGAGAGTTTCAGTGGGAAGAAATAAATGGGATTAGGTCAGAGGTTTCTAATAGAGTTAGAGCTAAGGAAGGAGTAGCAGTAATGTTAAAGGATAAGTTATGGCAGGAAAAGAAGGAATATAAATGTATAAATTCAGGGATTATGTGGAGTAAAATAAGGATTGGATGTGAAAAGTGGATTTTAGTAAGTGTTTATGCACCTGGAGAAGAGAGAAGTGTAGAGGAGAGAGAAAGAGATTTTGGGAAATGTTGAGTGGGTGCATGGGGAGTTTTGAACCAGTTGAGAGAGTACTTGTGGTTGGAGATCTCAATGCTAAAGTGGGTAAAAATGTTGTAGAGAGAGTAGTAAGTAAATTTGGGGTGCAAGTGGCAAATGAAAATGGGACCCTTTAACCCTTTGAGGGTCGAAAAGGCCCTCTCCGAGACTTGTTCTCAGGGTCGGCCAAATTTCAAAAAAAAAAAAAAACATTCTTATGAAAAGATAGAGAATGATTTCCCGATCATAATGACACCAAAAGTATGAAATTTGATAGAAAACTTACAGAGTTATGCTCTCGCGAAGTTAGCGGTCTCGGCGATGTTTATGCATCAGCGATTTTGCCCACTTTGAGCCCTATTTTCGGCCAATTTCACTGTACTAGTCGACAAAAAACATGAATATTTCGCTAGAACTCCATTTTTTCTATCGATTGAGTGCAAGAAACCATCCATTTACCAATTTCAACTATCCAGTACAGTGGTCAGAATTTAGCAATTTTGCCAATTTCACACAAATTTCAAAAGATACCAATTTCCGAATAGGGTCCAGAATAAGCAAGACATTCCTGGCACTAAAATGACATTTCCTCTGTTCATTAGTCACATCCCAAGGCCCCTCTTACATTCTTTTGCTTTACACTTTGAATTTTTATTCTCACAAAAAATAGAACATTTACTGTTATGCAGACTACTGCATTAGTGTAGAAATGGTGTAGAGATGGTATAAATAATATCAGCGCACTTGCGAAAGAATATTAGACTCACCAGTTGACGTGTATTGGACGCTTGGCATGATTTGTTTACTTTTGAACTTTGGTAAAAATCGAACATTTCTGCTGCTTTGAGCTCAATTTCAAGGTACTTTTCATTGTAAAACCAGTCAAAATCATCTCAATTTCTGTAATACGTCTTCCATTCTATAAAATGAATCAAGAAAATGAAAACAACAAAAAATAATATGAAAAATATGTGCAAATCGTGTTTTTTTCCCCAAAAAAAAGGTCAAAGTTTTTTTTCTCATTT
>NC_069448.1:7182649-7302658 GCF_026875155.1 Cherax quadricarinatus | reverse complement strand
GATGCCCGGGCCCAAAGAAAACAAAGTAAGGGATAGGGGAGTTTCGGGGGGGGGAAATAAGGGGTTTTTAATCGGATATCTAGAGATTAGAGCAAAGGAAGGAGTAGCAGTAATTTAAAGGATCATTTAGGGAAAGGGAAAAGAAATAAAATGTTAAATTTCAAGAATTATTGGTTAAAGAAAGTTGGGATGCGAAAATGGGTCATAAAAAGGTGTATGTGGGGAAGAGAGGAATGTAAGGAGAAGAGAGATTTTGGAATTTAAAGTGAATTAAAGGGACCCCTTTGAAAATGAAGGTTTGTTGGGGAATAATGCTAAAAGTATAAAAATTTTAGAGAGGTTTTTGTAGTAAAGGGGGCCCAGTTAAAATATTGGGAGCCCTTTATTGAATTTGTAATAAAAGGGTTTTTAGTTAAAAGGAAATCAATTTTAAGAAAAAGAGGATAAAAGTTTTCAAGATAGATGTACGGCAAAATGAATATTTGTTGGTTTTGATTGTAATAAAAAAACTTTGGAGATTGGGTTAAGGGGTTTAAGAGGGCAAGTAATTTGATATTTTCTTTTTGTGCCATGGAGTAAAAGGAGGGGTCGGGGAAAAGAGGGCATCGGGGGAATAAATTTATTAAAAAGAATTAGGAAGATAAAAATTTTTGGGGATAAGGGGGTAAGAAGATAGGAAAGGGGGTAAAGATATGGGGTGGGTTTAAAAAGTAGGGGTTAGATTTCGCCAAGTTTTATTTCAAAAGGGGGTCGGGGGGGAGAGGAATTTAATTATTAAAAAAATAAAGGGGAAAAAGTTACTTTTGGGAAAGTATTTACAAATAAAGTATGAAAAGGGAAGATATAGGGAGAAAAAAGAAGAGTTGAATGGGAAAATGTAAAAAAGAGCTGAAGATGGGTTTAGTGACAACTTTTTGGAAAAAATAAAAAAAAGTTTTGGGTGAGTTAAAAAAGAAAGAAACCCGGGGAAAACAAAAATGGTTTTTTGTAGTTTAAAAAAAATAGGAAGGGAGTTTTAAAAGGGAATTAGAGGTTTTTGGGATATGGGGGGAAATTTTGAGGAATTGTTAAATTTGAGAAGAGGGGAAGCTTATTTCGTTTTAAAAGGGGCAAGGGGGAATAATATCTTGTGGAGTGAGGAAAGCCAGTTTGAGTGGGGGGGGAATTCGTAGGCAGAAAGGAAAAAATAAAGGGGGTAAGGCAGCGGGTTTGATGGAAAAGATAAAAAATGTAAAAGCGGGTGGGGATATAGTTTTGGGTGGTTGGTGCAATTATTAATAAAGTATGGAAAGGGTAAGGTATAGGAGGGGCAAAGCATGCTTTTTCCCTTTGTATGAGGAAAAAGGGGACAAAAGAGATAAAAAATTATGGGGGGATAAGTTGTTGGGTATACCGGGGTAAAGGTATGGTAGAGTTATTTTTGAAAGTTTTAAGAGAAGCGGAGAAAAGGATACTGTTGCGAATAAAAAATTTTTTTTAAAGAACTTCAAAGGGGCCCTTTTACCATTTATTTTTATGCAACAAGATTTTTGGATCCGAGTTATTTAAAGGTATTTGAGTCTAGGGGAAAAAAATTTCAACGGGGAAAACCCATAAATAATATTAAAATTTTTATTAAAGTTTTAAAAATACAATATTTATCTTTCTTTGAGTTAATGTAACTTAATACTTTGAACAAAAAATTTCCCAAAATTTACATTTAGTTCAAAATCATGGAAAAAGTCACATTTTAAAAAGGAAGTTTAAATTTTTTTCGTATTTAAAACTTCAATAACATTATGTTTTGTCTTAGCCAGACTGTAAACTCAAAATACAAAAGTACGATTTAACAAGACCCTTGAATCTGGCATAAAGTATCTCTTGGATTCTGAACTGAAAGAATATAAATACAAAAAAATTTTTAGAGCAATGAAACAAACTGGTCACTCGGTCCAATTCCAAAACTATTCAAACTGTACACCGTAAGAGCCAATATACGATAGTTGCAGGGGTGGCGGGGGCAGACTGATACTTGCCAGTCTGTTGACACATCGTTAGGGTTTGGGTCAGCGACCCAAACGCAGCCACCAACATAAACAATTGAACAATGTTTCCCAACTTAAAAATCATAACCAAGAAATCCTACCTAACAAATAATAAAAAAAAAGTGATAAAAATAACAAAAAAAGGATAAAACAAAAAATGATAATAACAAAAAATGATAATACCATGGTATTTTATAATTTCAGTAATAATTAACGCCGAAAGTCCTATTTTAGCTATAAACGGGGATTTGCGTATAATATTTTGGGTTTTGAAAATATTCTCTTTCAAAATTAATAAAACAGGATGACCATTTTGAAAATATAACATAGAATGAACAAAGGGGGTTTTTGGGAAAATAGGGGTGTGGGGACCCGGGTTTACAGTGAACATATAAGTGAAAAGTATTTAGATAAGGGTAAGAGGGCTTTGTGGGATTTATGGATTTTTAAAAGGGGTATGACAGGGGGGATATGGGGGGAATGTGGCAGATTTGCAGGTGTATGGTGTAGGAGGGGAGGGTTTCTGAAAGCAGGAAGACTTTTTACGGGATAGGGGTCAAAGTTAAGTATGTAGAAAGAGGGAAATTTTTTCCCGTAAAAAGTAGGCCTTTGACAAGGATGTGTATGTCACCGTTTGTTTAAAAATTTTTTTAATGGGGTTGTAGGAAGTAAATGCGGGGTTTGCAAGAGGCGTGGGGTTAAAAGATAAAGAATCCCCATAAAGTGGAGTTGTCACAGTTTCTCTTTTCTGATGACACTGGCTTTGGGAGATTCTGAAGAAAGCTGCAGAGGGTTGGTGATGAATTTGGTAGGGTGTGCAAAAAAAAAAATTTAAAAATGAAAAACAGGAAAGAGAAGGTTTGAGGTGCAAAAAAATTAGGTGATGAAAGTTTGGGTATCAGATTGGAGGGAGAGAGTATGGGGGAGGTGAATGTATTCAGATATTTGGGAGTGGACGTGTCAGCGGATGGGTCTATGAAAGATGAGGTGAATCATAGAATTGATGAGGGGAATAAGTTAGGAATAACAGGGAAAAAATTAGAATCTTTCATTAGTGCTAAGATCCAGGAAAGATTTTGAAAGAGAAGAAATTGAGAGAGAAGAGAGACAGAAAGGGAAAGAGAAGAGAATAAGGAGAGAGAAAGAATAGAGAGAGAGAATCAAGAAAGACAGAAAGAGAAAGAGAGGATAAAAAGGAGAGAGATCGAATTGAAAGAGAAAACCAAGATAGACAGTTAGAAAGGGAGAGAGAAGACAAAAAGGAGCGTGATGGACTTGATCATGAGGAGAGAGCTAGAGTACGTGAGGAACAAGCTAAAGTACGTGAGGAACAAGTTAAATTAAGAGAACTTGAGGAAAGAGCAAAGGATAGAGAAGTTGAGGAAAAAGCTAGAGAACAGGAGGAAAAAGCTAGAGAACTTGAGTTAATAGAGCGAGAGAAAAGGATCGCGAGCTCAAAAAAAGCTCGCCTTGAATTAGAGAATAAAAAGTTAACTCTTGCACAACAATTAGAGGAAGGAGTAATTGAACATCATGCAGCTAGTGCACATATTCCAACACCTAATTTACCTCCCTTCACAGAGGGTGATGACATTACTTCATACATTATCAGGTTTGAAAATACACTACCCTCTTACCCTGTGTGAATGGTTTACAGACACTGGAATATCTATGCAACTTTGTTGCAGGATATCATATGTAATTATAACCTACTGAAGAAGGCAATCCTTAAAGCATATCAAAAAACCACTAATTCTTACAGGAAAGATTTCAGGTATGCCACCTTACAGCCTGGCCAGAACTTTCAGCGGTTACAAGTAACACTCTTTCGTTTGTTCGACTTTTGGATAGAGAGTTCAGGAATTGATCACAGTTATGAATCTCTTAGAGACTTCATGGTTGCTGACCATTTCCTGACAGCTCTTCCCCACCAGATAAGAACTTTCATCAGAGAACGTAACCTGATTAAAGCTGAGGAAGTTGCTGAGGCTGTTGACTTGTATGCTGAGGCTCACAATTCCTATAAAGACCAAAAGGGATCGAACCCTAAGGGCAAGGGTTCATCAGACCTTAAGAAATCAAAACCTCTAGTGGAAAGTAAAGTGACTTCTTTTATTCCTGTTTGTCATTTGTGTGGTGTTAAGGGACATAAACGTCCAGATTGTCCTTCTAAGAAGGTCCAAAAAGTTGGAAGATGTTTTAAAGACTGTAATGACCAAGCACCCTTCTGTTCAGGAACAGTTAATGGACTTAATGTATCTACCATTTTACGAGACACTGGATGCACATGTATAGTCATTTCTGATAAGCTGTTCCCTAATCTTAAAGAAACTCATTCCTCTACTATACTTTCAGACTACTTGGGCCGTACAGACACTTTTCCTACCATCCGTTGTTACATTAGGTCTAAGTGGTTCACAGGTTGGTTTTGAAGCCGTACTAGCTCCCATCACTTCTTACATCCGTACTAATAGGTAATGTAAAAGGTGCCATTCTTCCTTCTGAGGTTGACCTTTCATCACCAAAGATGGACATAAGTGTTTCAGACCCTCTTCCTGTAGTCAGAGAAGCCCCTCGAAAGTTCAGATGAGACAATGTCTCGTGAGATTCATGTGGGATTAAAAACCAGTGATGCTACTCTCGAAAGCGAGGTAGTAGGATCACCGGTTCACTTGTTAGATGAAAGTGAAGATATCACCTCCGATACCATAAATGTCTTGACTAGGACTCAGACCAAAGCCCAGGCTTCTCCTACTGTCCATCCTTTGATTTTCCCTGACTTTAAGCCTTTAGATATATCGAAGGACTCCTTTGTCAATTTACAACGTAATTGCCCTTCTCTTCAGAATTGCCATAATGCCGCTAAACAAAATCAAGTTATCCAAAGGCAGTTTGGAGGGATATGTTGTGTATCTTTATACGTATATGCTTCTAAACTGTTGTATTCTGAGCACCTCTGCAAAAACAGTGATAATGTGTGAGTGTGGTGAAATTGTTGAATGATGAAAGTATTTTCTTTTTGGGGATTTTCTTTCTTTTTTGGGTCACCCTGCCTTGGTGGGAGACGGCTGACTTGTTGAAAAAAAAAAAAAAAAATCTTGTACAAGTCAGTATTCAAACTAAATTCAGATGAGATAGACTATTCCATCTTAGTTGTTCCAAGTCATTGCAGAGAGACTGTTCTTAAAATGGCTCATGACCTGCCAGTGGCCGGACATTTCTCGCATCGTAAAACCTTAAATAAAATTAGGGAAATCTATTTTTGGCCAAAAATGTCCTCAGATGTCACTACCTATTGTAGATCGTGTAAAGTTTGCCAGCTGTCATCCTCCCGAGGTACCAGGCGAGTACCTATGGTCAAAATGCCTTCTTTACGGTACCGTTTGAAAGAGTAGCTATTGACATCGTTGGTCCGTTATCTCTACTTTCATCTGGGGGACATAGATATATACAGTGGACCCCCGCATAAACGATCACCTCCCAATGCGACCAATTATGTAAGTGTAATTATGTAAGTGCGTTTGTACGTGTATGTTTGGGAATCTGAAATGGACCAATCTACTTCTCAATATTCCTTATGGGAACAAATTCGGTCAGTACTGGCACCTGAACATACTTCTGGAATGAAAAAATATCGTTAACGGGGGTCCACTGTATTAACATTAGATGATTATGCTTCGAGTTTCCCTGAAGCCATTCCCTTAAAGACCATAACTACTACAGAGGTGGCTAAAGCCCCCTTTTTTTCCATCTTCTCCAGAGTGGGATCCCTAGAGAAATTTTGTCTGACCATGGGACACAATTCACATCTGACTTAATGCAACATCTATAAACCAACTTCTGGGAGTGAAGCCTCTCTTCACCACACCCTATCATCCCAGCTGTAATGGGAGGATTGAGCGCCAGCATTCGATTTCAAGTCCATTTTAAGGAAACTTTGCTCCCTTAAACCTAAGGAGTGGCATCGTTACCTACCCTGTGCTTTGTTTGCCATGAGGGAAGTTCCCAGTGACTCTTTGGGGCTTTCACCTTTTGAACTTCTCTATGGTAGACAGGCCAGAGGTCCATTGTCCATCCTTCATGACTTGGATTGGATAGCTCTTGTCCTACCCAGGCATGCCCAAATCCTTCATCTTTCAAGCAAGACAGCATCTTGGCACCACTCCTTCTGCTATCTTCCTCTGCCTTTGTAGGACACTTTACTTGCATGGTTCCACTCCTAATTTTATCACTCTTCAATGGAGTTCCCTTGATGCCAGTGAGGGGCTCTTCATCCAAGAAATTGGATTTGTGCTCTCTTTCTTGGATCAATATTGAATAACTTCCATTTCCCCTAATGCTGTATGACCCCTACAAGTTCAGTGCTCCCTCATGATTATTATACAGAAATAGTCGTGCAGGAAGAGGGGGTTCATTGACTTCTGCTTCCCTCTTTCCCTGGGATTAGAGTTCATCATGCTTATGGAAATTCCCCTTGGTCCATTGTCCCCATGTCTCATCTAAAGCATCAGTCTCCTGTGCTGCCTCTTAACTCCCTTTCTTAGCTTTCAGGTTTGCCATGGGCTGCTCTCCAGTCTGTACCCTGATGCTGGGCCTGTCTGCACTTTTGATTTTCTGGATTTGGGGTCCTCATTATTCACTCCACATCTCTTGATGGGACTCATCCTCTTTCTCCATCGGGATCCTCCTCTCATCTCTGCCCACTACCTCTGGCTGCATCTTATTTTTTGCTTAGTAGCTTTCATTCTACCACTGTTATCCTATGCTTGTCAGGACATGCCTTCATGGCAACCTCATTTTCTCCAACTGTGGCCCTGGCTTCCTCCGTGTTGTTCTACAGTTGTTCCAGCTCTCGGTATATATTCAACCTCTGCTCCTCTACACTGGAGGTTTATCAGTCTGTTCTGTGGCTGAAAAGTTTCTCTGCTGAGGAGGCAAGTTTTGTGGCAAAACATTATTACTAGAGTGCTAGATGGTTCTCCATTTGGAGAGTCTTCTAGTTTTCATTCTGTATATAATCAATATTCTGGACTCAGATCTTGCCTTGGCAGTTGTCATCAAGTTCCTCTTCCAGAGGCCCACTCCAGCAACATCATGCAGGCTATTCAAGTCTACAGTGCTATAGAGCCAGTACATCTTCCTGGTATCTTTCATGGATACTCTTCCCATGCTGTTAAAGTGATGTTTCTTTGGCATTATCACATATTGCAGTCTTAACTCAAAGCGTCCGTTCAGTTGTCTTCGACTATATTAAGGCCCATTCACGTCTTCCATCTGATGATGGCCCATTGATGTAGCCCACACAGAAGACCCTTCTTCCTGGCTGTCCTGCAGGTGCCTAGGTTATCACTTTCCTTGCACTTCAATGATTCTGTGGATTATGGCTTCATGAAGCAGGTTTAGTGTCACTTACCTAATGGACTTCTTGTCACTAACAGGCTGGTATAACTGCAGTGCTCTGTTGAATCACAGTCCACGTCTGTTTTTATCTGTGGGACTAACTACTGCCTTTAGCACCATCAAAACGTTTGTCAAATTGGTCCTTCATCAATCCATCCTCAATCTCATGGGTATTCTTGCCTCTAGTTGTTGTTTAGATATATAGTGCTAAGGATGTTGCTTCAAATGTTACTGTGCTTGCTGTGTAAACTCAGTTGATATGCTTTCTTGTACACATCAAATTATGAAATGTAATCACACGTACCCTTTGCAAAGAAATAAACCTTTGTTTATGTTTGTTCTAATGTCTCATTGTGACATGACGGATGTTTGTAAATTGGAGCATTTATGTGTTGGGATCCTCCATTGCTTGTATTATGTGGCATGTCCTTGTGCATGTGAATTTTTTTTTTTTTTTTTTTTTTTTTTCAACAGTGGCGTTCCCACGAGGCAGGTGACCAAAAAAGAAAGAAAATGCCCAAATATGAATACTGTGCATGCATTATTCAACACTTCACATACTGCAATTATTGCTGTTTTTGCAAGGTCTCAGAATACAAATCTAGAAGATAAACATACTAATAGATACACACTTTCCCTCCAAACGCCAAATCCCAAACCCTCTCCTTTTAAAGTTGTAGGCATTGTATTCCCATTTCCGACTCAAGTCGACTATTTGAAATTAACCAGTTTACTGAATCCTTACTAATATTACCCTGCTCACACTCCAACAGAATATTGAATGTTAATGCTGATCATTTCTCAGATACTATACTCTAGATATTTTATTCTCTTCTTTGTCTCAGGTTTACATTCAGCACTGGTGACAAAAGATGATTAAGCGACTACTGTATCTGCTATTTCTTATATCATTATGGCTTGGTGGAATGTAAGTACAGTAACTATATATCATAAGTCTTACTGAGATTTTAGGATTTACCCTAGTATGTTATTCGATATTTTTTTGTTTTTACTTCTAAGGTGTATTATCTTTCAAAAAATTAAGATTGTAACTATACAGTAGGGCCCCGCTTTATGGCGTTTCACCTTACAGGATTCCGCTAATGCAGCAATTTCAAATTATGACCAAAACTTGCTGTACGAAAGTGGCATATGCGTGGTGTATCTTGCCAGGATGTATGGGAAGTCCACATCAATGATCAGTTCCACCGTGGTAAAACAAGAAATCAAGGAAGCTGATGTTGCGAAAGGAGTAAATTTGCTAATGAAACAGAGATCACAAACAGTCGAAGATGCTGAGAAGTTGTTGTTGGTGTGGATCAACGAAAAACAGTTAGTGGGAGATAGTGTTTTGGAGGCGATAATTTGTGAAAAGGCAAGGCAGTTGCATGCGGATCTCGCAAAGGAAATGCCTGGAATGAGTGCTGCTGTTAGTGAATTTAAGGCCAGCAGAGGCTGGTTCGACAAATTCAAGAAGCGAACTGGCATACACAATGTGATAAGGCATGGCGAGGCTTCAATTTCGGACAAACGTGGGGCCGAAGAATTCATTGATGAAATTAAGGAATACGTAGAGGCTGAAGGATTCCTCCCCAACAAGTCTTCAGTTGTGATGAACCAAGCCTCTTTTGGAAGAAAATGCTGAAGAGGACCTACATCATGCAGGAGGAAAAGGCACTGTCAGGACACAAGCCTATGAAGGATATGCTAACTCTTTTGTTCTGTGGTAATGCTAGTGGGGATTTTAAAGTGAAGCCTTTACTGGTGTATCACTCTGAAAATCCCCGAGTGCTTAAGAAAAATGTTATCAAGAGTACATTGTGTATAATGTGGAAGGCTAACAATCAGGCATTGGTCATGAGGGAAATTTTCATTGAGTGGTTCAATGAAGTGTTTGGCCCAAGTGCAAAGAAATACCTCATGGAAAAATCAGTTGCCACTCAAGTGCCTCCTGGTGATGGACAGTGCTCCTGCTTATCCTCCAGATATGGAAGACCACTTGTTGGAGGAGTTTAGTTTCATCACAGTGAAGTTCTTGCCCACTAATACCACTCTTCCCATCCAGCCCATGGACCAGCAGGTCATTTCAAATTTCAAAAAACTCTACACCAAGGCACTGTTTCAAAGGTGCTTTGAAGTGACCTCAGACATTGAATTGACACTAAAAGAGTTTTGGAGGAATCACTTCAGTATCCTCAATTGCATAAGCCTTATAGATAATTCTTGGCAGGGAGTGACTTCCAGCATGATGAACTCTGCTTGGAGAAAATTGTGGCCAGAATGTGTCCTTGAGAAGGATTTTGAAGGGTTTGAGGCTGACCCTGATGACCCTACACCTATTGTGGAATCTATTGTGTCTTTGGGGAAGCCCATGGGGTTGGATGTGAATGGCCAGGATGTGGAAGAGTTGGTGGACAACCACAGGGAAGAGCTAACCACTGAAGAGCTGCAAGACCCGACCTTCAACTGGGACAGCAACAGACTGCAGCTGAGGAAATTGCTTCAGAGGAGGAGGAAGAGAGAGGGGAGAATGTGTCTTCTTCAGTGATTAAGGATGTGTGCAAAGTAGAGTGAGTTGCAAAGTTTTGTGGAGAAATATCACCCTAACAAAGCTGTTGCAAGCCATGTCTGTAACATGTTCAATGACAATGCCTTGTGTCATTTTAGGCAAATCTTAATGAGACGCCAGAAACAGACACCTCTGGACAGATTTTTTGTACGACAGGGGTACAGTGACTCTAAAGCTGGTCTTAGTGCCAGTAAAAGACAAAGAAGGGAAGTAACCCCAGATAGGGCCTTGATACCTGAAGTCCTTATGGAAGGGGATTCCCCTTCCAAATAATAACCTCTCCTCCTCCCCTCCCCTCCTTGCCATCTTCCATATGCCAACAAGAGTCTTCAATAAAGGTAAAAGTGATGTTAAATGTTCATTTATCCATTTCATTAGTCATTTATGTTTATTTTTCATTGTTTTCTGTATGTAAAACCGTAGTTATTCTCTATAAAATGTATTTTTTGTTAATATTTTTGGGTGTCTGGAATGGGTTAATTGGATTTACATTATTTCATATGAGAAATATTATTTCAGTTTTTGTACGATTTGGTTTTCGTCAGACTTTTTAGAACAGATGAATCACGAAAACCGAGGTTCCACTGTATTTTATATGTAATCTGATAATTATACTTATGTGTACCTGTACCTAAATATACTTACACACTGTGCTGGCATGCAGGTACACATTAAATCACGAGAGCCTCTCTACTCATGACGCCATATAATAATCTCTTGGGCACATTAAATGTCGTATATTACGTTAATATAGACATTTTCATTAATCCATATATGATATTTTTTCAAAATTATATTTATTTATTTATTTATTTATTTATTAACAATTTGAGCATACATAAAGAGGTACAAAAAAATACAGATAAGAGCAGCATGCCAAAGCCACTTACACTATGCATAGCATTACGGGCTGGCTTTAATTAAAATTAACTAAGCAATGATGAAATCAGTGATATTACATTATTGTAAACAGATAACTATAAAGCACAAATGAGTATTACAAAGACAGGTCATATGGTTGCATGCATTGCTGTACATTCAGTCGTATGGAGTATTCTGTTAGGTAGTGTAAATTTAAAAAATAATAAAGTTAGATTGGGTTTTAGGTTTAACATTTAAAATGATATAATTGTGAGAAACATTTAAGATAAAACAATTTATAAGGTTCAGTTATTCAGTATTTATTTAGTTTTGGGTGAGTAAGTGATCTTTGAGAAGAGACTTGAATTTATAAACAGGGATGTTTCTTTTATATTTACAGGTAATGAATTCCAGATTTTAGGGCCTTTTATGTGCATTGAGTTTTTGCATAGTGTGAGATGGACACGAGGAACATCAAAGAGTGATCTGTGCCTTGTGTTTATGGTCATGTGTTTCTGTTGAGGTTGGCAAGGAGATGTTTGAGGGAGGGTTAATATCAGAGTTAAGTGTTCTATGTATGTAATAGGGCAGTAATAAGTATGGATGTTTTGTATGGTGAGTAGGTTTAGTGTATTGAATATTGGTGGATGTGCTGCCTGTAGTGAGAATTTTTTATCATTCTAAACTGCAGCCTTTTGTTGGTAATTAGTGGTCTGAGATGGTTAATTGTTGTTGAGCCCCATGCACAAATTCCATAGGTGAGATAGGGTTAAATAAGAGATGATATAGGCCAGGAGGGCTGACTGTGGAACATAGTAAACCCTATCTTCGATAGTATGCCCACAGACTTGGGAAATTTTTCTTAGGGAAAATTTTTTGTATATGTGTATGAAATTTGAGTCTATTAATCAAGGTGGATTCCTAAGAATTTTCCCTCTGTTAGCTTTGTGATAGGTGATCCGTTTATCAAATTTTGTTAAGAGGACATCTGTAGCCTGTTTCCAAACTGAATGAAGTAGGTTTTGTCAATGTTTAGTGTAAGTTTGTTAGTCCTCATCCAGGTAGATATTTTTTGTAATTCGGTATTTACAGTATTGGCTAGCGTGACTGGGCTCGGGTGAGAGAAGACGTATGTAGTGTCATCTGCAAATATGTGGGTTTGAGTAATTGCGAAGCATTTGGAAGGTCATTTATGTATAAGAGAAAGAGAAGAGGGCCAAGGACACTTCCCTGTGGGACACCAACTGTAATTGGTTGCGCAGAAGAGTTTGCCCCATTTGCGTACACATATTGGCTTCTGTTGCTGAGGTATGACTTGAGGTAGTTGAGGGAGTGCCCTCTTATACCATAGTGTGACAATTTTACGTGGAGCAAGTCATGGTCAACTGTATCAAAAGCTTTACGTAAGTCAATGAAGATCCCAGTGGACTTCTTTTTTCTCTATTGCAGTGTATATATGTTCTAGCATGTGTATAATAGCATCATTAGTATTTTTATTAGGCCTGAATCCAAATTGGCAGGGGTTGAGCATGTTTTGGGAGATAAGGTAGGAGTAGATTCGTTTATGAATTAATTTTTCGAAATTTTGAGAGAGGGTGTAAGTTGGATATTGGCCTATAGTTATTCAACTCTGTTTGGTCTCCTCCTTTGTGGATCGGGGGGACCCTTGCTATTTTGAGTACTGTAGGAAGGTGGAGGATTCAATGGATTTGTTAAAGAGTGTTGCAATGATTGGTGATAGCACTTGTGACAGTTTTTTGTATATAAAGGGTGGTAAGGTATTTAAATCTCCTGCCTTGTTTTTTAGTGCGTTGATAATAAGGGAGACTTCGTATGGGTTAATCGGAGCTAGGAACAGTGTGTTCGGGTAGTTGCCGGTGAGGTAGTCATTTGGTGGGGTATCTGAGTTTGGGATTTTATTGGAAAGGGTTTTTTGTCCTATAGTGGAGAAGAAATCATTGAGTCTGTTTGCTGTTTCTGTTGGTGGAGTTGGGGTTCATCTGATTTTGCTAATTTTTATTTCGCTATTTCATGATATCTTTTTTGTTCCCAGAATTTCTGATAGGGTTTTCCAGGTCTTTTTTATTCACCTCGTAAGTTGGATAATCTGTTTCTCATAATACAATTTTTTTGCCCTTCTTATCAGGCTGGTTAGGATTGACGAGTAACGTTTTGTTTGGTCTCTGGTTATGTGACCCATTCTGTACTGTTTTTCATATTGGTGTTTTGTATTTATGGATTTGAGAATGCTGGGTGTTAGCCGGGGACTGTTCAGTCTCTAGCTGTCATCTGTTTAGTTTTTTTAGGGCAGTGCTTTTTTATAGAGGTATTGGGTCTTTTTTAGAAAATTATAATACATTCGTCAATATCTGTATAGATTTCTAGCTTAGTGTGCCAATCAATGTTTGCTACTGCTGTTGTGAAGTTATTAATGGCTGCCTCATTGTGAAGTCTGAAGGTGACTTTAGTAGTGTCTTGGGGTAGTTTACCAAGAGTTGTTATGAGGAAAGTAGGGTAGTGGTCTGTGGTATTATCTGTAATTATGCCTGATTTTAAAGGGATATGGGGTTGGTCCAGATGTGGTCAAGTAGGGAAACACTAGTCTCTGTAACTCTTGTAGGTTTTGTTACTGTTGGTAGTAACATACAGTTACTCATTGTGTTTGTGAATTCAGTAATGTGTGGGTCCTGGTCTTGCAGGAGATTTATATTGAAGTCACCTGAGAGTAGTAAGTGATCTTTGTTCATGCGGGGCATCAGTTATCATACTTCCTAGGTTTTGACTAAATTGGCTAATGTTTGACTGGGGAACTCTGTAGTTGTTTATCAATGTGAGAGGTTTTTGTAGGTATTTGGATTTGAATTTAGCTTTATATATTCCCCATGTTCATCCCTTGTGCAAGTATTAGTGATACATTCTAGTTGGTCTGAGTAGTATATGGCTGTGCCACCCCCTTGTTGATCTGGCCCCTACAGTTGTGTATGGCTGTGTAACCAGGAATGGCATAGACATCTGTACTATCAGGCTTTAGCCGGGTTTTTCAGTTAGTGTAATGATGGACATATTGGCATGTAAGGAATTTAGTAATGCTATGAGGTCATCGTAATGCTTGCTTAAAGATCTGATATTGTAGTTAAAGATAGTTTTTTGTTGTTGTTGGCACTGAGAAGTCCCTTTGATTGTTCTGCAGTGTAGTAATTACAGAAACTGTTTTGATTCATTTAAGTCATTAAATAAGAGTTGGTATCAGGATCAATGCTTGTAATCATAAATTTGTAGTGAATCTATAGTTAGAATTAAGTATAAAAAAAAAGTAAAAAGTCTTAAGCTAAAAAATAGCACCTGAATTATTTAAAAAATGTAAAATAATGAGCTAAGGTAGTTTTCTTTTTCTTTTTTTTAAGCTAAAATAAAGGAGACAATGTAAAAGGGGCTAATACAAATAAAGTGAATGATCAAATAATGGAGCTTGGGAATATGAAAAGTAGGGAGTACTATAAAGGTAATTTTTTAAAGTTAGAATTATAGTATAAAATTATAATATAAAAGGGACTAATATAGGTTGTGGTGAACAATAATGTGGTAATCAAATAAATTTAGCTTTTGGAATATAATGGCAAAATTGTGAACTTATTCTACTTTAGCACCTGAGAATACACCTTGATTATTTTAACAATTGTGAATATATAAAACTAGGGTAGTTATATAAAGCTAAAATAAAGGAGAAAATATATAAGGGACTAAAATTAAGTAATGGTAAACAAAGTTAAATGGACAGATGGTACATAGCATATACACATGAAAACACCCACAGTATAAAAAATTTTTTCATAAATATGAAAATTTGTTTATCAAGCTGTTTTTGGAGTGTGAGAAGAAAGTTTCTCTAGTCAGTCACCAGTTACTGGGGGATAAATGTAGAAAAATATTTCTTTCTTTTTGCTCTCACTCTTATCTATAGCTATTTATGACCCTTGTGGTTTAGCACTTTTTTTTATGATTATAGTAATAATAATTCTAGGTAGTAGGTTGGTAGACAGCAACCACCCAGGGAGGTACTACCGTCCTGCCAAGTGAGTGTAAAAGGAAGCCTGTAATTGTTTTACATGATGGTAGGATTGCTGGTGTCTTTTTATTCTGTCTTTATACACATGCAAGATTTCAGGTATGTCTTGCTACTTCTACTTACACTTATGTAACACTACACATACATGTACAAACATATATATACATATCCCTCTTGGTTTTCTTCTATTTTCTTCTAGTTCTTCTTCTTGTTTATTTCCTCTTACCTCCATGGGGAAGTGGAACAGAATTCTTCCCCCGTAAGCCAGCATGTTGCAAGAGGCGACTAAAATGCCGGGAGCAAGGGGCTAGTACCCCTCTTCTCCCGTTTATATTACTAAATGTAAAAGGAGAAACTTTTCGTTTTTCCTTTGGGCCACCCGCCTCGGTGGGATACAGCCAGTGTGTTGAAAGAAAGAAAGAAGTAATAATAATAATAATAACAACTTGTATTAATAATAATAACTTGTAATAATAATAATAATAACTTGTAATAATAATAATAACTTGTAATAATAATAATAATAAAATAAGGTATAGGTTGGTAGACAGCAACCACCCAGGGAGGTACTACCGTCCTGCCAAGTGAGTGTAAAATGAAAGCCTGTAATTGTTTTACATGATGGTAGGATTGCTGGTGTCTTTTGTCTGTCTCATAAATATGCAAGATTACAGGCATGTCTTGCTACTTCTACTTACACTTAGGTCACACTACACATACATTTTACACGTTTATTTATACACACTCATCTGATTTTTTCTTTGATTTTATCTTAATAGTTCTTGGGTCTTATTTACTTTTCCTTTTATATCCATGGGGAAGTGGAATAAGAATCTTCCTCCGTAAGCCTTTGCTTGTTGTAAAAGTCAACAAAAATTGCGGGAACAATGGGCTAGTAACCCCTTTCCTGTAAAGATTACAAAAAAAGAATAAGAAGAAGAAAATTGTCAAAGTGGGAAGTCTGAATGTGCGTGGATGTTGTGTAAATGATAAGAAAGAGATGATTGTGGATGTTATGAATGAGAAGAAACTGGATGTCCTGGCTTTAAGTGAAACAAAGCTGAAGGGGGTGGGAGAGTTTCAATGGAGAGGAATAAATGGGATTAGGTCAAGGGTTTCAAATAGAGTTAGAGCTAAAGAAGGAGTAGCAATAATTTTGAAGGATAAGCTAGGGCAGGAAAAGAGGGACTTTAAATGTATAAATTCAAGGATTATGTGGAGTAAAATAAAGATTGGGATGTGAAAAGTGGGTTATAGTAAGCATGTATGCACCTGGAGAAGAGAGAAGTGTAGAGGAGAGAGAGAGATTCTGGGAAATGTTTGAGTGAATGCGTGGGGATTTTTGAATCAAGTGTGGAGAAATTTGGTGGTGGGGATTTCAATGCTAAAGTGGGTAAAAATTTATAGAGGGGAAAGAAATAGGTGAATTTGGAATGCCAGGGGTAAATGTAAATGGGGAGCCTTTAATTGAGCTATGTGTAAAAGAAATTTGGTAATAAGTAATACATATTTTATGAAAAAGAAGAAAAAATAAATATAAAGGTATGATGTAGCACGTAATGAAAGTGTTTGTTAGATTATGTATTGGTGGATAAAAGGTTGATGGGTAGGCTCCAGGATGTACATGTTTATAGAGGGGCAACTGATATATCGGATCATTTATTTAGTTGTAGCTACAGTTAGAGTAAGGGGTTTAGATGGGAAAAGGGGAAAGGGTTGGCAACAACAAGTAAGAGGGAGGTGAAAGTGTATAAACTAAGGGAGGAGGAAGTTCGGGCGAGATATAAGCGACTATTGGCAGAAAGGTGGGCTAGTGCAAGATTTAGTTTGTGGGGGGTTGAAGGGGGGGGTTGGAATAGTTTTAAAAATGCAGTATTAGAATGTGGGGAGAAGTTTGTGGTTATAGGAGGGTGGGGGCGGAGGAAAGAGGAGTGATTGGTGGAATGATGAAGTAAAGGGTGTGATAAAAGAGAAAGGTAGCTTACGAGAGAAAGGTGAAGAGAGTGGTGAGAGAGTGCAAAAGGAGAGCAGATGAAAGAGTGGGAGAGGCACTGTCAAGAAATTTTAATGAAAATAAGAAAAATTTTGGAGTGAGTTAAACAAGTTAAGGGAAAACCTAGGGAAAGTATGGATTTGTCAGTTAAAAACAGAGTAGGGGAGTTAGTAGATGGGGGGGAGGGAGGTATTAGGTAGATGGAGAGAATATTTTGAGGAACTTTTAAATGTTGAGGAAGAAAAGCGGAGGCGGTAATTTCATGCACTGGCCAGGGGGGTATACCATCTTTTAGAGTGAAGAAGAGCAGAATGTAAGTGTGGTGGAGGTACGTGAGGCATTACATAGAATGAAAGGGGGTAAAGCAGCTGGAACTGTGGGATCATGACAGAAATTTTAAAAGCAGGGGGGGATATAGTGTTGGGGTGTTGGTACTTTTGTTTAATAAATGTATGAAAGAGGGGAAGGGACCTAGGGATTGGCAGAGAGCATGTTTTAGTCCCTTTATATAAGGGAAAGGGGACAAAAGAGATTGTAAAATTTTTAGAGGAAAAAGTTTACTGAGTATACCAGGAAAAGTATACGGTTTGGGTTATAATTGAAAGAATTAGAGGTAAGACAGAATGTAGGATTGCGGATGAGCAGGGAGGCTTCAGAGTGGGTAGGGGATGTGGGAGATCAAGTGTTTACATTGAAGCATATATGTGAACAGTATTTAGATAAAGGTAGGGAAGTTTTTATTGCATTTATGGATTTAAAAAGGCATATGATTTGAGTGGATAGAGGAGCAATGTGGCAGATGTTTTCAAGTATATGGAATAGGTGGGAAGTTACTAAATGCGTAAAGAGCTTTTTTGATAGTGAGGCTCAGGTTAGGGTGTGTAGAAGAGAGGGAGAATATTCCCGGTTAAAAGTAGGTCTTAGACAGGGATGTGTAAAGTCACCATGGTTGTTTAATATATTTATAGATGGGGTTGTAAAAGAAGTAAATGCTGGGGTGTTTGGGAGAGGGGTTTGGGGTTAAATTATGGGAATCAAATTCAAAATGGGAATTGACACAGTTACTTTTTTCTGATGATACTGTGCTTATGGGAGATTCTAAAAAAAAATTGCAAAGGTTAGTGGATGAGTTTGAGAATGTATGTAAAGGTAGAAAGTTGAAAGTGAACATAGAAAAGGGGTAAGGTGATGAGGGTATCAAATGATTTAGATAAAGAAAAATTGGATATCAAATTGGGGAGGAGGAGTATGGAAGAAGTGAAAGTTTTCAGATACTTGGGTTGACGTGTCAGCGGATGGATTTAATGAAGGAAAGAGGTTAATCATAGAATTGATGAGGGAAAAAAGGAGAGTGGTGCGTTGAGGTATATTGGAATCAAAAAATGTTATCTATGGAGGCCAAAAAGGGAATGTATGAAAGTATAGTAGTACCAACACTCTTATATGGATGTGAAGCTTGGGTGGTAAATGCAGCAGCGAGGGGACGGTTGGAGGCAGTGGAGATGTCCTGTCTAAGGGCAATGTGTGGTGTAAATATTATGCAAAAATTCGGAGTGTGGAAATTAGGAGAAGGTGTGGGTTAATAAAAGGATTAGTCAGAGGGTAGAAGAGGGGTTGTTGAGGTGGTTTGGTCATTTAGAGAGAAGGATCAAAGTAGAATGACATGGAAAGCATATAAATCTATAGGGGAAGGAAGGAGGGGTAGGGGTCGTCCTTGAAAGGGTTGGAAAGAGGGGTAAAGGAGGTTTTGTGGGTTAGGGGCTTGGATTTCCAGCAAGCGTGCATGGCGTGTTAGATAGGGGTGAATGGAGGCGAATGATACTTGGGACCTGACGATCTGTTGGAGTGTGAGCAGGGTAATATTTAGTGAAGGATTCAGGGAAACCGGGTTTTTTCATATAGTCGGACTTGGAGTCCTGGAAATGGGGAAATACAATGCCTGCACTTTAAAGGAGGGGTTTGGGATATTGGCAGTTTGGAGGAATATGTTGTGTATCTTTATACATATATGCTTCTAAGCTGTTGTATTCTGAGCACCTCTGCAAAAACATGATAATGTGTGAGTGTGGTGAAAGTGTTGAATGATGATGAAAGTATTTTCTTTTGGGATTTCTTTCTTTTTGGGTCACCCTGCCTCGGTGGGAGACGGCCGACTTGTTGAAAAAAAAAAATAATAATAATAATAATTAGTAATAATAATAATTGTAACTTGTAATAGCATCATTCCTTCTAAAAATGATGCTACGTGAGAATGGAAGCATTGGTCATTATTTATTCTACTGTACCTCTGTGGAGACAACTTGTACACAGTGTAAGGTGTTTGTATGAAAGTGTATCAACCATAACCAGATGTGTTTGTTTACATAGCACTCTGCAGCTCTATCCTTTTACTTGTTCTCTCTCTCTCTCTCATCGCTTACTGCCCCTGCTAATGAAGGTAAGCGCATTCTTGTGGTTGGTGACTCTCAGGTAAGATATGTTGACCGTGCTTTTTGTAATAGGAATAAGAAGATGAGAGATAGAGTGTGCTTCCCTGAGCTGGTGTTGGGGACATTGTCAACAGACTGGATAATATCATGTCAGGTAATGGGAACAAGCCCATTATCTGTCTCAGTGCTGGTGGAAATGATATTGGGAAGGGTAGGAGAGAAGAGCTGCTAGATAAGTACAGGTCAGCTATAGATTTCATTAAGTCTAAGGAGGGATCCAATCATGTAGCATCTTGCCTAGAAGGGGAGTAGGAAATGAATGGTTGTCTAGGGCAATTGGTTGTAAATTGCTGGCTAGACAGATACTGCAAGGAACTTGCAATCCCATTCATTGACAACTGGAACAACTTTTATGGCAAACATGATATGTATGCAAGGGATGGGGTTCATCTCTCTGGGCAGGGTGGTAGCACTTGCAGACTCGATTGAGAAGGCCATTGGTGAAATGCCTATGATTTTAAACTGATGGAAGATAGAGGTATGGGTGTGTGTGGGAAACAAGCAGGTTGCAACACTAGGGTTGGAAACAGTAAATGTATAAAAGGCATTCAGCATGAAGTTATAAATAAAGACAATAGAACAGGTCAGAAAACAAAGGGGACAGCAGAGGGCAGCAAGGGACTAGCTCCCTTAAGGTTTACTATACTAATAGCAGAGAGTGTTAGAAATAAGATAGATGAGCTAAGATTAATTGCAAGTGCAGGAAACATAGATATTATTGCTATAACAGAGACCTGCTCAATCTGAAAGATAGAGAGATGCCATCTGAATGTCACATACAAGGCTATAAATTATTCCACACTGACAGGGTCAACAGGAAAGGTGGTGGAGTAGCGATGTATGTCAGAGACAATTTAAATTGTTGTGTTAGACAAGATATTAAATTAGAAGCGTCAGCCACTGAATCTGTTTGGTTACAGCTTCTCGAGGGCCGAGAAAAACTAATTTTGGGTGTGATTTACAGGCCCCAAATCTTGATAGGGAGTGCAGTAAACTTCTATGGGACGAAATTCGTAAGGCATCTACATACGAAAATGTTGTGCTAATGGGAGATTTCAACTATAGACAGATTGACTGGAGCAATTTGACAGGAAATTTAGAGTCGGGTGACTTTCTTGATACGATCCAGATTGTTTTTTAAAACAGTTTGTGACAGAGCCAACTAGGGGAAATAACCTCCTTGACTTGGTTCTTGCCAGTAGGGAAACACTAATTAATAATCTTGAGGTTAATGATGAGCTTGGGGAGAGTGATCACAAATCACTCAGTTTTAACATATCATGGAATTCCCCTAATAATGGCAATCAAGTCTCCGTCCCTGACTTTCGCTTGGCTGATTTCATAGGACTGAAAAATTACTTAGGTGGGCTGAACTGGAATGACCTGACTAGGGGTCAGTAGGTGGTGATGGTTGCCGATATGATGCTTTTCCCGGCATAGTTCTAGCTGCTCAGTCAAATTATGTTCCAAATAGGGAAATCAGATCAAACAAAAATGATCCTAAATGGATGAACAATAGATTAAAATATCTGATTGGTCAAAAGAGAGGCATATATAGGCAAATCAAAAGAGGAGAGGGGCAATTAAGAAATCGATATATTCAGTTAAAGAGAGAAATAAAAAAGGGAATTAGAAAAGCAAAAAGAGATTATGAGGTTAAAGTTGCAAGAGAATCGAAGACTAACCCAAAAGGATTCTTTCAGGTATACAGAAGTAAGATCAGGGACAAGATAGGCCCACTCAAAAGTTCCTCGGGTCAGCTCACTGACAGTGATAAGGAAATGTGTAGAATTTTTAACACATACTTCCTCTCAGTTTTTACACAGGAGGATACCAGTGATATTCCAGTATATGATAAAATTATGTAGAACAGGACGATAATAAACTGTGCACTATTAGGGTCACAAGTGACATGGTCCTTAGGCAAATAGATAAATTAAAACCTAACAAATCCCCAGGCCCTGATGAACTGTATGCAAGGGTTCTAAAGGAATGTAAAGGGAGCTTAGCACACCTTTGGCTAATCTTTTCAACATATCACTACAAACTGGCATGGTGCCAGATAAGTGGAAAATGGCAAATGTGATACCTATTTTCAAAACAGGTGACAGGTCCTTAGCTTCGAACTATAGACCAATAAGCCTAACCTCCATAGTGGGAAAATTTATGGAATCAATAATTGCCGAGGCAGTTCGTAGCCACCTTGAAAAGCATAAATTAATCAACGAATCTCAGCATGGTTTTACTAAGGGACGTTCCTGCCTTACGAATTTATTAACTTTTTTCACTAAGGTATTTGAGGAGGTAGATCATGGTAACGAATATGAATTGTGTATAAGGACTTCAGTAAGGCTTTTGACAGGGTCCCACATCAGAGACTATTGGGGAAAAAATTAAAGCACATGGAATGGGAGGAGAAATTTTTCCTGGATAGAGGCATGGTTGACAAATAGGCCAGCAGAGAGTTTGCATAAATGGGAGAAATCAGAGTGGGGAAGCGTCACGAGCGGTGTCCACAGGGTCAGTTTTTGGGCCCCCCTGCTGTTCACAATCTACATAAACGACATAGATGAGGGCATAAAGAGCGACTCGGCAAGTTTGCCAAAGACACCAAAATAGGCCGTCGAATTCATTCTGACGAGGACATTCGACACTCCAGGAAGATTTGAATAGACTGATGCAGTGGTCGGAGAAGTGGCAGATCCCAGTTTAATATAGACAAATGCAAAGTTCTAAATGTTGGACAGGAAAATAACCATGCCACATATAAACTAAAATAATGAAATTTTAAAATATTACGGATTGCGAAAAAGTTTTTAGGATTTTCTGGTTTAGCAGTAATCTAAAACCCAAGACAACAGTGCATAAGTGTTCGCAATAAACTAATAGAATCCTTGGCTCATATCAAGAAGCATAAAAATGGGAGTCCTCAGGTTTTTTTCAACTCTATACATCCTTGGTTAGGCCTCATTTAGATTATGCTGCACATTTTTTGGTCACCGTATTACAGAATGGATATAAATTCTCTGGAAAATGTACAAAGGAGGATGACAAAGATGATCCCATGTATCAGAAAACCTTCCCTAAGGATAGACTAAGGCCCTGAAACGCACTCTCTAGAAAGACGTAGAATTAGGGGTTATGATTGAGGTGTATAAATGGAAGACGGGAATAAATAAAGGGGATGTAAATATGTGCTGATAATATCTAGCCTAGACAGGACTCGCAGCAATGGTTTTAAGTTGGAAAAATTCAGATTCAGAGGGATATAGGAAAGTACTGGTTTGGTAATAGATTGTGGATGAGTGGAACAAACTCCCAAGTACCGTATAAGGCCAGAACGTTGTGTATTTTTAAAAATAGGTTGGATAAATACATGAGTAGATGTGGGTGGGTGTGAGTTAGACCTGATAGCTTGTGCTAACGGGTCGGTTGCCGTGTTCCTCCCTTGAGTCAATGTGACCTGACCTGACTAGGTTGGGTGCATTGGCTTAAGCCGGTAGGGACTTGGACCTGCCTCGCATGGGCCAGTAGGCCTTCTGCAGTGTTCCTTCGTTCTTATGTTCTTATGTACTCACTTCTCGCCCTACATTAAGACTACAAATATTTTAAGGTAAGTAATGAGTGTACTGTATATGCATTTTATTGCTCTACAGCACTTTAAATGTCATAGTAGGTGGGGTGGCCAGGTGGGCTACCATACCTCCTCTCGCACAACTTTCTACAAATAAAAACTTTTCACCTCTCACCCTGCATTAAGACCATTAAGATTACAAATATTTTAAGGTAAGTAATGAGTGTACTGTATGTGCATTTTATCGCTCTAGGGCACTTTAAGCATTGTAGTATATTATTTTGGGTGGGGTGGCCAGGAGGGCTACCATACCCGACTTCTTACAGTAAATACTACCACCTTTTGCCCTACAGTAAGACTACATATATTTTGAGGTAAATAATGAGTGTTAAAGTGTGTGTATTTTACTTTTTATTGTTTTTTAATGCCTATTCTATTGCTAACTTAATATATGTTAGTGTAAACTTATCTGGCATTTATATGGATTTATAAGGGTAAAAAAATGGCGTTCTGCTTTGCGGCAGTAGCCTGAGCCTAACCTGCCTATAAGTGGGGCCCACTGTATATATTTAGATATAAATTATCATGATCATGTCTGCTAGCAACATTTCTCCAAGTTCTATTCTTGTTTGGTTTTAACCCTAAACTGTCCAAATGTAGATCTACCCTTTTCAACATTTGAAAGTATGTAAAAAATGTAGATCTTCTTTTGTTTTTTTACATTTTGAAAGCATGTAAAAATAACTTTGATCTACATTTTTTTTTTGTTATATTTGAAAATATGTAAAAAAAACGAAAATCTACTTTTGGAGCACTACCATGTGAACATAGATCTGTTTGGACAGTTTAAGGGTTTTAAAGGGGCCCCAACATATGTATTATGTTGTTTGAGCCTTACTCTGATAAGTCTGGTATTTAAAAATTTGCTTAACACCCAGATAATGTCCAGTCTGCCTTGGGGCAAAAAAAGAACATGTTTGCATGTAGATGCATTTTATCTACTGAAGACTTTAATAATTCTCCATGGGAGCTTCATGAATCTTGAATTACAGATTTGAGATTTCCCATTTCTGAATTTTTGAAATTGTTTGTATTTTATTTTTACATGTACATTAATAAAATTGAGAAAAATTCTTTAAATTTTGCTTTAACTTATTTTTCTTAATGCTGTATAGACATTCATAAGAAATAATGACCAATAGGAAACCTCTATCACTGAAAATCTTCAAACCCTCCATATAACCCTTCCCTCCTTCCACATCAATTTATACACCCTTTTGGTTGTCCTCTTCTGCATCTCTCTTTATTGATAATTAAACCACCTCAACTCTCTTTTGCTATCTAATTTTAATATGTTTTTACAGAGCCTTGAAGTCTGTAATTGTTGGTGCCATTTTGACTTTGTTTGTCGTGTATTTCATCATTCCATTGGTATTTCATTACTCTCCTGCACTTCAACGACATATTGTCTTCCTAAATTTTGGTAAGTATGCTACACTGCTTTGTTAACATAATCAGAATTTTATCTTGAATACTGGTTGTAGTTTAAGGTAGAATAATATAATCAAGTGTTGCTCTATAGCTTCATACTGTTTTGAAATTATACTATTCATTGTGATACTGGTGATATTTTATCTTTGTAAGGAGGTGATAATTTTTCTCTGCAAGGAGGCCTATGCTTTTCTTAAGAAGAGGCCTATGCTTTTCTTAAGAAAAAGGACACAAGTGCAACTAATGTGACATTTTATTGTGTCAACGTTTCAGTCTCCAGGAGCTTTATCAAGCCATTACCGGCTTGATAAAGCTCCTGGAGAGCGAAACGTTGCTGCAATAAAATGTCACATTAGTTGCACTTGTGTCCTTTTACTTAACATAGTGTTGGTAAGTCTACCAACATTAATACACATGCTTCTCTTTGTAAGAAAGCCAATGCTTTTCTCTGTAAGGTGGGCTAAATTTAGAGATAAAAACAAGCATTTAAGCCATATATAAGATAATGAAAGGATATGAAAGAATTAGTCAGGTTTCCTAATATCATCACTGGAAAAGAAGTTGCCAAAGCTATAAACTAAGAAAAAAGGAGATGCCAAAAAGATATTAAAACTTCTTAACTCCATCATTTGACAGAACAAGGTTATGAATACAAACTAGGAAGAAGAACTTCTGATGGCACAATAGACAATGGAAGAATATTAAAATCGTTTACTAGAGGAGGTACTAAATGCTACAAGCATTGGAAACTTTAAAAACATTACTTGGAGTATACTTGGAGAGGGTTTCATCGATCAGTGCCCCCACTGCCCAGTCTGTGACCAGATTATAATCTAAATGTTTGATGAAGGAGCACCAGGAGCTTAGCTTTGGTCATAGAGTTACAATAGACACAGAAATTATGTTCTGCACATAATGTAATTTACTGCAATGTGTCTGCCAAAGCATAGAAAGAAATTTGACTAAATCCTGTATGATCAAATAAAATACTGAATAAAATTATTACACTGAATTAATTTTTTTATGTTGGCATTACAGTATAAGTTAGAAATAGTAAAGTTGTTATGTTAGGGAAGCATATTTATGTATACAGTAGAGTCTGAAGTGCTTGCTGCCAAAGAAATTAAAAGATGTATGGTAATTGCAAATTAAAACTGCATCAGTGTACACTGTTGGGAATATCTATTTATTGCAGAGTGAACTTTTGATACAAAGCAAGAAAGTTATAGGTCACAACTAGCATGACCATGAATAGAAAATGTTAAAAATTAATAATAAAATGTACAACAGGAAATGAAATTAGTGTATAAGTTATGGCTCAGTATAAATACTGCACTAAAATACTTTGAGTGCTCTTGTCATTAACCAGATAATTTATAGAATGTTCTTTCCATCTATATTTCTAATACAATTTATATATAATTATTATTTATTGACAGTAAATCTTCCTAAAGGAGTAGACTACAATGTACCAGATAAAGAAGATTTACCTGGGACACGCAACTTCTATTTACAAACTGACAAAAAAGTTAAAGTTGGAGTGTGGTGAGTGTTCATTTTTTCATTGCAAAGTCCCCAGTAGTATGTGTAAGCTGGCCATGTGGTATTCAGGGTCTCGAATAGTATGATTAATTCAATAATTTTTCCAACTCGCAATAAGAATATAATGCTGTGTTCATTTTTCTTGTATGAATACAATTTCATGCAAAATGAAAAGAGGGTGAAGCAGCTGGGATTGATGGGATCAAGGAAGAAATGTTAAAAGCAGGTGGGAATATAGTTCTGGAGTGGTTGGTGCATTTGTTCAGTAATTATATGAAAGAGGTAAAGGTACCTAGGGATTGCCAGAGAGTATGCATAGTTTCTTTGTATAAAGGAAAAAGGGATAAAAGAGAGTGTAAGAATTATAGCAGAATAAGACTATTGAATATATCAGGTAAAGTGTATGGTAGAGTTTTTTTTTTTTTTTTTTAACAAGTCGGCTGTCTCCCACCTAGGCAGGGTGACCCAAAGAGAAAGAAAATCCCCAAAATGAGAATACTTTCATCATCATTTAACACTTTCACCACACTCATACATAATCAATGTTTTGGCAGAGGTACCAAGATACAACAGTTTAGAAGCATATATAAAGATGCAATATAAAAAGTGACCTGAAATAATATAATAAGCTCCCTGTAGAATATAATATCAGGGCCCCAATTATGTATATACCATCCTTTTACAAATCTCTCCAAACTGCCAATATCCCAAACCCCTCTTTTAACCCTTTCAGGGTCCAGAGGCCAGATTTCAAAGTGTGCACCAGGGTCCAAGAATTTTCAAAAAATAATTTTGTTATTTTTTCTTATGAAATGGTAGAGAATCTTTTTCTGACGGTAATAAAACAAAAAGTACAAAATTTGATGGAAAATTGACGAAATTATGCTCTCGCGAAGTTTGATGTGTCGGCGATATTTACGCATCGGCAATTTTGCTGATTTTGACTCCCATTTTAGGGCAATTACAGTATTCCAGTCAACCAAATTCTTAGCTATTCCACTAGTATTACTTCTATTCTATCGATTGAGCACAAGAAATCGCCAGGTCAACTGTTTCAATAACAAAATAAAGCGACCGGAAATTGGTAATTTGGCCAATTTAATGCAAAGTTCAAAATATTTCAATTTCAAAATAGGGTCCAAAATAAACAATGCATGCATTCGTGGCACTAAACTAACATTTCCTCTGTTCATTAGTTATGTTTTAAGGCTTTACAAATGAATTTCATTTTGATTTTTTATTCACATAATGAATTTTTATTCAAACCAAAAAATAGAAGATTTACTGTTGTGCAATACTGTAATAATTGTATAAATAATATCACCACATTTGTGAACGTATATTAGACCCACCAGCTGTCATGTATTAGACTTGTGAGGTCATTTGTTTACTCTTGAACATCGACAAAAATTTAACATTTCTGCTACTTTGAGCTCAGTTTCACGCCATTTCCAGTACTAAAACCAATCAAAATCATCTCTATTTCTGTAGTATGTCTTCCATTCTATTAAATGAGACCAAGAAATTGCAAATACAACTGTAAAAAACATGCAAAAAAAACTGCAAATTCGCTGTTTTAATCGAATATTATGGTCTCAGATTTTTTTCTCTCATTATGCACTGTGTGTTGCAGGATTTGTTTTATGTGGTGCACACATGCCACATAAATGTATTCTCTCATATCTAGCCCAGATTTACTGCTCACAGCTTATCAGAGTGAGCTGAGCTCATGGCGTAGATCTACAGTTTGGACCCTGAACGTAAAGCCGTAGATCTACGGCACGGACCCTGAAAGGGTTAAAGGGCAGGCACTGTACTTCCCATTTCCAGAACTCAAGTCCGGCTATATAAAAATAACAGATAGAGTAAGAAGTAGTTGGGACGAAAGGAAAAATGGAAACAACAAGTAAGAGAGAGGTGAAAGTGTATAAACTAAGGGAGGAGGAAGTTAGAGTGAGATATAAGTAATTATTGGCAGAAAGGTGGGCTGGTGCAAGTATGAGTAGTGGGGGGGTTTAAGAGGGTTGGAATAGTTTTAAAAATGCAGTACAGTGGACCCCTGCTTAACGATCATCTCCCAATGCGACCAATTATATAAGTGTATTTATGTAAGTGCGTTTGTATGTGTATGTTTGGGGGTCTGAAATGGACTAATCTACTTCACAATATTCCTTATGGGAACAAATTCGGTCAGTACTGGCACCTGAACATACTTCTGGAATGAAAAAATATCGTTAACTGGGGGTCCACTGTATTAGAATGTGGAGCAGAAGTTTGTGGCTATAGGAGGGTGGGTGCAGGAGAAAAGAGGAGTGATTGGTGGAATGATGAAGTAAAGGGTATGATAAAAGAGAAAAAGGTAGCTTATGAGAGGTTTTTACAAACCAGAAGCATTATAAGAAGAGCAGAGTATATGGAGAGTAAAAGGAAGGTGAAGAGAGTGGTGAGAGAGTGCAAAAGGAGAGCAGATGAAAGAGTGGGAGAGGCACTGTCAAGAAATTTTAATGAAAACAAGAAAAAATTTTGGAGTGAGATAAACAAGTTAAGAAAGCCTAGGGAATGAATGGATTTGTCAGTTAAAAACAGAGTAGGGGAGTTAGTAGATGGGGAGATGGAGGTATGGGGTAGATGGCGGGAATATTTTGAGGAACTTTTAAAAGTTGACGAAGAAAGGGAGGCAGTCATTTCATGCACTGACCAGGGAGGTATAACATCTTTTAGGAGTGAACAAGAGCAGGATGTGAGTGTTGGGAAGGTGCGTGAGGCATTACATAGAATGAAAGGAGATAAAGCAGCAGAAACTGATGGGATCATGACAAAAATGTTAAAAGCAGGGGGGACATAGTGTTGGAGTGGTTGGTATTTTTGTTTAATAAATGTATGGAACGGAGGAAGGTACTAGGGATTGGCAGAAAGCATGTATAATTCCTTTATTTAAAGGGAAAGGGGACAATAGAGATTGTAAAAATTATAGGGGAATAAGTTTACTGAGTATTCCAGGAAGTGTACGGTAGGGTTATTATTGAAAGAATTAGAGCTAAGATAGAGAAGGATTGTGGATGAGCAAGGAGGCTTAAGAGTGGGTAGGGGATGTGTAGATCAAGTGTTTACATTAAAGCATATATGTGAACAGTATTTAGATAAAGGTAGGGAAGTTTTCATTTCATTTATGGATTTAGAAAAGGCATATGATAGAGCGGATAGGGGAGCAATGTGGCAGATGTTGCAAGTACGTATATGGAATAGGTAGTAAGTTACTAAATGCTGTAAAGAGTTTTTATGAGGATAGTGAGGCTCAGGTTAGGGTGTGTAGAAGAGACGGAGACTACTTCCCCGTAAAAGTAGGTCTTAGACAGGGATGTGTAATGTCACCATGGTTGTTTAATATATTTATAGATGGGGTTGTAAAAAAGTAAATGCTAGGGTGTTGGGGAGAGGGGTGGGATTAAATTATGGGGAATCAAATACAAAATGGGAGTTGACACAGTTACTTTTTGCTGATGATACTGTGCTGATGGGTGATTCTAAAGAAAAATTGCAAAGGTTAGTGGATGAGTTTGGGAAGGTGTGTGAAGGTAGAAAGTTGAAAGTGAACATAGATAAGAGTCAAGTGATGAGGGTATCAAATTATTTAGATAAACAAAAATTGGATATCACATTGGAGAGGGAGGGGGTATGGAAGAAGTGAATTTTTTCAGACATTTGGGAGTTGACTTGTCAGCAGACAGGTTTATGAAGGATAACGTTAACCATAGAAATGATGAAGGAAAAACGGTGAGTGGTGCATTGAGGTATCTGTGGAGATAAACAAACCATTATCCATGGAGGCAAAGAAGTGAATGTACAAAAGTATAGTGGTACCAACACTTATATGGGTGTGAAGCTTGGGTTGCAGATGCTGCAGCAAGGAGGTGGCTGGAGGCAGTGGAGATGTCCTGAATAAGGGCAATATGTGGTGTAAATATTATGCAGAGAATTTGTAGTGTGGAAATTAGGAGGAGGTGTGGAGTTTCTAAAAGTATTAGTCAGAGAGCTGAAGAGGGGTTGTTGAGGTGGTTTGGTCATTTAGAGAGAATAGATCAAAGTAGAGTGACTTGGAGAGCATATAAATCTGTAGGGAAAGGAAGGCAGGTTAGGGGTCATCCTAGAAAAGGTTGGAGGGAGAGGGTAAAGGAGGTTTTGTGGGCGAGGGGCTTGTACTTCCAGCAAACATGTTCGATAGAAGTGAATGGAGACGAATGGTTTTTGGGACCTGATGAGCTGTTGGAGTGTGAGCAGGATAATATTTAGTGGAGGGATTCAAGGAAACTCGTTATTTTTATATAGCCGGACTTGAGTACTGGAAATGGGAAGTACAAAGCCTGCACTTTAAAGGAGGTGTTTGGGATATTGGCAGTTTGGAGGGGTATGTTACATATCTTTATCTTTCTTTCAACGTACCAGCCGTATCCCACCGAGGTGGGGTGATCCATAAGGAAAAACGAAAGTTTCTCCTTTTAAATTTAGTAATATATACAGGAGAAGGGGTACTAGCCCCTTGCTCCTGGCATTTTAGTCGCCTCTTATGACACGCATGGCTCATGGAGGAAGAATTCTGTTCTACTTCCCCATGGAGATAAGAGGAAATAAACAAGAACAAGAACTAGAAAGAAAATAGAAGAAAGCCCAGAGGAGTATGTATGTACAGTTGACTCTCAACTAATGGCGGCACACTGCCATAACAACATACTGGAGTGAGAGATATGGGAGGAAGTGTAAAATAAATCCAGTGAAGAGCAGGAGTGCAGTGGGGACAGTAAAGGAACACTGTATCAACATCTGGGGTCCCAGACTATTCAACATCTTACCAGAAGATATCAGAAACACGGCTGGAACCAGTGTAGAAGCCTTCAAGAGGAAACTGGACAAGTATCTTTACCAGGTGCCAGATCAACCAGGCTGTGATGGATATGTGGGGCAGCGGGCCTCCAGCAGCAACAGCCTGGTTGACCTGGTAAGCACCAGACGAGCCTGGCCCATGGCCGGGCTCAGAGTAGATAAACCCTCAAAACTCCTCAAAGGTATATCAAAGGTAGGTGGTAGGTTACTGAAAGCATTTAAGATATTTTACGAGGATAGTGAGGCTTGGGTTAGAATATGTAAGAGAGTGGGAGATTATTTCCCATTAAAAGTAGGCCTTAGACAGAGATGCATGGTGTCACCATGGTTGTTCAATATATTTATAGATGGGGTTGTAAGAGAAGTGAATGCTCGGGTGTTGGCAAGAGGCGTTGGATTAAGAGATAAAGAATCTAACACAAAGTGAGAGTTGGCACAGTTGCTTTTTGTTGATGACACTGTGCTTTTGGGAGATTCTAAAGAGAAGTTGCAGAGGATGGTGAGCAAGTTTCAAAAGGTATGTAAAAGAAGGAAATTAAAAATGAATGTAGGAAAGAGCAAGGTGACGAGGATAATAAAAAAAATATGTGATGAAAGACTGGATATCAGATTGGAAGGAGGAAGTATGGAGGAAGTGAATGTATTCAAATGTTTGGGAGTGGACTTGCCAGCAGATGGGTCTTTGAAAGATAAGGTGAATCATAGAATTGATGAGGGGAAAAAGATGAGTGGTGCACTGAGCAGTCTGTGGAGACAAAGAACATTATCCATGGTAGCACAGGGGAATGTATGAGAGTATAGGGGTACCTACACTCTTATATGGGTGGAGCCAGTGGATATGTCATGTCTGAGGACAATGTGTGGTATGGATATAATGCAGAGAAGCCATAGTTTGGAAATTAGGAGGAGGTGTGGGGTTACTAAAAATATTATTCAGAGGGCAAAGGAAGGGTTGTTGAGGTGGTTTGGACATTTAGAGAGGATGGAACAAAATAGAATGACTTGGAGGGCATATAAATCTGTAGCTTCCACTAGTGGAAGGAAGGCTGGGTAGGGGTTGTCCTAGGAAAGGTTGGAGGGAGGGGTTAAAAGCGGTTTTGTGTGCAAGGGGCTTGGACTTCCAGCAAGTGTGAGCATGTTGGATTGAAGTGAGTGCAGATGAATGGTTTTTATTTGACGTGCTGTTGGAGTGTGAGCAAAGTAACATTAATGAAGGGATTCAGGGCATCCTGTTAGCTGGACTTGAGTCCTGGAGGTGGGAAGCACAGTGTCTGCACTCTGAAGGAGGGGTGTTAGTATGTTGCAAGTTTTTAACTGTAGTGTAGGCATGCAGGGATGTCGCTAGAGTTGGTGTCACCTGGGGCGGAATCTCTGGTGTCACCCGGGGCAGCATCTTTGGTGTTACCCCCCATGAAATTCAAGGGCAGGTGGGGGGAAATAAACTCCAATTATGTCACTACTGCATGACCAGTGACAAATGTTTAGCAATGAGAACGTTCAAAGGCCATAAACTGAAGAGGAGAATACTTCTCAACTTTATTAATGATAAAATAAATAATTGTAGTAATATTGAGGAAACATAAACTCAAGTACCACTTGGAGTACATCCAACAGATCCTACATTTATTCATCTTCAACAATGCCAAAACAAAAACAAAAAACTTGAAAAATAAAGAAAAACATTACAATATCAGAGAAACACTAGTTTCAATTTGACCTTGAGTACAGGTAACATCTCAGTGAATCTGATGTTACATTTCCTTGCCTTCAATTATGCAAAATCATCTATCATATCATCAGAATCAATGATTTTCACTATATAGGCTTACAGTAGGGCCCCACTTATACGGCAGGTTAGGTTCCAGGCTACCGCCGTAAAGCGGAAATCACCGTAAAATGGAACACCCTTTTTTTCCACTTATAAATGCATACAAATACTATGTAACAAGTTTACACTAACATATATTAAGTTAGCAATAGACCTAGGCATTAAAAACAATAAAAAAGTAAAATACGTACACATATAGTGCACTCATTACTTACCTTAAAATATTTGTAGTCTTAATCTAGGGTGAGACAAGTAGTATTTATTGTAAAAAATCAAGCGTGGTATGTATGGTAGTCAGCCGGGCTACCATACCAGGCCACCCCACCTGCACACAATTTTCTATGACATTAACCCTTTGACTGTTGCAACCCCCAATCCTGAGGTGTCTCCTGGTGTCGCAAAATTTAAAAAAAAAAAATATTTTTTCTTATGAAATGATAGAGAATCTTTTCCCGATTGTAATGACACCAAAAAAAAAACGAAATTTGATGGAAAACTGACGGAATTATGCTCTCTTGAAGTTAACGACCTCGGCGCTGTTTACAAATCTGGCGATTTCGCCCACTTCGAGCCCTATTTTCGGCTAATTCCATTGTTTCAGTCGCCCAAACTCATAGCTACTTCTTTAGAACTCCATTTTTTCTATCGATTGAGTACGAGAAACTGCCCATTTACCGATTTCAACTACCTAATACAGTGGACCCCCGGTTAACGATATTTTTTCACTCCAGAAGTATGTTCAGGTGCCAGTACTGACTGAATTTGTTCCCATTAGGAATATTGTGAAGTAGATTAGTCCATTTCAGACCCCCAAACATACACGTACAAACGCACTTACATAAATACACTTACATAATTGGTCGCATTCGGAGGTGATCGTTATGCGGGGGTCCACTGTAATGTGGTCAGAAATTTACAATTTGGCCAATTTCACAAAAACTAAAAATTATGACAATTTCAAAATAAGGTCCAGAATGAACAATGCAGACATTCCTGGCTCTAAAATAACATTTTCTTTGTTCATCAGTCACGTCTCCAGGCCCCTCTGATATTACTCTTGCTTTCCATTATGAATTTTTATTCAAATAAAAAAAAGATTTACTGTTATGCAGACTACTGCAATACTGTAATAATTGTATAACTAACATCAACCCATTCATGACTGCATATTAGAATGGCTAGTTGGACATTTATTGGACAATGGCATCATTTGTTTACTTTTGAACATTGGCAAAAATCAAACATTTCCCCTACTTTGAGCTCCATTTCTAGGTTCTTTTTATAGTAAAATCAATCAAAATCACCTCTATTTCTATAACATGTTTTCCATTCTATCAAATGAGACCAAGAAAACGAGAATACAACCATAAATACTATACGAAAATAGACCACAAAGTCGGCATTTTAATTAAAAAAAAACGGTCTGAGTTTTTTTTTTCTCATTATGCACTGCATGCTCCAGGATTTTTTTTATATGGTGCACATTGACCACACAGGCCCATTCTCTCACATGTGGGCCTACCAGCTTTCTCCTGCTTGATTTGAAGCCGCTAGAATTTATGAGTATATATACGTCAAACACGGTACCTCGTAAGACGTATATATATGGCCGCGACAGTCAAAGGGTTAACCCTTTCAGGGTCCACAGGGCAAATTTCAGTGTGCACCAGGGTCCAAGAATTTTCAAAAAATAATTTTGTTATTTTTTCTTATGAAATGGTAGAGAATTTTTTTCTGAAGGTAATAAAACAAAAAGTACAAAATTTGATGGAAAATTGACAAAATTATGCTCTTGCAAATTTTGATGTGTCAGCGATATTTACATATCAGTGATTTTGCAGACTTTGACTCCCATTTTACGCCAATTACATTATTTCAGTCGACTAAATTCTTGGCTACTTCACTAGTATTTCTTCTATTCTATCGATTGAGCACAAGAAATCGCCAAGTCAAATGTCTCAACTACAAAATAAAGTGATTGGAAATTGGCAATTTGGCCAATTTAATGCAAAGTTCAAAACATTCCAATTTCAAAATAAGGTCCAGAATAAACAATGCAGGCATTCCTGGCACTAAACTAACATTTCCTCTGTTCATTAGTTACATTTTTAGGATTTACAAATGAATTCCATTTTGATTTTTTATTCACATAATGAATTTTTATTCAAACCAAAAAATAGAAGATTTACTGTTATGCAATATTGCAATAATTGTATAAATAATATCAGCACATTTATGAACATATATTAGACCCACCAGCTGGTGGGTATTAGACGTGTGAGGTCATTTGTTTACTCTTGAACATCGGCAAACATTTAACAGTTCTACTAATTTGAGCTCAGTTTCATGCCATTTCCAGTACTAAAACCAATCAAAATCATCTCTATTTCTGTAACATAACTTCCATTCTATCCAATGAGACCAAGAAATCGCAAATACAACTATAAAAAAACATATGAAAAAACACTGCAAACTCGCTGTTTTAATCGAAAATTATGGTCTCAATTTTGTTCTCTCATTATGCACTGTGTACTGCAGGATTTGTTTTATGTGGTGCACACATACCGCATAGATGTATTTTCTTATATCTAGGCCCAAATTTACTGCTCACAGCTTGTCAGAGTGAGCTGAGCTCATGGCGTAGATCTACGGTTTGGACCCTCAACTCAAAGCTGTAGAACTATGACACGGACCCTGAAAGGGTTAAAGCTTCCCAGAGCGATAAAATGCATATACTGTTCACTCATTACTTAAAATATTTGTAGTCTTAATCTAGGGTGAGATGAGTAGTACGTATTTATTGTAAGAAATCAAGTGAGGTATGTATGGTAGCCAGCCAGGCTACCATACCAGGCCATTCCACCCACACAATATTCTATGACATTTAAGCATCCCAGAGCGATAAAATGCATATACAGTTCACTCATTACTTACCTTAAAATGTTTGTAGTCTTAATCGAGGGTGAGATGAGTAGTATTTATTGTAAGAAATCAAGTGTAGTATGTATGGTAGCCAGCCAGGCTACTCCACCCACACATAATATTTTATGATATTTAAGGATCCCAGAGCGATAAAATGCATATACAGTTCACTCATTACATACCTTAAAATATTTGTAGTCTTAATGTAGGGTCAGGGGTGAGTAAACGAGATAAAACGAATAAATGAGAGAGAGAGAGAGAGAATGAGTATATGAGAGAGGACAGGCGAAGAGTTATGTAAACAAACCAGGCGAACACCAGTTTTGTAAACAAGCCAAGCGTACACATCTGGTTTGTGTACAACTTACATTGTGTACAAGTTGTCTCTACATTGATACTGTTGAATAGATAAAGAAGAACACTCCCATTCTCATGTAACACCATTTTTAGAAGAAATGACACTCTGAGTGAAGGCAATGGAAATAAGTCACTCTGACTTTTTTGGGTTATCCTTGGTACTTTACACATATGCTGCTGTGTGATAATCTATGTCACTGTATTTGTGTATACCTGATTAAACTTACTTACATACGAAACAAATAATTTTCTACAGTTGCCCACAGTAACACATTTTCTCTTATGTTGGACTAGAGAAAATGTTATTCTTGCTGTCACTTGTACAAGTTATCTGGCTACCACATCTCATATTTGTTTATTCTACTGTGGGGTGTATGTATCATCTCTATATGTTATGTATCGTGTTTATTATAAAATTTTGAAAATGTTTATATTAACTTAACCCTTTGACTGTTTCCGACGTATAAATACGTCTTACGAGCCAATGTTTCTGACGTATTTATACGCATAAATTCTAGCAGCTTCAAATCAAGCAGGAGAAAGCTGGTAGGCCCACATGTGAGAGAATGGGTCTCCATGGTCAGTGTGCACCATATAAAAAAAATCGGGGAGCCAGTGGTGCATTGTGGGAATGCCATTTCAGTTGTCCTTTTTCAGCATGTCTAGCGGTAAGAAATATGTGATTCCCCAGCAAATCTGGGACTCTTCTCTTCCAAGTGATGCTCTAACACGATGGAAGTGTCAGTGAAGATCAATTTCATGATTTGGAGGAGTTTGAGACCAAAAGCAATGAGGAGGAGGAGGGGGAGGTGGGGAGGAAGAGGAGGAGGAGGAGGAGGAGGAGGAGGAGGAGGGAAGAGGAGGAGGAGGAGGAGGAGGAGAAGAGGAGGAGGAGGAGGAGGAAGAAGATGTAATAATATTGTTCCCTTGAAGCAAGAAAAAAAAAAGTCCACCCCATGACAGTGACAAGATAAGGGGAGATAACATCTGATAAGAGCTGACTTTGATGAGCGTAAAGGAGGGTAATATTACATGACCACGCCCTCCCTTTGTTTTTGCTGGTACACAAACATTTCTGTCTGTCTATTTGTCTGTCTGTCAAGCTCCTCTGTCTGTCCATCTAGCTCTCTGTCTCAGAGAGAGCCACAGACTGTGTCATCACGTTTACTCACATCTTCAAGCAGAGTATAGCACTTTGTCTGGATTTCTTGGGTTATCCTAGGTAATTTACACTATGTATACTTGTATTTATGTGTACCTGTGAGACAGAGATAGGCAGACAGATAGAAAGAGAGACAGATTGAAAGATATAGAATGAGGGAGAAAGATAATTAGATAGAATGGAGGAGGGGAAGCAGCATCCGACCCCATTGTTTTGACAGGCGGGGGGGGGGAGTGACTAATGAGACAATATGTCACTTTGACAGCTGCCGACTTCTGACTCAAAACAATTATAAGCCATACACTCGCACACAAGACAAGGAGGAGGAGGAGAAGGAGGAGGAGAAGGAGGAGGAGGAGGAGGAGAAGGAGAAGAAGGAGGAAGGAGGAGGAGGAGGAGGAGGAGAAGGAGGAGGAGGAGGAGAAGGAGGAGGAGAAGGAGAAGGAGGAGGAGAAGAAGGGGAGGAGAAGAAGGAGGAGGAGAAGGAGGAGAAGGAGGAGGAGGAGAAGGAGGAGGAGGAGGAGAAGGAGAAGGAGGAGGAGGAGAAGGAGGAGGAGAAGGAGGAGGAGGAGGATGATTGTTTGTTTGTTTTTGTAAACAAGTTTTGTAAACAATATATTGATAATTATGTTTGTGTGCTTATTGTGTTGTATACAACGAGTGTATATATATATACATTGCACCTTACTTTGGTCTCATAGGCCACATAAGTTATGTGAAAAAATAAAATAGTGAAAAAAACAAAAACCTTCAATTACAAGTAAACTAAAGTTTACGGGGTGAGCGGCAGTCGCCGCTGTTGCCATACACGGCTCATTTTCTGCAAACTTCATGGCTCTATATCTCGGTAAGTACCGATGGCAAAAATTTTTTTTTGGACTAAAACACTCAGAAAAATAATCTTAACATTTTCATAAGAAAAAATAATTTTTTTTTTTTTTGAATATTTGGCGACATAGAATGACAGTTTCAGAGAGGGGCCTGAAACAGTCAAAGGGTTAATATACAACATTTAATGAGACTCGGTGATTATTATTATCATTACTAAATTGACATCTCGAGACATAAGACACTCTTACTGATTTTAATGTGTACCTGCATGCCAGCACAGTGTGTAAGTTTATTTAGGTACAAGTATACGTAAGTATAATTCTCAGAGTATATATAAAATATGAAATAACTTTTAAAAACACTTAAAATTTCGGAGTTTTCAGACATAATGGAGAGACTTAGTGCTTACGGATCTCACGGAGAATGTAAACAAACCGGGTGGGGCACGGTGACCATATTAGAAAGTCAGGTGGGGGGAGCCGTATAGAGAGTTTTGGTCATAATTTGAAATGACCATATTAGTGAAACGCTGCAAAGCGAAATGCCATAAAGCGGGGCCCTTCTGTATTTGTACTTTGTTAATATATAATAGGCTATATAGAAATGAAGGAGTCTTCTCTGATGTTGGTGCAGCACTGTTTTGGGCATTAGTATCACCTTCTTTAGAGGCTCTATGGTGTCACCCCTAAATGGTGTCACCCGGGGCGCCCCTGCCTCCCTTACGATGCCCCTGTGGGCATGCCTCTGACAAGATGGTGATGGAATGAATGATGATGAAAGCATTTCTTCTTTTTATGGTGTCCCTGCCTTGGTGGGAAATGACTGATGTGTAATAAAGAAAAAATAATTTGATCACACACTTTTATCACTACATATGTATAGTTCTTTGCCTATGTTACACTTTACACAGCTATTGTAATAATGTCTGCCAGTATCATCCATAAGGTAGAAGGAGGGACTAGTGCATAATTCATGATTTGTGTCCTTGTCAGCATTATTGTCCACTTGTAATGTGATAGGCAGTTACACTGAGACGTAAATATTCAATCACTCATACTAATATCATTGTATAACAAAAAACTTATGTTAATCTAAAGATAAATAACCTCTAAAACAAAATGAAATGTGTATTAGATTCTCGTTTTCCAGGCATATACTCCCGAGTCACTCATTTCTTCAATTCCAAAAGAGGAATCCTCAGACCAAGTGGCCTGGTTTGAAAAAAGCTTATGTGATGAAAGACCTGTTGTGCTGTACTTGCATGGGAATACTTCATCTCGAGCGACTGCACACAGGATTGAGCTCTATAAAGTGCTTAGGAAGATGGATTATCATGTTATCGCATTTGATTATAGAGGTAAGACTTATCAATGACACTTACCTGTAGATCACCATACTTTAGGCTTCCATTTTTTAATGTATTATTATTATTATAATAATAATTATATAGGTAGTAGGTTGGTAGACAGCAACCGCCCAGGGAGGTACTACCGTCCTGCCAAGTGAGTGTAAAACGAAAGCCTGTAATTGTTTTACATGATGGTAGGATTGCTGGTGTCCTTTTTTCTGTCTCATGAACATGCAAGATTTCAGGTACGTCTTGCTACTTCTACTTACACTTAGGTCACACTACACATACATGTACAAGCACATATATACACACCCCTCTGGGTTTTCTTCTATTTTCTTTCTAGTTCTTATTCTTGTTTATTTCCTCTTATCTCCATGGGGAAGTGGAACAGAATTCTTCCTCAGTAAGCCATGCGTGTTGTAAGAGGCGACTAAAATGCCGGGAGCAAGGGGCTAGTAACCTCTTCTCCTGTATATATTACTAAATGTAAAAGGAGAAACTTTCGTTTTTCCTTTTGGGCCACCCCGCCTCGGTGGGATACGGCCAGTGTGTTGAAAGAAAGAAAGAATAATAATTATAATAATAATATTTATTTTGACATGATACATAGTTATACAAAAGAATATTGTAGTTGAGTGGACATGCCAAGAGCCCCTTGTATGCAGAGCATTTTTTGGGGAAACTTAAAGTTAACTTAAGATTAATTGGGCCATAACAGATTAAATGGTAAAAATTACAGTAAACATTTTACAATATAAAGTACAATTGAGTATTTAAACAATGAAATTTGAACATTACAATTTTGAAATATTACAGTTTTACAATAGAACAAATTAATCAATTTATAATGTGAATATTAGAATTTAGTATTCAGAACAATGAAATTTGAACAATATTCATTATTGAAATTGAGACATCATTGGTTCTTTTTGTGTTGCTTGAGTAAGAGGTAGGCATTAAGTACAACTTTTCTGGTTAATTTTGGGTGATGAGATGATTTCTAAGTTTAAAAAAAAAAAAAACTTAGAAATCATCTCATTAATGATTTCTAAGTAGGACCTTAAATTGATTTACAGGCAGGAGTTCTTTAGTGTGTTCTGGTAAGGAATTCCAGATCTTTGGGCCCTTTACGTACACAGCATTTTTGCACAGGGAGAGATGAACACGAGGGTCATGGAAGAGTGATTTGTGTCTTGTATTATGGTTGTGTTCTGTTGTAGTTGGTAAGTAGGAGTTTGAGAGGCGGGTTTATATTGTGCATGTAGTAGGCACAATAGTAAGTGTGGATGTTTTGTATATTGAGTAAGTTAAGACTCTTGAAAAGCGAAGGAGTATGCTGTCTATTACAGGAGTTGGTAATCAATCGCAGTGCAGTTTTTTGTTGGATTATTAAAGGTGATTTGCTGTGGCTGAGCCCCATGTACAAATACCATAGGTGAGGTAAGGGTAGATGAGTGAGTGGTATAGTGCAAGGAGAGCTGATTGGGGTACATAGTACCATATCTTTGAAAGGCTGCCTACTGTTTTTGAGACTTTCTTGGATATTTGTTGTATGTGAGTTTGGAATTTGAGGTTGCAGTCTAGGTGGAGACCTAGAGCCTTACCCTTTGTGTGTCTAGAAATGGGTGAACCATTTGTCAGTATGTTTAGCTATACATTTGTAGCTCTGTTTCCAAACAGCATAAAGTAGGTTTTGTCTATATTGAGAGTAAGTTTGTTGGTCATCCAAGTAGATATTTTTAGTAGTTCGGCATTTACAGTATCTGTTAGTATGGTTGGGTTTGGGTAAGAGAAGACATAAGTAGTGTCATCTGCAAATAAAATGGGTTTAAGGAGTTTAGATATGTTTAGGAGGTCATTGATGTACAGTGGACCCTCGGTAATTGGCCGTAATCTGTTCCAGAAGGTCGGCCTAAAACCGAAATGGCCGAAAACCTAAATAATATTTCCCATAAAAATTAATGTAAATCCAATTAATACGTTTCAGACATCCAAAAATATTAACAAAAAATATTAACTGTAGTTTTACATACAAAAAACAATGAGAACTAAATAAAATGACTAATGAAATGAATAAATGAACATTTAAATAATTTTTACCTTTATTGAAGAGTTGTTGGCGTATGAAAAATGGCAAGGAGCGGAGAGGGAGGCTAGTTTATTGTTTGGAGACAGGACAAAATGCTTAAATATGATGCTAATATCAACTCCACGGCTTATTTATCTATCACAATTCATCTAATATGACATAAACAATATTAATAACATAGAAACATGATATATACTCTAGAATGATTAACATATGTCATTACGTATGTGAGAACTGGTGGTGGTGGTGGTGATGGTGTTGGGTTTATAAGGGCCACCAACAGCATAATCCATACATACAGTGGTGGTGGTGGCTCTGCTACCACCACTATTCATACTGAAACAATGTACGTAATTTATAAATAAGAAATATTTACACTTTAATCCTTTCAGGGTCCGTGCAATAGATCTATGGCTTGACGTTGAGGGTCCAAACCGTAGATCTACGCCATGAGCTCAGCTCACTCTGATAAGCTGTGAGTGGTAAATTTGGGCCTAAATATGAGAGAATACATCTATGTGGTATGTGTGCACCACATAAAACAAATCCTGCAGCACACAGTGCATAATGAGAGAAAGAAAACTGAGACCGTAATTTTCGATTAAAACAGCAACTTTGCAGTGTTTTTTCATATGTTTTTTACAGTTGTATTTGTGATTTCTTGGTCTCATTTGATAGAATGGAAGATATATTTTGATAAAATGGAAGATATATTTTGATTTGTTTTAGTACTGAAAATGGCTTGAAACTGAGCTCAAAGTAGCAGAAATGTTAAATTTTTGCCGATGTTCAAGAGTAAACAAATGACCTCATTCGTCTAATACACGCCAGCTGGTGGGTCTAATATACGTTCACAAATATGCTGATATTATTTATACAGTTATTACAATATTGCATGACAGTAAATCTTCTATTTTTTAGTTTGAATAAAAATTCATTATGTGAATTAAAAATCAAAATGGAATTCATTTGTAAAGCCTGAAAATGTAACTAATGAACAGAGGAAATGTTAGTTTAGTGCCAAGGAATGCATGCATTGTTTATTTTGGACCCTATTTTGAAATTGGAATATTTTGAACTTTGCATTAAATTGGCCAAATTACCAATTTCCAATCACTTTATTTTGTAGTTGAGACAGTTGAGTTAGCAATTTCTTGTGCTCAATTGATAGAATAGAAGTAATACTAGTGAAATAGCTAAGAATTTGGTCGACTGGAATAAGGTAATTGGCCTAAAAGGGTGTCCAAGTCGGCAAAATTGCCGATGCGTAAGTATTGCTGACACATCAAAATTCATGAGAGCATAATTTCATCAGTTTTCCATCAAATTTCATACTTTTTGTTTTATTACCTTCAGAAAAAGATTCTCTACCATTTCATAAGAAAAAATAACAAAATTATTTTTTGAAAATTCTTGGACACTGGTGCACACTTTGAAATTTGGCCTCTGGACCCTGAAAGGGTTAATTTATAAATTAGAAATATTTACACTTTATAAATAAGAAATAATTACGTTTACTGTACCTTGGAGGTGATGCTGGCAATGGTTTAGGGTGGTGGAAGATAGGCAGGGTGGCATGTATTGTCAGTGGCCCTGTATACCTCCAACAACATTGGAGGAGTCAATTTCATGTCGTCCTTTTTCTATCGTTTAATCGCTTAACTTACTTGCTACACTCTTAATGCTACACTTTATCGCCGGCTGGCGCTATAGGTTTTATTGACTCCTGCTGCTTTAGTATTGTACATATCGTAGAATCACTGAAGAAGGTACATTCTCCCCTCTCTCTTCCTCCTTCACTTTCGTACTTTGCTGTGGATGGATGCGTCCAGTACAGCTGATAACCAAAATAACAGCCTATAACAGGGATAAAATTTTGGCCAAAAAACCTGGCGATAACTTAATTGGCCGATATCCAGAATGGCTGATAACCGAGGGTCCACTGTAGATGAGAAAGAGAAATGGGCCAAGGCCCCTCCCTGTGGGACTCCAACAAGAACTGATTGTGTAGTGGAGTTAGCTCCATTCTATTGATAAGATTTTAGGTATTTGAGAGAGTGTCCTATGACCTCGTAATGTTGAAGTTTTTGGTATAATAGGTCGTGGTCAACTGTATCAAAAGCTTTTCGTAAGTCAATGAAGAGTCCCGGGGGAAATTCATTTTTTTTTTTTTTTTTTTTTTTTTTTTGCATTGTTTGTACTTTTTCTTTGGTTTAAATCCAAATTGACAGGGGTTGAGTATGTTGTAGAATACTAAGTAGGAGTAGACTTGTTTGTGAATTAATTTTTCAAAGATTTTAGATAGGGGCAAATTTGATATAGGCCTATAGTTGTTCAATTCAGTTGGATCACTTCCTTTGTGGCTCGGGGTGACCCTTGCTGTCTTGAGTATAGATGGGAGGGTGGAAGATTCAGTGGATTTGTTAAACAGGGTTGCAATAAATGGTGACAATACATGAGAAGCTTTTTTATACATGAGTGGTGGTAAGTTATTTAGGTCACCTGTCTTGTTCTTTAGAGTTTTAATTATTTATTTAGTAATTTTAGCATACATACAGAGGTACAAAAAAAATACAGGTAAGAGCAGCATGCCAAAGCCACTTATATGCATAGCATTACGGGCTGGCTTAAAATTAACTTAAGATTAACTAAGCAATGATGAAATCAGTGATAAAACATTATTGTAAACAGATAACTATAAAGCACAAATGAGTATTACAAAGACAGGTCATATGGTTGCATGCATTGCTGTACATTCAGTCGAATGGAGTATTCTGTTAGGTAGTGTATTTAAAAAAATAACAAAGTTAGATTGGGTCCTAGGTTTAACATTTGTGTGATATAATTGTGAGTAACATATAGGATATACAATTTATAAGGTTCAGTTATTCAGCATTTATTTGGTTTTGAGTGAGTAAGTGATCTTTGAGAAGAGACTTGAATTTATAAACAGGTAGTGTTTCTTTTATATTTACAGGTAATGAATTCCAGATTTTAGGGCCTTTTATGTGCATTGAGTTTTTGCATAGCGTGAGATGGACACAAGGAACATCAAAGGGTGATCTGTGCCTTGTGTTATGGTTATGTGTTCTGTTGAGGTTAGCAAGGAGATGTTTGAGGGGAGGGTTAATATCAGAGTTAAGTGTTCTATGTATGTAATAGGTGCAGTAATAAGTATGGATGTTTTGTATGGTGAGTAGGTTTAGTGTATTGAATATTGGTGGAGTGTGCTGCCTGTAGTGAGAATTTGTTATCATTCTAACTGCAGCCTTTTGTTGGGTAATTAGTGGTCTGAGATGGTTAATTGTTGTTGAGCCCCATGCACAAATTCCATAGGTGAGATAGGGGTAAATAAGAGAGTGATAAAGGGCCAGGAGGGCTGACTGTGGAACTTAGTACCGTATCTTCGATAGTATGCCTACAGTCTTGGAAATTTTCTTAGAAATTTGTTGTATATGTGTATGAAATTTGAGTCTATTATCAAGGTGGATTCCTAAGAATTTTCCCTCTGTTAGCTTTGTGATAGGTGATCTGTTTATCGTTATGTTAAGAGGTACATCTGTAGCTCTGTTACCAAACTGAATGAAGTAGGTTTTGTCAATGTTTAGTGCAAGTTTGTTAGTCCTCATCCAGGTAGATATTTTCTGTAATTCGGTGTTTACAGTATTGACTAGCATGACTGGGCTCGGGTGAGAGAAGACGTATGTAGTGTCATCTGCAAAAAGTGTGGGTTTGAGTAATTGCGAAGCATTTGGTAGGTCATTTATGTATAGGAGAAAGAGAAGAGGGCCAAGGACACTTCCCTGTGGGACACCAACTGTAATTGGTTGAGCGGAAGAGCTTGCCCCATTTGCGTACACATATTGGCTTCTGTTGCTGAGGTATGACTTGAGGTAGTTGAGGGAGTGCCCTCTAATACCATAGTGTGACAATTTTACGTGGAGCAAGTCATGGTCAACTGTATCAAAAGCTTTACGTAAGTCAATGAAGATCCCCAGTGGGACTTCTTTTTTCTCTATTGCAGTGTATATATGTTCTAGCATGTGTATAATAGCATCATTAGTATTTTTATTAGGCCTGAATCCAAATTGGCAGGGGTTGAGAATGTTTTGGGAGATAAGGTAGGAGTAGATTCGTTTATGAATTAATTTTTCGAAGATTTTTGAGAGAGGGTGTAAATTGGATATTGGCCTATAGTTATTCAACTCTGTTTGGTCTCCTCCTTTATGGATCGGGGTGACCCTTGCTATTTTGAGAGCTGTAGGGAAGGTGGAGGATTCAATGGATTTGTTAAAGAGTGTTGCAATGATTGGTGATAGTACTTGTGACACTTTTTTGTATATAAAGGGTGGTAAGGTATTTAAATCTCCTGCCTTGTTTTTAGTGCGTTGATAATAAGGGAGACTTCGTATGGGTTAGTCGGAGCTAGGAACAGTGTGTTCGGGTAGTTGCCAGTGAGGTAGTCATTTGGTGGGGTATCTGAGCTTGGGATTTTATTGGCAAGGTTTTGTCCTATAGTGGAGAAGAAATCATTGAGTCTGTTTGCTGTTTCTGTTGGTGGGAGTTGGGGTTCATCTGATTTTGCTAATTTTATTTCGCTATTTCGTGATATCTTTTTTGTTCCCAGAATTTCTGATAGGGTCTTCCAGGTCTTTTTTATATCACCTCGTAGGTTGGATAATCTGTTCTCATAATACAGTTTTTTTGCCCTTCTTATCAGGCTGGTTAGGATTGACGAGTAACGTTTTGTTTGGTCTCTGGTTATGCGACCCATTCTGTACTGTTTTTCATATCGGTGTTTTGTATTTATGGATTTGAGAATGCTGGGTGTTAGCCAGGGACTGTTCAGTCTCTTAGCTGTCATCTGTTTAGTTTTTTTTAGGGCAGTGCTTGTTATAGAGGTATTGGGTCTTTTTTAGAAAATTATTAAAACATTCGTCAATATCTGTATAGATTTCTAGCTCAGTGTGCCAGTCAATATTTGTTACTGCTGTTGTGAAGTTATTAATGGCTGCCTCATTGTGAAGTCTGAAGGTGACTTTAGTAGTGTCTTGGGGTATTTTACCAAGAGTTGTTATGAGGAAAGTAGGGTAGTGATCTGTGGTATTATCTGTAATTATGCCTGATTTTAAAGGGGATATGGTGTTGGTCCAGATGTGGTCAAGTAGGGAAACACTAGTCTCTGTAACTCTTGTAGGTTTTGTCACTGTTGGTAGCAACATGCAGTTACTCATTGTGTTTGTGAATTCAGTAATGTGTGGGTCCTGGTCTTGCAGGAGATTTATATTGAAGTCACCTGAGAGTAGTAAGTGATCTTTGTTCATGCGGTCATCAGTTATCATACTTCCTAGGTTTTTACTAAATTGGCTAATGTTTGATTGTGGAACTCTGTAGATGTTTATCACTGTGAGAGGTTTTTGTAGGTATTTGGATTTGAATTTAGCTATTATATATTCCCCATGTTCATCCCTTGTGCAAGTATTAGTGATACATTCTAGTTGGTCTGAGTAGTATATAGCTGTGCCACCCCCTTGTTGGTCTGGCCTACAGTTGTGTATGGCTGTGTAACCAGGAATGGTATAGACATCTGTAGTATCAGGCTTTAGCCAGGTTTCAGTTAGTGTAATGATGGACATATTGGCATGCAAGGAATTTAGTAATCTGATATTGTAGTTAAAGATAGTTATGTTGTTGTTGGCTCTGAGAAGTGCCTTTGATTGTTCTGTTGTGTAGTAATTACAGTAACTGTTTGAATCATTTAAGTCATTAAATAAGAGGTTGGTATCAGGATCATTGCTTGTAATCATAAGATTTGTAGTGAATCTAGAGTTAGAATTAAGTATAAAACAAAGTAAATATTCTAAAGCTAAAAAAATAGCACCTGAATTATTTAACAAATGTAAAAATAATGAGCTAAGGTAGTTTTTTAAAGCTAAAATAAAGGAGACAATATAAAAGGGACTAAAATAATTTGTGGTGAACAAATAAAGTGATGATCAAATAATGGAGCTGGAATATGATAGTAGGTAGTACTTTAAAGGTAATTCTTTAAAGTTAGAATTATAATATAAAATTATAATATAAGTTGTGGTGAACAATAAAGTGGTAATCAAATAATTGCACTAAGGTCTAATATAATGACTTTTGTGGAGTCTATGTTTTGAGCTAGAATGACCTATAGTACAACTAGATTTAATCTAATAATATAACAATACAAATTAAAAATAGCACCAGCCTCTCACTAGTAATTGCAATATGGTCTAATATAATGAATTTGGTATTGACTATAGTACAACTGAGTTTAATCTAATAATATAAAAAAGGCACAAGACTCTCAATTGTAATTGCACTAAGGTGTTATATAAGTTGTTTACAAGAATTAGAGTATAACTAAATTTAAATTGACAAGATAAAATATACAAGTTAAGGTAGCAAAAGAATAAAAAAAGTAGAAAAAAAAATATATGAGGTAGTTGGTGCTAGTTAGCAAAAGATAGTTAAGGGCCTTGAACAATAATATAATTGAAATATACACTAATTGCACACACAATATAGTCACTAAGATATGAAAACAATCTTAGAGTAGGAATTATAATATAAACTTAAAATATAAAAATACAAATTGAAATGGTACTTGCAATTGCACTAGAGTCTGGTATAGGTTGTTGACAAGATCAAGATTATAACTAGATTTAAATTGACAAAATAAAATTCACAATTAAAGTACCAAAAGAATAATAGTAAAAAATAGCAATGGTAATGTCTTGGTTATAATATGATAGTAAGATGGTAGACAGGTACACAGGTACAAAGGATAATATAAAAGTTGGAGTTGAATATACAAACTTGAAAATTTGGCAACAAAATGTTATGGGAAGTATAAAATAATGTTTAATGTACAAAAGTAAAATTGACTGGTAGTAAATATGGTGTTAAATAAAATTTTAGTAAGTAATAATGATTACAAAAAAGTGAAAAAGTAATGTTTATTTCATTCAATATTGCACTGGTAGTTATACTAGAGGTTAAATGGCAGTACAAGGTAATTAAGAGTACTCTAAGATAGTAAATGTGGTATTAAAACAGGTAAAGGTAATTAGACAAGTAATGGTTATTAAATGTCAAAAATGTTAAGAGTAAATTGAAATTATAGTAAAAATGATAATTATTAATTTTAGTAAGTAATATCAATTGATAGTATTTAAAAATATATGAGGTAGTAATGTGGACAGAGAAAGTATCAATTCAGCTAATGTTTAAGCAAACAATAGTAAATAAGAAAATTACATAAGGTGACTTACGCTTACTAGTAAAATCACAAAATGAGGTAGTTGATTATTTAATTACTAAGAGATTGTACAATGAAATTTGAACAATAATGGAGCAAAACATACACTACACTACGTAGGTTTTTAGGTTGGACATTGTTTAGTTATTCTCTGTAAGATTAGTATCCCTGAGAAATCGTGATAGATCATTCTCGTTCGTGATTGTGTACAGTTGACCTACATTTGTTTTCCTAACAAGAATTTTCCCATCCCATGTGAAGCATTGGTGTATTGTGTCGTTATTCTCCCGCTTAAGTTTTCTGACTCTATACAGGAGGTTCTGACGTTTTTTGGTAAGACACTCGTTTATGTATACCTCTTTCTTTACTTTAATAGATGCAATAATTAAGTCTTTTTTCCTGTCATGTGAGTGGAATCTAAGCATAACACATTATGAGTGAGATTTCAGCAGGATTTGCTGGGGCTAAAAATAGAGTACAGTGGTCCCTCGCTTATCGTCATTAATGCTTTCCTGGAAGTGCGACGATTATCGAAAAAGACAATTTTTTGAATAAATTTTCTCCATAAGAAATAATGTAAATACAATTAATCTGTTCCTGACACCCAGAAGTATTAAAACAAAAAATTTTTTTACATGAAATACAGATGTAGTACATAAACAATACAATGGCACATGATGAATGAAACATTAACAGCATAACACTTACCTTTATTGGCAATTCTTCTTGGTGTATGGAAGACTGGAGGAGGAGAGACACTGAATTACTGTTTGGAAGGGGAATCCCCTTCTATCAACACCTTAGGTACCAAGTCCTTTTCTGGGTTTACTTTTGTTCTCTGTTTCTTAATGCCACTGGGACCAGCTTGAGAGTCACTGGATTCCTGTCTTGCAAAAAAAGTGTCCAGAGAGCTCTGTTTCTAGCATCTCTTTAAAACTTCCCTAAAATGGGCCAAGACTCTGTCACTGTACAAGTTGCCGATATGGCTTGCAACATCCTTCCCAGAGTGATGTTTCTCCATAAATCTTTCCATCCTACCCTACATTTCAAAAATCTCCTTAATTTCTGAAGAAGGCACCTTCTTCCATCTCTCTTCTTCCTCCTCTTCAGCAAGATTCTGAGCTGCGATCTGTTGCTGTATCTGCTGAAGCTCTTGCAGCTCCTCAGTGGTTAGCTCTTCATTGTGGTCCTCCACCAACTCTTCCACATCCTCCAAACTCACATTCAACCCCATGGAACTCCCCAATGTCACAATAGAGTTCACAACTGACATAGGCTCATCAGGGTCAGCCACAAACCCTTCAAAATCCCTCTTGTGGACACAGTCTGGCCACAATTTTCTCCAAGCAGAGTTCAAAGTCCTGGTAGTCACTCCCTCCCAAGCCTTACCTATAAGGCTTAAGCAATAGAGGATACTGAAGTGTTCTTTCCAAAACTCTCTTAGGGTCAAGTGAATGTCTGAGGTCACATTAAAGCACCTTTGAACATTGCTTTGGTGTAGAGATATTTAAAGTTTGAAATGACCTGCTGGTCCATGGGCTGGAGGAGAGGAGTGGTATTTGGGGGCAAGAACTTTACTGTGATGAACCCAAACTCCTGCAGAATTGGGTCATCCAAGTTTGGAGGATGAGCAGGTGCATTGTCCATTACTAGGAGGCACTTGAGATCCAATTTCTTTTCCAGGTGGTAATTCTTCACACTAGGGCCAAACACTTCATTGAACCACTCGATGAAAGTTTCCCTCGTGACCCATGCCTTATTATTAGATCTCCAAAACACACACAATTTACTCTTCATAACATTTTTTTTGAACACGCTGGGATTTTCAGAATGGTACACTAGTAACGGCTTCACTTTGAGATCCCCACTAGCATTAGCACAGAACATGAGCGTCAGCCTGTCTTTCATAGGCTTGTGTCCTGGCAGTCCCTTTTCCTCCTGAGTAATATAGGTCCTCCTTGAATTCACTTACGAATTTTGTAGCTGCAATTTTGTCCTAACTGGCAGCCTCACCATGCCTTATCACACTGTGTATGCCACTACGGTTCTTAAATCTCTCAAACCAACCTTTGCTGGCCTTAAATTCACAAATATCAGTACTCGTTGCAGGCAATTTCTTTACCAGATCGTCATGCAACTGCCTAGCCTTTTCACAAATAATCGACGTCATAAGACTATCTCCTGCTAATTGTTTCTCGTTTATCCACGCCATTAATAACTTCTCAACCTCTTCGAGTACTGGTGATCTCATTTTTGTCAGCATATTTACCCCCTTTGCAACAACAGCTTCCTTGATTTCCTTTTTCTTGGCCACGATGGAAGATAAGGTTGTACGGGATTTGTTATACATCCTGGCCAGTTCGGCCACACGTACACCACTTTCGTATTGTTCAATGATGTTTTTCTTAAATTCACCTTCTTTACCAAAGGCTTGGCACTAGGAGCTTTCTTTGGAGCCATGGTAGCTTATTTAATACTTGCAAGCACTAAAATGAATGGAATATTATGAAATATTTCGTATGAACAAGTGAAGGGACCGTTGCTCACTGGTAAACAATGGCACACTGGCTGGGAAGGGAGGCCGAGGTGGCTCAGAGCCGTGAGTACGCGTCCAGGGCAAACGACGATTAGTGAGTCAGCCGACCATTTGCGAGCCAGTGTTTGGACTAAAATAACTCGACGATTTCCGAAAGAACAACTATCGAGCCCGACGATTATCGAGGGACCACTGTATTTGGGTAGTTGCCAGTGAAGTAGTCTTTTGGTTGAGTGTTTGAGTTTGGTATTTTGTTTGCTTACTTTGAGCCTATGGTCGAGAAAAAGACATCTACCCTTTCAGGGTTTGTGCCGTACTAGTACGCATAAATTCTAGCGGCTTCAAATTAAGCGGGAAACAGCTGGTAGGCCTAGATGTGAGAGAATGGGTCTGCATGGTTGGTGTGTGCGGTAGAAAAAAATTCTGGGACCCAGTGGCGCATTGTGGAAACGCCATTTTAGTAGACCTTGTTCACCATGCCTCTCGGTAAGAAGTTCCTCACTCCTCAGCGAATTGGGACACTTTTGTTCCCCAGTGACAGTTCTAATACAGATGGAAGTGCCAGTGAAGATGAGTTTCAAGGTTTTGATGATGTTGTGACAGAAACTAATGACCATAATACCGGTAATAGTGAAGAAAACCCAGACGACCCTCAGCCTTCCACCTCTGCTGCTGGGCCCTCTTGTTCATGTTCAGTTGTACCAGAACCAAAGAGGAAACTCCTATTTTCCCATATCCCGGACTCAAATATGAGCATTGGTGATGATAGTGATAGTGAATATGAACTACAAGCTCTTGAAAACAGTTCCAGTAATGATAGTGAAGTGGAATATTCTCCAGTGAAGCGTCAGTATATACAACGGTAGATGTGCTCTGGTAGTGTGCCATATGCTATTCCAAGGGGAAGGAGTACATCTTGAAGTACATCCTGTGGCTGTACAACAGGAATGGATAGTGAAGATGAAGATGATAGTGTTGCAATTGGGATGGAAAATGTGCATGGTGGTGGTGGTGGTGGTGGTGGTGGTGCCGGCCGTGAGGCACCAGCAGTGGGCCATGCTGCCACCCATGCTGCCACCTACGCCACTGCCTCAGCTGATCTACAACAAAGGCCACCATCCCCCACCCACCCACCACACCAGCCTCCACAACCACAACCTCCACAACCACAACCTCCACAACCACAACCTCTACAACCACAACCACCTGTCAATACCCAGTACCCACCAGCAGACCGTACCTTGGATTGGCAGGAAGCTGCCAGTTTTGTTCCAAATCCTCATCAGTTTGATGAAAGCCAAAGTGGAATACGGCCATCTTGTTTACTTGGGAACAATGCCAGTGAACTGGAATGTTTCGAGTTATTCTTTGACAAACCCCTGATGGAAATTATTGTCAGGGAAAGCAACAGATACTACGAGTACACCATGGCAAACACAATACTTTGACCAAACTCACGCCTACACCAGTGGAAGGAGACAACTGTGGCTGAGATGTATCTTTTGTTTGCTACAGTAATGCTTATGCCATATGTGTATAAGCACAGTGTGAAATCATACTGGTCGACAGACCGCCTGATTGCACCTCAGGGTTCAGTGATATTTAAAAGGAGTGAATTGATTTGTGCTACTATTACGTATGCTTCACTTTTTAGACAAAACCAGGCCCGGGCAGAAACGACAGGTTATATAGATTTAGGAAAGGTTTGTGAATCTGAAACAAAAAATTCATTATGTATTTTTATCCTTCAGGAAGCTTGTTATTGATGAGTCTTTGAATTCTGTTTAAAATTAAGACTCTCCTTCAAGCAGTACATAGCAAGCAAGAGGGAAAAGCTTTGGTATAAAGTTGTTTGTGCTTTGTGAGTGTTACAGTGGTCTTGTACTGGATATAATTGTGTACACTGGAAGTAATACATTGTGAGTACCCGAAAGTTACTGGGTATCTCCGGTGATGTGATTAGAACAGTGATGGAACCATATCTTGGTAAGGACATAAAATTATATACTGATAACTGGTGCACAAGCCCTTACTCAGTGATTTCTTGCTAGTGGAAAATGATAGATGTGCGTTTGGGACAGTGCATGCAAATCGGAGGACATATGCCCGGTTCGACGCTGGCTCTCATAGAGGTGAGGTGCAGGCTTTGCTGCCAATGACATCATGGCATTTCGGGTGGGATGACAAACGAGATGTCACACTGTTGTCTTCAGTTCACCCTAATGAAATGGCAGACACTGGCAGGCAGCATAGAGAAAACAATGAACCCATTCTAAACCTGCAGCTGTGATTGACTACACCCTTCAATAGTGAACAAATGTGACATGCGATTGGGTTTGTGATTGTGTTCGCAAGAGTTATAAGTGGTACATAAAAATCTTTTTCCATTTCTGGGACATTTCCATGCTCACTGTTTTTAATATATATAAAAGGGGGACCAGAAACAAACCACCATATGGCGAATTTTGTTTGTCTGTCATCAGACAATAATAAAAGTACCAAGGAACAGCACCTGCCAATAGAAAACCGCCCACGTAATTATCAACAAATCTTCTCATCTGAAGCATGGTGATCACTTCCTAACAAAACTGCCTGTACTGCTTTCAAGAAAAAGGCTCGAAGAGGTGTTACGTCTGTGCAATACAAAAAAACACCCAAAACAACGCAGAGACACTCGTTTTATGTGTGAGGAGTGTAAACACCGCTGTGCGTGACACCATGTTTCAAAGACTTCCACAGGCTGCGAACTTCTAAAAACATGTCCTGTCACTGTAATGTGTATATAAAATATAGAAAAATAGTAATAAACAACATTTTGTATTGTTTGTTTGTGTAAATAAGTTTTGTAAACAAATAGTGACAACAGTGTTTGTGCAGTTATTGTGTAGTATAGAAAAAGAAATAACTTACAGAATAGTGCTCAAATTGGTCTCACAAGCCATAAGGTTACTTCTTTCTTTCTTTCAACACACCAGCCGTATCCCACCAAGGCGGGGTGGCCCAAAGGAAAAATTTCTCCTTTTCATTTTAGTAATATATACAGGAGAAGGGGTTACTACCCCCTTGCTCCTGCCATTTTTAGTCGCCTCTTACAACACGCATGGCTTACGGAGGAAGAATTCTGTTCCCACTTCCCGATGGAGGTAAGAGGAAATAAACAAGAACAAGAACTAGTAAGAAAATAGAAGAAAAACCCAGTGGGGTGTGTATATATATGCTTGTAACGTGTATGTATAGTGTGACCTAAGTGAAAGTAGAAGTAGCAAGACGTACCTGAAGCCTGCATATTTATGAGACAGAAAAATGGACACCAGCAATCCTACCATCATGTAAAACAATTACAGGCTTTTGTTTTACACTCACTTGGCAGGACGGTAGTACCTCCCTGGGCGGTTGCTGTTCTACCAACCTACTATCTAGGATAAAAGTTACTTGAAAAAAAAATTAAAAAATAATAGAAAATAGTACCGAAAAAGAAAATAAAGTAATACTCGGTGACTGGCAGTCGGCGATGTTACCATATGCTGGTCATTTTCTGTCAACTTCATGCCTCCATATCTCGGTAAGAATTTATGGTAAATTTTTTTTTTTAGCCTATAAAATTAAAAAAAAGATTTCTATCTTATAAGAATTTTTTTTTTTTTTTTTTTTTTTTTTACCAACCCTGAGAATAGGTTTGGGAGAGGGCCTGCCGATCCTGAAAGGGTTAAGTTTGTTGGAGTATCGGTTGACTGAAGAAGAGGTTTGTAAGGTTTTCCTTAAGTTAAACATTCTGTTTTGTGGCAGCATTTTAGATCCTAGGATTTCTGATAAGGTTTTCCAGGTCTTTTTTAGCATCACCTTTTATATCCTGAAATCTGCTTTCGTAATACAGTTTTTTTGACCTCCTTATTAGGTTTGTTAGTAATGTTGAGTAACGTTTAGTCGTATCCTTTGTTATTAGACCCAATCTGTACTGTTTTTCATATAGGTATTTTTTATCAATAGATTTGAGGATGCTGTTTGTAAGCCATGAGCTGTTTAGTGTCTTAATTGTAATCTGCTTAGTTTTTATCGAGCAATGCATGTTATAGAGGTTTTGGGTTTTTTGTAAGAAAATATTAACACATTCATCAATATCAGGGTTGATTGCCAGTGAGTGTTGTTTAATGCTGAAATAAAGTTATTGACAGATAATTCATCATGTAGTCAGAAGGTGATATTAGTTGTGACCTGAGATGCTTTATCTAAGTTGGTCATGAGAAAGGTGGGATAGTACTAGATCAGTGGTGTTAGCTGCGATTATGCCTGATTTTAATGGGGTATTATATTTGTCCAGATATGGTCTAGTAATAAAGCATTGTATCTGTGATTCTAGTAGGTTTTGTTATTGTAGGCAGAAGTAAGTAGCTGCTCATTGTGTTTGTGAAATCAGTTACTAGAGGATCATGGTCATGGATGAGGTTTATGTTTAACCCTTTGACTGTCGCAACCCCCAATCCTGAGGTGTCTCCTGGTGTCGCAAAATTAAAAAAAAAAATAATATTTTTTTCTTATGAAATGATAGAGAATCTTTTCCCGATTGTAATGACACAAAAAACGAAATTTGATGGAAAACTGACGAAATTATGTTCTCGCGAAGTTGGCGACCTCGGCGCTGTTTTACAAATTGGCGATTTCGCCCACTTTGAGCCCTATTTTTGGCTAATTTCATTGTTCCAGTCGCCCAAACTCATAGCTAATTCTTTAGAACTCCATTTTTTCTATCGATTGAATACAAGAAACTGCCCATTTACCGATTTCAACTACCTAATAATGTGGTCAGAAATTTGCAATTTGGCCAATTTCACGAAAACTAAAAAAATATGACAATTTCAAATAAGGTCCAGAATGAACAATGCAGACATTTCTGGCTCTAAAATAACATTTATTTGCTCATCAGTCATGTCTCCAGGCCCCTCTGATATTACTCTTGCTTTCTATTTTGAATTTTTATTCAAACAAAAAATAGAAGACTTACCATTATGCAGACTACTGCAATACTGTAATAATTGTATAAATAACATCAACCCATTCATGACTGCATATTAGAATGGCTAGTTGGACATTTATTGGACAATGGCATCATTTGTTTACTTTTGAACATTGGCAAAAATCAAACATTTCCCCACTTTGAGCTCCATTTCTAGGTTCTTTTTATAGGAAAATCAATCAAAATCACTGCTATTTCTGTAATATGTTTTCCATTCTATCAAATGAGACCAAGAAAACGAGAATACAACCATAAATACTGTAAGTAAATAGACCACAAGTCGGCATTTTAATTAAAAAAAACGGTCGGAGTTTTTTTTTTCTCATTATGCACTGGCGTGCTCCAGGATTTTTTTATATGGTGCACACTGACCACACAGACCATTCTCTCACATGTGGGCCTACCAGCTTTCTCCTGCTTGATTTGAAGCTGCTAGAATTTATGAGTATATATACGTCAAACATGGTACCTCATAAGACATATATATACGGCCCGCGACAGTCAAAGGGTTAAGTCTCCGTAAGAATCAGGTGATGTTTATTCATCTCTGCATCAGTTATCATGTTTCTTAGTTTTTCACTAAAAGAGTAAATATTGGAGTAAGGTACTCTATAAACTGCTCCACTGTTATTGGTTTTTAAGGTCTTTTGATTGAAATTTAGCAATTATATATTCACCATATTCATCCTTAGTGCAAGTAGAGTTTATACATTCAAGTACATCAGAGTAGTATTTAGCTGTTCCGCCTCTAATTGGTCTGGTCTACAATTGTGTATGGCCTTGTAGCCGGGTATGGCATAGATGTTTGTAATATCAGGTTTTAGCCATGTTTCGGTGAGAGTAATGATAGACATACTGACATGTAGAGAATGAGTAGTGCTTGGAAGCAACATACATTACCAACAAGCTAATGACTTAAGACCCATGTGTAACACTAGAGAATATTATCAAACATATATACTAAACAAGGAGGCTTTAGGAAAGGTAGGGGATGTGTGGACCAGGTGTTTACAGTGAAACATATAAGTGAACAGTATTTAGATAAGGCTAAAGAGGTCTTTGTGGCATTTATGGATTTGGAAAAGGCGTATGACAGGGTGGATAGGGGGGCAATGTGGCAGATGTTGCAGGTGTATGGTGTAGGAGGTAGGTTACTGAAAGTAGTGAAGAGTTTTTACAAGGATAGTGGGGGCTAAAGTTAGAGTACATAGGAAAGGGGGAAAATTTAAATTTCCCATAAAATGGGCCTTAGACAAGGATGCGTGATGTCACCGTGGTTGTTTAATATATTTATAGATGGGGTTGTAAGAGAAGTAAATGCGAGAGTCTTGGCAAGAGGCGTGGAGTTAAAAGATAAAGAATCACACATAAAGTGGGAGTTGTCACAGTTGCTCTTGCTGAAGACACTGTGCTCTTGGGGGATTCTGAAGAGAAGCTGCAGAGGGTTTGGGGGATGAATTTGGTAGGTGTGCAAAAGAAGAAAATTAAAAGTGAATGCAGGAAAGAGTAAGGTAATGAGGATAACAAAAAAATTAGGTGATGAAAGATTAGATATCAATTGGAGGGAAGGGGTATGGAGGAGGTGAATGTATTCAGATATTGGAGTGACGTGTCAGCGGATGGTCTATGGAAAGATGAGGTGAATCATAGAATTGATAAGGGGAAAAGGGTTTAGGGTGCACTTAGGAGTCTGTGGAGACAAAGAACTTTATCCATGGAGGCAAAGAGGGGATGTATAGAGTATAGTTTTACCAACGCTCTTTTATGGGTGTGAAGCATGGGTAGAATGTTGCAGCGAGGAGAAGGCTGGAGGCAGTGGAGATGTCATGTCTGGGGGCAATGTGTGGTGTGAATATAATGCATGAAAATTTCTTTAGTTTGGAAGTTAGGAGGAGGTGCGGGATTACCAAAACTGTTGTCCAGAGGGCTGAGGAAGGTTGTTGAGGTGGTTCGGACATGTAGAGAGAATGGAGCGAAACAGATGACTTCAAGAGTGTATCAGTCTGTAGTGGAAGGAAGGGGGGGTAGGGGTCGGCCTAGGAAAGGTTGGAGGGGGGGTAAAGGAGGTTTTGTGTGCGAGGGCTTGGACTTCCAGCAGGCATGCATGAGCGTGTTTGATAGGAGTGAATGGAGACAAATGGTTTTTATACTTGACGTGCTGGGAGTGTGAGCAAAGAAAACATTTATGAAGGGGTTTTAGGGAAAATGGCAGGCCGAAATTGAGTCCTGGAGATGGGGAAATACAGTGCCTGCACTCTGAAGGAGGGGTGTTAATGTTGCAGTTTAAAAACCGTAGTGTAAAGCCCCCCTTCTGGCTTTACTATATAATTATTTAATATATAATTATTTCTTTATAGTTAGCAGCAGGATTTCCCCCTTTTCCTCTTCCCCTCATGTAAAATAAATACCAGCACTTGTATATGCATGAAGTAATAATCTGATCTATCTGAAGGCAATTTTCTAACATCTTGCCATTCCTACGGGTATGCAGACTCTTCTCCTGGCAGCCAAATGAACCTGGAGTAGTGCATGATGCCAAGATTGTTTACAGATACCTGGTGAGAGAATTTGGGTCATCACCTTATTTTTGTGGGGTCACTCCTTGGAACAGGTATGTACCTTACTAATACTATCTAGTCAGCATCCATCAGTATCTTCCTGACCTTTGAATATTGTGTTTTCCCCTTTTAATTGGTGGCTGTTTAGTGCTTACATCTGTGCAAACACACATATGCTATGTATTCTTAACCCTTAAACTGCCAATAGTGGTAAAATGAAATTGTAATGTAGTGCCAAAATATTTTGGAATTATTTTTAGCAAAAAAAAAAAAAAAAAAAATTGATTTTACTTTTTTTTTTTTTTTTTTTTTCAACAAGTCGGCCGTCTCCCACTGAGCCAGGGTGACCCAAAAAGAAAGAAAATCCCCAAAAAGAAAATACTTTCATCATCATTCAACACTTTTACCTCACTCACACATAATCATGTTTTTGCAGAGGTGCTCAGAACACAACAGTTTAGAAGCTATACATATAAAGATACACAACATATCCCTCCAAACTGCTAATATCCCAAAACCCCTCCTTCAAAGTGCAGGCATTGTACTTCCCATTTCCAGGACTCAAGTCCGCTATAAAAATAACCGGTTTCCCTGAATCCCTTCACTAAATATTACCCTGCTCACACTCCAACAGATCGTCAGGTCCCAAATACCATTCGTCTCCATTCACTCCTATCGAACACACTCATGCACGCCTGCTGGAAGTCCAAGCCTCTCGCCCACAAAACCTCCCTTACCCCTTCCTTCCAACCTTTTCGAGGACGACCCCTACCCCGCCTTCCTTCTCCTACAGATTTAAATGCTCTCCATGTCATTCTAATTTGGTCCATTCTCTCTAAATGACCAAACCACTTCAACAACCCCTCTTCAGCCCTCTTGACTAATACTTTTATTAACTCCACACCTTCTCCTAATTTCCACACTCCGAATTTTCTGCAAATATTTACACCACACATTGCCCTTAGAGCATCTCCACTGCCTCCAACTGCCTCCTCGCTGCTGCATTCACAACCCAAGCTTCACACCCATATAAGAGTGTTGTACTACTATACTTCATACACTCCTTTCTTTGCCTCCATAGATAACTTTTTTTTGACTCCACATATACCTCAACGCACCACTCACCTTTTTTCCTTGATCAATTCCATGATTAACCTCATCCTTCATAAAATCCATCCGCCGACACGTCAACTCCCAAGTATCTGAAAACATTCACTTCTTCCATACTCCTCCTCCCCAATTTGATATCCAATTTTTCTTTATCTAAATCATTTGATACCCTCATCACCTTACTCTTTTCTATGTTCACTTTCAACTTTGTACCTTTACACACACTCCCAAACTCATCCACTAACCTTTGCAATTTTTCTTTTGAATCTCCCATAAGCACAGTATCATCAGCAAAAAATAACTGTGTCAATTCCCATTTTGTATTTGATTCCCATTAATTTAATCCCACCCCTCTCCCAAACACCCTAGCACTTACTTCTTTTACAACCCCATCTATAACTATATTAAACAACCATGGTGACATTACACATCCCTGTCTAAGACCTACTTTTACAGGGAACTAGTCTCCCTCTCTTCTACACACCCTAACCTGAGCCTCACTATCATCATAAAAACTCTTTACAGCATTTAGTAACTTACCACCTATTCCATATACTTGCATCATCTGCCACATTGCTCCCCTATCCACTCTATCATATGCCTTTTCTAAATCCTTAAATGCAATAAAAACTTCCCTACCTTTATCTAAAATCTGTTACCATATATGCCTCAATGTAAACACTTGATCTACACATCCCTACCTACTCTGAAACCTCCTTGCTCATCCTCAATCCTACATTCTGTCTTACCTCTAATTCTTTCAATAATAACCCTACCGTACGCTTTTCCTGGTATACTCAATAAACTTATTCCTCTATAATTTTTACAATCTCTTTTGTCCCCCTTCCCTTTATATAAAGGGGCTATACATGCTCTCTGCCAATCCCTGGGTACCTTCCCCTCTTTAATACTTTATTAAACAAAAGTCCAACCACTCAACACTATATCCCCCTGCTTTTATCATTTCTGTCATGATCCCATCGTTTCCAGCTGCTTACCCTCTTTCATTCTACTAATTGCCTCACGTATCCCCACAACTTACATTCTGCTCTTCTTCACTCCTAAAAGATGGTATACCTCCCTGGCAGTGCATGAAATGACTGCCTCCCTTTCTTCCTCAACATTTAAAAGTTCCTCAAAATATTCTTGCCATCTACCTAATACCTCCCTCTCCTATCTACTAACTCCCTACTCTGTTTTTAATGACAAATCCATACGTTCCCTAGGCTTTCTTAACTTGTTTAACTCACTCCAAAATTTTTTCTTATTTTCATTAAAATTTCTTGACAGTGCCTCTCCCACTTTATCATCTGCTCTCCTTTGCACTCTCTCACCACTCTCTTCACCTTTCTTTACTCTCCATATACAGTGGTCCCTCAATATCGTCCGTAATCGTCTGAAGTGGGACTATTATCGAAATGGACGATTTACGAATCATTTTCCCCATAAGAAATAATGTAAATTCAATTAATCCGTTCTTGACACCAGAAGTATTAAACAAAAAATTTTTTTTACATGAAACATAGATGTAGTACATAAACAATACAGTGGCACATGATGAACTAAACATTAAAGAATAACACTTACCTTTATTGGCGATTCTTCTTTGTGTATGGAGACTGGAGAAGGAGACTGATTGGATGAATTACTGTTTGGAAGGGGAATCCCTTCCATCTACACCTTGGGTACCAATTGCTTTTCTGGGGTTACTTCTCTCTCTGTTTCTTATGCACTAGACCCCTTGATAGTCACTGAGTCCTGTCTCGCAAAAAACTGTCAGAGAGCTCTGTTTCTGGCATCTCTTTAAAACTTCCTAAAAGGGCCAAGACTCTGTCACTGTACAAGTTGCCGATATGGCTTGCAACATCCTTCTCTGGGTGATGTTTCTCCATAAATCTTTCCATCCTACCCACATTTCAAAAATCTCTTAATTTCTGAAGAAGGCACCTTCCCATCTCTCTCCTCCTCCTCTGCAGCAGAATTCAGAGCTGCCATCTGTTGCTGTTCCTGCTGAAGCTCTTGCGCTCCTCAGTGGTTGCTCTTTGTTGTGGTCCTCACCAACTCTTCCACATCATCCAAACTCACATCAACCCCATGGAAGCCCCCAGTGCCACAGTGGATTTAACAACGACATAGGCTCATCAGGGTCAGCCCCAAACCCTTCAAAATTCTCTTGTGGACACAATTGGCCACAATTTTCTCCAGCAGAGTTCAAAGTCCTGGTAGTCACTCCCTCCCAAGCTTACCTATAAGGCTTACACAATGGAGAATACTGAAATGTTCTTTCCAAAAATCTCGTAGGGTCAAGTGAGTGTCTGAGGTCACATTAAAGCACCTCTCAAACATTGCTTTGGTGTAGAGTTTTTTGAAGTTTGAAATGACCTGCTGGTCCATGGGTTGGAGGAGAGGAGTCGTATTCAGGGGCAAGAACTTTACTGTGATGAACCCAAACTCCTTCAGAATTAGGTCATTCAAGTTTGGAGGATGAGCAGGTGCATTGTCCATTACTAGGAGGCACTTGAGATCCAATTTCTTTTCCAGGAGGTAATTCTTCACACTAGGGCCCAAACACTTCGTTGAACCACTCTACAAAAATTTCCTCGTGACCATGCCTTACTATTAGATTTCCAAAGCACACACAATTTACTCTTCATAACATTGTTTTTCCTGAACACTCTGGGATTTTCAGAATGGTACACTAGTAATGGCTTCACTTTGAAATCCCCACTAGCATTAGCACAGAACATTAGCGTCAGCCTGTCTTTCATAGGCTTGTGTCTGGCATTGCCTTTTCCTCTTGTGTAATGAAGGTCCTCTTTGGCATTTTCTTCCAAAAGAGGCCTGTTTCGTCACAATTAAACACTTGTTCAGGTTTCAGTCCTTCACTGTTTATGTACTCCTGGAATTCATGCACATATTTTTCAGCTGCCTTGTGGTCCGAACTGGCAGCCTCACCATGCCTTACCACACTGTGTATGCCAGTACGCTTCTTAAATCTCTCAAACCATCCTTTGCTAGCCTTAAATTCACTCACATCATCACTAGTTGCAGGCAATTTCTTTACCAAATCGTCATGCAACTGCCTAGCCTTTTCACAAATAAGCGACGTCATAAGACTGTCTCCTGCTAATTGTTTCTCATTTGTCCACACCAATAATAACTTCTCAACATCTTCGAGTACTGGTGATCTCATTTTTGTCACCATATTTACCCCCTTTGCAACAACAGCGTCCTTGATTTCCTTTTTCTTGGCTATGATGGAAGATATGGTTGTACGGGATTTGTTATACATCCTGGCCAGTTCACCCACACGTACACCACTATCATATTGTTCAATGATGTTTTTCTTAAATTCAATCGTATTTCTCACCTTCTTTACCAAAGGCTTGGCACTAGGAGCTTTCTTTGGAGCCATGGTAGCTTATTTAGCACTTAAATAACTTGCAAGCACAAAAATAAATGAAATATTATGAAATATTTCACTGGAGGCACGTGAGGGGACCGTCGCTCACTTGTAAACAATGGCACACTGGCTGGGAAGGAAAGGCTGAGGCGGCCCGAGTCCGCTCAGACCGTGCATACGCGTCTGGGACGAAGGACTATTAGCGAGTTACCGGACCATTTCCGAGCCATATTTTGACGAAAAAACAGGACTACAGTGGACCCCCGCATAACGATGGCATCACATAGCGATTAATCCGCATACCGCTTGCTTTAATCGCAAAAATTTTGCCGCGCATACCGATTAAAAACCCACTCACCGATTTTCGTCCGAGACGCGTCCAATGTGCGCCCTCAGCCAGCCTCACATGTGCCGCCCGTGCCATTGTTTACCAGCCAGCCTCCGCGGTAACATGCAAGCATACAATCGGAATATTTCGTATTATTACAGTGTTTTCGGTGCTGTTTCTGGAAAATAAGTGACCATGGGCCCCAAGAAAGCTTCTAGTGCCAACCGTACACCAATAAGGGTGAGAATTCCAATAGAAATGAAGAAAGAGATCATTGATAAGTATGAAAGTGGAGTGCGTATCGCCGACCTGGTCAAGTTGTACAAGAAACCCCAATCAACCATCGCTACTATTGTGGGCACCAGAAAGACAATCAAGGAAGCTGTTCTTGCCAAAGGTTTAACTGTGTTTTCGAAACAAGATCGCAAGTGATGGAAGATGTTGAGAGACTCTTATTGGTGTGGATAAAATGAAAAACAGCTAGCAGGAGATAGTGTCTCTCAAGCGTATCATATGTGAAAAGGCTAGGAAGTTGCATGAGGATTTAATTAAAAAAATGCCTGCAACTAGTGATGATGTGAGTGAATTTAAGGCCAGCAAGGTTGGTTTGAGAGATTTAAGAAGCGTAGTGGCATCCATAGTGTGATAAGCATGGTGAGGCTGCCAGTTTGGACCACAAAGCGGCTGAAAAATATGTGCAGGAATTCAAGGAGTACATAGACAGTGAAGGACTGAAACCTGAACAAGTGTTTAATTGTGATGAAACAGGCCTGTTTTGGAAGAAAATGCCAAGCAGGACCTACATTACTCAGGAGGAAAAGGCACTCCCAGGACATAAGCCTATGAAAGACAGGCTTACTTTGTTGATGTGTGCCAATGCTAGTGGTGATTGCAAAGTTAAGCCTTTATTAGTGTATCACTCTGAAACTCCCAGAGCGTTCAGGCAAAAGAATGTCCTCAAGGATAATTTGTGTGTGCTGTGGAGGGCAAACAGTAAGGCATGGGTCACTAGGGACTTTTTCTATATTGGTTACACCATGCATTTGCCCCCAATGTGAAAGATTACCTAACTGAAAAGAAATTAGAACTTAAGTGCCTCCTGGTGTTTGACAATGCCCTGGTCATCCTACAGACGTGGCAGAGCGACTTTATGGGGACATGAGCTTCATTAAGGTGAAGTTTTTGCCTCCTAATACACACTCCTCTCCTGCAGCCCATGGACCAGAGGTTATTGCAAACTTCAAAAAACTGTACACAAAAGCTCTGTTTGAAAGGTGCTTTGTAGTGACCTCAGAAACTCAACTGACTCTAAGAGAGTTTTGGGAGAGAGCACTTTAATATCCTCAATTGTGTAAACCTTATAGGTAAGGCTTGGGAGGGAGTGACTAAGAAGACCTTGAACTCTGCTTGGAAGAAACTGTGGCCAGAATGTGTAGACAAAAAGGGATTTTGAAGGGTTTGAGGCTAACCCTGAGAGGATTATGCCACTTGAGAATCCATTGTGGCATTGGGAAAGTCCTTGGGGTTGGAGGTTAGTGGGGAGGATGTGGAAGAGTTGGTGGAGGAGGACAATGAAGAACTAACCACTGATGAGCTGATAGATCAACTTCAAGAGCAAGAGGCCAGACCTGAGGAAACTGGTTCAGAGGAGGGGAGAGAGAAATTGAAGAAGTTGCCTACTACAAAGATTAAAGAAAATCTGTGCAAAAGTGGCTTGAAGTGCAAACCTTTCATGGATGAAAAATCACCCTCACACAGCTATTGCAAGCCGTGTTGGCAACCTGTACATGACAATGTTGTGAAACACTTTAGGGAAGTCATAAGGAACGAGAGGTACAGGCCACTATGGACAGATATGTTGTGCGAAGAAGTCCAGTGACTCTGAAGCTGGTCCTAGTGGCATTAAAAGAAGAAGGGAAGTAACCCCAGAAAAGGACTTGACACCTCAAGTCTTAATGGAAGGGGATTCCCCTTCTAAACACTAACACTCTCTCTCCCCTCCTCCCATCCCATCAATCATCACCAGATCTTCAATAAAAGTAAGTGTCATGTAAGTGTGCATGCCTTTTTCAGTTTGTGTGTATTAAAATTAACATTTCATGTGGTAAAAAAATTTTTTTTTCATACTTTTGGGTGTCTTGCACGGATTAATTTTATTTCCATTATTTCTTATGGGGAAAATTCATTCACATACCGATTATTTTGCATAACAATTACCCCTCTTGCACGGATTAAAATCGTTATGTGGGGGTCCACTGTATTTCCGAAATGGACGACTTTCAGGCCGGACAATTATTGAGGGACCACTGTACTCTGCTCTACTTATAACACTTCTGCTTTGTAAAAACCTCTCATAAGCTAACTTTTTCTCTTTTATCATGCCCTTTACTTCATCATTCCACCAATCACTCCTCTTTCCTCCTGCCCCCATCCTCCTATAACCACAAACTTCTGCCCCACATTCTAATACTGCATTTTTAAAACTCATCCAACCCTCTTCAAACCCCCCATCCCCCTACTACTCATCTTTTCACTAGCCCACATTTCTGCCAATAGTCGCTTATATCTCACCCGAACTTCCTCCTCCCTTAGTTTATACACTTTTCACTTCCTCCTACTTGTTGTTGCCACCTTCCTCTTGTCCCATCTACCTCTTAATCTAACTGTAGCTACAACTAAATAATGATCCGATATATCAGTTGCCCCTCTATAAACATGTACATCCTGGAGCCTACCCATTAACCGTTTATCCACAATACATAATCTAGCAAACTACTTTCATTACGTGCTACATCATACCTTGTATATTTATTTATCCTCTTTTTCATAAAATATGTATTACTTATTACCAAATTTCTTTCTACACATAGCTCAATTAAAGGCTCCCCATTTACATTTACCCTGGCACCCCAAATTTACCTACTACTCCCTCCACAACATTTTTACCCACTTTAACATTGAAATCCCCAACCACAAGTACTCTCACACTTGGTTCAAAACTCCCCACGCATTCATCAACATTTCCCAAAATCTCTCTCTCTCCTCTACACTTCTCTCTTCTCCAGGTGCATTACACTTACTATAACCCACTTTTCACATCCAACCTTTATTTTACTCCACATAATCCTTGAATTAATACATTTATAGTCCCTCTTTTTCCTGCCATATCTTATCCTTCAACATTATTGCTACTCCTTCTTTAGCTCTAACTCTATTTGAAACCCTGACCTAATCCCATTTATTCCTCCTCACTGAAACTCTCCCACCTTAGCTTTGTTTCACTTAAACCAGGACATCCAGCTTCTTCTCATTCATAACATCCACAATCATCTCTTTCTTATCATTTGCACAACATCCACGCACATTCAGACTTCCCACTTTGACAATTTTCTCCTTCTTATTCTTTTTAGTAATCTTTACAGGAAAATGGGTTACTAGCCATTGTTCCGGCATTTTAGTTGACTTTTACAACATGCATGGCTTATGGAGGAAAGATTCTTATTCCACTTCCCCATGGATGTAAAAGGAAAAACCAATAAGACCAAGGACTATTAAGATAAAATCAAAGAAAACTCAGATGAGTGTGTATAAATAAACGTGTACATGTATGTGTAGTGTGACCTAAGTGTAAGTAGAAGTAGCAAGACATACCTGTAATCTTGCATATTTATGAGACAAACAAAAAAACACCAGCAATCCTACCATCATGTAAAACAATCACAGGCTTTTGTTTTTACATTCACTTGGCAGGACGGTAGTAGACTCCTGGGCGGTTGCTGTCTACCAACCTACTACATATTTTTTTAAAAATGAAAATCTGATTAAAACTTAACAAGAAATAGTTGCTGGACATTTCTGGAAGTGACCCCTCATCTAGTAATTATGGTTGCATCCAGTTTTTTTTTTTTTTTTCAACTTCACATGTGATCAGTATATGTACTTTCAGACTATATTTATAGAATATTTAGTGTTCAATGACTAATTATTTCTTATTTGAAAAAAAAAATTCTGACAAATTATTCATTTTCGGTACAGTAGGGCCCCACTTATACGGCAGCTTAGGTTCCAGGCTACTGCCGGAAAGCAGAACTCCATTTTTTCCACTTGTAAATGAATGCAAATGCCAGATAACAAGTTTACATTAACATATATTAAGCTAACAGTAGAACTAGGCATTAAAAAACAATAAAAAGTAGAATACATATACAGTATATTCATTACTTACCTTAAAATATTTGTAGTCTTAATGTAGGGTGAGAGGTGAACACAGCCTCTCCTCACTTAACGGTGGATTTTATGTTCCTAAGACCATGTCAGTCATGATTCGTCACTAAGTGAGGAGCATGATATAATGGTAGTGGTTTGTGTCAGCCATCTTTGATGTTGTTTTAATGTCACATTTGCACCATTTATAACATTTCTGGTATATTTTAAATGTTTATACAGTAGTGTACTGTTTATTGTAATAAGAATAGAGGAAATTAGCTCTAATATATATTATTAAGGTATGCATAGTGGTCAGAGAGCCCATCATAAGTCCTAGTCGTTGGTAAACGAGTAAGTCACTGAGTGAGTAGAGGCTGTAGTAGTATTTATTTGTAGGAAGTTAGGTGTAAGTAGCTGGTAGATGTAGGTAGCCCTGACTCCCACTCCCAAACGTAATACAGTGGTACCTTGACTTGCGAGTTTAATTCGTTCTGTGACCGAGCTCGTAACTCAATTTGCTCGTTATCAAATAAATTTTCCTCATCGAAATTAACTGAAATGCCATTAATCCGTTCCAGCCCCCAAAAACCCACCCCAATATTTTTTACTACGGGTTTTTAAATAAGAAAAATGTATTTATAAATCCACCACCCTCACTACTCCACCCACCACCATCTAAGCTACACTCACTACTCCACCTACCATTATCACTACTCCATCCACCACCCTCACTACTACACCCACCACCATCTCTACTCCACCCACCATCTTCACTACTCCACCCACCATCTTCACTACTCCACCCACACCTTCACTACTCCACCCACCACCTTCACTACTCCACTTACCACTATTATCTACTCCACCCACCACCCTCACTACTTCACCCACCACCATCTCTACTCCACCCACCACCATCTCTACTCCACCCACCACCATCCTACTCCACCCCACACCTTCAACTACTCCACCCACCACATCTCTACTCCACCCACCACCATCTCTACTACACCCATCACCCTCACTACTCCACCCAAAACCATATCTACTCACCCCCCACCATCACTGCTCCACCCACCACTGTCAGTACTCCACCCACCTTAATGTTTCTGGAAAAACTCTGAGTGTTGAAATGGAGGTTACCTCTTCCCCGGATTTGTACGAGAACCAAACAAGGGATGAGGTGCCTCACTACAATCTGGGATTAGTGTGGGAGTATTATCCTTCCAGTTATGTCTTGGAAGAGCATGTAAGATGGGACGAAGTACCAGACATTCCTCTGGGTACAGAGTTGGATTTGACTTCAGATACTCTGCCACCTCTGAAGCTCGCTCGTAATTCGGATTTTGGCTCACAACTCAAAGCAAAAAATCAACAAAGCGACGGCTCGTAACTTGGAAAACTTGTAAGTTGGGGCACTCGTAAGTCAAGGTACCACTGTAATTGGCATTTGAAGTGGCTTAGAGCAAAAATACACATACAGTGCACTAATTACTTACCTTAAAATATGTGTAGTTTTAATGTAGGACAAGAGGTGAGTAGTATTTATTTGTGGGAAAGTCAGGTGTAGGTAGTCAGGAAACCTGCCTGGTTCCCACATCTAACGTAATAATGTATGTGGTGCTTAAAGAGGCCCTGAGTAATATTATTACCATCAACATACCTTGTTCACTGAGTTTAATCATTTCTAACAGCTGTTTTTTAAATGCCATCATAAAAAAAGGAAGAAGTAATGAGAAGAAGTCATGCTGAGAATTGTAAACAAAGCTGAATGTGTTAAGGGGAGTCACTGGGTCAAAGGTGCATTGATACACATTTTCTTGATGCTGGACAAGAGAAAATGTAATTTTATCCCTCCGCCCAGCTAGCACACCTTGTATTTATATGAAATTTTTTTCTACTGTGGGTTATGCATCACGTTTATGTGCTATGTAACGTGTTTTTTTATATAATTTTGAAGAAAATATCATAGATGGATTATGAAAATGTCTATATTAACGTAAATAAGACATTTAACCCTTTTCAGGGCCGGCAAGCCCTCTCCTAAACTTGTCTCAGTGTCGGAAATTTTTCTAAAAAAAAAAAAAAATTTTTTTCTTATGAAATGATAGAGAATCTTTTCCTGATAATAATCACACCAAAAGTATGAAATTTGATGGAAAACTTACGGAATTATGCTCTCGCGAAGTTAGCGATGTTTATGCATCTGCAATTTCGCCCATTTTGAGCCCTATTTTCGGCCAATTCCAATGTACCAGTCGACAAAAAACATGTGGGAGAACTCCATTTTTCTATTGAACGAGTACAAGAAACCACCCATTTACCGATTTCAACTATCCAATAAAGTGGTCAGAAATTGGCAATTTTGCCAATTTCACACAAAAATTTTAAAAGATGCCAATTTCTAAATAGGGTCCAGAATAAACAAGACAGACATTCCTGGCACTAAAATAACATATTTCCTGTTCATTAGTCATGTCCCGAGGCCTCTCTTACATTCCTTTGCTTTCCGCTTTGAATTTTTATTCTCAAAAAAAAAAATAGAAGATTTACTGTTATGCAGACTACTGCATTAGTGTAGAAATGGTATAAATAATATCAGCGCACTTGTGAAAGAATATTAGACTCACCAGTTGACATGTATTGGACATGTGGCAGATTTGTTTACTTTTGAACTTTGGCAAAAATTGAACATTTCTGCTTTTTTGAGCTCAATTTCAAGGTACTTTTCACCATGAAACCAATCAAAATCATTTTAATTTCCATAATATGTCTTCCATTCTATAAAATGAGACCAGGAAAACTTGAATACAACCATAAATAGCATACTAAAATACACTGCAACGTCACTGTTTTAAAGCAAAAACACGGTCGTTTTTTTTTTTTTCTCATTATGCACTGTGTGCTGCAGGATTTTTTTTTATACAATGCACACTGACCACATAGACCCATTCTTTCATATGTAGGCCTACCAGCTTTCTCTCGGTAAATTTGAAGGCGCTAGAATTTGTGTGTGCTAGTACAGCACCAACCCTGAATTGGTTAATGTGTCTAAGTGATTACAGGTCTCCCTCAACATTCGCATTTTCAACTTTCCTGGACTTCAAACATTCGCGAATTCCCAACTGCCAAATTCCCAGCCTCCAAATTCCCGCCCGCCAAATCATATTTAAGTTTCCCGCCACCTGCGAGTCCCTACTACCCTCCCTCCGACCCCCGCAACTGGCAGCCAGCCCTCCCACCAGTGTGGTGAGTGTTTTGTTTGTTCATTACAGTGGACCCCCGGTTCACGATATTAATCCGTTCCTGAGAGCTCATCGTAAACCCAAATTATCGGAAAGCGAATCAATTTTCCCCATAAGATATAATGGAAATCAAATTAATCCGTGCAAGACACCCAAAAGTATGAAAAAAAACTTTTACCACATGAAATATTAAGTTTAATGCAATAGAATAATTACAATAACAACAATAACAATAGAATAATAACAATAGAATAATTGACACTTACCTTTAATGAAGATCTGGTGATGATTGATGGGATGGGAGGAGGGGGGTGTTGAACCTATTGTTTAGAAGGGGAATCCCCTCCATTAGGACTTGAGGTAGCTTTTCCTCCTGAGTAATGTAGGTCCTGCTTGGCAATTTCTTCCAAAACAGGCCTGTTTCATCACAGTTAAACACTAGTTCAGGTTTCAAATCTTCAGCCCTATGTACTCCTTGAATTCTGCACATATTTTTCAGCCGCTTTGTGGTCTGAACTGGCAGCCTCACCATGCCTAATCACACTATGTATGCCACTACGATTCTTAAATCTTTCAAACCAAAACCCTTTTCTGGCCTTAAATTCACTCACATCACGACTAGTTGCAGGCAATTTCTTTACCAAATCGTCATGCAACTGCCTTTTCACAAATGATCGCTTGTGAGATGCTATCTCCTGCTATCTGTTTTTCATTTATCCACACCAATAACAGTCTCTCAACATTTTCTAACACTTGCAGTCGCTGTTTCGTAATCACAGTTGCACCTTTTGCAAGAACAGCTTCCTTGATTGCCGTTTTCCTGCTCACTATAGTAGAGATGGTTGATTGGGGTTTACCATACAACCTGACCAGCTCCAACACACGCACTCCACTTTCGTACTTTGCAATTATCTCTTTCTTCGTTTCAATAGTCATTAGCACCCTTCGTCTCGAAGGGTTGGCACTAGAAGCTTTCTTGGGGCCCATGGTGACTCATTTTGCAGAAACAAGCACCAAAAACAGTGATAATATGGATAATGTGGAATGTACCGAATGTATCCTTAGATGCGCGCACACTGGCTGGCTTGTAAACATTGGTACACACGGGGAAGTTCAGGCCATACGTGGACACGTCTCGTACGAATCGCATCGCATACCTGGTTTTGTAACGGGAGCCAAGGCAAATTTTTGGTGATATAATGCATCTGTTACCGGATTTATCGGATACCGATAGCATCACGAACCGGGGGTCCACTGTATTTGCTATTAAACTACAGTATAAATAATGTAAACCCATTCATGACTGCATATTGGACAGGTATTGGACGGTAACATCATGTATTTGCTCTTGAACACAGCAAAGAAACAAACATTTCTGCTACTGCTAATAATAACAATAGTAATAATAATAATTTTTTTTTATTTTATTAACACACTGGCCGATTCCCACCAAGGCAGGGTGGCCGAAAAAGGAAAAACTTTCACCATCATTCACTCCATCACTGTCTTGCCAGAAGGGTGCTTTACACTACAGTTTTTAAACTGCAACATTAACACCACCTCCTTCAGAGTGCAGGCACTGTACTTCCCATCTCAGGACTCAAGTCCGGCCTGCCGGTTTCCTGAAGCCCTTCTAAATGTTACTTTGCTCACACTCCAACAGCACGTCAAGTATTAAAAACAATTTGTCTCCATTCACTCCTATCAAACACGCTCATACATGCCTGCTGGAAGTCCAAGAACCTCGCACACAAAACCTCCTTTACCCCCTCCCTCCAACCTTTCCTAGGCCGACCCTACCCCGCCTTCCTTCCACTACAGACTGATACACTCTTGAAGTCATTCTGTTTTGCTCCATTCTCTCTACATGTCTGAACCACTTCAACAACCCTTCCTCAACCCTCTGGACAACAGTTTTGGTAATCCCGCACCTCCTCCTAACTTCCAAACTACGAATTCTCTGCATTATATTCACACCACACATTGCCCTCAGACATGACATCTCCACTGCCTCCAGCCTTCTCCTCGCTGCAACATTCATCACCTATGCTTCACACCCATATAAGAGCCTTGGTAAAACTATACTCTCATACATTTCCCTCTTTGCCTCCAAGGACAAAGTTCTTTGTCTCCACAGACTCCTAAGTGCACGCTCACCTTTTCCCCTCATCAATTCTATGATTCTCCTCATCTTTCATAGACCCATCCGCTGACACGTCCACTCCCAAATATCTGAATACATTCACCTCCTCCATACTCTCTCCCTCCAATCTGATATCCAATCATTCATCACCTAATCTTTTTGTTATCCTCATAACCTTACTCTTTCCTGTATTCACTTTTAATTTTCTTCTTTTACATACCCTACCAAATTCATCCACCAACCTCTGCAACTTCTCTTCAGAATCTCCCAAGAGCACAGTGTCATCAGCAAAGAGCAACTGTGACAACTCCCACTTTATGTGTGATTCTGTATCTTTTACTCCACGCCTCTTACCAAGACCCTCGCATTTACTTTCTCTTACAACCCCATCTATAAATATATTAAACAACCACGGTGACATCACACATCCTTGTCTAAGGCCTACTTTTACTGGGAAATAATCTCCCTCTTTCCTACATACTCTAACTTAAGCCTCACTATCCTCGTAAAAACTCTTCACTGCTTTCAGTAACCTACCTCCTACACCATACACCTGCAACATCTGCCCATTGCCCCCTATCCACCCTGTCATACGCCTTTTCCAAATCCATAAAATGCCACAAAAACATCTTTAGCCTTATCTAAATACTGTTCACTTATATGTTTCACTGTAAACACTGGTCCACACACCCCCTACCTTTCCTAAAGCCTCCTTGTTCATCTGCTATGCTATTCTCCATCTTACTCTTATTCTTTCAATAATAAACTCTACCATACACTTTACCAGGTATACTCAACAGACTTATCCCCCTCTAATTTTTGCACTCTCTTTTGTCCCCTTTGCCTTTATACAAAGGAACTATGCATGCTCTCTGCCAATCCCTAGGTACCTTACCCTCTTCATACATTTATTAAATAATTGCACCAACCACTCCAAAACTATATCCCCACCTGCTTTTAACATTTCTATCTTTATCCCATCAATCCCGGCTGCCTTACCCCTTTCATTTTACCTACTGCTCACGAACTTGCCCCACACTCACAACTGGCTCTTCCTCATCCTAAAGATGTTTTTCCCTCCTTGCCCTATACACAAAATCACAGCTTCCCTATCTTCATCAACATTTAACAATTCCTCAAAATATTCCCTCCATCTTCCCAGTACCTTTTAACTCCCCATTTAATAACTCTCCTCTCCTATTTTTAACTGACAAATCCATTTATTCTCTAAGCTACCTTAATTGTTAAATCTCACTCCAAAACTTTTTCTTATTTTCAACAAAATTTTTTGATAACATCTCAAACCCCCTCTCTCATTTGCTCTCTTTTTACATTGCTTCACCACTCTCTTAACCTCTCTTTTTTCCCCCATATACTCTTCCTTCCTTGCATCACTTCTACTTTGTAAAAACTTCTCATATGCTAACTTTTTTTCCCTTACTACCTCTTTACTCATCATTCCTCCCAAAAAGCTCCCCCTTCCCTCCCGCATCACTTTCCTGTAACCCCAAATTCTGCTGAAAAACTCTAACACTACATTTTTAAACCTACCCCATACCTCTTCGACCCCATTGCCTATGCTCTAATTAGCCCATCTATCCTCCATTAGCTGTTTATATCTTACCCTAAGTGCCTCCTCTTTTAGTTATAAACCTTCACCTCTCTCTTCCCCTGATGCTTCTATTCTCCTTGTATCCCATCTGCCTTTTACTCTCAGTGTAGCTACAACTAAAAGTGATCTGATATATCTGTGACCTCTCTATAAACATGTACATCCTGAAGTCTACTCAACAGTCTTTTATCTCCCAAATACATAATCCAAAAAAACTACTGTCATTTCGCCTCATCATATCTTGTATACTTATTTATCCTTTTTTTCTTAAAATATGTATTACCTATAACTAAACCCCTTTCTATACAAAGTTCAATCAAAGGGCTCCCATTATCATTTACACCTGGCACCCCCAAACTTACCTACACACCCTCTCTTAAAATTTCTCTTACTTTAGCATTCAGGCCCCCTACCACAATTACTCTCTCACTTGGTTCAAAGGTTCTTATACATTCACTTAACATCCCCCAAAATCTCTCTCTCCCCTCTACATTCTTCTCTTCCCCAGGTGCATACACGCTTATTATGACCCACTTTTCGCATCTAACCTTTACTTTAATCCCCATAATTCTTGAATTTACACATTCATATTCTTTTCTCCTTCCATAACTGATCATTCAACATTACTGCTACCCCTTCCTTAGCTCTAACTCTTCAGATACCCCAGATTTAATCCCCTTTATTTCCCCCCACCGAAACTCCCCTATCCCCTTTTAGCTTTGTTTCGTTAAGGGCCAGGACATCCAACTTCTTTTCATTCATAACATCAGCAATCATCTGTTTCTTGTCATCCGCACTACTCCACTCACATTCAAACATCCCAGTTTTATGAAGTTTTTCTTCTCTTTTTTGTAAAAGTCTACAGGAGAAGGGGTTACTAGCCCCTTGCTCCCCGCATTTTAGCCGCCTCATACGACATGCATGCTTACGGAGGAAAGATTCTTTTCCCCTTCCCCATGGACAAAAAGAAGAAATAAAGAAGAACAAAAAGCTATTTAGAAAAAGGAGAAAAAACCTAGATGTATGTATATATATATGCATGTGCGTGTTGAAGTGTGACCAAAGTGTAAGTAGGAGTAGCAAGATATCCCTGTTATCTAGCAATGTTTAGGGGACAGAAAAAAAAACCGCAATCCTACCATCATGCAAAAAAAGTTACAGGTTTTTTGTTTCACAGTCATTTGGCAGGACGGTAGTACTTCCCTGGGTGGTTGCTGTCTACCAACCTACTACCTTAAATAATAAAAATATTAATAAATGCGATAGAATTCTTTCTTTTTTTTTCTTTTAACACACCGGCCGTATCCACCGAGGCGGGGTGGCCCAAAGGAAAAACGAAGTATCTCCTTTTACATTTAGTAATATATACAGGAGAAGAGATTACTAGCCCCTTACTCCGGCATTTTAGTGCCTCTTACAACACGCATAGCTTACGGAGGAAGAATTCTGTTCCACTTCCAAATGGAGGTAAGAGGAAATAAACAAGAACAAGAACTAGTAAGAAAAATGGAAGAAAACCCAGAGGGATGTGTATATACATATATGCTTGTACATGTATGTGTAGTGTGATCTAAGTGTAAGTAGAAGTAGCAAGACATACCTGAAATCTTGCATGTTTATGAGACAGAAAAAAGGACACCAGCAATCCTACCATCATGTAAAACAATTACAGGCTTCCGTTTTGCACTCACTTGGCAGGACGGTAGTACTTCCCTGGGTGGTTGCTGTCTACCAACCTACTACCTTAAATAATAATAATAATAATGATAATAATAATAAATGTGATAGAATTGAAGAAGGAAATTGTACAAAAATGTGAGGGAATGGTTGACACATCGTCAGTGTGGCTTTGTTTATGCTGGAGTGAGCATTAGTCTCTGTGCTCTTCCAAACATTTCACAATAATTTATTGTGTTTGGTGCTTGTAGATTGAGTGCGACTGGAGTGGTAGAGGCAGTGTTTGAGGAAGCGGTTGAAGCAGTGGGTGAGCAGTGGTGAGACAGCAGTTGGAGGCAGTGGTTGAGGCAGTCGGTGAGGCAGTGGTTGAGGAAGGGGTTTGAGGAGGGGATGAGGCAGGGGTTTGAGGCAGCTGTATTTAATAACATGCATGTTAATAATAATAATAATAAAAAATGTTAATAATTTTGGTATTATTATTATTTATAACATGTTATTAACCCTTTGAGGGTCGACAGGCCCTCTCCGAAACTCGTTCTCAGGGTCGGCCAAATTTAAAAAAAAAAAAATTATTTTCTCTTTGAAAAGAAAAGAAAATCTTTTCCGATCATAAAGACCACCAAAATTTTGAAATTTGATGGAAAACTTACGGAATTATGCTCTCACAAAGTTAGCGGTCTTGGCGATGTTTAGCATCGGCGATTTTGCCACTTGAGCCCCATTTTCGGCCAATTTCACTGTATAGTCGACAAAAAAACATTAATATTTCGCTAGAACTCCATTTTTTCTATCGAAGGGTGCAAGAAAACCACCATTTATAAATTCAACTATCCAGTACAGTGGTCAGAATTTAGCAATTTTGCCAATTTCACACAAATTTCAAAGATGCCAATTTCGAATAGGGTCCAGAATAAACAAGAAAGACATTCCTGGCACTAAATGACATTTCCTCTAGCCCATTAGTCACGTCTAAAGGCCCCCTTATATTCTTTTGCTTTCCACTTTGAATTTTATTCTCACAAAAAATATAAGATTTACTGTTATGCAGACTACTGCTTAGTGTAAAAAATGGTTTAAATATTATTGGTGCACTTGTAAAAGAATATTGACTCACCCGTTGATGTGTAATTTTCACGCTTGGCACGATTTGTTTACTTTTGAATTTGGGAAAAATCGAACATTTCTGCTACTTTGAGCTCAAATTTTAAGGCACCTTTCATTGTAAAAAAACCCGTCAAAATCATCTCAAATTTTTGTAATATGTCTTCCATTCTATAAAATGAGACCAAGAAAAACTAGAATCAACAATAAATACCATACGAAAATACACTGCAAAGTCTCTGATTTAAATTTAAAAAAAATGGTCAAAGTTTTTTTTTTCTCATTATGCACTGTGTGCTGCAGGATTTTTTTTAGACTGTGCACACTGACCACATAGACTCATTCTTTCATATGAAGGCCTACCAGCTTTCTCCCACTAGATTTGAGGCCGCTAGAATTTATGAGTACTAGTACGTCAAAAACCCCTACGCGTAAAACGTACTAGTACGACCAAAACCCTCAAAGGGTTAAATACCACTGCCTCAACTGGTGCCTCCACCATTGCCTCAACCGCTGCCTCAACCCCTGCCTAAACCGCTCCCTCTACCAGCGCCTCAACCGCTGCCTCAACCACTGCCTCAACCGCTGCCTCAACCACTGCCTCACTCACTGCCTCACCCACTGCCTCACCCACTGCCTCAACGCTTCCTCAACCACTGCCTCTACCACTCCAGTCTCACTCAATCTACAAGCACCAAACACAGTGAATTATTGTGAAATGTTTGGAAGAGCACGGAGACTAATGCTCACTCCAGCATAAACAAAGCCACACTGATTATGTGTCAACCACTCCCTCGTATTTTTGTACACTTTCCTTCTTCAATTCTATCACATTTATTATTATTATTGTTATTATTATTACTATTATTATTATTAGCAGTAGCAGAAATGTTTGATTCTTTGCTGTGTTCAAGAGTAAACACATGGTGTCACCGTCCAATACCTGTCCAAATAGCCATTCCAGTATGCAGTCATGAATGTGTTTACATTATTTATACTGTAGTTTAATAGCAAATAATGAACAGACAAAACACTCACCACACTGAGTGGTAGGAGGGCTGGCTGCTGTTGCGGGGTCGGAGGGAGGGTAGTAGGGACTCGCAGTGGTTGAGGAAGTGGTGGAGGCATTGGTGGAGGCAGTGGTGGAGGCAGTGGTATTTAATAATATACATGTTATTAAACCATAACATGTATGTATTTAGTACAGTTTATGACATTTTCATGTATTTTATGATTGCTCATGGTTCAACAAGTTAAGGAAGCAGTATTGTATTATATTTCCCTACAATATTTTGGGGCACCAAACATTTGCGATTTTTCAACATTCGTGAGGCTCTTGATCCCCTAACCCTCGCGAATGTTGAGGGAGACCTGTATTATTATTACGTATTAGTATTATTATTATTGTTATGGCATCAAAACTAGTGGGAAACTCTTAGTAATTTTAATGTGTACCTGCATGCCAGCAGAGTGTGTAATTTTATTTAGGTACAGGTACACCTAAGTATAAGTATCAGAGTACATATAAAATCCGCAATAACTTTGAAACACTTGAAATTATGGAAAGTTTCCAGACATAATGGAGAGACATGCTCACGGAGAATGTAAACAAACTGGGTGGTATGCAGTGACCGTGTTAGAAAGTCAGGTGGGGGGAGCCGAATTTGAAATGCCGGCATTTGCCTCAAGGCAAAACAACGTAAAGTGGGGCCCTACTGTATTCTTTTTTATTCTACTTTTCTCATATATTATGTGTACTATACACTGTACAGTCACTATACATGCACTGTACATCCACTTTGCAGTCACTGTTCACTATGCCAAGTACAGTTGCTTGAGTTCATGACACTCTTCGATGCAGGGTTCCATGAACAGTGGAGTTTTGCCAGTTTTACACATGAATTGTGTGTCCTTGCATTTCCTCATTTTTATGGTGCTGTTACAACATACATAACATATCTGAGGATGTTTCTTCTCACTGGAAGGAAGTGGTGTTATGTAGTACTTCATAGCTCATCAGGATTTTCCTTGCTTGATGGGGCATCTGTAGTGGCAGCAGACTCTATGTATCTTCTTTATCATACTCCAGTATTCATCACTATCTTCAGTATAAAATCAACCTGGGCAAACTAAATGGCCAATAGATTTTGGAATGAGGGGATGTCTAGCACAAGAATGTTGGTATGGTACCTTGAGGCAAACGTTCCCCACAGTGCCCTGATTAGTGGAGGAAATTTTTTGTTAAAGATCACACCAACAGTGAAGACTACTTTATATGGGGTAGGCCTAACATTCCCGATTGCAGCCATTTTGAGGATGCTAGACTTTAAACATTGATCTACTTTGTGTGACAGTATACACACACACCTGTGATTACATGTATGACAGTATACACACACCTGTTGCTCTCATATGTGACAGTATACCACACTTGTTGATCTACTTTGGTGACATTTTAAAGGGGTTAACCAAAATATATATTGTAGATATAGGGTAGAAGCGGAGGTTTTGGCTTCTGTGAAAACACAGTGAAGGAGAGAGCTAGAAAAAAAAGTGAAAAATGTAAAGGGTGAATAAAGAGACGGAGGTACATCTACCATCCGACTTACGACCGAGCTTTGGGTTTCCGACCAACCAGTCGTAAGTCAAAATTCAGCAAGTCGAACTTTACTACTGAAAATTTAACATCACATTTTTGTAATGACTTTATTGTTTTTATTTTGGTATTTCATTTTTTACTTTACTTTTTATGCTGTTAGTACTGTATTTTATACTTTAAGGTTTAGGATAAACACTGTGTACAACACAAACAGTTGTTTATTTCCCAGAAATTTGGCATAAAAAACACGGTCGTAAGTCGAGTGGTCATATGTCGAGCAGGTCATAAGTCGAATGGTAGGTGTATATATTTTTAAGATTGTAGTGTTTTATTTAATAATTTTATTTTGATGGTACTGGGGTTGAAGCCAAATACTCTCTCCCTCACACCTGTGATTGGACCACACTTATGTAGCTATAATCATACGTTATACACAATATTACATGTCTGATCATTATTTTTTGTTTGCTCTTCACGCTTGCAGAGTGTCAACACATGCAGTTGGAGACTTATGCTTAGAGGGTGACCTCCCGCAGCTCTGGTGCTGGAATCGCCCTTCAATAACATAAAAGTGAAATAAAATTCCACCCACTTTCATTTAGTAAGTTTAAATTACCCATTAGAGCTTTTTTTTAATGCCATGATTTTTTTTCCCCCTCCCCAAAAAAAAATCACCATCATTCAGTCAATAGCTCTCTTGCTAGAAGTTGAAGGGCATCATATTTCAAATGATGCTCTTATTACAACACCCCCCCCCCCTTCCCAAGAGTGCAAGTACTGCTCTTCTCACCTCCAGAACTCAAATCTGGCTACCCAAATTTTCCTGGATGAGTTGAAATAAAAGGTTTTTTGGGACTTGACGATCTGTTGGAGTATGACCTAGGTACATTTTGTAAAGAGATTCAGGGTAACCGGTTAGCTGGACTTGAGTCCTGGAGGGTGAGAAAAACATTGCCTGCACTCTGAAGGAGTTGTGGGGATATTTTGAAGTTTGGAGGGGCATTTGAATTGTAGTGTCTGCACACCTCTGAAAGACACTGATGGAGAAAATGAAAGTGTTTCTCTTTTGCATCACACTACTTTGGTGGGAAACAGCCAGTGTTAATAAAAAATTTATCTTAGATAAAATCCAATTATTATTCTATAGTTGTTGACCAATTTCATCAGAACAAATATGAACCCTCCATGCATTCATAAAATAAACATTTGTAAAATTTAAATTCATTTGTTAAAAAAAATAATTGAAAAAGAATGTGTTTAAATTTGTTATATTCATTTTAATAAACTGACATTTGTAAGAAACCAGAAATTAATTGGTTGTGAAATGCCCTGTTATAAGTGTGGATGTTGTTTAAAATTAAGATGATTGTAAAATGGGAATCCACTGTATGTTCCAAAGTGTGTAAGAGCATTTTCAGTTTTTTCATGGAGATGTATACTAGTTAGGAACCAACCAGGTGATGTATCATATGATGAAAGGATTCATGGTTTTCACCCCACCAGTTCTCCAGCTTACTTTGCCAAGTCATATGTTTAACATAACTTGTGCACTAATCCTCATATACATAAAAGCAGGCTAGAAGCATTGGGTATGACCCCTAGCTGATGAGTAAAAAAAAGAGACATAATCACATTCAAGATTATTTAAAAGGATCCAAAAGAATTGACAAGAAGTGCTTCCTAACCCTGTCAGCTAGTGGAACGTGAAGAACTAGGGGCTATGATTATAAACTGAGAAAGAAGAGCTCTCAAAATGACACTTGAAAGTTTTGTATTGCTGAGTGTTAGAATAATGAAATGGTTTACGGGAAAGAGGTAATAAGTGCTAAAACTATGGAAATTTTTGAAAGATTTTCTTGATATATTAAATGCTAAAGGTGATAAACAACAAGCCTGTTTTACTTTTGAAAGGACAAATAGATAATAGGTTTATAGACAGCAACCGCCCAGGGAGGTCTACCGTATGTCAAGTGAATGTAAACGGAAGCCTGTGTTTGTTTTACATGATGTTAGGATTGTTGGGTCTTTTTTTTTGTCTCATAAACATGCAAAATTTCAGGTACCTCTTGCTACTTCTACCCACGATTAGGGGCCCACTACACATACATGTACAAGCATATTAAAACCCCTCTGGGTTTCTTCTATTTTCTTACTAGTTTTTGTTCTTGTTTTTTTCCTCTTATCTCCATTTGGGGGAAATGGAACAGAATTTTCCTCGTAAGCATGCGTGTTTTTAAGAGGTGACTAAAATGCCCGGAGCAAGGGGCTAGTAACTCCTTTCCTGTATTAGTGTATTACTAAATGTGAAAGGAGAAACTTTTTTTTTTTCTTTTGGGCCCCCCCGCCTCGGTGGGATAAAGCCGTGTGTTGAAAGAAAGAAAGTATACACACTCATCTGAATTTTCTTTAATTTTATCTAAAGGCTCTTGTTCTTATTACTTTTCCTTTCTTATCCATGGGGAAGTGGAATAAGAAGGTTTCTTCTGTAAGCCATGCATGTTGTAAAGTCAACTAAAATGCCCCAAGCAATGGGCTAGTAACCCCTTTTTTCCTGTATGGCCTGCTACCTTAGATATACCTTTGAAGGAGTTTTTAAAGTTTACTATCTGGTGTTTGCCTGGTCAACCAGGCTGTTGCTGCTGGAGGCCCGCTGCATCACATATCCATCACAGCGTGGTTGATCTGGTACCTGGTGAAGATACTTGTCCAATTTCCTCTTGAAGGCTACTACACTTGTTTTCCCTCTGTGTTTCTGATATCTTCTGGTAAGATGTTGAATAGTCTGGGCCCCGGATGTTGATTACAGTGTTCCCTTATTGTTCCCTACCGCATCACTGCTCTCAATGGGGGATGTTTCATTGTGTGTGGTTGTACTGCGAATGATAAGGAGATGATTGTGGATTGTTATGAATGAAAGAAGCGGATGTTTGGGCTCTAAGTGAAACAAAGCTGAAGGGAGGAGAGTTTCATTGGGAAGAAATAAATGGGATTTAGGTCAGAGGTTTCTTATAGTGTTAGTGCTAAGAAGGAGTGCAGTAATGTTAAGGATAAGTTATATGGCAGGAAAAGGAAGGAATTATAAATGGATTAATTCAGGGATTATGTGGAGTAAAAATAAGATTGGATGTGAAAAAGTGGATTTTGGTAAGTGTTTATGCACCGGGAGAAGGAGAGTGTAGAGGAGGAGAGTATGAGTTTTTGGGTATTGTTGAGTGGGTGCATCATGCGGGAGTTTTGAACCTGTTGAGTGAGTAATTGTGGTTGGTGATCTCATTGCTAAAGTGGGTTATAAAATGTTGTAGGAGAGAGTAGTAAATTTGGGTGCCAATTGGCAAATGAATAATGGGACCGTTAACTCCTTTGTGGGTCGAAAAGGGCACCTCTCGAGACTTGTCTTCAGGGTCGGCCAAATTGCAATAAAAAAAAAAATTCTTTCTTATGAAAGATATAGATGTTTTTTCCCGTTCATATGGACACCAAAAAGTATGATATTTTATTTAGAAAACTTACCAGGAGTTATGCCTCTCGCGGAAAGTTAGCGGTCTCGGCGATGTTTATGCATCAGCGTTTTGCCATTTGAGCCCTATTTTGGCCAATTTCACTGTACTAGACGACAAAAAACATGGAATATTTCGCTAGAACTCCATTTTTCTATCGATTGAGTGCAAATGAAACCTTCCACTTTACCAATTTCAATCTATCTCTGTATACACAGTTGGTCTGAATTTGCTCAATTTTGCCCTATTTCACACAATTTCAAAAAGATTACCAATTTCCGAATAGGGGTCCAGAATAGCAAGACATCTGGGCACTAAAATGAATTTCCTCTGTTCATTAGTCAATCCAAGGCCCTTTACATTCTTTTGCTTTTACACTTTGAATTTTTATTCTCGCAAAAAAATAGAACATTTACTGTTATGCGACTACTGCCATTAGTGTAGAAATGGTGTAGAGATGGTTATAGATAATTTCAGCGCACTTGCGAAAGAATATTAGAGCACCAGTTGACGTGTATTGGACGCTTGGCATGATTTGTTTACCTTTGAACTTTGTAAAAAACGAACATTTTGACTGCTTTGAGCTCCAATTTTCAAGGTACTTTTCATTGTAAAACCCAGTTCCCCAAATTAAATTCATCTCAATTTCTTAATACGTCTTCCATTCTATAAAATTGAGATCAAGAAAACTAGAATACAACCAATGATGTCCTTATGAAATATTGTGCAAGTCGTGTTTTATTCCCAAAAAAATGGTCAAAGTTTTTTTTCATTATGCACTGTGTGCTGCAGGATTTTTTTTTTTTTTACTGTGACACATGACCCACATTGTCCCAATCTTTAACATATGTAGGGCCTACAGCTTTCTCCACTAGATTTGAGGCCGCTAGAATTTAGGCGCACTATTATTTATTATTTTTATTATCACACTGGCCGATTCCCACCAAGGCAGGGTGGCCCGAAAAAGAAAAACTTTCACCATCATTCACTCCATCACTGTCTTGCCAGAAGGGTGCTTTACACTACAGTTTTTAAACTGCAACATTAACACCCCTCCTTCAGAGTGCAGGCACTGTACTTCCCATCTCCAGGACTCAAGTCCGGCCTGCCAGTTTCCCTGAAGCCCTTCATAAATGTTATTTTGCTCACACTCCAACAGCACGTCACGTATTAAAAACCATTTGTCTCCATTCACTCCTATCAAACACGCTCACGCATGCCTGCTGGAAGTCCAAGCCCCTCACACACAAAACCTCCTTTACCCCCTCCCTCCAACCTTTCCTAGGCCGACCCCTACCCGCCTTCCTTCCACTACAGACTGATACACTCTTTGAAGTTATTCTGTTTCGCTCCATTCTCTCCACATGTCCAAACCACCTCAACAACCCTTCCTCAGCCTCTGGACAACAGTTTTGGTAATCCCGCACCTCCTAACTTCCAAAACTACGAATTCTCTGCATTATATTCACACCACACATTGCTCTCAGACATAACATCTCCACTGCCTCAGCCTTCTCCTCGCTGCAACATTCATCACCCATGCTTCACACCCATATAAGAGCGTTGGTAAAACTATACTGTCATACATTCCCCTCTTTGCCTCCAAGGACAAAGTTCTTTGTCTCCACAGACTCCTAAGTGCACCACTCACCCTTTTCCCCTCATCAATTCTATGATTCACCTCATCTTTCATAGACCCATCCGCTGACACGTCCACTCCCAAAATATCTGAATACTTTCACCTCCTCCATACTCTCTCCCTCCAATCTGATATCCAATCTTTCATCACCTAATCTTTTTGTTATCCTCATAACCTTACTCTTTCCTGTATTCACTTTCATTTTTTTTCTTTTACACACCCTACCAATTTCATCCACCAATCTCTGCAACTTCTCTTCAGAATCTCCCAAGAGCACAGTGTCATCAGCAAAGAGCAACTGTGACAACTCCCACTTTATGTGTGATTCTTTATCTTTTAACTCCATGCCTCTTGCCAAGACCCTCGCATTTACTTCTCTTACAACCCCATCTATAAATATATTAAACAACCACGGTGACATCACACATCCTTGTCTAAGGCCTACTTTTACTGGGAAATAATTTCCCTCTTTTCTACATACTCTAACTTGAGCCTCACTATCCTCGTAAAAACTCTTCACTGCTTTCAGTAACCTACCTCCTACACCATACACCTGCAACATCTGCCACATTGCCCCCCTATCCACCCTGTCATACGCCTTTTCCAAAACCATAAATGCCACAAAGACCTCTTTAGCCTTATCTAAATACTGTTCACTTATATGTTTCACTGTAAAACACCTGGTCTAAAACACCCCCTACCTTTTCCCAAAGCCTCCTTGTTCATCTGCTATCCTATTCTCCGTCTTACTCTTAATTCTTTCAATAATAACTCTACCATACACTTTACCAGGTATACTCAACAGACTTATCCCCCTATAATTTTTTCACTCTCTTTTATCCCCCTTTGCCTTTGTACAAAGGAACTATGCATGCTCTCTGCCAATCCCTAGGTACCTTACCCTCTTCCATACATTTATTAAATAATTGCACCAACCACTCCAAAACTATATCCCCACCTGCTTTTAACATTTCTATCTTTATCCCATCAATCCCGGCTGCCTTACCCCCTTTCATTTTACCTACTGCCTCACGAACTTGTCCCACACTCACAACTGGCTCTTCCTCACTCCTACAAGATGTTGTTCCTCCTTGCCCTATACACGAAATCACAGCTTCCCTATCTTCATCGTACATTTAACAATTCCTCAAAATATTCCCTCCATCTTCCCAATACCTTAACTCTCCATTTAATAACTCTCCTCTCCTATTTTTAACTGACAAATCCATTTGTTCTCTAGGCTTTCTTAACTTGTTAATCTCACTCCAAAACTTTTTCTTATTTTCAACAAAATTTGTTGATAACATCTCACCCACTCTCTCATTTGCTTCTTTTTACATTGCTTCTACCACTCTCTTAACCTCTCTCTTTTTCTCCATATACTCTTCCCTCCTTGCATCACTTCTACTTTGTAAAAACTTCTCATATGCTAACTTTTTCTCCCTTACTACTCTCTTTACATCATCATTCCACCAATCGCTCCTCTTCCCTCCCGCACCCACCTTTCCTGTAACCACAAACTTCTGCTGAACACTCTAACACTACATTTTTAAACCTAGCCCATACCTCTTCGACCCCATTGCCTTTATGCTCTCATTAGCCCATCTATCCTCCAATAGCTGTTTATATCTTACCCTAACTGCCTCCTCTTTTAGTTTATAAACCTTCCCTCTCTTTTCCCCTGATGCTTCTATTCTCCTTGTACCCCATCTACCTTTTACTCTAAAGTGTAGCTACAACTGGAAAGTGATTGATTATCTGTGGCCCCTCTGTAAACATTTTACATCCTGAAGTCTACTCAACAGTCTTTTATCTACCAATACAAAATCCAACAAACTACTGCCCATTTTGCCCTACATCATACTTGTATACTTATTTATCCTCTTTTTCTTAACATATGTATTACCTTAACTAAACACCTTTCTATACAAAGTTCAATCAAAGGGCTCCCTTTTATCATTTACACCTGGCACCCCAAACTTACCTACCAAAAAGTTTCTCCTACTTTAGCATTCGGGTTTCCCCTACCAAAATTTACTCTCTCACTTGGTTCAAAGGTCCTATTACTTTCCCTTTAAAAAATCTCCAAAATCTCTCTCTCTCCTCTGCATTCCTCTCTTCACCAGGTTTATACACGCTTATTATGACCCACTTCTCGCACCCAAACCTTTACTTTAATCCACATAATTCTTGAATTTACATTCATATTCTCTTTTCTCCTTCCATAACTGATCATTCAACATTACTGCTACCCTTCCTTTGCTCTAACTCTCTCAGATACTCCAGATTTAATCCCATTTATTTCCCCCCACCGAAACTCCCCTACCCCCTTCAGCTTTGTTTCGCTTAGGGCCAGGACATCCAACTTCTTTTCATTCATTAACATCAGCAGTCAATCTGTTTCTTGTCATCCGCACTACATCCACACACATTTAAGCATCCCAGTTTTATAAATTTTTCTTCTTCTCTTTTTTAGTAAATGTCTAAGGAGAAGGGGTTACTAGCCCATGCTCCGGCATTTTAGTCGCCTCATAACGACACCCCATGGCTGACGGAGGGAAAGATTCTTTTCCACTTCCCCATGGACAATAGAAGAAATAAAGAGGAACAAGAGCTATTTAGAAAAAGGAGAAAAACCTAGATGTATGTATATATATATGCATGTGCGTGTTTGTGAAGTGTGACCAAAGTGTAAGTAGGAGTAGCAAGATATCCCTGTTATCTAGCGTGTTTATGAGACAGAAAAGGAAAGGCAGCAATCCTACCATCATGCAAAACAGTTACAGGTTTCTGTTTCACAGTCATCTGGCAGGACGGTAGTACTTCCCTGGGTGGTTGCTGTCTACCAACCTACTACCTTAGGCGCACTAGTACATCAAAAACCCTGGGTCGTAAGCCGTACTAGTATGGCCAAAACCCCCAAAGGGTTAATTGACCCATGTGTAGAAAGAGGTTTGGTAATAAGTAATACATATTTTAGGAAAAAGAAGATAAATAAGTATACAGTGGAACCTCTACTTGCAATTTTAATCTGTTCCATGACCTTGCTCGCAACTGGATTTGCTTGTTTGCAGAGTCAATTTTTCTCATTTAATTTAATTGAAATGCAATTAATCCATTCCAGTGGAATTTTTTACTTCAATAACTTTGGTAATATCAACTTTACGGCTTATTTATCTATCTCATTTGATCTAATATGACATAAACAATATAAATAACATAGAAACCTGATATATAATCTAAAATGAATAAAATATGTACAGGTCTCTCTCAACATTTGCGTTTTCAACTTTTGCGGGCTTCACACATTCGCGAATTCCCAAGTGCCAAATTCCCAGGCTCCTAATTCCCAGCCGCCAAATCATATTTAAGTTTCCTGCCACCTGCGAGTCCCTACTACCCTCCCTCCGCCCCCGCAACTGGCAGCCAGCCCTCCCACCAGTGTGGCGAGTGTTTTGTTTGTTCATTATTTGCTATTAAACTACAGTATAAATAATGTAAACCCATTCATGACTGCATATTGGAATGGCTATTTGGACAGGTATTGGAAGGTGACATCATGTGTTTACTCTTGAACACAGCAAAGAACCAAACATTTCTGCTACTGCTAATAATAACAGTAGTAATAATAATAATAATAATAAATGCGATAGAATTGAAGAAGGAAAGTGTACAAAAATGCGAGGGAGTGGTTGACACATCGTCAGTGTGGCTTTGTTTATGCTGGAATGAGCATTAGTCTCCGTGCTCTTCCAAACATTTCACAATAATTCATTGTGTTTGGTGCTTGTAGATTGAGTGCGACTGGAGTGGTAGAAGCAGTGGTTGAGGAAGTGGGTGAGGCAGTGGGTGAGGCAGTGGGCGAGGCAGTGGGCGAGGCAGCGGTTGAGGCAGTGGGTGAGGCAGTGGGCGAGGCAGCAGTTGAGGCAGTGGGTGAGACAGTGGGTGAGGCAGTGGTTGAGGCAGTGGGTGAGGCAGTGGGCGAGGCAGCAGTTGAAGCAGTGGGTGAGACAGCGGTTGAGGCAGTGGTTGAGGCAGTGGGTGAGGCAGTGGGCGAGGCAGCAGTTGAGGCAGTGGGTGAGACAGCGGATGAGGCAGTGGTTGAGGCAGTGGTATTTAATAACATACATGTTAATAATAATAATAATAATAATATGTTAATAATATGTATTATTATTATTTATAACATGTTATTAAATACCACTGCCTCAACTGGTGCCTCCACCATTGCCTCAACCACTGCCTCAACTTCTGCCTAAACCGCTGCCTCTACCAGCGCCTCAGCCGCTGCCTCAACCACTGCCTCAACCGCTGCCTCAACCACTGCCTCACCCACTGCCTCACCCACTGCCTCACCCACTGCCTCACCCACTGCCTCAACCGCTTCCTCAACCACTGCCTCTACCACTCCAGTCGCACTCAATCTACAAGCACCAAACACAGTGAATTATTGTGAAATGTTTGGAAGAGCACGGAGACTAATGCTCACTTCAGCATAAACAAAGCCACACTGACGATGTGTCAACCACTCCCTCGTATTTTTGTACAATTTCCTTCTTCAATTTTATCGCATTTATTATTACAGTGGACCCTCACCTAACGATATTAATTGGTACCCGAGAACGAGTATCGTTAGGCGAGTTTTTTAGCGTTAGCCGAGGCAAAATGTTAGCGTTAAAATGTATCGTTAGGCGAATTTAACGTTATGCGATGCGTTCGTTAGGCGAGGGTCCACTGTATTATTATTATTATTATTACTATTATTATTAGCAGTAGCAGAAATGTTTGATTCTTTGCTGTGTTCAAGAGTAAACACATGATGTCACTGTCCAATACCTGTCCAAATAGCCATTCCAATATGCAGTCATGAATGTGTTTACATTATTTATACTGTAGTTTAATAGCAAATAATGAACAAACAAAACACTCACCACACTGAGTGGTGGGAGGGCTGGCTGCCAGTTGCGGGGGTCGGAGGGAGGGTAGTAGGGACTCGCAGTGGTTGAGGAAGTGGTGGAGGCATTGGTGGAGGCAGTGGTGGAGGCATGGTGGAGGCAGTGGTGGAGGCAGTGGTATTTAATAACATACATGTTATTAAACCATAACATGTATGTATTTAGTACAATTTACGACGTTTTCATGTATTTTATGATTGTTCATGGTTCAACAAGTTAAGGAAGCAGTATTGTATTATATTTCCCTACAATATTTTGGAGCACCAAACATTTGCGATTTTTCAACATTCGTGAGGCTCTTGATCCCCTAACCCTCGCGAATGTTGAAGGAGACCTGTAATTTATGTAGTGGTATGGTCGGTGTTGGCGGTGGACAACAGTTTAACTGGAGACCGGACAAAATACTTCTTGAATAATTTCGCTAATATCGTCTATATGGCTTATTTATCAATCATAGTTCCTCTAATATGACATAACAAACAATATAAATAAAACAGAAACCTGATATATACTCTAGAATGAATAAAATATGTCATTATATATATGGCGGCGGCGGCCGACAAGTGTTTGGAGACGGGACAAAATACTCCTTGAATATTTCGCTATCATCAACTCTATTGCATATTTATCTATCACAGTTCTTCTAGTATGACATAACAAACAATATAAATAACATAGAAACCTGATATATACTCTAGAATGAAAAAAATGTCATTATATGTGTGGCGGCGACTGCAGCCGATGAGAGTTTGTCTGGAGACAGACAAAATACTCCTTGAATATTTTGCTATCATCAACTCTACGGCTTATTTATCTATCACAGTTCATCTAATATGAAATAATGAACAATATGGGAGATTCTAAAGAAAAATTACAAAAGTTAGTGGATGAGTTTGAGAATGTGTGTAAAGGTAGAAAGTTGAAAGTGAACATAGAAAAGAGTAAGGTGATGAGGGTATCAAATGATTTAGATAAAGAAAAATTGGATATCAAATTGGGGAGGAGGAGTATGGAAGAAGTGAATGTTTTCAGATACTTGGGAGTTGACGTGTCGGCGGATGGATTTATGAAGGATGAGGTTAATCGTAGAATTGATGAGGGATAAAAGGTGAGTGGTGCGTTGAGGTATATGTGGAGTCAAAAAACGTTATCTATGGAGGCAAAGAAGGGAATGTATGAAAGTATAGTAGTACCAACACTCTTATATGGATGTGAAGCTTGGGTGGTAAATGCAGCAGCGAGGAGACGGTTGGAGGCAGTGGAGATGTCCTGTCTAAGGGCAATGTGTGGTGTAAATATTATGCAGAAAATTCGGAGTGTGGAAATTAGGAGAAGGTGTGGAGTTAATAAAAGCATTAGTCAGAGGGCAGAAGAGGGGTTGTTGAGGTGGTTTGGTCATTTAGAGAGAATGGATCAAAGTAGAATGACATGGAAAGCATATAAATCTATAGGGGAAGGAAAGAGGGGTAGGGGTCGTCCTCGAAAGGGTTGGAAAGAGGGGGTAAAGGAGGTTTTGTGGGTGAGGGGCTTGGACTTCCAGCAAGCGTGCATGAGCGTGTTAGATAGGAGTGAATGGAGACGAATGATACTTGGGACCTGACGATCTGTTGGAGTGTGAGCAGGGTATATTTTAGTGAAGGGATTCAGGAAAACCGGTTATTTTCATATAGTCGGACTTGAGTCCTGGAAATGGGAAGTACAATGCCTGCACTTTAAAGGAGGGGTTTGAGATATTGGCAGTTTGGAGGGATATGTTGTGTATCTCTATACGTATATGCTTCTAAACTGTTGTATTCTGAGCACCTCTGCAAAAGCAGTGATAATGTGTGAGTGTGGTGAAAGTGTTCAATGATGATGAAAGTATTTTCTTTTTGGGGATTTTCTTTCTTTTTTTTTTTGGGTCACCCTGCCTCGGTGGGAGACGGCCGACTTGTTGAAAAAATAAATAACATAGAAACCTGATATATACTCTAGAATGAATAAAATACATGTCATTATGGAACAGGTGGAGGCGGCCACAACCGCTCCCTCTTTGTTGTAGTAAACACTTCCATCTAGTGACGGCCTTTTGAAGCCATCTATTATTATAATTATTATTATGTAGTACATTATTATTATATATGTATTATTATTATTATATATACAGTGGAACCTCTACTTGCGAGTTTAATCCGTTCCATGACCTTGCTCGCAACTGGATTTGCTCGTTTGCAGAGTCAATTTTCCTCATTTAAATTAATTGAAATGCAATTAATCCGTTCCAGTGGAATTCTGTACTTCAATAATTTCGCTAATATCATCTCTACGGCTTATTTATCTATCACAGTTCATCTTGTATGACATAACAAACAATATGAATAACATAGAAACATGATATATAGTCTAGAATGAATAAAATATGTCATTCATGTAGTGGTATGGGCGGTGTCGGCGGTGGACGAGAGTTTGTCTGGAGACCGGGCAAAATTCTTCATGAATAATTTCGCTAATATCATCTATACGGCTTATTTATATATCACAGTTTATCTAGTATGACATAACAAGCAATATAAATAACATAGAAACATGATATATACTCTAGAATGAATAAAATATGTCATTATGTAAGAGGTGGAGGCAGCCACAACCGCTCCCTCTTTGTTGTGGTAAACACTGCTATCTAGTGATGGCCTTTTGAAGCCATCTATTATTATAATTATTATATGTAGTACATTATTATTATATATGTATTATTATACATCTTATATTATTATTATTATTATTATTATTATATGTATTGTTATTATTCATATTATTATTATACATTATTATTATTATTATTATTATTATCGTTATTATTATTATTATTATTATTATTATTATATAAATTATTTGTAATTTTTATTCACACAAAAAATATAAGATTTACTGTTATTCCTTACTGCAATAATTGTATAAATATGTCAACCCATTCACGAATGCATATTGGAATGGACAGTGACGTCATTTGTTTACTCTGTAGCAGCCAAGCAATGGACCATTTCTCCTAGGGTGAGCTCAATTTCAAGGCACTTTTCGTCATGAAATCAATCAAAATCATATCTATTTCTGTAATACAGTGGACCCCCGCATAACGATCACCTCCGAATGCGACCAATTATGTAAGTGTATTTATGTAAGTGCGTTTGTACGTGTATGTTTGGGGGTCTGAAATGGACTAATCTACTTCACAATATTCCTTATGGGAACAGATTCGGTCAGTACTGGCACCTGAACATACTTCTGGAGTGAAAAAATATCGTTAACCGGGGGTCCACTGTATATCTTCCATTCTATTAAATGAGACCAAAAAAACGAGAAAACAACCATAAAAACCATTTGAAATTACCGCTAAGGGGTGGCTAATTGCTGAGAAGTGAACTTCATTATTTATGCTTAGATTTTCATTTTTGGTGTACATTAAGAAGCATCTTTCCATCATACATTGCCCAAGTTTCAATAAGATAGTCCAACAAACAAATGAGATACAATTCCCGAGATCAAGAACAAGAGCCCCTCACCAGTGTCAAGGAACCTGCCTTGAGGTCTGCTCGCTTGTGGAAATTTTGCTCGTGTATGGAAGCAAAAAATTGACCCATTGACTGCTCGTATTTGGAAAAACTCGCACGTGGACATGCTCCCAAATAGAGGTTCCACTGTATTATGTTATTATTACTTCTAGGTAGTAGGTTGGTAGACAGCAGCCGCCCAGGGAGGTACTACGGTCCTGCCAAGGGAGTGTAAAACGAAAGCCTGTAATTGTTGTACATGATGGTAGGATTGCTGGTGTCCTTTTTTCTGTCTCATAAACATGCAAGATTTCAGGTACGTCTTGCTACTTCTACTTACACTTAGGTCACACTACACATACATGCACAAGCATATATATACACACCCCTCTGGGTTTTCTTCTATTTTCTTTCTAGTTCTTGTTTATTTCCTCTTATCTCCATGGGGAAGTGGAATAGAATTCTTCTTCCGTAAGCCATGCGTGTTGTAAGAGGCAACTAAAATGTCAGGAGCAAGGGGCTAGTAACCCCTTCTCCTGTATATATTACTAAATGTAAAAGGAGAAACTTTCGTTTTTCTTTTTGGGCCACCCCACCTCGGTGGGATACGGCCGGTTTGTTGAAAGAAAGAAAGAATGTATTATTATTATTATTATATGTATTATGTTATTGTTACTTCTAGGTAGTAGGTTGGTAAACAGCAGCCGCCCAGGGAGGTACACCGTCCTGCCAATTGAGTGTAAAATGAAAGCCTGTAATTGTTTTACATGATGGTAGGATTGCTGGTGTCCTTTTTTCTGTCTTGTAAACATGCAAGATTTCAGGTACGTCTTGCTACTTCTGCTTACACTTAGGTCACACTACACATACATGTACAGTGGACCCCCGGTTAACGATTTTAATCCGTGCAAGAGGGCTCATCGTTATGCGAAATAATCGTTATGCGAATGAATTTTCCCCATAAGAAATAATGGAAATCAAATTAATCCGTGCAAGACGCCCAAAAGTATGAAAAAAAATTTTTTTTACCACATGAAATGTTAATTTTAATACACACAAACTGAAAAAGGCATGCACAATTAAATGACACTTACTTTTATTGAAGATCTGGTGATGATTGATGGGATGGGAGGAGGGAGAGCATTATCTTCTTACTGTTTAGAAGGGGAATCCCCTTCCATTACGACTTGAGGTAGCAAGTCCTTTTCCGGGGTTACTTCCCTTCTTCTTTTAATGCCACTAGGACCAGCTTGAGAGTCACTGGACCTCTGTCGCACAACAAATCTGTCCATAGAGCTCTGTACCTCCGTTCCTTTACGATTTGTCTAAAATGGGCCACAACATTGTCATTGAAATAGTCACCAGCACGGCTTGCAACAGCTGTGTCAGGGTGATTTTCATCTATAAAGGTTTGCAGTTCAACCCACTGTGCACACATTTCCTTAATCTTTGAAGTAGGCACAATGGATTCCACAACTGGCATAGGCTTCTCAGGGTTAGCCCCAAACCCTTCAAAATCTTTCTTAATTTCCATACTAATTCTCACCCTTTTTACCACAGGGTTGGCACTAGAAGCTTTCTTGGGGCCCATGGTCACTTATTTTCCAGAAACAGCACCGAAAATACTGTAATAATACGAAATATTCCGAGTGTATGCTTGGATGTTACCGCGGAGGCTGGCTGGTAAACAATGGGATGGAGCGGCACATGTGAGGCTGGCTGAGGGCACATTGGACGCGTCTCGGACGAAAATCGGTATGCGGGTTTTTAATCGGTATGCGGGGCAAAAATTTTGCGATAAAAGTAATCGTTATGCGGAAAAATCGCTATGCGATGCCATCGTTATGCGGGGGTCCACTGTACAAGCGTATATATACACACCCCTATGGGTTTTCTTCTATTTTTCTTTCTAGTTCTTGTTCTTGTTTATTTCCTTTTATCTCCATGGGGAAGTTGTGTGTTGTAAGAGGCAACTAAAATGTCGGGAGCAAGGGCCTAGTAACCCCTTCTCCTGTACAAATTACTAAATTTAAAAAGAGAAACTTTTGTTTTTCTTTTTGGGCCACCCTGCCTTGGTGGGATGTGGCTGGTTTGTTGAAAAAAAAAAATCTTTATTTACTACACGTACATGTACATGGTATACAGGCCTAGCTGACATCAGTGACTTACTATTATATAGAAAGCCCCCTTGTTATGCTAAGCATTCCAGGCAAATTAGGTCAATGTCCCAGGATAAAACCCACACCAGTCCACTAACATCCAGGTACCCATTTACTGATGGGTGAACAACATAGACAATAGTTGTAAAGAAACATGCCCAATGTTTCTACCCTGGCTGGGAATCGAATATTTACCATAAATCATATAGTATAGCTAGCCCAAGCCAGTTACTAGAAATAAGCCACTTTTCAGAATTTTTTTGGCTTATCCTAGGTTCTCTACACATGCTGCTATGTGTGATAATCTATGTAGAGAAAACAGCTTTTTTGTTTCAGTTGTTTGGTGCAGTACGAGTGTATATCACAGCCCTGTGCTATACTCAGTTTTCTCAAATGTAAGCCCCTAAGACAGGGATAGGAGAATGGTGCTTGTATCCCATATCCTCTTCATATCTCTGTCGAACTGCTCAGTTTTATGCCAAATATTTTCATTCTGGAGTACAGTGGAATCTCTACTTACGAGTTTAATCCGTTCCATGACCTTGCTCACATCTGGATTTGCTTGTTTGCAAATCCAGATGTGAGCAATTTTCCTCATTTAATTTAACTGAAATGAAATTAATCCATTCCAGTCGAATTCCAGGCATGAAAAAATACTTCAATAATTTCCCTAATATCAACTCTACGACTTATTTATCTATCAGAATTCATCTAATATGACATAATAAACAATATTAATAACATAGAAACATGATATATACATAGAATGAATAAAATACATGCCATTACGTACTCACCTAATTGTACTCACCTAATTGTAGTTGCAGGGGTCGAGACTCAGCTCCTGGCCCCGCCTCTTCACTCAGTGTTACTAGGTCCTCTCTCTCCCTGCTCCATGAGCTTTATCATACCTCATCTTAAAAGCTGTGTATGGTTCCTGCCTCCACTACCTCACTTGCTAGGCTATTCCACTTCCTGACTACTCAGTAACTGAAGAAATACTTCCTAACTTCCCTTTGACTCATCTGGGTCTTCAACTTCCAGTTATGGCCCCTTGTTTCTGCGTCCCCTCTCTGGAACATCCTGTCTCTGTCCACCCTTTCTATTCCATGCAGTATTTTGTATGTTGTTATCATGTCTCCCCTAACCCTCCTGTCCTCCAGTGTTGTCAGGCCAATTTCCCTCAACCTTTCTTCGTAGGACATTCCCCTTAACTCTGGAACTAACCTTGTCACAAGCTTTTGCACTTTCTCTAATTTCTTGACGTGCTTGATCAAGTGTGGGTTCCAAACAGGTGCTGCATACTCCAATATGGGCCTGATGTGCACGGTGTACAGTGTCTTGAACGATTCCTTACTAAGGTATCGGAACACTATTCTCAGGTTTGCCAGGCGCCCATATGCTGCAGCAGTTATCTGGTTGATGTGTGCTTCCGGAGACGTGTTCAATGTTATACTCACCCCAAGATCTTTCTCTTAGAGCGAGGTTTGCAGTCTTTGGCCACCTAGTCTATACTCCGTCTGCAGTCTTCTTTGCCCTTCCCCGATTTTCATGACTTTGCATTTGGAGGGGTTAAATTCGAAAAGCCAGTTGCTGGACCAGGTGTCGAGCCTGTCCAGGTCTCTTTGGAGTCCTACCTGATCCTCATCTGATTTAATTCTCCTCATTAACTTCACATCATCTGCAAACAGGGACACTTCTGAGTCTAACCCTTCTATCGTGTCATTTACATATACCAGACATAGCACTGGTCCTAGGACCAACCCCTGTGGGACCCCACTCATCACAGGTGCCCACTGTGATACCTCATCACTTACCATGACTCGTTATTGCCTCCCTGTCAGGTATTCTCTGACCCATTGCAGCACCCTTCCTGTTATATGCGCCTGATCCTCTAGCTTCTGCACCAGTCTCCTGTGAGGAACTGTGTCGAAGGCCTTATTGCAGTCCAAGAAGATGCAATCAACCCACCCCTCTCTCTTGTGTCTTACTTCTGTTACTTTATCATAAAACTCCAGTAAGTTTGTGACACAGGATTTGCCTTCCATAAAACCGTGGTGGTTGGCATTTATACTCTTGTTCCATTCCAGGTGCTCCACCACTCTCCTCCTGATAATCTTCTCCATTACTTTGCATACTATGCACGTCAGTGACACTGGTCTATAGTTTAGTGCCTCAATTATGTCTCCTTTTTTTAAATATGGGTACTACATTTGCTGTTTCCATACCTCAGGTAGTTGCCCAGTTTCAGGGGATGTATTGAAGATTGTGGTTAGTGGCACACACAGCATTTCTGCCGCCTCTGTAAGGACCCACGGGGAGATGTTGTCTGGTCCCATTGCCTTTGAGGTATCTAGGTCCCTTAGCAGCTTCTTCACCACCTCCTCAGCTGTGTGTATATCATCTAACACTTGTTGGTATATTCTTGTTGGTGTCCCCCTCTGTTCTGTCCATCCAGAGGCCTTCCTGTCTCCACTGTAAATACTTCTTTAAATCTCTTGTTGAGCTCCTCACATACCTCTTGATCGCTTCTGGTGAGTTCCCCACCTTCTTTCCTCAGCCTGATCACCTGGTCTTTGACTGTTGTCTTCCTCCTAATGTGGCTCTACACAGTTTTGGGTCAGATTTGGCTTTCGATGCTATGTCGTTTTCGTACTGTCGCTGGGCCTCCCTCCTTATCTGTGCATACTCGTTTCTGGCTCTTCAACTAATCTCTCTATTTTCCTGGGTTCTTTGCCTCCTGTATCTTTTCCACTCTCTGTTGCACTTAGTTTTTGCCTCCCTACACCTTCATATAAACCAAGGACTCGCTTTGGTCTTCCCATTATTTCTATTGCCCTTGGGAATAAACCTTTCCTCTGCCTCCTTGCATTTTGTTATTATGTATTCCATCAGTTCATTTACTGACTTTCCTGCCAGTTCTCTGTCCCACTGAACCTCCTGCAGGAAGTTCCTCATACCTGTATAGTCCCCCTTTTTATAGTTTGGCTTTTCCCATCCAACTCCCATTACACTCTCTACTTGTAATTCTACTATGTATTCAAAACACAGAACCATGTGGTCACTAGCTCCAAGGGGTCTCTCATATATGATGTCCTCAATGTCTGAACTGCTCAGGGTGAACACAGGGTCCAGTCTTGCTGGTTCATCTTCCCCTCTGTCTCTGGTAGTGTCCTTAACCCTTTGACTGTCGCACCCGTATATATACGTCTTACGAGGTACCGTGTTTGACGTATATATACTCATAAATTCTAGCGGCTTCAAATCAAGCAGGAGAAAGCTGGTAGGCCCACATGTGAGAGAATGGGTCTGTGTGGTCAGTGTGCACCATATAAAAAAAAATCCTGGAGCATGCAGTCCATAATGAGAAAAAAAAAACTCTGACCGTTTTTTTTAATTAAAATGCCGACTTTGTGGTCTATTTTCGTATAGTATTTATAGTTGTATTCTCGTTTTCTTGGTCTCATTTGATGGAATGGAAAACATATTATAGAAATAGAGGTGATTTTGATTGATTTTACTATAAAAAGAACCTAGAAATGGAGCTCAAAGTAGGGGAAATGTTTGATTTTTGCCAATGTTAAAGTAAACAAATGATGCCATTGTCCAATAAATGTCCAACTAGCCATTCTAATATGTAGTCATGAATGGGTTGATGTTATTTATACAATTATTACAGTATTGCAGTAGTCTGCATAATAGTAAGTCTTCTATTTTTTGTTTGAATAAAAATTCAAAATAGAAAGCAAGAGTAATATCAGAGGGGCCTGGAGACATGACTGATGAACAAAGAAAATGTTATTTTAGAGCCAGGAATGTCTGCATTGTTCATTCTGGACCTTATTTTGAAATTGTCATATTTTTTAGTTTTTGTGAAATTGGCCAAATTGCAAATTTCTGACCACATTATTAGGTAGTTGAAATCGGTAAATGGGCAGTTTCTTGTACTCAATCGATGGAAAAAATGGAGTTCTAAAGAAATAGCTATGAGTTTGGGCGACTGGAACAAGGGAATCAGCCGAAAATAGGGCTCAAAGTGGGCGAAATCGCCGATTTGTAAACAGCACCGAGGTCGCTAACTTCGCGAGAGCATAATTCCGTCAGTTTTCCATCAAATTTCGTTTTGTTGGTGTCATTACAATCGGGAAAAGATTCTCTATCATTTCATTAGAAAAAATAATTTTTTTTTTTTAAATTTTGCGACACCAGGAGACACCTCAGGATTGGGGGTTGCGACAGTCAAAGGGTTAATATGTTGATGCATAAAGTTTTCTAGTACCACGTCCATCATTTTGGCTCTCCATGTTTTGGGACCCCTGTGTGACTCCAGGTTTTCCCAGTCGATCTCCCTGTGGTTGAAATCGCCCATAACCAGTAACTTTGCTCTACTCGAGTGAGCCCTTCTTGCCACCTCGGCCAGTGTGCCCACCATTGCTCTGTTGCTCTATTCGTATTCCTCTCTTGGCCTCCTGCAGTTCTGTGGTGGATTATACATCACTGCAATGACTATCTTATGTTCTCCAAACTGAAGTATACCTACTATGTAATCCCTTCCTCCAATCTCGTTCATGCCTTCCATTTCTTCAAATCTCCATCAGTCTTTTATCAGCAGTGCAACCCCTCCTCCCCCTCTGCTCCTTCTATCTTTCCTCAGTATCTGATATCCTGGTGGGAAGATTGCATCTGTTATTGTCTCAGTGAGTTTTGTTTCTGTGACAGCTATGATGTCTGGGGACTTGTCATTGATTCTTTCGTGCCACTCCTCACATTTATTCATTATTCCATCAGCGTTCGTGTACTAAACCTTCAACTTCTTTTCTAATACTGTGATCCTGGGAGAAGATTGGGGTTGGGGGATTGGGAGCCCTGGCAGGGGCCTACTGGGGGTTGCTATGGAGATGGGGGCAGAATTCCCATAGGGGGTTGCTGTTTGGGTGGGGTTTGTGGTGTTGGGGGTGGGGGCAGAGGGATCAGTGTGTGAGTGTCGGTTTAGATTGCTCAGTTGCCTTGGGCTTGTCACTGTTGGAGTCCTTCTGTGGGTGTTTCTGGAGGGTGTGTTTGCCCTTCCACCTGCATCTGGGTTCTTCTGCTCATCTTTGTCATTTCCTCTCATTCCTCCTTTCGTTTTTATACTCTCTTTCAGTATCAACCTTTCCTCTTGTGTTCTGTCTCGATCGAGGTACACCCTCTGGTACTCTTGTTTGTCTCTCAGTCATGCTTTCTCCTGCAGAATCATGGTTCGAGTTGATTCTGCCTGGAAAATTACTTTGAGAGGCCATTTCCGTCCCCTTGCAAACCACCCAATTCTCCGAAAATTTGCCACCTGGGTCATGTCGCCCTCACCTGTTGCTTTCATGACACCTTCAATCACTTTTTTCTCCTCCTGTTTCCTTTCATCATAAGTTTCCCCTTCAACTTCATGGAGCCCATAGACAAAAACTGATCTCACCCTTTCCTCCTCCCACTGTCTCCCCCATTGCATCCTCTGAGGTGTTTTAGATCCATCCATTGAAGTGTTCCTTCCTTCAGGCCCTTCCCTAGCTGAGGCTCCTATGCTCGGTGGACTATCTTTCCTGCTCTACTGTTTCTGGCCCCTGCAGGTGTCTGTTAGAGTCTCTGCATATGTCATAGCCTCTTCGTTGTCTTCAGACCTCTCATTTGTTACTAGTGTGCTCTTCATCTTTGCCTTGGCCCCATGTGGGTCTGATAGGGCCCTTGTATGCAGTATAGCATCTATGCTTCCTCCAGGCCTCTTGTCTGTGCCTGGTGCAGAAGTTCCTGATGTTATGTCTGTACCATCATTTTTCTCTTTAAGCTGTTGCAGGTTTCTCAGTTCCTCTTCTAAGCTTCTGCTTCTATGGCTTGTTGCTCCCACTTCCTGCTCTCTGCAGCTATCCTCTCCTCCATTTTCCTGCCAAGCTCTTCTAGTTTCCTTCCCCAGACTTCCTTTTTTTGAGCTCTGCCTCCCAATCTTCCCTCCCAGGTTCCACCAGGCCCCTGGTTCTTGGCCTTCTTGGGTAACCCATTGAACCCCAGAACAAGTCTGTGAGCTTTCGAGTGTGTGTTTGTGATAGCTGAGTGTTGTAGGGAGGGGAAGGGGGGGAGGCAGGGCAGGGGAGAGAGGGATATGAGGTGGGAAGGGGGGGGACAGTGGTAGAGAGAGATTTAGGGGGTACTAGGGGATATAGGGAGGGCAGGGGAGAAGGATATGATGTGGCTTGGAGGGGGACAGCATCAGGGAGAGATTAGGGGGAGAGAGAGAGAGGGAGAGGCTCGTGGTGGTTACAGCAGCCATTGTTGTTGTTACCAGGGTACAACAAGGTTGTTTTCAGGGTACAAGGTCTGCCACTGCTGCTTTATGTTGTCTGCCACTGCTGTTTCATGTTGTCTGCCACTGCTGTTTCATGTTGTCTGCCACTGCTGCTTCATGTTGTCTGCCACTGCTGTTTCATGTTGTCTGCCACTGCTGCTTCATGATGTCTGCCACTGCTGCTTCATGTCTGCATCTGCTGTTTCATGTTGTCTGCCACTGCTGCTTCATGATGTTTGCCACCGCTGCTTCATGATGTTTGCCACCGCTGCTTCATGTTGTCCGCCACTGCTGCTTCATGTTGTCTGCCACTGCTGCTTCATGTTGTCTGCCACTGCTACCTCATGATGTCCGCTCCCACTTTTGCTAGCGTGTTGAAGAGCTTTCCAGTATGTGAAGGTTGAGGGTCAGTGCCAATCGGACAGGTACCGGACGGTAACGTCATTTGTTTACTCTTGAACATCGTCAAAGAATCAAACATTTCTGCTGCTTTGAGCTCATTTTCAAGGTACTTTTCATTATGAAACCAATCAAAATCATATCTATTTCTATAATATATCTTCCATTCTATAAAATGAGACCAAAAAAACGAGAATACAACCATAAAAGCCACATGAAAATATACCACTAATGGGAGGCTAATGGCTGAGAAGTGAACTCCATTATTTATGGTCTGATTTCTTTCATTTTTGGTGTATGTTAAGAAGCATCTTTCCATCATACATTGCCCAAGTTTCGATAAGATAGTCCAACAAACAAAAACTAAGATCAAAATCCCTAGATCAAGAGCAAGAGCCCCTCACCAACATCAAGGAACCTCCCTTGAGGCCCGCTCACATCTGGAAATTTCGCTCGCGTCTGGAAGCAAAAAATCGACTGAGCAACTGCTCGTATCTGGAAAAACTCACACATGCGTGCACTCGTAAATAGAGGTTCCACTGTATTTAACATGTTTACTGAGGTTCTCCATGGGGAAATGGAACAGAATTCTTCCTCCGTATGCCATGCGTGTCGTAAGAGGCTACTAAAATGCCAGGAGCAAGGGGCCAGTAACCCCTTCTCCTGTATATACAGTAGGGCCACACTTATACGGCAGGTTAGGTTCCAGGCTACCGCTGTAAAGTGGAAACACCCTTTTTTTCCCTTATAAATGCATACAAATACATATACTAGATAACAAGTTTACACTAATGTATACACCTACCATCCGACTTATGGCCTGCTTAACATACGATGACTCGATTTACGACCGTGTTTTTTATGCCAAATTTCTGGGAAATAAACAAGTGTTTGTGTTGCACACAGTGTTTATCCTAAACTTTACAGTATAAAATACAGTACAGTGGTCCCTCGTTTTTCGTAATTAATCCGTTCCTGGAGGAGCTACTATAAACGAAATTTACGATTTGCGAATCAATTTTCCCCATAAGAAATAATGTAAATACAATTAATCTGTTCCTGACACCCAGAAGTATTAAAACAAAAAAAAATTTTACATGAAATATACATGTAGTACATAAACAATACAATGGGAAATGATGAATAAAACATTAACAGCATAACACTTACCTTTATTGGAGATTCTTCTTAGTGTATGGGAGACTGGAGGAGGAGGAGAGAGATTGGATTGTTTACAGTTTGGAAGGGGAATCCCCTTCCAGCAACACCTCAGGTACCAATTGCTTCTCTTCTCTGTTTCTTAATGCCACTAGGACCACCTTGAGAGTCACTCTAGTCCTGTCTCGCAAAGTAACTGTGGAGAGAGCTCTGTTTCTGGCGTCTAACACTTCCCTAAAATGGCCCAAGACTTTGTCACTGTACATATTTCTCACCTTCTTTACCACAGGCTTGGCACTAGGAGCTTTCTTTGGAGCCATGGTAGCTTATTTAGTACTTGCAAGCACTAAAATGAGTGGAATATTATGAAATATTTCCTATTAGCACTTGAGGGGACCTTCACTCACTGGTAAACAATGCCAGACTGGCTGGGTAGGGAGGCCGCCTTGGCTCACACTGTGTGTACGCGTCCCGGACGAACTACTATTCGCGAGTCAACCTATGAAAAGTGAGTCCATGTTTATACGAAAATACCCCTATGATTGGCGAAATTTACGATTACCGAGAACTACGAAAAGCGAGGGACCACTGTACTAACAACATAAAAAGTAAAGTAAAACATGAAATACCAAAATAAAACAATAAAATAAAGTCATTACAAAAATGTTATGTTGATATTCAGTAGTAAAGTTTGACTTACGTCCATTTCAACTTACGACCGAACTCGGTCGTAAGTCGGATGGTAGGTGTATTAAGTTAGCAATAGAACTAGGCATCAAAAAACAATAAGTACAATACACACATAGTGCACTCATTACTTAGCATAAAATATTTATAGTCTTAATCTAGGGTGAGATGAGTAGTATTTATTGTAAGAAATCAAGTGTGGTATGTATGGTAGTTAACTGGGCTACCATACCAGACCACCCCACCCACACATACTATTCTATGATATTTAAGCATCCCAGAGTGATAAAATGCATACACAGTTCACTCATTACTTACCTTAAAATATATGTAGTCTTAATGTAGGGTCATGGGTGAGTAAACGAGATAAAACGAATAAATGAGAGAGAGAGAGAGAATGAGTACACGAGGAAGGACAAGCACAGAGTTATGTAAACAAACCAGGCGAACACCAGTTTTGTAAACAAACAAAGTGTACACGTCTGGTTTGTGTACAAGTTACATTGTGTACAAGTTGTCTCTACATTGATATGGTAGAATAAATAAAGAAGAACACTCCCATTCTCATGTAACACCGTTTTTAGAAGAAATGACGCTCTGAGTGAAGGCAATGGAAATAAGTCACTCTGTCTGACTTTTTTTGGGTTATCCTAGGTTCTCTACACATATGCTGTTATGTATGATAATCTATGTAACTTTATTTGTGTATACCTGAATAAACTTACATACATACGAAAGGAATAATTTTCTACAGTTACCCCCAGTAACACATTTTCTTTTATGTTAGATTAGAGAAAATGTTATTCTTGCTGTCACTTGTACAAGTTATCTGGCTATGACATCTAATATTTATGTTTATTTATTCTATTGTGGGGTGTATTTATCATCTTTATATGTTATGTATCGTGTTTATTATATAATTTTGAAAAAAATATCATGGATGGATTAATGAAAATGTGTTTATTAACGTAATATATGACATTTAATGAGACTCGGTGATTATTATTATTATTATTATCATTTCTAATATGGCATCATTTGTGCAAGTCGTCTGGCTACCACATCTCATTTTTTTTTATTAGCACACTGGCCGATTCCCACCAAGGCAGGGTGGCCCGAAAAAGAAAAGCTTTCACCATCATTCACTCCATCACTGTCTTGCCAGAAGGGTGCTTTACACTACAGTTTTTAAACTGCAACATTAACACCCCTCCTTCAGAGTGCAGGCACTGTACTTCCCATCTCCAGGACTCAAGTCCGGCCTGCCGGTTTCCCTGAATCCCTTCATAAATTTTACTTTGCTCACACTCCAACAGCACGTCAAATATTTAAAACCATTTGTCTCCAGTCACTCCTATCAAACACGCTCACGCATGCCCGCTGGAAGTCCAAGCCCCTCGCACACAAAACCTCCTTTAACCCCTCTCTCCAACCTTTCCTAGGCCGACCCCTACCCCGCCTTCCTTCCACTTCAGACTGATACGCTCTTGAAGTCATTCTGTTTCGCTCCATTCTCTCTACATGTCCGAACCACCTCAGCAACCTTTCCTCAGCCCTCTGGACAACAGTTTTGGCAATCCCGCACCTCCTCCTAACTTCCAAACTACGAATTCTCTGCATTATATTCACACCACACATTGCCCTCAGACATGACATCTCCACTGCCTCCAGCCTTCTCCTCACTGCAACATTCATCACCCATGCTTCACACCCATATAAGAGCATTGGTAAAACTGTACTCTCATACATTCCCCTCTTTGCCTCCAAAGACAAAGTTCTTTGTCTCCACAGACTCCTAAGTGCACCGCTCACCCTTTTCCCCTCATCAGTTCTATGATTCACCTCATCTTTCACAGATCCATCCGCTGACACGTCCACTCCCAAATATCTGAATACATTCACCTCCTCCATACTCTCTCCCTCCATTCTGATATCCAATCTTTCATCACCTAATCTTTTTGTTATCCTCATAACCTTACTCTTTCCTGTATTCACTTTTAATTTTCTTCTTTTACATACCCTACCAAATTCATCCACCTGTCAGCATAGCTGCTGATCCCTGTATTCCCTGTATTATGTAGCATAGCATATTAGTATCATCCATGTGCTTTAGATACGAGATCCCTTGTAGGCCTGTGGCTTTGTGTGACGTCACGGGATGCAGATGTGTAGGCTCATACCTCTGCCCCGCTCTCACTCGGCGGCAGACCATTCAGCAGACAGGCAAGGCAGCTGGGCTCCATCCCTCACCATCTCAGTCTGACAATATATAGTTACCATCCAACAAGTGTGTCTACCTTCAACCTACGATATCTCCATTAAAGAACCCTTATGATACACCAACCTCTGCAACTTCTCTTCCAAATCTCCCAAGAGCACAGTGTCATCAGCAAAGAGCAGCTGTGGCAACTCCTACTTTATGTGTGATTATCTTTTAACTCCACGCCTCTTGCCAAGACCCTCGCATTTACTTCACTTACAACCCCATCTATAAATATATTAAACAACCACGGTGACATCACACATCCTTGTCTAAGGCCTACTTTTACTGGGAAATAATCTCCCTCTTTCCTACATACTCTAACTTGAGCCTCACTTTCCTTGTAAAAACTCTTCACTGCTTTCAGTAACCTACCTCCTATACCATACACCTGCAACGTCTGCCACATTGCCCCCCTATCCACCCTGTCATATGCCTTTTCCAAATCCATAAATGCCACAAAAACCTCTTTAGCCTTATCTAAATACTGTTCACTTATATGTTTCACTGTAAACACCTGGTCCACACACCCCCTACCTTTCCTAAAGCCTCCTTGTTCATCTGCTATCCTATTCTCCGTCTTACTCTTAATTCTTTCAATAATAACTCTATCATACACTTTACCAGGTATACTCAACAGACTTCTTTCTTTCTTTCAACACACCGGCCGTATCCCACTGAGGCGGGGTAGCCCAAAAGGAAAAACAAAAGCTTCTCCTTTTAAATTTAGTAATATATACAGGAGAAGGGGTGACTAGACCCTTGCTCCTGGCATTTTAGTCGCCTCTTACAACACGCATGGCTTACGGAGGAAGAATTCTGTTCCACTTCCCCATGGAGGACTCAACAGACTTATTTTATTATTTATTATCACACTGGCCGATTCCCACCAAGGCAGGGTGGCCCGAAAAAGAAAAACTTTCACCATCATTCACTCCATCACTGTCTTGCCAGAAGGGTGCTTTACACTACAGTTTTTAAACTGCAACATTAACACCCCTCCTTCAGAGTGCAGGCACTGTACTTCCCATCTCCAGGACTCAAGTCCGGCCTGCCGGTTTCCCTGAACCCCTTCATAAATGTTACTTTGCTCACACTCCAACAGCACGTCAAGTATTAAAAACCATTCATCTCCATTCACTCCTATCAAACACGCTCACGCACGCCTGCTGGAAGTCCAAGCCCCTCGCACACAAAACCTCCTTTACCCCCTCCCTCCAACCTTTCCTAGGCCAACCCCTATCCCGCCTTTCTTCCACTACAGACTGATACACTCTTGAAGTCATTCTGTCTCGCTCCATTCTCTCTACATGTCTGAACCACCTCAACAACCCTTCCTCAGCCCTCTGGACAACAGTTTTGGTAATCCCGCACCTCCTCCTAACTTCCAAACTATGAATTCTCTGCATTATATTCACACCACACATTGCCCTCAGACATGACATCTCCACTGCCTCCAGCCTTCTCCTCGCTGCAACATTCATCACCCATGCTTCACACCCATATAAGAGCGTTGGTAAAACTATACTCTCATACATTCCCCTCTTTGCCTCCAAGGACAAAGTTCTTTGTCTCCACAGACTACTAAGTGCACCACTCACCCTTTTCCCCTCATCAATTCTATGATTCACCTCATCCTTCATAGACCCATCCGCTGACACGTCCACTCCCAAATATCTGAATACATTCACCTCCTCCATACTCTCTCCCTCCAATCTGATATCCAATCTTTCATCACCTAATCCTTTTGTTATCCTCATAACCTTACTCTTTCCTGTATTCACTTTTAATTTTCTTCTTTTGCACGCCCTACCAAATTCATCCACCAATCTCTGCAACTTCTCATCAGAATCTCCCAAGAGCACAGTATCATCAGCAAAGAGCAACTGTGACAACTCCCACTTTATGTGTGATTCTTTATCTTTTAACTCCACGCGTCTTGTCAAGACCCTCGCATTTACTTCTCTCACAACCCGATCTATAAATATATTAAACAACCATGGTGACATCACACATCCTTGTCTAAGGCCTACTTTTACTGGGAAATAATTTCCCTCTTTCCTACACACTCTAACTTGAGCCTCACTATCCTTGTAAAAACTCTTCACTGCTTTCAGTAACCTACCTCTTACACCATACACCTGCAACATCTGCCACATTGCCCCCCTATCCACCCTGTCATACGCCTTTTCCAAATCCATAAATGCCACAAAGACCTCTTTAGCCTTATCTAAATACTGTTCACTTATATGTTTCACTGTAAACACCTGATCCACACACCCCCTACCTTTCCTAAAGCCTCCTTGTTCATCTGCTATCCTATTCTCTGTCTTGCTCTTAATTCTTTCAATAATAACTCTACCATACACTTTACCAGGTATACTCAACAGACTTATCCCCCTATAATTTTTGCACTCTCTTTTGTCCCCTTTGCCTTTATACAAAGGAACTATGCATGCTCTCTGCCAATCCCTAGGCACCTTACCCTCTTCCATACATTTATTAAATGATAACACCAACCACTCCAAAACTATATCCCCACCTGCTTTTAACATTTCTATCTTTATCCCATCAATCTCGGCTGCTTTACCCCCTTTCATTTTACCTACTGCCTCACGAACTTGCCCCACACTCACAACTGGCTCTTCCTCACTCCTACAAGATGTTATTCCTCCTTGCCCTATACACGAAATCACAGATTCCCTATACATGTATTCATCAACATTTAACAATTCCTCAAAATATTCCCTCCATCTTCCCAATACCTCTAACTCTCCATTTAATAACTCTCCTCTCCTATTTTTAACTGACAAATCCATTTGTTCTCTAGGATTCCTTAACTTGTTAATCTCACTCCAAAACTTTTTCTTATTTTCAACAAAATTTGTTGATAACATCTCACCCACTCTCTCATTTGCTCTCTTTTTACATTGCTTCACCACTCTCTTAACCTCGCTCTTTTTCTCCACATACTCTTCCCTCCTTGCATCACTTCTACTTTGTAAAAACTTCTCATATGCTAACTTTTTCTCCCTTACTATTCTCTTTATATCATCATTCCACCAATCGCTCCTCTTCCCTCCCGCACCCACTTTCCTGTAACCACAAACTTCTGCTGAACACTCTAACACTACATTTTTAAACCTAGCCCATACCTCTTCGACCCCATTGCCTATGCTCTCATTAGCCCATCTATCCTCCAATAGCTGTTTATATTTTACCCTAACTGCCTCCTCTTTTAGTTTATAAATCTTCACCTCTCTTTTCCCTGATGCTTCTATTCTCCTTGTACCCCATCTACCTTTTACTCTCAGTGTAGCTACAACTAAAAAGTGATCTGATATATCTGTGGCCCCTCTATAAACATGTACATCCTGAAGTCTACTCAACAGTCTTTTATCTACCAATACATAATCCAACAAACTACTGTCATTTTGCCCTACATCATATCTTGTATACTTATTTATCCTCTTTTTCTTAAAATATGTATTACCTATAACTAAACCCCTTTCTATACAAAGTTCAATCAAAGGGCTCCCATTATCATTTACACCTGGCACCCCAAACTTACCTACCACACCCTCTCTAAAAGTTTCTCCTACTTTAGCATTTAGGTCCCTACAACAATTACTCTCTCACTTGGTTCAAAGGCTCCTATACATTCACTTAACATCTCCCAAAATCTCTCTCTCTCCTCTGCATTCCTCTCTTCTCCAGGTGCATACACGCTTATTATGACCCACTTCTCGCATCCAACCTTTACTTTAATCCACATAATTCTTGCATTTACACATTCATATTCTCTTTTCTCCTTCCATAACTGATCATTCAACATTACTGCTACCCCTTCCTTTGCTCTAACTCTCTCAGATACTCCAGATTTAATCCCATTTATTTCCCCCCACCGAAACTCCCCTACCCCCTTCAGCTTTGTTTCGCTTAGGGCCAGGACATCCAACTTCTTTTCATTCATAACATCAGCAATCATCTGTTTCTTGTCATCCGCACTACATCCACGCACATTCAAGCATCCCAGTTTTATAAAGTTTTTCTTCTTCTCTTTTTTAGTAAATGTTTACAGGAGAAGGGGTTACTAGCAAATTGCTCCCGGCATTTTAGTTGCCTCATACGACACGCATGGCTTACGGAGGAAAGATTCTTTTCCACTTCCCCATGGACAATAGAAGAAATAAAGAAGAACAAGAGCTATTTAGAAAAAGGGGAAAAACCTAGATGTATGTATATATATATGCATGTGCGTGTCTGTGAAGTGTGACCAAAGTGTAAGTAGGAGTAGCAAGATATCCCTGTTATCTTGCATGTTTATGAGACAGAAAAAGAAACCAGCAATCCTACCATCATGCAAAACAGTTTCAGGTTTCTGTTTCACAGTCATCTGGCAGGACGGTAGTACTTCCCTGGGTGGTTGCTGTCTACCAACCTACCAACCTGTCTACCAACCTACAAATTTAGTAATATATACAGAAGGGGTTACTAGACCCTTGCTCCTGGCATTTTAGTCGCCTCTTACAACACGCATGGCTTACGGAGGAAGAATTCTGATCCACTTCCCCATGGAGGACTCAACAGACTTATCCTCCTGTAATTTTTGCACTCTCTTTTGTCCCCTTTGCCTTTATACAAAGGAACTATGCATGCTCTCTGCCAATCCCTAGGCACCTTACCCTCTTCCATACATTTATTAAATGATAACACCAACCACTCCAAAACTATATCCCCACCTGCTTTTAACATTTCTATCTTTATCCCATCAATCTCGGCTGCTTTACCCCCTTTCATTTTACCTACTGCCTCACGAACTTGCCCCACACTCACAACTGGCTCTTCCTCACTCCTACAAGATGTTATTCCTCCTTGCCCTATACACGAAATCACAGATTCCCTATATTCATCAACATTTAACAATTCCTCAAAATATTCCCTCCATCTTCCCAATACCTCTAACTCTCCATTTAATAACTCTCCTCTCCTATTTTTAACTGACAAATCCATTTGTTCTCTAGGCTTCCTTAACTTGTTAATCTCACTCCAAAACTTTTTCTTATTTTCAACAAAATTTGTTGATAACATCTCACCCACTCTCTCATTTGCTCTCTTTTTACATTGCTTCACCACTCTCTTAACCTCTCTCTTTTTCTCCACATACTCTTCCCTCCTTGCATCACTTCTACTTTGTAAAAACTTCTCATATGCTAACTTTTTCTCCCTTACTATTCTCTTTACATCATCATTCCACCAATCGCTCCTCTTCCCTCCCGCACCCACTTTCCTGTAACCACAAACTTCTGCTGAACACTCTAACACTACATTTTTAAACCTAGCCCATACCTCTTCGACCCCATTGCCTATGCTCTCATTAGCCCATCTATCCTCCAATAGCTGTTTATATTTTACCCTAACTGCCTCCTCTTTTAGTTTATAAATCTTCACCTCTCTTTTCCCTGATGCTTCTATTCTCCTTGTATCCCATCTACCTTTTACTCTCAGTGTAGCTACAACTAAAAAGTGTTCTGATATATCTGTGGCCCCTCTATAAACATGTACATCCTGAAGTCTACTCAACAGTCTTTTATCTACCAATACATAATCCAACAAACTACTGTCATTTTGCCCTACATCATATCTTGTATACTTATTTATCCTCTTTTTCTTAAAATATGTATTACCTATAACTAAACCCCTTTCTATACAAAGTTCAATCAAAGGGCTCCCATTATCATTTACACCTGGCACCCCAAACTCACCTACCACACCCTCTCATATTTCTGTTTATTTATTTTACTGTGGGGTGTATTTATCATCTTTATATGTTATGCATCGTGTTTATTATATAATTTTGAAAAAATATCATAGATGGATTAATGAAAATGTGTATATTAACGTAATATATGACATTTAAATGAGACTCAGTGACTATTATTATCATTACTAATATGACTTCTCTAGATATAAGACACTCTTACTGATTTTAATGTGTACCTGCATGTCAGCACAGTATGTAAGTTTATTTAGGTACAGGTATACATAAGTGCATATAATTATCAGAGTATATATAAAATATGAAATAACTTTTAAAAACACTTGAAATTTTGGAGTTTCCAGACATAATGGAGAGACTTAGTGCTTACGGATCTCACAGAGAATGTAAACAAACCAGGTGGGGCATGGTGACCGTATTAGAAAGTCAGGTGGTGGAAGCCGTATAGCGAGCTTTGATCATAATTTGAAATGACAGTATTAGCGGAACGCCATAAAGCGGGGCCCTACTGTATTAATGTAAAAGGAGAAACTTTCATTTTTCCTTTTGGGCCACCCCACTTTGGTGGGATACCACCAGTGTGTTGAAAGAAGAACTTTACTGAGTATACCAGGTAAAGTGTATGCTAGGGTTATTATTGAAAGAATTAGAGGTAAGACAGAGAGCAGGATTGCAGATGAGCAAGGAGGCTATTGAGTGGGTAGAGGATGTGTATATCAAGTGTTTACATTGAAACTTATATGTGAACAGTATTTAGATAAAGGTAGGGAAGTTTTATTTGCGTTTATGGATTTAGAAAAGACATATGATAGAGTGGATAGGGGAGCAATGTGGCAGATGTTGCAAGTGTATGGAACAGGTAGTAAGTTACTAAATGCTGTAAAGAGTTTTTATGAGGATAGTGAGGCTCAGGTTAGGGTGTGTAGGAGAGAGGGAGATTACTTCCCGGTAAAAGTAGGTCTTAGACAAGGATGTGTAATGTCACCATGATTGTTTAACATATTTATATAGGAGTTGTAAAAGAAGTAAATGCTAGGGTGTAGGGGAGAGGGGTGGGATAAAATTATGAAGAATCAAATACAAAATAGGAGTTGACACAGTTGCAAAGGTTAGTGGACGAGTTTGGGAGGGTGTGTAAAGGTAGAAAGTTGAAAGTGAATATAGATAAGAATAAGGTGATGAGGGTATCAGACAATTTAGATAAAGAAAAGTTGGATAACACATTGGAGAGAGGGAGTATGGAAGAAGTGAATGTTTTCAGATATTTGAGAGTTGACTTGTCAGCGGATGGGTTTATGAGGGATGAGGTAAACCATATAATTGATGAAGGAAAAAAAAGGTGAGTGGTGCATTGAGGTATATGTGCAAACAAAGAACATTATCTGTGGAGGCAAAGAAAGGAATGTACGAGAGTATAGTGGTACCAATGCTCTTATGTGGGTGTGAGCTTGGGTTGTACATGCTGCAGTGAGGAGGCAGCTGGAGGCAGTGGAGATGTCCTGTCTAAGGGCAATGTTTGGTGCAAATATTATGCAGAGAATTCGTAGTGTGGAAATTTGGAGGCGTGGAGTTACCTAGGGATTGGCAGAGAGCATGCATAGTTCCTTTGTATAAAGGCAAAGGGGACAAAAGAGAGTGTAAAAATTATAAGGGAATAAGTCTGTTGAGTATACCTGGTAAAGTATATGGTAGAGTTATTATTGATAGAATTATGAGTAAGCGGGAGAGCAGGATATCAGATGAACAAGGAGGCTTTACGAAAGGTAAGGGGGTGTAGACCAAGTATTTGCAGTGAAACACTTAGGTGAACAGTATTTGGATAAGGGTAAAGAGGTTTTTGTGGCATTTATGGATTTGAAAAAGGCATATGATAGGGTGGATAAGGGGTCAGTGTGGCAGATGTTGCAAATATGTAGAGAAGTGAATGCTCGGGTGTTGGCAAGAGGTGTGGGGTTAAAAGATAAAGAATCTAACACAAAGTGGGAGTTGTCACATTGGCTCTTTGCTGATGACACTGTGCTTTTGGGAGATTCTGAAGAGAAGTTGCAAAAGTTGGTTGATGAGTTTGGTAGGGTATGTAAAAGAAGGAAGTTAAAAGTGAGTATAGGAAAGAATAAGGTGATGAGGATCACAAAAAATTAGGCAATAGAAGATTAGATATGAGATTGGAGGGAGAGAGTATGGAGGAGGTGAATGTCTTCAGATATTTGGGAGTGGACATATCAGCAGATGGGTCTATGAAGGATGAGGTGAATCATAGAATTGACGAGGGGGAAAAGGTGAGTGGTGCACTGAGGAGTCTGTGGAGACATAGAACTTGATCCATGAAAGCGAAGAGGGGAATTTATGAGAGTACAGTGGACCCCCGGTTCACATTATTAATCCGTTCCTGAGAGCTCATTGTAAAGCAAAATTATCGGAAAGCAAATAAATTTTCCCCATAAGAAATAATGGAAATCAAATTAATCCGTGCAAGACACCCAAAACTATGAAAAAAAAAACTTTTACCACATGAAATATTAAGTTTAATGCAATAGAATAATTATAATAACAATAGAATAATCACAATAGAATAAATGACACTTACCTTTAATGAAGATCTGGTGATGATTGATGGGATGGGAGGAGGGGAGAGTGTTGAACCTATTGTTTAGAAGGAGAATCCCCCCTCCATTAGGACTTGAGGTAGCAAGTCCTTTTCCGGGGTTACTTCCCTTCTTCTTTTAATGCCACTAGGACCAGCTTGAGAGTCACTGGACTTCTGTCGCACAACATATCTGTCCATAGAGGCCTGTACCTCTCGTTCCTTTATGACTTTCCTAAAGTGGTTCACAACATTGTCAGTGTACAGGTTGCCAACACGGCTTGCAGTAGCTGTGTCAGGATGATTTTCATCATACTATGTATGCCACTACGATTCTTAAATCTTTCAAACCAACCTTTGCTGGCCTTAAATTCACTCACATCACCACTAGTTGCAGGCATTTTTCTAATTAAATCCTCATGCAACTGCCTAGCCTTTTCACAAATGATCGCTTGAGACATGCTATCTCCTACTATCTGTTTTTCATTTATCCACACCAATAACAGTCTCTCAACATTTTCTAACACTTGCGATCGCTGTTTTGTAATCACAGTTGCACCTTTTGCAAGAACAGCTTCCTTGATTGCCGTTTTCCTGCTCACTATAGTAGAGATGGTTGATTGGGATTTACTATACAACTTGGCCAGGTCCGACACACGCACTCCACTTTCATACTTTGCAATTATCTCTTTCTTCATTTCAATAGTCATTAGCACCCTTGGTCTTGATGGGTTGGCACTAGAAGCTTTCTTGGGGCCCATGGTGACTTATTTTGCAGAAACAAGCACCAAAGAGTGATAATATAGATAATATGGAATGTACCGAATGTATCCTTAGATGCACGCACACTGGCTGGCTTGTAAACAGTGGCACACACGGGGCAGTTCAGGCCACACATGGACACGTCTCGTACGAATCGTATCGCATACCGGGTTTTGTAACGGGAACCGAGGCAAATTTTTTGCGATATAATGTTTCGGATACCGGATTTATCGGATACCGATGACTTCGCGAACCGGGGGTCCACTGTATAGTTATACCAACGCTCTTGTATGGGTGCGAGGCATGGGTTGTGAATGTTGCAACAAAGAGAAGACTGGAGCCAGTGGAGATGTCATGTCTGAAGGCAATATGTGGTGTGAACATAATGCAGCGAATCCATTGTTTGGAGATTAGGAGGAGGTATGGGATTACGAAAACTGTTATCCAGAGGGCTGAGGATGGGTTATTGAGATGGTTTGGACATGTAGAGAGGATGGAACGAAATAGAATGACTTCAAGAGTATCCAAATCTGGAGTGGAGGGAGGGTGGGGTAAGGGTCAGCCTAAAAAACGTTGGAGGGAGGAGGTAAAGGAGGTTTTGTGTGCGAGGGGCTTGGACTTCCAGCAAGCGTGTGTGAGCATGTTAGACAGGAGCAAATGGAGACAAATGGTTTTTAGGACTTGACATACTGTTGGAGTGTAAGCAAGGTAACATGAAGGGATTCAGGGAAATCAGCAGGCTGGACCTGAGTTCTGGAGACGGAAAGTACAGTGCCAGCACTCTGAAGGAGGGGTGTTAATGCTGCAATTTTATAACTGTAGTGTCATGCCTCCGGCAAGACAGTGATGAAGTGAATGATGAAAGTTTTTCTTTTTTGGGCCACCCTGCTTTGGTGGGACACGGCCGATGTGTTAATAAAAAATAAAGTAAAATAAATCTATTGGGGAAGGAAGGTAGGGTAGGGGTTGTCCCTGAAAAGGCTAGAGGGAGGGGGTAAAGGAGGTTTTGTGGGTGAGGGGCTTGGACTTCCAGCAAGCTTGTGTGAGTGTGTTAGATAAGAATGAATGGAGACAAATGGGTTTTGGGACCTGACGATCTGTTGGAGTGTGATCAGGATAATATTTTGTGAAGGGATTCAGGGAAACCGGTTAGCCAGGCTTGAGTCCTGGAAATGAGAAGTACAATGCCTGCACTTTAAAGGAAGGATTTAGGATATTGGCAGTTTGGAGGGACGTCTAAACTGTCATATCTGAGTGACTCTGCAAAGACAGTGATTCTGTATGAGTGATGGTGAAAGTGTTGAATGATGATGAAAATTTTTTCTTTCTTTTTGGGGTTTTCTTTCTTTTTGGGTCACCCTGCCTCAGTTGGAAACGGCTGACATGTTAAAAAAAAAAATGTATACATGCATGCATATGTAGAATCGAGGATTTTTATTGTCAGTCACAGATATAGGCTTCAGTATTCAGTATTGTACTGTGTATAAGTGTCCCTTGTTTTATGCCTTAGATGTGGTCTAAGCCCAGGACAGCTGTACAGAGCACAGTCAGGCCATAAATATTCAATTCCACTTAATAAAAATCTTCAATATGATTTGTGAACTGCTTCCCGTGCATACATTGAGTGTATAATGCATTCAATATACATATTCAGTGATACCTGGAGAGAGTTCCGGGGGTCAACGCCCCCGCGGCCCGGTCTGTGACCAGGCCTCCTGGTAGAAATAGAAAATTGTATAATACAGTAAACCCTTAAATGAATGGAGCCCTGTGACAAATTTTCAATACAATAAACAGACTATTTTTCCATACAAAGCTCAGTACAACAGATTAAGTTCACTGAATGGGGCATTTGCCTTTTAGCATTACTATAGTGTGTCTGGTAGACTCCCCATATGCTGAACCAAGGTCGCTGCATAGGTCATTTGTCTTTTATGGCTTTTGTCTGTTTAAGTTAATCATGGAAAATCAGTTTCATAAATTTGATGCATCATACTTTCAGGTCAGTGACCTTTATAGCAAAAAAAAAAATTTACTTTTTAACACTACTTTCAGATATTTCGTAAAATGCCAAAGTTCGAGTGGTTGTTCCTGAATCCTCTGGCAAAATCAGGTATCGACTTTCGTAGTGATGACCACATTGCACATGTACAGGCACCAGTTCTTATACTACATGCTGAGGATGACCTTGTTGTACCTTATACATTAGGTCGAAAGGTCAGTTGTGCTGCTGTATCACAAATTATATATTCTGTGCTATATTTTGACTAGTACTGTATATTTATAGTGAATAAATATTGAGAGTTATTATTCAAAGTTATTACTGAAAGAATTATGAGTTAGACGGAGAGCAGGAGAGCAGATGAACAAGGAGGCATTAGGAAAGGTAGGGGATGTGTAGACCAATGGTTTGCAGTGAAACATATAGGTGAACAGTATTTAGATAAGAGTAAACAGGTTTTTGTGGCAGTTATGGATTTGGAAAAGGCATATGATAGGGTGGATAGGGGGGCAATGTGGAAGATGCTGCAGATGTATGGAATAGGAGGTAGGTTACTGAAAGCGGTGAAAAGTTTTTATGAGGATTGTGAGGCTCAGGTTAGAGTATGTAGGCGAGAAGGAGATTTTTTTTCCCAGTAAAAGTAGACCTTAGACAGGGATGTGTGATGTCACCATGGTTGTTCAATATATTTATAGATGGAATTGTAAGAGAAGTGAATGCTTAGGGTGAAAAGATAAAGAATCTAACACAAAGTGGGAGTTGTCACAGTTGCTCCTCGCTGATGACACTGTGTTTTTAGGAGATTCTGAAGAGAAGTTGCAGAGGTTGGTTGATGAATTTGGTAGGATATGTAAAAGAAGGAAGTTAAAAGTGAATATAGGAAAGAGTAAGGTGATGAGAATAACAAAAAAATTAGGTAACGAAAGATTGGATATCAGATTGGTGGGAGAGAGTATGGAGGAGGTGAATGTGTTCAGGTATTTGGAAGTGGACGTGTCAGCAAATGGGTCTATGAAATATGAGGTGAATCATAGAATTGACGAGGGGAAAAAGGTGAGTAGTGCACTAAGGTGTCTGTGGAGACAAAGAACTTTATCCATGAAAGCAAACAGGGAAATGTATGAGTGTATAGTTATATCAGTGCTCATGTATGGGTGTGAAGCATGGGTTGTGAATGTTGCAACAAGGAGAAGGCTGGATGACGTGGAGATGTCATGTCTGAGGGCAATGTGTGGTGTGAATATAATGCAGAGAATCCGTAGTTTGGAGAATAGGAGTAGGTGTGAGATTACCAAAACTATTATCCAGAGGGCTGAGGATGGGTTATTGAGATGGTTTGGACATGTAGAGAGGATGGAACGAAATAGAATGACTTCGAGACGGTATAAATCTGTAGTGGAGGGAAGGTGGGGTAGCGATCAGCCTAGGAAAAGTTGGAGGGAGGGGGTAAAGGAGGTTTTGTGTGGGAGAGGCTTGTACTTCCAGCAAGCATGCATGAAAATGTTAGATAGGAGTGAATGTAGACAAAAGGATTTTAGGATTTGACATGCTGTTGGAGTGTAAGCAAGGTAACATTTATGAAGGGATTCAGGGAAACCAGCAGGCCAGACTTGATTCCTGGAGATGGGAATTACAGTGCCAGCACTCTGAAGGAGGGGTGTTAATGTTTGTAGTTTTATAACTGTATTGTGCCTTTTTTGTTATTTATAACTGTAGTATAAGCATGCCTCTGGCAAAGCAGTGATGGAGTGAATGATGAAAGTTTTTCTTTTTCGGGCCACCCTGCCTAGGTGGGAAACAGCCGATGTGTCAATAAAAAACAAAATTATGTGTAATTGCTCACATATTTTACAGGATACTAATATTACATAGTTCAGTTTCACATGCAGTGTCTTCAGTTTTAATGTGTTGTGTCTCCATTTTTGCCACTAGTTATACGAGACTGCACAGAGAGTCCGACCTAAGAATGCGCCCACTGTAAAGTTTGTAGGTTTTGCTGCCAAATGTGGATATTCTCATAAATATATATGTCGTGCTCCTGAACTGC